>CM052093.1:12603117-12638562 GCA_028453745.1 Agapostemon virescens | reverse complement strand
TAAGGGTTTAAAAAACTGGTTAATATTTTATTTCCGCTGCAACAAAATTATCATCTTTAAGAATGAGAAATAAATATATTCTTGAAGTATCGTTGTTTTTGAAAACTATAAAATTCACAAGATATTAAACGTTTTAAATTAGATTGTACCACCCTGTATTTCGAAAGAACCTGTGGCGTGCTCGAGGAAGGGCACGTGGCATGACGGGGATGCAATGCTCGTTCCGTATTTCGTGCGACGTTGACATATTGTGAGGCATAGCGTTATGTCCTTTTTTCTCCTAAGGCAGAACCGTGGCTCTCTTGGTCGCACCATAAACCAGATTCCTTGATTTATCCGACGATTCTTCACGCTTTAGCGTTCCAAAGTTTGCGTAACGTTATTTGTCTGCGGGACTATTAACCCTACCGTGTTCATACTTCCTCTGACTTGACTGGAATGGATCAATCTTTCTCAGCACGTCTTAGTTTCAGCGGGAATATTATTTTTGCAAAGCGCAAGCATTGCGACTTTATGAAATATAAATATAAAAATATTTAGTAACATATTGCTTTACTGCGTTTTTTACAGCCTGCCAATATATTTAGAATTACATGAATTGGAAATTACTCTAAAAATTTGAAATATTGGGTTGCTTTCCAACAATATGAGTGTTTTATTAAAATTCTATTCGTCCGACATCGCTTACGAGAATGTAGATTTATGTTACGAAAGCTTAGGAATTATTATGAAAGATCTGGACCATAAATTATTTGGTTTTATGCTGCAGATAATAAATATGTGTATACATTGGTTTTCCTTTTAACAGAAATTGTGCAACATCTAATAATTTAAGTAAGATTAAAGCACCCTTCCTCTAAAAATGTTAGACAATTCTTGTCACAGACCGACTTTGTCTTCTATTAAAATTGATCAATTCTTAATCTCACAACCCGTAAACAATATTAATATGCAGTACTTTCTAAAATATGAATTTTCTAAACATTCATGTGCCCACGATATTCAATTTAAATTGAATAAGAAATGCTATAAACGTTAAAGTAACAAATTATAATCGGATTTTTATTGTTTTAAAACCGCGTAGACAAATTCATTAGAAGATACCAAAAAGTATATACACAGGGTGTCTCGTTTTAATCTATAAATGCATTCTCCTCAAATATCAATTACTCGAAAAAGTGATTCGAGCAAACTCTTTCTTTAATACATTCAAACTTTCTCTCGAAGTTTCGTCATGCTGCGATGATTAATGCATTAACAATTACACGTTTCCATTAAAAACTCGTCCACCTACAAATACAAAAAATTCGTAAAATTACTTCTCCTCCGCAACAGAACAAGCTCGTTCGAACCGCTTTGTAGAGAAACAGAAATTAGACGAGACACTTGCATTTATAGATTAAAGTGGGACACGCTCTACAGATTTTATTAAAAGATTCTATTACCCCGAACGCTGACGTTGGCTTCAGATTTCATTGCTATTCAGGAATCGACATTTTTTTTAACTCGTTGCATTTTTGCCCTGCAGGGCATCGAACAGTTATTTAAAGTTCCGAGAGCTCCATTAACAATCCTGGTGGCACTTTGCAATTTACTCGCAGCTCCGACCGCGTTTCCCACCTCCGTAGCGGCTCTCTGAAATTTACTCGTGGGTTCGTCTGCGTTTCCCACCTCTCTAGCGACTCCCTGTGATTTACACGCGGGTTCGCCCACGCACTTTATTCACTCTAGAGGCACCAAACAGATACCCCCGCGCTCGCAGGTCACCGAACCTCGGATTATTCTCAAGAAGACATCGGTTACAGAACGATATATTAGCCGAAAAACGAGCGATACAATTTTAATGTTTTAGTCGGTTCAACGGCGACAATCGTAACCGAGCTCGTTCTGCATTGGTTTCAGGTGTGAGCAGACCTTTATGCGCATTCTATAGCTCGACCGACTTTACGTCGAACTCGTTTAGGTTTATCTCTTAAACCATAGCCACTATTATTTCCCAAGTTCGTCAGGTCCCGTTGAAACCGTCTCGGTAAGTTCGATAAAGTGTTTCTTTTAAGACCACAGCAACCTCAATAAAGTCACCATTGTACAAATTCACAGCCACGCCGAGCGACCGAACGAATCTCGTATCAAATAATAGGAAAACACATCTATTTGTTGAAACCGCGACGTAATTTTTCCGTAAACGCGGTTACCGCCGTCAATTTTCATTCCTTTTCACCGAGAAATTGAAAATATTACTTTTACATACACTGTCAGTATTTAGTACTGATTTTTCACTATGAAAGACTATAGTACTATGACCATTAAACCGCATACTTTCAAGAACAAATTCGCATATATTAATTTATAATTATGGTAATGGTATGTAATATAATTATAATTATGTTCACCTGTATAATAGATGGTAAGAATCCAGTGTAACATCATTCACTTTCAAGCAAACATAAATTCGAACGAAAATGTTTCTTCATTCTATTAAACATTTGAATTTTCATTTAAACAAAATAAAATAAATCAAATTCGCGGCGTAGTCATCGAGTATGATTACTCCAATAATTTTTTTACCTAGAATTTCCAGCGATAAAACAAATATTTGTTCGCTGAGAAAATTAAATGATTAAAAATTGAAAATTCAATTACGAATTTGTAGGATGTGGGAAATTTCATTCTCATCAATTATACATGGATGAAATTGCATTTTAATAATTATGCATTCTCCCGTCTGTTTTTATAAAACTGCCCCAAAAATTGCATAAAAACACTCTGTAAAAAAAATCTCATGAAATACCGTTTGCACAAATTATTATTTATAAGAATTCCGCGAATAATTTTTTGAAAATCTTCAAAAAACTCTATAAAATATCTCTGAAGAATTCTATAAAATACTTTCGAAGAATTGTATACAATGTCAATGTTAAACTATACATTTTTATGCAACATAAAAATTTTCCATATCGATTACAAGATAGTGAAATCGAATAAAAATCTGTTTCTCCCTTTAATAATTTTAATAAGTTTTCGCTAACATATCGATACTTGAAAATTGCTATTATCCTCCTATCATTTTCTGTTGTACCTCTTCATATTTAAGTGCATAAAATCTGTATAAGTATTCTATTTAGCAATTGTATATTGATATTGTCATGATAACGTTAAAATGCAAGAAGTTAAAATGTGTGACAGCCTGTCCGCTTTATCCGCGGAAAGATCAAGAAGTAACAGACATTTTTAGGTAGAAGGACTCGCATAACGCGGTCCTATAAATCCTATGGATAACTCTTTCTCGAAAGTCCTGGACTCGGCTTTATGACCACTCGAAATCACGCGAATCGATCGGCAAACGTATCCAGGAAAAAGCATCGATGGGGTCGTAACGGTGCCACGTTTCCTCTCGTTGCCACTCTCGGCCACTCGAACGAATCAAATTCAGTTATTCGTAGCAGGTCTCACGTAGTACTGGCCAGTCTGGGAATATTGCTGGGAAGACTTGCCAGACTGCGGTGAAGAAGCACAGCGGCATAAAAGTGCGTCGAGAAATTCGGTGAAACACAAAACGAGAAAGAAAACGGGCAAGAAAAAAATTGGAAGATAAAGAGAAAGTTAAAGAGAGGGATAAAAAAAAAGAATGTGTATGTGAGAGAGAGAGAGAGGAGAAAAGTTGCGGATAAGAGTGGGTTAACAGGATATTAAAGATTAAGGGTCAAAACACAGAGTAGAAAGAGAACGCGAGGGATGTCGTGTTTCACTGAAATTTAATATTCGATATTCCTGTAATTAAATTTCGCTCATTATTTATCCACTCATTACTCTAAGTAGCTTATAAAACATGTAATTACCCTAATTCAACCATTCAATTTCAAACAGTCCTTAATTATTTCAAATTATAGCTGTCCAATTCTGTAACACTTTTTACTCCGTTAAGGACTGTATACGTTGAAGTATGCTCGCTTGTATGCGATTGTTTCTTCGAATAACCTATTTTCTTGATTGCAAACGGTGATAAATTAGAACAATTGAATTCTGTGGAACCTCAGAAAACGTCGAATAGTTTTTAGCACAAGTGTGTTACAAACAGTTTCCGTTTGCCCAGAGTTGTTTGACGAAATTTGACAATCTTGAACGTTTCTTGCGACGTTGAATTAATCGTTTCCCCTGCGAACGGTTCCAAAGAAAGACACATTGAAGATTGATTGACAAATTTATTCTATTCACCGGAAAGTTGATAACATTTTCGAAAGCTCTAATGACTAACGAGGAAAAGCTCCTAGGATTAGGACATCAGCATTGTTTGGCGAAAGCTCTCAATTCCCACCTCAGAGAGGTTCCTTCGGAATGCACGTGCTGATCGTCATGTTGAGTTATCTAATAGTACGAATAAATTGGTACCGACGATCGCTAGGAAAGACTAGATCGCGTATCCGTGAGTCGAATAAGATTGTCGTCCCCGAAGAGTAAAGCAATTTTGTGTGAGCGCCGGCTTTCCCGGTATCCTATCAGTAGCGCAGTTTCGTTTAATACATCTGCCATAGCTCGTGAAAGATGAATGACTCTTAGCTTCGAATTGTACGCCGGTACGTTCCGTATCGGACGTCGAATTTTCCTTTAAATTGAAAAGATTTTTGTTTTGCCAAGTCGAACGCAGAACGTCTTCGCGTTACGCTTACCGCGAGAACTGTTGTTTGGGGAGAAGCTGTAGACGTTTAGAAGATTGAAAAATTAACAGCACAGAAATACAGTTAATCGAAACAAAAATAAATTCTACTAGGGGAAAGCAAGGTGCACGAAACATTTTGTGAAAATAATCCAGAGAAGCATACTTCAACTACAATACCTCTCCGCCTAATAATAGGCGTTGAAGCGAATTTTAGTGAAGACTAACACGAAGCCAGTTTGCACATGATAATTGCTGCGCTTTTGAAACTGTAACTGATACAACGCGAAGGTAATTAAATTAGCAACAGTTTCTGCCATTAAATAATCGCGAACTAATCCTGCGAATTTTGTTGGACTTTAGTTCGGGATAATTCGCGCTGGCAAGTAACCGGAAATAAAAGAACGGAATACATGGAATCTTTTGCGAACACGAATGTAAGGATACGATTTAATTTATACAAGTTTTGTTACAGTTTCGAGTAATATTTTTCGATTAATCGGGCACGTGGTTTTCGAACTATCCGTTGTTCCATTATACACTTCCTCATCTCGTATATTTTACTTCCGTTCCAGTCATGCTAATTTGTTCCTCTCTGCGAAGGTATTAGGTAAATCGGAAAGTTCCGTCCGTTTTTTTACAAAAAGTAAAGCTTTATTCATGAAAGAAAATGAAAAAGTACGTTAATCAAAATATTGTCCATCGTTAGTGATGACTTTTTCCCATCTTTCGGGCAGCAAGCGAATTCCGCGTCGAAAGAATGATTTATCTTTGGAGGTTATCCAGGCGGAGATCCATTTTTCGAGATCTTCGTACGAATTAAATCGTTCTTCAGCAAGTGCGTGTGCCATTGACCGAAACAAGTGGTAGTCAGATGGGGCACAGTCAGGTGAATAAGCCGCATGTGGTAGCATTTCCCAGCGAAGTGCTTCTATCGTTTCCTTGACAATTTTTGAGACGTGAGGCCGAGCATTGTCATGCAGCAAAATCACCTTACGCTGTCTCGTTTCATATTGTGGTCGTTTTTCGTGTAATGCTTGACTCAAACGGATAATTTGTTGTCGGTAGAGATCTCCTATGACTGTTTGACCAGTTTTTAGCAGTTCATAGTATACCACACCTTCCTGATCCCACCAAATGCAGAGTAAAGCCTTTTTTCCGTGGATATTCCGCTTTGGCGTCGATGTTGAGGGTTGGCCAGGATCACAAATGGTTTTTCGACGTTTAGGATTGTCAAAATAAATTCATTTTTCATCTCCAGTGAGGAGACGATGGAGAAACCCCTTTCTTTGTTGCCTAGCAAGCAAAATTTCGCAGATGGTTTTCCGCCTTTCAATGTCTCTTGGCTTGAGTTCATATGGGACCCACTTTCCTTCCTTGTAGACCTTCCCTAAGGCTTTTAAACGGTCGGAAATGACAGATTGAGCACAATTTAACGCTTCTGCAATTTGTTTTTGCGTTTGACATGGATCTTCATCCACCAATGTCTGCAATTCTTCGTCTTCGAATACTCGTGGCCGTCCAGAACGCTCTTTGTCCTCCAAAGAAAAATCACCATTTTTAAAACGTCGAAACCACTCTCTACATGTTTTATCGGAAACAGCATTATCGCCATAAACGTCTACAATCATTCGATGAGCTTCAGCTGCCGTTTTCTTCCAATTGAAACAAAAGACTTCGCGCAAATGACGCTTATTCGGCTCAAATTCCCACATCTTCAATGTAGAAAAAAACGAAGTTATTGATGCAAGCGTAAATTGTTGTGTACTGAGTTTTATTAACAGATGTTCAAACTAAAAAGTTAGCCTTACTTTAGAGGTTATAGTTACCCACAGTTCGAGCTACGGCTATTCGACGCTAGATGGACAGAACTTTCCGATTGACCTAATAGAACGTACAGGCAAACACTTTCCTGCTATCGAACTAATGTTTATAATGAGAATTTCATTATGGGAAGGAAAATTTGAGTATACCGAACTTGCAAATTTCGTGGAAGCATACGGAAGGTTGTCTGGAAAGTATGACGATAAGAAAATAGTACTTTATCAAGCTTTGTAGATAGTGTACTATACTAATATAAATGCGACATCTTACACTTCTTAAAAATAAGTGTACAAAAGATTCTCTGGTGGGATTTTAATGCTTCGGCCATTTTCTCTGGGCACATTACTTTAACACTCTCTATTAAATAAATAACAAATAAAAGCATCTTCATCCCCTTGCTATACCATTTTCTTTGCAACTAAAATTATTACAACGTCTTCTTCACTAAAAGTGTTACAGAAGAGAAAATACAATTAACATCTTTAATACTGCTGCATTTACTTCGATGCATAAATATTGATAACAAAAAGAGTAAAATTTGATTTCATCCAACGAAAAAGGCATAATATCCGTTATACTCTGTTTAAAATCTCCAACGCGAGTCTAACTCATTATAATATAGCAAAGGGTTAATAAAAAGAAACCAGATAGACAACTCTGACAAATAATTAACATAGTTAACACCAGTACAATTGAATAGCGTTTCTAAGTCCTCCTCACTGCATCGCAGTACTTAGCTACAAGATTGCATCTGCATGCAACGGTTGTAATTCTAAATTTATTTGATAAACGTTTGATGGTAATTCTACAAATGAAAAAAAATTCCGTCCAATTGTAGAACAATAACGCAAAAGAGTAACGTTTAGGAAAAACGTAGGAAAGTAATTACTGTTTTCCATGCGCGAGCACAGTTAATTCATAATTCAGGGCGCGAGATGTCGGCAACGTTTGTTAAAATTAGTCAAACCGCGCTTTAAACAACGTCGCATTAAAAAACAATCGGCATTACGCGATTTCGCTGTGAAGTGTGAACTAGCCTAGGTTCCAATCAGATAGGGGCTAGAGCGATCAGAATCGGTCTTTATTTTGCGATCGAGGCCCAGCATGGCGCGCTGGCCGCACAAAACTGCTGTCCAAGCATAGCAACGCTTTATCATCGAGATTTCGGTCAATTTGCGGATTATCCGCGATCGTGCATTTTAACAGCGATACTAGCCGGGTCGGTAGGCATGCACAGCCAGACACGCGTTTGTACACACGGAGGCCCTTATGTGTGAGGAAGCACAAAGTATACTGGGCGATCCACCAAAAAACGAGACACCTGAAATTAGTCAATGAAATCTCGTCTTGCGTCGCAATAACTACAAACTGTGTGCATGCTATTTGTTGGAAATAATTCGACGGGATCAATGGGAACTCGTAACAAAGTAATAAATAAATTCATATAGTATGTGAATTTATTTTTATCTTTATCTTGAATTCGTCTTTTCACTGGCTGAAACGCAGCGTGAAATTAATCGACTTATTTCATACGTTTCTAACAAACGTAATCAGGTAGGATTTATAACAGTAAGAAGGTTAAAAGGTTTTAAAAACATGGATATATTAATCTCGACTGAGTGATATTAATAAAAGACAGAAAAATATTTGTATTTTGGCTCCTGTTTCTTTCAGTTGCTGTAATTTGCGAAATTTTTAGTTCGGGTAAAGATCAACGGTCTATTCGTTATATTCTTCGAACGCGATAAATTTTGCTATTTTTATAAGGACTATAGACAACGAGGTGTTTCAAATAATAGAATAAAATTAATTTAATAGAGTAATATTTAAAATAGTTTATTCCCTGTTTATCGCCGCTCGACTTAGTTTCCGAGATATGTGTAAAGAATTGTTAGATCTAGGTTAGGGATTGGGTTGGGCTTCTTGGGAAGGGATGGAGTCATTCTACCGCCACGAAGAATAAATTCAGTAGTTGGAAAAATCGCTGCGGTGATCGTAACAGTTTTTAAAAAGTGTATGCAAATTTTGTTTGAAACGATGATGTTAATACCGTATTTCATGGTCATTGAAATCAATGAAGACTCCTGTTGTACAGTTGTTCTCCACAATTGTATAAACATGTGTTTTTTACCAATTGTCAATTTTTGTCATGAACGCGTAGAAATTCGTCAATTTAACACTAAACCTACTCAGTATTAAAATTGACTGGCGCATATTGATTTATAAAAATGTCAAGATTTAATTTGTTTGGATTATTAACGATTTTCATTACAAAATATAATTGAACATACAGATCTATCGTAGAAGCAATTTTATAACTTCAACAATTGTAAAATAACAAATCTGAAGAGAGTCGTTTGACCCGCTGTGATAGGTTTAGCGTTAAATATTTTTTAAGTTATTCATTTTTAAACAGAAAATTTAGTTCCGTAAGAGAATTTGGAAAGAAGCAATTTATAAATATACCTAGAACGATCATTTGTTTCGCTGTGGTAAGTTTAGCGCGAACGATCAGGATTGAGGGTTCCGTTTACACGAGCCACCCGTTATAGGGCGTAGAGGTAAAACGCGGGTACAACGACGCAGACACTTCCACACCTGGAGGTATATGCTCTCTCCCGTCGGTATTCTTGCCCCAACAAATTTCGTTGGAATTGGAATAAAAGTAATTAGAGGCATTCGTGTTGTCCTGTAATTAGCTTGTGTGCGCACTTTCCAGCACGCTACGCCCGACGACTAATACGATTCTTGTGACATCGTCGTCCAATTTCATGCCGCAGTATCGCGGCTGGTTATTCCAAAAGACACGGAAGGCCGTTTATCTATCTGGGCAAATAAAAGGAGGTACGTGGTGGATTATAGGGAAGAGAAACCGGGCATGATCACGAGCGATTCTTTCCCAGACACCCCTAACCCCCTCCCGGCGACGTTGCTCGGTGTCAGTTTCGACGTTCCGCCGATTAAAATTGACGCTGACACCGCAATAAATGAAACCGGACAAAAGTAGAAGCAGAAATACTTGTGATCGGAGGCAAACCCATCGATTAGAGTCGCCCAGATCCCTGTGACTAGGGGAAAAAGACGAGATCCGTTGTTAGGGGTAGCTCTTCGTCAGCGTCGACCCTCGATTTGCTTTTCTTTCAACTTACTACTCCATAATTCAATAGTAATTCCTATAGAAGAACCATTCATTCCGTTTTTCCATTTCCATCATTCATAATCTTCATTTGACTGAAGCGAATTTTTAATTTCCCTAGCTCTGTGTCCTTTAAAGTTGACGCGTTCTAATTCCCAATTTTTTAAAAACTGTAATGTAAGGATATAAGAGCGATTAATATGGTAGTCGAGATTATGGTTAAATGACGGAGAAGTACGTTGTCTGTGAGAATTTTTAGTTTACATAAAGTTGCATCTTTTCTGGGTTGCTTTGCATAAAATTTTTCTGCAATTTTGGTTGTTAACCTCTCAAGCACGATGCGCCATTATAGTGGCTTGAGCATACTCAATTCTATTATTAATTATTACAGTAAATTATTAATGTTAAAATATATGCATCATATATTTTAAAATAAGTACAACTTACTTATGAAAAAGCTCATTGCAAAATTATTAAAGTTAAAGTATATGCATCATATCTTTAAGAAGAATTATAACTGCCCCGCATAAAATTCAACCGTGCCTAAGAGGTTAAATTTTGTAGAGGAATGACATTCGAAAGTGATTCGTTTTTTAATTGGTTAAAGGGAATTTTAAATTTGTAATTTACGTCAAAATGTTCCTCGATTCAATTTCCGCAGTCATGGTTGAATGTTACAGTTAATAATTGGTGGAAATATATTTTCAAACAAGATAATATTGTGTTAAGTAAAACACTGATATCGTTGAACTAAAATTTATATTATCAAGTTTTCACTGGGTTAACCATTTACAATTTCAATATGGTTATTGTTTTCAGTGAACACAGATACCTTCGTTTATGAAATATGCAATTATAGTATAGTAATAGTTACTTTATCCAACATACTTCGATGTGTACTTTGTGCGACTATTGAATAGGAGAAGTTTTGTTATCGGCTGTAGTATATACTGTACTTTGTTATGTAGGGTAGGAATTATTATTCCGTATACTTCTCTTTCACCTCTTCGTAAGTACTTATTCCTAGTATAATATGTAAAGTGCCCGACTTGCCTTAAAACGTAATTGAGACAAAAGTATTCTCACAAATGGAAATGTTCGCTTATATCCTGTACCCTCGCGGAACAAAGGCATTACTCCACCACATTATCATCCTCTAACCCAGTTATGATGTGTTCATTGCCAGAAAAGCTCATTTGCTGTTTGCATCGTTGCAGATACGATTTTCATTCATTCCCAGAAATTTTCAAACATTGTTCACGCTGAACAATGTAAAATTTTCATTGATTCCTTTTCCTCTTACGTCGGACAACTGTGAAAGACCGAAACCATTATCCCGACCCAAGGATTCATGTCAGAAATGATCACGTGGATTAATTATTTTTCCAGACATTTTTCAAGTTGCTTCGTTTTCTGCAATCTCTCTGTTCAGATTATTCAATATATTACAAATGTTAACAACTATTTGGAACTATTCAGATCATTCAGTATATTATAATTGTTAGACTTTTAACTCTAATCAAAATTGAAAATATTTGGGACAAATATTACAGCAAAGTTTTGCAGAATGCAATTCAGCTACGTTCAAGATTGCTCTAAAATTAAACTGTATGTATATTTGCTATCTTCAGATTTGATTTATTGAATTTTCATGACCTAATTAGTCTCATCTTTGTTTCTGTCTAAATATTGTACCCACTTACCACATAATTATTACTAGACTTTGGATCTTTATACAAAATGAAAATTTTCGAAGTTTATGGTAAGAAATAATAGGTTGATGATAATCTAACAGTACACTATAAGATGTCTTCACAGTTTTAAGTTCTAATCAATCGTTTTCGTTTAACTGTTACATTTGTGACAGAAATGAGTTGGTGTAATTTAGAACAAATTTAAGAATGTCAGTACATTGTTCCCCTTTTATTAAAATAGTCAACAAACGAAATTAACATGGTTAGTCTTCCTTGTAATTGATAATAAAAATTTTTATCAGAGATTTGAGGCTTTCACGGCCTGGCTTCATACAATTATTATTGTTAAGGCTTTCGGGTATAAGCTGTGTCCTAAAGGAAGATATTTCTAATTGTTCGGCCCACCAATTAAGAAGTCTATATTTCATTGGTGTCCACCGATCCGGAACATGAGCAACACTCACTATATGAAGTAGAAATCCGGCACACACCAGTATCACTATGTCTTCCGACCCCCTGATGAAGCTAGCTGCAATGCTTGCGAAACGTTGGGAAATATCTTCCTTTAGGACACCGCTTACACTCGAAAGCCTCAACAATAATAATTGAACAATTTTTATGCTGCTTAACACTTTAACTTCCCAACCAACTGCTTAAAAAATTCCACAAAATCAAAGTGACTTATTTAATGCAGCAACAATTGAAAACTTAAAATGTCTGACACATAGTTATCCTTCGACCTTCCGATAGTCTTCAGATATGAACTAAATTTAGTGCAACGAATATATTAGCGTAAAAATTTATTTTTAAACATGGACAAATAATTCTGTCATCCACATATGGGTGACACGGCAGTCAAAGTGTTAAAGATTCACAGTACGATAATTATACTTTACAATTTATATAATAATCTTAAATCTAATTTTTTAGCAAACTTTCCACGTGCCTCTTGACACAACCAATACTTCTAAATTATATTTTCAGCGAACGCGACGAAAACTTTCTGAGGAAGCCTATTCCATTAATCTTTTCTCCCGTTTCTGCAGACGTTTAGCATTCGGTGCAACGTTTTAGTAGACGCGTGAAGAATGTCGAAGCAACAAAAGTGTTAATTATCTTTGGGACGGAAGCGTCGTCTGGTCGTAGACGGGAATTGTTCCATTAGGAGGAGCGTCGGATTCTTCGGCCTCGCGTCTCCGTTGATTCGAAGAGGATCTACGATCGTTTTCACCGTCTCATTTCTATCTTTCGCCCGGAATCTAATATGCCGAACGTCACCGGAGCGGCAAGATCGTATTACGGGTTATGCGCGCGGCGGGTTTTACGGCGGCCAAATTGAAACCGTCCGAACATAAATATTTCCGCGATACCTCTGTCCGACCGGTGTGTAATTTTGACGGAACCACCTGGCCTGGTTTACCGTGTCCCTCGTAATTTCCACGGGAGCTCTTTAATTTTCGCGAAGGCTTAACGTGTTTCGGGTAACAACGCGAAACGGTTTCTCGCCCCTTCCCCTCTCCGCAAACCCCCCGACGACGACGACGACGACGACGACGACGACGATGCTACGGTGATTCATGGTCCCCGCCACGCCATTGTTTCCCCGGTCGTTTATAAATCACCATTAGTTTATAAAACAGAAACCGCCGCTAATAAACTCGCGCCACCGTGCATCAACGACGACGACGACGACGACAAGATCTCCAAGGCGTTTTGCATTTCGAGCAAAGCGCAACCGTTCCGTTCAGGACGCGAGTCCTTTCGCCATCTTGTGTTAACCCTCTATGGGCCCGTGTAACTTTCAGGTCACATTTTAATTTATCGACATTTTACCAAATAATTATAGCTTTTTTCATGAGATGGCGCATATATCTTAATTCTATAACGTTGCCAAGACAACCAATATTAATATTTACGACCGTTGCTAGGCTCATCAACCCGAAATAACAAAATAAATGCTGTGTAAACTGTCTGCAGTAAAAATAAACGAAACCATTTGATCCAATTGATATTATTTGTGCTTTTGTCAGTGATTACCAAACTAAAAATAGAGCACATAATAGCCTAGTTCTGCAATTTTTTTACGAGTCCCCAAAGCAGCATGTGACCTGGCATTATCATGATGCAGTATGATATTCTTTGCTTTTATTTTAGTTAATTTATTAAAATTAATTAATTAAATAATTAAAAGAACTTTATTTTGATCCAGTTGATCCAAAATGTCTTCAATGTTTGGTAGGGGGTAAGCATCACCAATAGTCTTTTCATTCAACTTGTGGTAATTTATGAATTGCTACAAGTCGCAGAAAGCGAATATACAAAGCAATGAATGATCCTGAATATCGTTTATTCCAGTCAGTGTAAAAAGTGTTTGTTCAATCTTTAAAAACGAATCAATTTAACAGAATCGAGTGAAAGGTCTGACGTTTTATTTTGGAAACTTAGAATGGTGATAAACATCATCGATTTAAGTCATTGTAAAAAGTATTCGCATAGTCTTTAGAATAACTTTTTAAAAATTGAACCAAATAGCATGAGTTTTTATTTTGAGATTAAAAGAATATAAAAGGATATGTGAATACTTTTTATATTGACTGTATATTTATTAGGTTAGAACGAAAGTTCGTAGCGTTCTTAAATTAAAATTTCAAGTTGAAATTACGATATTTATTTATAGATTTATTTCGTTACGTGTTGTTGTATTTTCGTTATTTTGTAGAGAAATCTATCAATAAATTTCTAAATTTTATGTTTGAATCGTCATCTGAAAATGCTCCGAACTTACGTCCCAACTCATTCTGCTTTGGCAGTAAAATGATTTATAACATGGTGGACGACAATTTTTTAAATGAAGAGTTCCTCATTTCTGTTTTATAATGTGAAACAGACTAATTAGAGGTAGCTGTGAACGAATAAATGAGAACGGCATGAAAACAGACATTGTGAAGAATTGTGCCACTGTAGTGAATGGCGTTTTGAAACTGTACAATGATCAGGTTTTTAAAAAACCGTACTAACTATAAATAAATAAGAAACAAGAGCGTATCACGAACGTGTAGAAATTAATAAATGTTTTAAAGAATGATGTTGCTTTACATGCAAATTTTTTGTGATGATCAAACGGCGGATGTGAAACGTATAAATAAAAATAGGCGAATGAAATATAGAGCAGTGAAGATATCAGAAGAATTTATGAATATCGTGTTTGTATAATTGAATATTGTTGAATATTGTACTGTGTAATGCAGAGATGTTTTATTTCGCATGGAGATGCGCAGTTTGACTCATCGCATAAGATAATTTACAAGAAATTGCCACAGTTCTAGCACACGACTATTCTTTTAATTTTTCCGTTTTGAAAAATTTTGAAAAATAGTGAAACACCAACAGTGTTGTAACAATTCATACGTTACAGATGTGTTTTAAATTAAATTCCGAAATCGATAACACGCTTTGCATGAACCGAATCATTCATCGATGATAAAACTCTGTCTGCACTTCCACTGCTTGACAGACAAGAACGGATAATTCGCAAAATTGTATATCGGTACGTTTACGACTTTTCAAACGGCATTCCTTGCAGTTGCGCATGTAGATGCGTACCGACGCGAATGAATATTTAATGTCTTTCACGTTAATTCGTAAATGGAACGTCAATACAAATGAACGTCGCGTGTTCTCCCCCTTTGCCGTTTAATATCTCGTTCAGAAATGGAATGCTCGCCTTGTTATACCTAAATTAATTATGAGGATGCTACCGGGTAACGAACATCTGTTGGAGAACAAATTTCATTCGTCAGTGATTAACAATCCCGCCTTGTGTTTATCGTTGAATGCTTTTTTCTGGGTTTTCCATTTTACGGTAATGTACGCACCACATTTTACAGCAATTCAATTATCTTTCAATCCCCGACAAGTGTTTGTTGCGGGATTTACACGGTACGTCTGCTGCGGAGGCTGCTGATTCCTTGTAAATTATTTATCTTGAGTTTTGTTCCGAGTTCTGTTGCGGCTAATGATTTTTAAATATTCCGTAATGCATTTCGTGAATATACCGTGGAATAAAATGGCTTGTATAAGGCATACATTCGACGATAAGGTTTCATTCAAATAAATACAAATACGTGCAACAATTTACGGAACGAAAGAGGTAACGAATCTTAATGATTTGAAGACCACAATCCCCACCATCAACTGATGAACCTTGAATAGCTTGCGGGAAGTGCAATGGACGAGGATTCTGAGGTTGTAATTAGCGAGATTCTACTATATATGCACTTGTTTAAATGAAACCATGTTTATTAAAACCGGACAGACGCGTACAGCGTGTGTCTACGACTTTAAACTTGCCTATTTAGTTCGTATAAACGATTACAGTTATTAATAATTATTAAAAGTTATTTTGATAATGAACCTTGTCCCTTATACCTAATACATTAATATTCAGTGTTAAAAGTTTCATTGTAATAGTTTTTAAGTCACCCGCAAGATTAGTGTTTGACCACAGTTTATTTAAATAAATCAGTTTTACTTAAATTAAACGAATACGATAAACAGATACGAAGATATAACTCAGTCATACTTTTCCATCTACTACTAAAAGGAAAAAGTTTGAGTAGCATTAAACGAAACATAAAAATATGTTCCTACAATAAATTATTCTTTCCAGAGTGTTCCTTAGTGGATATCGTTAAAAATTGTGCAACGCACATTTTTCATGTCCCAAAAAATAGAGGAGATATTTAGGTGGCCTCTTTCAGCCGAGACACCCTGTATATTACAATGCTGACTTCGACCGGCTGAGCTTCATTTCAACCAGGCGTTGTTAACATTTAACTTCGCCCGCGTTCCTAATATCGTCACAAGGAAGCGGAGCGGGAGTTACGACCACGCGGAATTCGGTATACGAATTTACGATAACGAGGGTGCTTCAGGGTGGCTTACCGATTGCACCGATGAAGGGAAATTTGGAAGGGTAGGTCGTGGAATTCCCTAAATCGTGAGTATTGGGCACACTGTCTTCGTTGAGAGTGAGCCTATATGTAGAGCATTAAAATCGGCCAGCGCATGTTGTCTTATAGAAACGACAAGATTCAATTTATTTGGATTTAATGCAATTTTTATAACAATATGTGTAGCGTCTCTCGGTGCCCAAAAATACTAGACAGCGTTTAATAGCAAGAATTTTAATCAATTTTTCATTCGAATAACAAACAATAATATAGAAAAATTGTATAAGACAAGGTACAATTGGAACCCACAAAATACAAATGACAAAGACCAAATACACCATAACTAGACCATAAATAGATCATAAACACCTGTTAGTTATTTACCAAGATTGTCTAAGAGATGCACCCTTCGACGCTTCCGGGATAAATGCTAAACAGTTAAACACAGTCCTCTTACCAAAAGCCTCTAACCAGGCTTATTCCCCAGATCGTGGTCAGATCCTTCAGGAATTCTATCCTTGTTCTTTAAAATAGCGATACGACGTTGGGTGGCCTGCCATAATTAAAGAGATTCCTAGCGTTCTAAGCACGCGTCAACGAGTGCATCCCATCGAGTGTCTGCACAACTTCAAGCCGTCAGCCCTCGACAAAGACCCACTCGTTGATCGGATGCGTCTTGAAAGGTTACACCTCGAACCCTCGACCCTATCATAAAATAGCCGAAAGCGAAATAACGTCGGACTATCTGCCTACGATTTCTCTAAAAAAATAAGCTGTCGGTAACGCATTTCTACATCTGGGTTAAATTGATAATAGTGACTAGATTGTTTTTATCCTCCGCGAAACGGCAAAAAGAAAAGTAAAATTTGTAATTACCGCGTGTGTAGCTATTCTCCACCGATCGTATGTCATCAAAGATTCAATGCAATGTTATTTCGGTTGAAAGAAAATTAAAGAAACACATGTTTAGAAGATTCTGTTCGAAATCTTGATTACGAGTCTGACTCGTTATTGTAGGGCAAGGGGTTAACGGTATACGACTGAATAAATTGATTGGACCGTTTCTTGTGAAGGCAATTTTATACCTTCGACAATTATAAAATAAAAGATCTGAAAAGGAGCATTTGACCCGCTTTGGTAGGTTTAGTGTTAATAACCTCGAAACGATAGCCGGCTCGCCTCTAATTTGGTCGTCTTCGATTCGGCAAGGCATGAAAGGTAGCCGAACGTACGAGAGGACGTTTGACGTTAATTGCACAGCTCCGATGGACGAAGAAGAGGCTCCTCCTTTTTTTGATATCATCGACAAAGAGGGGTTAATCCGTTCCGCGCTATCGGCCGAGTCGGTCGCGCGACGAATAACAATGGAGCCTAGACAACAATGGACGAAGAAAGAGGACATGGATAGATGAGAGCCGAGCAAAGCGACGAAGCCGGTTGCGGAGAAAAGGAGGGAGGGGGAAGAACCGGTGTGCAACGTGGAAAAGAGGAAAAAGGGTTAACGGCTGGACCGAGGAAAAGGGCCGGAATCCAACGAAGAAAAATCGTCGTTGGGTCGTTCGTGTAATACGTGGAACAAGCCGTTGTTACGCCGCCAGAATTCAACCGACGGAATGGATTCTGAAGGTTGGATGCCCTGCGGGGCCAGCCTGCCCTTGGCAGGACGGATATTAACCTGCACTGGGCTGACGATTCGGAAAAGTCGAATTGTTATTTATTTCGCCCGGGGCACCACGTAAAATGTTTCGTCAACGTGCAATTTTCAATTTAATAAATCAATTTTTTTATCAGACTTGTAGACGAATGTTCTCTATCAGACATTATACAAATTGCCATTGCTATTCGTCCTATTTTGTTCAAACTAGATTTTTCCAATCGCTCTTGACGAATCTTTTTCGAGTCGACCGTTTGCATTCGCTTCGATAATAACTGAAGATTTAACCCCTTGACCTACGACTTATTTTACGAGATCAATGACTAGGCTTTCTTTGTCCTCCGCAGAACGACAAAAAGAAAAGACATAGATATTCTTCAATGACCGTATACGATCAGCAATTAAATAAATTGTTATTTCCGTTTAAATAAAATTCTGGAAATACATGTTTCGATGATTCAGTTCGAAATCTTGATCACGAGTCTGACTCGTTGTTGTAGGGCATGGAGTTAAAAACATCCGGCACCAATTCTAAATTATACATTTCTACTGGTGAATTAATCAGAATCGTTCAGAGTACAGTTGATTCAGACCGGCCAGACGATTCACGAGAATCAAATTTTGATTTACTTCACTCAAAGCTTCGAGTAAAACGTTCCGTCGACATGGAGCTCCAACATTATCTTGTTTACAGTAGCACGGAATAAGAATAAGTATTAATTCTTCTCGGATTATAATAATATTCTGTTTAGTTATCGTAAATGCACATCCGTTCAGAAATAAACTTGTCGAATAATAAATTCACGGATGAATCCACGTGGCGAAGAGTGAGCGTATTCCGAAGGTTAGGTACCCCGGAGGGTCAGCGTGCCCTTGGCAGCATTGCGGAAGGGCAGGATGGATATTAAGACAGGGAGTGACATAGCAGAGGACATGCCAGGAGTCCGTGGATAACAGCTTTGCAGGGTTCTTCCCTGGGAAATTAGAGAGGCGGTGTGAAGACAGACAGAGGGACAGACACCGATGGAAAGAGGGTGGTCTGCGGGAGGGGGGTGGAACAGCGTTGAACATCGGGAGAGGATTAAATGGCAAAATATCACTCAGAGAAGTGTACTGAGCACACAGCTTGGAAGCTCCAGCATTTGAGAGAGAACGATGGCTGGTACGTGACCAAAATATTCGTCTATGGTTCCCGCAATGGGTGGGAAAGGGAGAGAAAAAGAGGGAGAGAGAGAGAGAAAAATAAAGAGAGAGAGAGAGGGAAGCAGAGTGGACAGTCGAGGGACGAGCGAGGACGAGAGGAGACCTTCACTCTTCGCCAACCCTGAAATATACAGGGAAAATACCCTCGGCTTGCCTAAAGAGAGGACCTTGACCAACGATGCGCAGTCACACATGTGTTACATACCTACGAAAGTAAACTACTCTTTGAGACAATTATATCGAATCGGCGGCAGATCGTGCGCGAAAATGCGACGATACCTGGGCAAAAGTTATGCGTCGGTTCATTGGGCGTCGACCACTAAATCGCGTATTAAACCGCATAGAAAGCGGCCAACGGATCCGCGCACCGATTCAGGAACTTCGGAATGAAATGCACGAACGATTGCAGGGTCGCATAGTGTCCGACTAACTATTTATCCGTATGCGAACTTTCCTTTCTGCCTGATATTGTTATAAAATGTTTGCGAGACCATTTTATTTAGCAAAGTCGTAGAAAACATTTCATAGAGAAATTTGAACAGTTCTTAACTTCTTAGGCACGGCTGAATTTTGCACGGGACTGTTTCTCTGTACGACAGAGCACATTGGAATTCAGTTTTTGATAACTAAATTGTAATTTTTCTTAAAGATATGATGCATATACTTTAAGTCCAATAATTTAGTTTAATAATTAATAATGCAATTGAGTGTGCTCAAGTCACTATAGTGAAGCATCGTAATATAAGATGATATCCGGAAAGCCACTATAGTGGCACATCGTGCCTAAGAGGTTAACACGTTAAGCGCCACGCCGGTCCCTAGGGACAACACTGGACATTCCGTTCAGGCCTCGTCGGTCCCTACGGACCGGCGACAGATTTTTCGTTCTGCTATCGCGGTGCGCGTTACGTTACCCGACTGTTTATACTCTGATTCGTCTATCGGCGAGCGGCCCGGCAAGGCCTGCCTGACAGCTAACAGTGGCTTGAACGAAACGGCACAGAAATTCGGCGTGGCGCTTAACGTGTTCAAGAGGAAGGTTTGAGGAAGATTTTCGCGTTTGAATCATGTCGATAGCTCTAATAGTTTGGCCGGGGCACGACTTCAAAGATTTGCCAAATATTGCCACAAAATCGCTAAATATTGAACCCCTTTCTTAAAATCGCGAAAAATCTTTAGGTCTCCGATTCTTTTGTCATTTTGCTTACACGTTTCTAAATGGGTAGGCAGAGTGTATGCCAAATTTTAGCTCGATCGGAATCGAATTGCGGCCGTGGCGCGACTTTGAAATGTCGGGGCGATCAATGGCGAAAATGGGAAAAATTGGGGTTGATAAAAGATAGCTTCCTGAAGTCCCCTGATATGCTAGTCTAGATTTTGAGAGTTCTGCTTAACACGTTAAGCGCATTACGTTACTCGACTGTTTATACTCTGATTCGTCTATCAGCGAGCAAGGCCCGCCTGACGGCTAACCGTGGCTTGAACGGAACGGCACAGAAATTCGGCATGGCGCTTAACGTGTTAAAGGCTCTATTACCGAGATATTAAGGGTACACGTAAGTAATCAATTATTTTCAAATGTGTAACGAACTTTGTAGTAAAGTTAAGTTTTTATTTATAATTTATTATACAATTTCTATCATTATGAAGGACAGTTTGTTGTCTCTCCTGCAAATTTTCAATCTTCTTTTCATAGAAAGCTAAAGTCCTCCTTCGAGGCCTGTCTGGGAGGTTATAATCACCTGCAGCAAACTTCTTGAACCAACGATGACGCTTGTTGACTTTCGATACGTTTTCATAAAGATCGCAAATTTTCTTCGTTTTTGCCGTTGCTTTAAATCCCGCATGAACATGAAGAATTATGCAATGACGAATGTGATCCTGGGAACGTACGAACGCCGCCATTTTATTATAGAACAGTAGAAAAATGTATACTGCTTAGAATGTTTAAAGCACAGGCTGCGTTAATGAAAACTATAAAATAATATGGGTTTCCTCTTCGACGATCGGTATAGAACTAATGGCAAAATAGTTATTTGTACATAATTAGTTATGGTTATATAGCTGATTAGCTGATTATAGCTGATATAGCTGATTCATAGCTGTATCATCTGCATAGGCTATTAGTGCGTATATATATGTATGTGTGTGAGCGAGATGTTCATAATTTCCTAGTTTATTCAAGGCAGTCAAATCAATTTTATACACTTGATTGTTTTAAGACCATGATATACAGTAAAATATTCGGAGAGTCTATCAGTTTCATCCGATAAATCGTTTGGATGTTTCAAAAAGAAAGTACGCGTATTGCACGTGATAAAACATTTCAACGGGCAAGGTAACCAGGAAAATAAATACTGCTAACGAATGTATTGGCAAATACAAATTTTCCAAGTCAATTAAAAAGAACAGAAGGTAAATAAAAATACAGTCGTTCGTTTGATGATTTTAAAGAGTTGAAAATAATCTATGTACTTGAAAATACTTTTCATTTTTCCATTGTTTTATGTTTGGCCTTTTAATTTTGTCATTAAACATTATTTTTAATTATTAAAATTCAATAGTATCGAACTCTTCTAACCGTCAAAAATTACGTCTTAGAAAATGTTGAATTAATATAAATAATCAAACCATCAAAGGTTTACAAGTATGCCTCAAGAACTTCTAACACTTAACAATGAAAGTTCAATATAATCAAACTCTTTTAAACCTTAAAAATGATGTCCTATAAAATATCGAATTAATTTTAATAATCAGATCAACTAAGATTTTTTAACATACCCCAAAAAGCTCTTAACTCTTAGCTATCAAAAATACAGTACAATCAAACGGTTTTAAATGTCAAAAATTACGTTCTATAAAATGTTGAATTAACTTAAATAATTAGAATGTCCACAGTGTATAAATCCACTCTAAAATCACATAAAAACAGAGTTTCCATACCAGAACTGCGAGAAGTCAATGCTACGACGTGCGGAATCAAAAATCATTAAAAAAGAAGGTTATCGGGACAGTCCAGCTGTCGATACAGAGGGTGAAAGAAGAATGTAGCACAAACTCGAGTTTTTGAGTACAAGCCGACGAACAGAAGTGTCACCACAGAGAGAAAAGGTTCCTCGCAGCAGATTGTAAGGGTGGGTGGAGTTGTGTGACTGATGATGGAGTCATTCGATAGGTAGCCTAGCCTCTGCTCAATCCATTAACTTTGGAGGACATGGTTACATAATGAGAGAATAGCGATGGCAAGTAGCATGTATATTTTACTCCGATTTCGCGAACGTTAGAGCGCGAAATTATTAATCTATGTGAACCGTTTCTCTGTGAGTTGGCACTGTTCGTTAAATATTTTCGCGCTTTTACGCCTCTTTTCGCAGGATTCATGCGCTTCCGGCTGCCACGAAAATTAAGGCGATTCGCCAAAAGCACTCGAAACGCGACACTTGTTAACATCTGGCGGTAGACCCGGTATCCCGAGTGATTCTTATCGGGCGATCGTACATCTCTGACGAACAGTTTACAAAGTTCCATTTACGACGGTGTTTTCGAGAGCATCATTTTCTGCTGCTCTTTTCACTTTTATCTTTAACGAAACCACGAGACTCTGGTGCATGGATCATTTCACATAAATATTCTCTACGATTTGCAGTATATAAAACATTTTTTTTAAAGCTAAAATACTTAAAGTTGTACGAGCTGTATTGATCTAAGAGCTGATAAAATTTAAATTTTCACTTGATACTGGAACACGAAGTAATAACAAAATAATTTTCATTTGGTTTTAGTAGCTTGCAATTGATGGAGACATCATTTTTTCTAATCACACTGTTTAATATTTTACCGATCCATTTTTAACATAAATACAGTGTGTATTACAATAAATGAAGTATCTTGTTAATAAAAAGAAAATGGCAAGGTTGTCTTCGACTTCGATATACCCTAGTAAAATGTTGGAACAAAATCAAGACAGTTGCCGAATGGTTAATTCCATCCAACAGCAAGATTTTTGGAAAATTTGAAACCAATGGATAAACTAGATCTCGATCAATTGTAATTAATTATAAGACCATCGTGAAGTTAAATTGAATGCAGCTGTTCTTATATTATGAAGTATCAATTTTAATACTTCTAACGAATTACATAATACGATGAAACCAACAACAGAACCTAAAACGCGATTCATCGGTTGCTCAGAAAGTTAATTTCTGATTTCATAATTTCTCTGAATGGAAAATGCAGTATTTCATCGGAGAATTATTTTGAGTAAATGCGATAAGGCAAATGGTTTTGTGAAAGTTCTGGACCGGAATGGCTTCTCGAACTTCCAGTCGGCCATTTTTTCCAGCAATCGTCGATTGTCCCTGTTTCTTCCAGCTACGTTTCCGTTTCGCGGTCTTCTCCAGAGAAATCTCATTTCCCCGACGGTGTAACCGACCCCCATTTTCACCTTTAACGAGCGCCGCGAAAAATAACGTAATGCGCTAAATTAACAATTAAGACCTAAACGGCTGGTAATTAAGCGACGGCCGCCGGTGCCGACGAGAGTACCGGCTAAGCTGAGGAAACGAATCTGTAAGATGCAGTGGACCATAAGACATCCGACGAAGGTAAAGAAGGGATCAACTGAAGGGTGGCGTGGGTGGCACAGGGGAATAAAAAAAGAATAACCGGGAGAACGTAGCGGATGCAGAACAAAACAAAACAAAACAGAAAAAAAAAGAAGCAGGATGTTTCTGACGGTAGTCGGATAATGTAAAAAGATCCCGTTTAATCCATGCGAGTACAGTGCTTTCTACTCGATGCTTCGTGCCGGACGTTCTAAAAGAATAATTGAACGGTAATCGAAAACGGAAACTATGAGCGAACGCGATTTTCACCCTCGTTCGTCATTTATAACAATTTCGCAGATTTTTCATTCCCTTTGGCAAAGCAGTTGGATCAATCGACGCAAAACTATCAGGGTAGACTAAAAAATAAGCGTAACGGATTTATTTCTTACACAAAAAAGAATTTAATATTTTACGGAATGAATAAAAAATGTGTCTACGTATACTCCTGCACAACGCTATCATAAATTCGTTTACAGACAACATATACACGCGTCTTTTGTGACAGTGAGCGATATTTTTATACTCTCTTTTCTACATTCATTCTACAGCCTGTGTAAAAAGTATTCGTGCACCTTTTAAAAAACGAATAACTTATTAAAAATCGGTGCAAACGGTCGGAGTACTTTTCGAGCTGCTAGAAAGATTAATTTACTAGCTAATAAGTAAATAATTTATTTTTAATTTCTATCGATTGCAATTGTGTAGGGGAATGAATATATAGGTGTTTTTCATAGACCTAATTTAACATACGAGTACAAATAATTTGTTGAAGTGTGGTCCCATGCCTTCAAATTTATTTTCTCCAAGTAATCACGCAACGCTGTAGAATAGGCCTACAACAGATACTGCTAATAAAAAACGTTGACAACATTGACAGTAGCAGATACACGAGTGATTTGGAATCCTATCGATACAAGTGTCACCTTAATGCGCCAACGCCTGAGGTGGATCGAGCACTATGGCCGTCGCAGGTTGCAAGACGCGTGGAGGGGTAAAGTGGGCGGTGCTACCGCGGATTGGCCGAAAAGAGCAGTTAATTCCGAAGCCTGGCGTAACTCTTGAACGATGCAAATCATTCTGAAGGAATTCAGAATCATTCATCTTTCCTCCTATTTTTTCACCGAATCGCAATTTCATCGTGAAAGAGTTTAAACACAGCGAAAGCGACACGAGCGAAGGTTAACGGCGAATGTTTGTCAAGAAATTTTTTCACTGTTTTTAACGAGAAACGTTGTATCAGTGAAACGCCAAATGAAAATTACTTGTTGCAACGACTCTAGGTGACGCTAATTATTTTGAAGCAGCGAAAACGAAGCTGTCAAAGCAAAATAGAACTGGGAACAAAGTAGGTGTTGGACTGATTAAATCTTACTTGAAACACTGAGAAATTGAATTCCTCCCGGAGCAGAGCTGCAGGCAGCGCAGCCGGATTTGAAGAATTCAATTTTGTTTCCTTTTTAAATCCTGTTGAAATCGTGGTCGCGCTAGGGAAATGTGCTTCGTTGGTGGTCGGAGCTGGGTAAACGAAAGAAATCTTAGCAGTCAACGTTTATCCAACCACCGTTAGGTCCGAGTAAAAATGATACAATGGAAGAGTCGCTAGCTTAGCAAGTAATTATTTATGTAAGTACAATTGAGTGTGATGAAAAATTACATGATGCAATTTATTTCATAATACATGGGTGCTTCGTGATAAACGAAGAAGAATAACAATAAAAATTGAACTTTGAGATCATAAAACAATTTCCTAAAAAATAAAATTCAATTAAACTGACATTCAAGAATTTCACAAACTATTGCGAATTATGTGACGGCTTACGTACGGATCTCAGTGACCAAAATGGCGGCAACGCTCAAGCGACGGCCACGCTGCTGATCCACGTAAACTCGTCCGCCGAAGACGGTAACAAATTAATAAATCAATAAGACGACTCAAATAACCAATATTATTTAGTCTGTCCGTTCGCCAAGACCCGTCTTACTATTATAGAATTCGCTCAAACAATCCGGCTTGGTCCGCTCGAATTTATAATTGTAATAACAATTACGTGGAGCGTGATCGACAGGGTCTCCGTTGGACCACGAAATTTATGTAAATGAATAGCCGTGAGTTAACCCAATAACTGAACCGGATCGTGCAGTTCCTATTTCACTGGCGTCAATCAATAGGCAAACGTAACATTCCACTTGGCATGCTGAAACGTTCGGTTGCTTACGCTAGATAGAACTTCTTGGCATGATATTGATTTCTTGGCCCGACATATCGTTGCTTTTTCGAACTCGGCCGGATACACCGATTTTGAATGGAGCTCGCTGCAAGGACCAGACGGTCGACGGGGCGGGGGCAGATGGGAGGGACAAGACCCGAGGGCCCCACAGTTAGGGGCTTAATTTCACATCTCATAAAACTGGCGAACCCGGTGGCCCGAGCCCCGAATACGATCCGCCATTACATCGGAGTGAAACACCATCGCTGAAAAACGAGCATCGGCTTCTCGTTACTGTTGCGCACGGATAGCTCCTGATGCATCCTCGAGCCCGTCACACCCACATGCCAAGGAGAAAGCTTATAAGCGAGCAATGTTTGATTGGACAGCCGTGTTACGGACCCGACCGGAAACTCTTTCTCCATTGATATATTCGACGTATGCGCCTCCATTACAAATGTATTTCCTTTACCGTGCGCCCGCGGGCTGCATCATGAAATTCCGATACACCGGTTAAATTTTTATGAATTTTAGAGCCACCAGTTTAATTCTCCCGAGGCCTAAATCGACAATGCGAGAGAATCGGGAAACACGAGTGGGGACACCGAGAACAACTTGCTAGATCTCAGATTTTATGCATTTGTTGGATTATCGATGCATTTTCTGCGTTCATTGATTCTGTGAATTATAAAACAGTGGTTTTATGAATCGTATTATTTCACGTTGGCTTGTCGGAATTCTTTGGACGAGAATTATATTAAATTGGAAGTGACTGTACAGATAGACAGGCACAGGACGAGGATCCCGTATCGAACAAAATCCGTAGGAGGCAATCGCAACGGAGTAACGATCGTTAAATCATATTTTTTCACGGCAGCCTTGTGACACGCGCGTATGGCATGATATAATTCATGCGCGTAAATTTGTGCGGTGAACACTCGGATGAATCATGCGCGAACGAGGTGAAATATAATGATTCAAAGTCAAAGAAATATTATTTTCAGTAATTATCGCGTTACTTTTATAATTGTAATTCAATATACATATTTGCAAATTCAAGTGGAAGGGTTCGAATATTAATAAAAATATATAACGTTCGTTTAGTATTCAAATAAACTTGGAAACAGTGAGAAGATTAACGCATTGGTGACCGGTGACGAGTTAACTCGTCTTTTCATGCCCAAACGTTGTTGACCGATGACGAGTTAACTCTTGCATTATCTATTTCAATTTATGAAACCTAGGGCGATATAGAATATTGTAAAAGCTTTGCGCATCGTGTTTAGTCGTGTCCGCTTTATAATCATTTCATTCAGAATAAATAAAATAGATTGGAGTTTATTTCAATAAAATAATTACTATTTCAATTAAAAAATAATAGCCTATGACATGGCATAGTTTCTGTGTAAAATTGCCGGTCAGCAAAGGGTTAAAATGATCGGAGCATGTTAATACATAATTTTAAATATAGTAGAACTGCTAAAGAAAGACGTAACTTTCCACGGGGCTTCAACTTGTTGCAATTGATGAAAATTTTGATTTCGCGCAAAATCTCGCAGTGTAATTACGAGAATGCTAAGAATTTCTTAAGTAAAATATGACAACCCGCGAAAGCTCTTGGAAGAGCGTTTGTCTTCTCTCTGCGAAGAAATTTCATAGAATGACCCATTTTCATTAGCGCCGCGGTAAGAACGGGTCTTAATGAAAAAATTATTGTGGACTATTCCTCTTTATTTTGCATGAAAGGGTTCGCCTTCCGCGGGAGTCGCTCAGTATATCTCGCGGGCGTGTTATGCGAAACAATTTTACGTAAAAAGGGGACCGCGTTGTGCCCGAGGGAGTAATACGGACCTGACCCCACAAATATCTGGGGGTACGCGTATAAAATTTTCGTGCCACGGAATTGGATTGTTATTTTAAAATGTACAGCCACGGGCGCGATTAAATCGAGAGACTGCTCGGGAAACGCGGCGCAGTAATTTAACAGTGGATATTCAAACTTCAATAATTCATAATTTGCATGTCTGTACATTTCGTTATGGCTGCAGCAAGTAGGAGAGGCCCTATCGGCTTCAGGATGAAAAACAATATCGGTTCGGCGTGATTGAGCAGCGGGAATGAAATATTTATTAAATATTATACTCCTCGGTTACGTTTATGGTTGAGTGTACCAACGCGTGCGGCGCTCATGGTTAATCTCCTGCATACATTTTGATGCTAAACTGTATCTTTTAGACACATTATTATGCATTCTCTATATTCTTGAATTAATCGAAATTATCTGCAGGTGCATGGATTTTGTTGTTTAATATTTACTATATTAACTATTTTTAACATTGGGTATGATATTTGAGTCGATATTTATAGTAGATGGAAATAATAATTGTGCATTACACGCAATAAATTTATTTTTTTATACTGTTAACATTATTTTTATATCTTCTGTATTCGGTACACCTTTTTATAATAGACTGTGACATTCGATAATACGGTGAAAGTGATCGTTACTGAATCGGAGATGAGTAGTTTCTGTAGTACATGTTATAGCACATCCCTTCTTTCTGGCCTGAGCAAAATGGCGGTGCAGTGGTTCTCAAACACATGATTATCTACAGTAAAACGGTGTAACATAGAAGCTGTATATTTTACACAATTCTATTTCCATTTTAATAAATTAATTACAATGAATGAAATAAAAATGAATTTCGTAGACTAAAATATTCATTGTAATCGAAACGAGGTAGATGTCTGAGGCTTCCAAAAAATAGTATAAATGCACGACGAAAAAGATAGTTAACGATTCAATTAAAACTACGTCCTGAATATTTTTTAGAAGATAAAACAAAATTATTAAAAATATTCTATCTTCTCTAAAGGAAAAAATCCAAATCGAAGGATCCAATATTCAAAAAGTCATCTTAAGGATGTCCGAAAATAAATGGTAGCCGCAGTGTGTGCACAATTTAAAAGCCCTGCCATTAATCCGCGATTCCGTTTCCAGGAAGATTGTAAACTGGAGTAACATTCTATAAATTTGATATGTGCCACGTAAGATAATAAATCTTGTGCGGCAGTACATGCTAGAATAGGGGAAGAGAACGGTCAGGTAG
The DNA here is from genome assembly GCA_028453745.1 of Agapostemon virescens. Taxonomy (NCBI): domain Eukaryota; kingdom Metazoa; phylum Arthropoda; class Insecta; order Hymenoptera; family Halictidae; genus Agapostemon; species Agapostemon virescens. Next base: position 12,609,521 of record CM052093.1, on the reverse strand, counting down.
GAAAAGCGATAGGTAGACAGATCGCTGACTACGAGGTTAGCAGGGTATTGCTTCTGCAATGAAAACTAGATGGTTTACGAGTGACCAGCACGGCTCACGGACCTCTTTCCGTTTTAATTAAGATAAAGGTAATAATTCGAGCGGGTGGGGGTATTAACCGGGCTGACAAAAGTGACCGGGTCGGCGGTGCCGTATCAAGTTTCCGCGCAATCAGGAGATTACTGTTCATTTGAATTAAGATCTTTACACGTGCCTTCGAGCATAACCGTTGCTTTATTAATTCTTTATTTTCGCCGGCCTACCGTGCCACCTATCTCGCTTTCGTATTTACACCGGCCGGGATCGACGAAAAAATCTACCAGCCATAAAAGTCGCAGATTTAATCTAAATTCGAACCCGCACGAAACCCGGTTACTATACGCGTAGCATACTTCACACGGAGACGCGGAGAAAGAGGGAAAGCATGTGCACAGTTGTCTCGAGACGAGGAATCGTTTTCTCTTTATTAACTGCGCCCAGAACCACCCCGTGGCCGGAATTTTTCGCGTTAACCGAGAAGCGCGGCTCTCCCGTTTCTAATACGACTTTCAATCGCTAACTTAACCGACGGAATAAAAATTTTTACGAGATTCGCGGAAACATGTTTACGAATAACGAGCCAATCTTAATTCGTTTCATGGCTCACGCGCGTTCGGTTATTCGCGAACTTTGGTCATTGGATTTCGTCGTCATTTTTCGTAATCAAACCTCCATCCGCGACCGAATTCTCCAACTTATCACGCGATTACTTCGGACTTTTCTAGAAATTATAGGAATACGTCTAGTACGAAGTTGTTAATGTCAAGGCTCGCCAATCTGATCCTTGTTATAATTATTAATATTCGATCGCGAAACAGACGATGATACTTCCAGAGCATTTTGTTTTTCGTCATTTTGATGACTTTAACTATTCTTTAAGATATTAATAGGGTTGAATGGCCACCAAAAATCACCGAGTAATAATTTAAAACAATTTTCATATTATTAAATATTTGCCTTCAATAAATTTCTAAAAATTCGTTTTTCTTTCGACGAAATTTTTTAGTCTCCTAACAAAAATGGCCTCAAATGCAAAGATTCAATTCATAACGAACTACGACGATTAAAATCAAAATGTAGGAGACGTTATATCAATTTTTGTTAATGCAAATTTCTTTGCAGTATATAAATTTGCAGATCTTCTAAACGGCTACCGGAGCCGCAGTTTAACAGTAACAGTATAATCTCGGAATTTCAGTATCACTTTGTATGAAACGGGATTAATTCTTCATAAGACATTCATAATACGTGGAAGTATGTCTAGATTGAGGTGCATAAAGAACTTTCGTGTTTCAAGAGTACTTGACAATGAATAGTAATATTTAAACAATTCAAGAGCGGAACGTTCTCTCGAAAGTGAATACCGCATTAACAATCTCGTGGAATTATAACAGAACCGCGCCGAGTCTGAAGCGAATGTTTTACTTTAGGTGGAAAAAATTATTTCAATATTAAGAAAGTAACGATTGTAACATTTAAGTTCATTGCTCTCCGCGGAAAGGGGTACAATAACTGGCTCCTTTTTTTCCAAACCAGCGGTAATTGTGTAGGTTAAAAGCGACGACTACATTGTGCGAATATAAGGTCTGTCGCTGTGGGAACTTTCAATTGAAAAAAATAAGTAGGTTGACAATGGCATATTGAAAAAGTTTCTAGATATCTCGTTTCCCGATTTTTACCAATAACGCCTCTCGTTCGGTATAAATCACCCCGTGATTTTTTTCAACGACGACAATTGTTTTCCTGCTTTCGTTCGACTTCTTTTCTCCCATACATTAATGCTATCAGAGAAAGAAAGAAAGAGAAAGAGAGAGGGAGAGAGAGAGAGAGAGAGAGAGAGATTTTAAATCTGTGCCCGCCATGTCTTTGCATTATTGTCAAGCTGCATTCTCGACATCTTTTTCAGGCATTGTGTGAGCAAAATTGAACATACGAATATTATCCTTTCTGTTCATCGCTTGATAACGAGAAATGTAAGCTGCGCCTTCAAAGAACTCCACTTGCAGGCTAATTAAAATTTATTTCAATTATTGGGTCGATATGGACGCGTGCTAAAGTGACTTTTGCTAAAGAGTTTTACTTTATGTTCAAGTAAAACATGGCTACTTCGCCGGGTTCTCGTTCAGATGATTTATACTAAACTCTGATCGTATCTTTAGCAAAGGAACCAAGTTTTTAAACGATTTTAATCTGTACAGTCAATATTTTAAACATTGTAATCGTGTAAATCGTTGCAATCTATTAATCATTTCTGTGGGAACAAGGTTTCTAAGAAACTACCAGTCGAAGCAGCATGAAAATCATGTTTTGAGGTTAAATCTGATTCGAAATATGTAGAAACAGTGTTAGTTTCCTTATAAATTCTTTGTACGAATTTCAATTAATATTTATCACTGTAGAGATACTTTCGATTGTTTCGTAATGCGATTCCTCAATATTAGTATGCTTTTTAAAAATAATATAAAATTATATCGGTTAATTCAATACGCAATTGAATAAATCTCCGAGCCTGCAGGTTCTGTGGAAGAATTTGAAAGTTCATAATGAACGTGGCTTGTCAAGATTAATGAACATATAAATTTCGATTTGATAGGAAGTTTCAGTCAATTTCCTCGTGCTCCAACGTTTGGTACAAATGTTATTTTATACAATGGTTACATTCACGGCACGCCTATTGACGCAATCATCAAGACCCCCATTAACAGGCATCCGGACGAATTCAATGACCCCGTCGAAACGAAATAAATACAACGGGCGAGGAACAATGGCGTACAGTCGAAATGTTGCAGCGAGCGAAGGACTATGACATCCTTAAAGTAACGCGAGTCATCTCCCGAGCATCTCCGGGTCTAGTCGCGACTATAGTCGAGTCTGACTGGCGCGCATTAAACGCGAAAAGATTGATGGCCCGTCCCCGATACATGCACGTCGTCGCAAAACGCCGATGCAAAATCTTTCGTGACTCGCTAATGTTTTGTAACGGTTCTTGTTCTGGCACAAATGTTGATAGATCGTCTCGTTGACCAATGATAAGATCGAGCGCGTGTGTCGGCCGCCGCCGCCACGCCGGAAGAACGATCGGTGCGCGATCACCGGCCGCGAAAAATGTACAAAGAGAGGGGCAGGAAGAGAGAGCGAGAGAGAGAGAAAGAGAGGGAGAGAGAGAGAGAGAGAGAGAGAGAGAGAAGACAAACAAACGAAAAGTTCTGCGACGTCTTTCCCCTGATTTAAAATTTACATCCTGTACAACGCGGATGGAATTCGGTCAGTTTTTCGGGAATTTTTCAAGAACTTTGATAACGTCCCCTCTCCAAGGCACCTTCATGAAACGATGGAATATAACTTCCTCGGAGTGATACGCCCGGAGAAGTCTCATCGACGCCATTTTTATGTCCCATCCCGCTCAGCACTTCGAACAATGCAGCTCCAAGTATTTTTGAAGTTTATGTAGTTGTATGTAGGAAGGATAAAACTCGAAGTTAAACATAAAATCCGGCTGGCTCTTCCTGTCGAGGATAAAATATCCAAAAAGTTTTAATACGTCTTCTATTCGCGTGGAAAGCCATTATATTCAAAGTACACGGCGCAGAGAGTGAGAGAGAGAGAGAGAGAGAGAGAGAGAGAGAGAGAGAGAGAAAGAGAGAGAGGAGTTTGTTATGGTGAATTATTACGGGGAAAAAACGCTTGACTCTCGCGGAGAAGTTATCCGAGCCAGTAAAGCGAAATTTATAATTAAATGACGCCAAATGTATAAACTATTTGTGTCTCTCGAACAGAGCAGGAATCTAAAATTCTGCGGAGGAAAAGTAATTAGATTACGCGTACTTTAAAATTCATTTCTCTTTCTGTGTGGGTTAGATGTATTAAAGGAAACGCGGAGTTTATGCAATTTTAATTTAAGTTTGTATTCACTGGTTTTTTATTCCACAGACCTTTGTACACTGGTTTTACAGTCTGTACATCATACTAAGAGAATTCATACTTTTAACATGATATTGCTAGATTGTATTGTGCATTGTACGACTCTCTTGGTGAAAACATTAATAAACTTTTGTTCAATTGTTTCCGGCATCATTCATTTATTGCGACACGAATGTTCCAGAATTTTTCATACTTAAAACATTAATTTAAAACAGTTTATTTTACCTCGGACCATAAATATACACTCGGTTTCTCATGTTCATGCAGAATATTCAAGAAAAAGATATAAAATTACATTCTTTTAGCAGCACGAATTGCAATGTTTATGGGTCAGTTTCAATAAAACGAAATTACGAATTTTATTGAATACTTGAAAATTATTATTTATTGAATACATACTTGAAAATATCTTAGATAATTTGTATAAAACACTGGAAAGACCTCAGCGTGTTATTTTGTTATTTAAATAAAGACGATACGTACAACTTAAGGATTAAGCTACACCCACACCGGTACTAAATATTTTACTGTGCAAAATCGACATCGTTACTCTCAATTTTATTTGTCTAAGCAACATTACGATGCATCCGAAAGGATCACTAGCACACGCACTAGGCGTGATCGAGAAGAAACGGGACTCTGTCAGTTTTCTTGCAAAGTTTAAGATAAAGTTTGATGGCTCTGTTTGTGCATCAGTCTGTGTCAGAAAAACCGAAGGTGGACGTGAAATAGTTTGTCAAATTGCAAAGAAACCGTTACAGAGACATTCAAACTTCTTTAAGGCAACTATTCCTTGTAATTTCTTGTCTCCAATAGTGAAATCGGAGTTCAAAGAGCAAAGCTTTGATACGGTAGAAGAAGTTTGCGTTGGATCGCAACAGACACTTCAACCGAAGAAGCTCTCTTGAAGACTCGAAGAAAATCATTTCCACAACTATTTAAGGGATCGCAGAACTGCCGGAATCGCTACATTAACGCGAAAAGCGAGTAATTATCAAGGAAATGGAAGACGAACTCATTAGCCGATTAACACAACAGTTTTAAATTTGATTCGGGTATTATTTCATTTTTGGCGATCATCCTTTTACATACTAAATTTCTCCATTTAATAGAGCCGTAGAAAATGATTTGCGATTATTTAAGGGACTGCAGAACAATTGCCACGCAAACAAACTATGAAGGAAATGAAAGTGGAACATATTAGCTGACGAATGGAACGATTTAAAATCTAGTCTGTTTCTTTCTTAATTTTTGGCTGCACCGTTAAAAATCAGGCGCGCATACTTCTCCTAGACTATGTCCGTAGTTTAATGAAAATTGGCAGACTGATAGGCGACGGCGAGCGACCAGCAAAGTCATCAAATTTGATCTGATAATGTCGCGAGGGAACTGACAGAGCGTATATATCGATGCATCGTTGCGGAAGCAGGTTGATAAATAGTTTCGTTGATCGACAACGAGGCGAGGCTCGTTAGACGTACGTGAGACGAATGAACGGTGCCGCATCACGAGAGACAGTGGCAAAGAGGAGAGATAAAGAAAAAGAAGAAAGTGGCGAGGTTGGCGGAAAAACGGGTGGTCTGGGTACCTTCCTATTATTCACGCGCGAGATAGGTGAAACGACGGGCGAAGGTGCGCGAGAACGCGGTGGTTGGCGGGGTGCAAAGAGAGGATGGGTTGATCTAGCTCGATCTCGAAGAGGGTGAGGCTAGACTTAGGTAGGTGGGTTAGGGGTTCGTGGTGAATTCTTATAAATCAAAACAGACACGCTATCCCGTCTCATAGAGTGTTTCCACCCTTTCCTGCGCCCAGCACCTACACCCTCTTACTTCTTTACCTCCTAACGCCGCCGGTTCGGGTGAACAAAGGAGAGACGATCCTCCCGAAAGAGAAAAACGCCCGCGTAAAATGGTCAAACGAGAGATAACGTTATTGCGTTCCCAATGAATCGTCGATTAACCGATTCGACGTCGACGATGTCGTTAACGGACGGTTAAGATTCGCTCCTCTTGCCCTGGAAGCTAGCTTCGTGTCGGCATTGGATTACAGAACCAGCATTCGACGAACCATTTGCTGTAAAGGAAAGTTCTGTCGTTTTCTTTTTCTTCTAACAAGTTCAAAATCATTTATTCGACTCGTAATTAATCTCATAATCAATGGTACTTCTGACATAAGTAAATTCGGGCAATTTAAAACCGTGAAAATATTAACCCTTAGCACTCCAATGGCGCCTCTGAGGCGACACTAAATATTGCCATACTGTTAGCAAAAAGTAATATTGACCTCACTGTGGTTGCGGTTAAAAAATCGGTAGGAATTAAAATATTGCGCGAACCATGTAAAATGGAATTATTCTATGTAGAAATAAATGTCTTTATTTTGGAATTAAAATTGCTCGGAGTGCA
>CM052093.1:12576345-12603107 GCA_028453745.1 Agapostemon virescens | reverse complement strand
AAGGGTTAATAAATTTTAAGACTTCAATAATTTAATTACAATTTACATAAATATGAAATTAATTTCCCTACATTGTAATAAAAATGTGTTATTCACATTATCGCAACGGGAGGAAATATTTATGCTTCTTTTAAATTAACTACTCAATGTACAATGTTTAAAACGAAATAAAGTAGATAATGTAAAATTGAATAGGTATCGCACAGAATTCATCTACTTAGTTGTCTACTTATTTCGTTATTATTTAAAAATGATTACACTTGCTTTGGAACTTAACGATTCTGTAAGACCGACTTTATAACAGTTTACGAAAACATTCTACGAACTAAGGAGAAGTCTGTCGAAAAAACAATTTATAAAAATTAATGTATTCCACGCGACTTTACATAATTTTACATAAACGTTTCCTACTTTGAAAATGACAACTTTGGATATATTCAGTATTATAATGATCTCGTATTATAAAGACAGGTCGGTATTTTTCTAGAGAGGAAACTACTTCACCGTCGCGCGGTTGTTACGGAGAAGTTATAAAAGAGGATAATGCAGCCATAACTGTAATCCGCAAGCGTATGTGAACACTGAATATTTAATCTTATAGGTATTGCTTTAGTGGTTGCTTATAAACCACGAATGTAGAACGAAAAATACGATGAAAAAAAAATATATATATATTAGCCAACCATCGTGTTTCAGTGTTTTCTTCTAAAATGAACAGTTCGTAATGTAGTGCCGCCATTGCGGTACCATCTTTTTCTATTATTTTCAAACGTTTTATAAATATTGATATTAGGTAGGAACGAAAACGTTTAAAATGGAATTTAGCGATCTCTTCCAGTCTTTATTCCTGTTTCTCAATCTCTTAGCTGGCAACCGTGCGATTCTTTTTGACGTTATTATTGCAGCGGACGTGCTCTCTATCTGCTACAAGAACCACGAGTTCGTGCCTACCTCCGAGACGTTTTCTAAAGCGACGAATGCTTCACTGTGTGTAGAAACAAAATTGAAATTCTTCTTACTCTCCGTGATTACCTTTCGTCTCTATCCTAATACAATTATCGAATGTTTCAACGGTCTTCTTAAATTCTACTTGAACGTTAATTTAACTTTGGCCATACGAATTTCAAATTCTATTAACTTCACAAAGTATACGCAATATTAGAAACCTCTTTCTGGTAAAATCAAAATTTTATAATCTTGCATTCATCGTGCTATCTATTCCTTCATTCGTTCGCTTCCTTTGAAATTCCAACAAAGATTCCAAATATAATCCTAAAATATTTTGGCAGGTCTCAAATCTTTCACAGATTCCAGACAATGCATTCAAAATTTTTCGCAACAGCCCATTGACGTTTATCAACTTTTACAAATGGAAATAAAATAGAAATAGAAGATCGTCGTAATCAATCCCTTGGCCTACGACTTATTTTACAATAACAGTGACTAGACTTTCTTTATCCTCCACGGAACGACAAAAAGAAAAGATAAATTTATAGTTACTGCGTGCTTAGCTATTTTCTAATGACCGTGTACGATCAACGATTAAATAAAATGTTCAACTTATAACCAACTCATTCACTCATAGCCATACAAGTTTCATACAACAGCGTAGTTTTTAATGGCGTTGAACACATCGAATTCTGTGCCTGGAAACTACGATTTTCTGTAACCATTTGAAGGAAGCTTCGTAAATCACGTTGCTTCGAGAGATAAATTTAAAAATTAAATTATAAAATTTCGGTTTCACATTTACACATCTGGTAAATTACCAGCTACCATTCATAGTTAACCCCTTGGACTACGACTTATTTTACAACAACAGTGACTAGACTTTGCGTGACAGTGACAAATTTGTTCTTACCGCGTGCCTAGCAATTCTCCAATGACAATTAAATAAAATGTTATTTCCGTTTAAAGAAAATTCAGGAAATACATGTTTAGAAATTTCAATTTGAAATCTTGATTAGGAGTCTGACTGGTTGTTGTAGGACAAGGGGTTAATAGGAAAATCGAATCCCTTTTGTTTCCTTGTCTCTAAATCCTTCGAAAACCCGGAACATTGTTCTCGGGAGCGTTTATAATAAAGACAATCCGCTCGTCACCGATCATCGTCTCTCGCAGTAGGCCGCCGTTACAAAATGAAAGAAGAGCGAGCAAAAAGCGAAAGAAAATAGAAAACTTACGGGAGTTTTGGACGTGCACAGGAGACAGAGGATTGGTTCGCGTGACGACGACTGGCGGAGGCATCCTGGCGTGCAAGGCGGCCAGGCACGAGTTCGCCACGTCGTAGATGAGACAGGCGCTGTAGTATCGGCCTGCATTGCCCATTTTCAATTTATTCTTACCCGGCACCACCGCCATTTTCTTGTCCATCGTGTGTATAGCGTACAGCACGGGCCCGCAGCGAAATCGGCCACCTCTCGCGTTTGCTTAGTCGAACGATTACTACTTTACTCCTGGACGACGATGATCGACGCCGATTATCCAACTTGACCTCCGGGGGCCAGATTAGAACGGCTCGCCGGCCATCGTGATCCCAACTTTAGGTGTATATTCAGCAATATAGCCGGGGCTCGTTCCTTTCTCACCGCAGCAAACACTGCCGGAACGTGCACAACAATGTTTATCTTCTAGCACAATGCGTGGGACGTACTTCCACGTTGTCGTTTGAACCGGCCGAATGTAGGATACGATAGGAGAGAATGTAGGATAGAACGGTTTGTTTGTGGTCCGACAATTATTGAAATCGAGGCCGTCCCGACGATATTTGAAAATCGAATTAATATTCCTCTAACCAGGGATAGGAACGAACGTTGCTCGTCCTCGTCGACCCGTTTCGCGCGTGCTTCTTTGCACTCGACACTTGCAATATCTCGCGATATTCACTTTGACGTCGGTAGCTAGAATTTTACACGGTGATCGATCAGTTTGATGGCTCGGCAGTCGAAACTTTCCTAATTTTTTAACATCACCTTCAGATTCGTGATCTCGAGAATTTTCTGATGGAAACTACGAATGTTTTCGAACGACGTTCACTGTGTCGATTGACGATTATATTTATTGGAATTATAACAGTTTTTGGTAGATATTGGCTGTGTTTATTAGAGCATGTGGTAAACAACAGACTTTGCATTAGATAAAATAATAAAGTAATTTGTTGTTTAAATTCGACGTTTAATTGCTGAATTTTTGGTAATTACTTGGACGTACTAATCGGTTCGCAGTATGCGATTTAAGAAATATGTTTGATAAATTGATAAATGAAACGTTGAATCATCCCAAACATCGTCGTGTAATTTAATTTTATTCGTCACAAGGTAATTGTTGCATTTCATGGAATATTGTGGCTTTGAACTGTTAACGCACAAACGATGGCGACAAGCGTGCTAAATTTGGAGCTGTTAATATTAAACACGAACATGAAAGCACGTGAAACGACTATGAAAGAAATATGAAGAACTGTCGTTAACCTGCTGGAATATTTATCTGCATCGAACCGATAGTACTATGACTATTACTCGATTATGAATGGGTACATTTTATATGAAAAAAATAAATAAATATTTTATCGTTAATAAAATTATCACAGGAACCAACACCGCACAGTTCCATTTTGTTGTTAGATCAACGAATTAAAATTGACTAGTGCATATTGTTTTATTCAAACGACGAGGTTCAATCTATTTTTATTTTCTGCAATTTTTATTACAATATATAATCTATGAAAACAGTTTTGTAAGTTTTATATTTAGAAAATGCAAAATCTGAAAAAGGACAATTTAATTTCTGTGGTAGTTTTACTGTTAAATAGAAAATATTAATGAAAATATAAATATAAATATTGAATCATTAAGAAATGAAACAAACGTCTACATGGCTTCCGTGCTTTGCACTTAATACACATTTGCTTTGCATAAAAGGGAGCAATAATCAGATCGAAACCCCAGAGACGTTTATACGAAGCAACAAACAGTTCGATGCTTAAATGCGCCAGTGTCACAGGACCGTCTCGTTGCATACAAGAAAAATCGGATTAGCCTAAGCCGCGCATCGGTCCGTGATAGGCAGAACAAAAATTCGGCGTCGTTCAAGTGTTCAAAATTGGGTTGCATCAAAGGCGCCGGGATAACTATGAAGGTGCATCGTGTCACTTACTTCCCCGTCCGTTCCTATCCCTTCTTTCATCCCATATTTCTCGCATGGACTCCAGAAGCAATTAAGGGAACCTCATTTGAAGACACAGGGCGGTAGTTTAACTCGCGTCACTGTACCGTGTCAACTCGCTAGGCTCCGATAACGAGCTAGTATTCCATGTCTGGTTACCACCGAGCTGTTACAAGCGATGCAACCACTATTTTCTTGCACTTGCACTTGCACTTGCACGTTGCACCACTCGGAAAACTTCGCTTGGCACGTCACTTCACCGATAAACCATTTTCCCCTATTTTTCTCACACACGTATCAGCGTGTCCGTTCCGTTATAGTAAATTGTTACTTTCCGATTAAGGGAAGCAATTTTTAACATCGAACGTACTACCGTTAACCCCTTAGCCTGCTAACAACGTTGCCCAATATCCGATTTATTCGCTTTATTTAACACCAGAACTACCGAGCCTATCGAAATGACTGGTTCCCGATTTTTTATTATTAACTCCTGACTGAAATTATAAAAACATTTTCACCAGAAAGTTTCGAAAGAATTTCTTTTTGAAAGAATGGGTACAATTTTGTCATTATTACAAAGCAATGTACATCGGTCAGATTTATTACTCGGTAGTTCTAGTGTCCACCTGTGTAATTTACATTTCCTAATTTTAATACGTTTTAATATTGATAGTACTTTTGCTATAAATAGCAAGTCATTGATTTTATTATTGAGAGGCTTGTCGTACACAGGCAAGAGGTTATTTAATTCCAGGTTTCATAAAGTCTTGCCAGTTCAATGTGATAATTACTCTTTATGCAAAATAATAATTGGCTAAGTTAATTTCAAGATACGAAAGCTACATAGACATTTATTTCCGTTTTTAATCATTTTATAAAGTTGAAAGCAATGCAACGGTATTTCAATATTCTTTAATTGTTTTTACGGATTTCTATTTGATTTATTCATTTTTACAACGATTATAATAGGAATTGTAATGGGTGTAGTGAGCAAAAATGTGAGAGATACTCCAGGTACACTGAAAGAAAGGACGATGTCGATGAAGCGACAAATATTTGTGTTTCGTAAAGTTTGGTTTGATGTTGTAGCAATATGTTTGGCAAAGTTGAGTTCGACGTTGTGTTGGAGTAAGTGACAAGACTTTTGGTGAAATTTAATGTGTTTGAAATTGGAAAGTGTTAGGTATTTGTGTATTACAAATTTGTATAACTTTAAATTTGTAAACATTTGTGTATTATAAATTTTAATTTAACCCTTAGCGCTCCAATGGCGTCTCTGAGGCGACACTAAAAATTCCGTTACTATTATTTAACACAGCTTTTACATTTCTCCGTTTGCACTTAAGGAGTCGGTAAAAATCGAGATGTTGCATGTACAATAGAATTATTTAATTTTTAGAATTATTTAAAATTGCTTGGAGAGCCAGGTTAATGTTTCAGTGTTTAAACATTGGAATATGTGGTGGGGCTTTTTAGGAAATTGACTGTTGGAACCGAATGGAAAAGAAATTGTTATACTCACATTGCAAGAAAAGATGATGTCGATGAAACGAGAGAAACTTATGCTTTGCGTTACTGAGGCATTAAAACATTAAACTAAAGTGTTAGGATATTTGGCAAGACTTTTCGCTGACTTGAACGTGTCTGAACTGGTGGCTAGCGCGAGGTTAATCTGTTATGGTCACCGGAATACGTGAAATGTTGAGGTTTCTTAATGACGAGTCGCTGGCAGCAACTGCGACAGTGTTTTTCGAACTCGAACCAACGATATATGACGGTAACCGATCTGACCGGTGGGCTGGGTAGCCGAACGGAAACGGTGCGGTTCTGCGGACCGGAAACCTGGACCGGAAGCGTCACGAGTCAACGGGCGCCTCTCTGATTGCATGTCGCAAACACGGATAGATAAAAACGATCGCTCATACGGTCGCCATTTGATTACGACGTCGTTGGTTTACGCGTGGTCGATTTTCGGGTCTTCGAACACTGCGCTCCGACCACCGCCATTTCGAGAAATTGATTCCAAAGTTTGATAGTTCTGATTTTCCTGGACCTTCAGAGCCTTCGAACTTATGGTTAATACGTTCATAGTAATACATTTGAATCTTATATGCTGGTCAGTTTATTCAGGAAAATAAAATCACACTGGCGTTTCACTGCTCGGGTTTTGGTTTCTAGATTTAATGAATCAATTGTGTTTCTTAATAATTGTTAATTAATAATTGTTCTTTCGTGTGTCGATAATATTATTTTGTTGAGAATTTCAGTTTAAAATAGTTGATACTTAGAAGAGATGATTAAATTGATTTATTAGTTTAATCGAAATTTAAATGAATTTTATAATAACATCTATTTAGTAGTTTGCTGTCAATGAATAATAGAAACGTACATACAGCAGATAAAATATTGAAAGATGCAGAAATAATATATACTTTAGAGATAAAAATAGTGCACATATTTAACAAACGAAATTTTTTTTGTCAAGTTTTTCGACAACATTGTACAAATATGTTTGCCCATGATTGCAAACGTATTAACTTATTTGATTAAAAAGCCCACTTGTGTAACACGTGCTTAAACATCGTTCGAAAAACGATACGTCAGCAGAACTGTTATGCTTCCGGTTTACGAGATCGTTAAAATTTTATTATTTTCAGCGAATACATACTTTCATCGACATAATTAAACATAGTAACGTTGCAGCAGAAAAATCGTTCAATAATTCGTCGCAGTTTGATTCAACAGAACATACAAAAAAAAAAGAAATGTAAATCCGATGTAAAACGTTATTCCATTCAGAAAAAGCAGTGTGCTTTTAGTTTGTATAATTACCTGAAAAAAATTCGAGTCGAGCGATATTCTCATTCGAAAATTCAGAACAATGTCGGTGAATATGTTTGCACGCGTTGCAAGCTTTCCGAAAAATCACGGCCAGAGTTTCCATGGAAATCAGTTTATTTAAAAAGGCGAAAAATCGTTTCATTGTGACCTTATTCTAAGGAAACGTCGAGGCAGAAACTGCGATACCATAATCGGTAAACCAGACGACAGAATGCGTAATATTGACTTCCGTATGCCAATTGAAACCGCGAAAGTATTCGCTCTGTCGATACGCGCGCGCGCGCGCTCGATCACTTGCATCGCAACTGCAGTGCAGTATTCGTATCGTATGAGATTTAATTGTTTCTTACCATGATTGAGTTCAAGCATGATTTATAGCCGCGCGGAAGTCACAATACACGAATTGAAACGGGCGCAACTGTCGGGTCAGATTTTCACTGGGAATATTTAAAATTCAATAGCCCGCGCTTTCCCGCGCGCCGCGGAATATTCTGCGTAACTATGTTCTAGCTAATACGTCATGTATTCGCTGTGTTCTCCGGTGCTATTCAAATTATTGATCATTATCGACGGATATCACTGGGCTAAGAAACAATAGACGTCACGCGGTCATGCTTCGACTACTGGTGCATATAATTATCACCGGAATCGATTACATGCCATTTCGAGACATGAATGGTGTAAACCGTGAAAGGTGTCGCGCTATTAAAATTCATAGTGATGGATTACAAGAAATGCAATAAACGTATGCATCGGTGGAATGCCTGGCCACACATCATTCGATTTTAACGACGATTAATGGAGTCTTATCTACCGGAAGCCTATTAATAGGATTCTTGATAATTCTGCCGTACGAACGGGAAACGTGAATTCGAATTTTATATTATAATATCAAGCGAAATTATTAGATCACGTTAGTGGGAGCGAGTTGTTGTTTCGTTATTGAAATTATTATTGCTATTCGAGGATTTATTAACACTTTGACTGCTATGTCACCCATATATGGATGACAGAATTATTAGTCCATGCTGAAAAATAAATGTGTACATTAATATATTCGATGCATTCAATTTAGTTGATATCTGAAGAATACAAGAAGGTTGATAGATAACTATATGCCATACATTGAAAGTTTTCAATAGCTGCTTCGTTAAATAAATTACTTTTTATTTTATGGAATTTTTGAGGTCGTCAGTTGGGCAGTTAATGTGTTAAAATTTTGTTATTACGTTTAATAAACGTCAGTAGATGTAAATTGAAACAGCAGACAAGTTAATAAGACGTTTACCTTGCATAAAGATTTGCGGTCTGATAATGTGTTAACGGTATGCGAAAAACAGTTCGATAAATGTCCACGGAAATAAATAAGAAATTGTTTGCTTCGTCGATAAAAATTTCTAATATTTTATTGTTGTATTGGTTTCATCGATCGTCGTTGAATACGATAATTGTTCGTGGAGATATAATATTTTTAGCAATAATGTACAAAGTACTGCGAAGTTGTGCAAGAGACCTCCGAGAGTTTCGGCGACTCGAAATTATTTTATTGCCGCCAGTCCCATAAACAGGGATCCTCAGACAGTTGCATATTTCATGTATTCTATCCGGGATATGGAACTTTATGGTAGTTAAAAAAGTCAAGCTGAATTTCAAGAATCATGGTACAATATGCATCCTCAGGGAGATAAAGAGTGTCCTTTTTTCTGTTCGATGCGACAACCGTTTTAGCATAGATACGACGATTACTCGTAAAAAAGTTCATCCCTTTACGCGAAGTTCGTTTAAACATAATCTTTGAGACCGTATTCTTTTACTTAACAATTTTCTTTCGCTTGGAAGCTTACGACAACGTAAAAGTGTATCGACAAGATTGTCATCGTTTTATAGAATACGCTGTGTTATCAGTGGATTGTAAATCTTTATGCGAAGTAATAATTGTCTTCGACACTTACAACATACGAGAACCAAATTGAAATTTCCGTTCTCCTTTAATAATAATTGTAGAAAGTTATAAATTCGACATCCTTTAATTCTTGTACAGTTTCTTCTACTATTTCAAATTTCACATATTTATTTTTCTAAGTTTAGAAAATCCAGTTTTCAAACTTCATACTAGATTTTGAACGATCTAAGTATCATATATACCGTCAACATTAATTAGAAAATTGTGAATGTAAATCGGAAATGATTTTATACAAATAAGAAATTTACATTTTTACTGTTGGGTCAGTTTAACACTTTAACTGCCCAATCAACAGGCTCAAAAAATTCTACAACAATTGAAAACTTAAAATGTCTGACACATAGTTATCCTTCAACCTTCTTGTAGTCTCCAGATATAAACTAAATTGAATGCAACGAATATATTAGCGTACAAATTTATTTTTAAACATGGATAAATAATTCTGTCACCCATATATGGGAGACATGGCAGTCAAAGTGTTAAAAAAAATCTTTCAGAGACCCGTTTTCCACTAGTAGATTTTATGCACACTCAACATGAATGAATACACACAAAATTGAAAATAGTAGAAATATTTCTATTTTGCAAAAAGAACTCGCAATTTATTCAACTCCTAAGAATACATTGAAACGATTGTCACGATGTCCTGCATAACATGCAGAAACCCTTTTGACACACCTTACATTGAACTACGTGTAATCTTAACACTTTACCGACCGGAAGCCTATTAATAGAACTTTCAATAATTGTGCTGTAACAGAATGAAGTTTAAACACTGATTTTACATTGTAATTTTTAATGAAATTATTAGGCAACGTTACTAGATATTATTGAGGCAACGTTACGTTAAAATAGTTGTCAATGTTGAGAGATCCATTAAAAAGTTTACGGTCATAGACCTTGAAGAATTCTAAAATAATGGCCGGTCGGTAAAGTGTTAAAATACAATTCCTCTTAGTTCCGCTGCACAAGAATAAGAATTAAAAAATCGTACGAAATTATTTAGCGAAATGATTTCAATCAAGCTCCCTCGAAGCGTAAAGCATCATCGAACGTTCACAGCGAGAAATGAGACAAATCCGATCACGTCACTGCGCAAAGTACACTAATACACGTGTAAACGCGGTTTAACGCGAGACGCAAGATTGCATAAACGTTGGAAACAATGTTTTCGTATTGCAACGCGAAACAGGGCGGGTATTATTTCGATTGGTCAACTGCGACGTCGAAAACCCGCAGTTGGCCAATGATGCCGCATCGATCAGCACACATCGACTTCATCGTTGCGATTACAAGCGATAACGAACACCGAGCTTTCTGCAACCGTCGAGAGACGAAAAAAAAAAAAGAACAGGAGCTTCGAGGGCCGAATATTTAATCACCGCGATATTTCCCAGCGATCGGTGCATTCCTGAAATGCAGCAACTCGGCTCGCAACGCGTTCCGAACGCGCTGAAAAAGTCAACCAGAACGTTGCGAAACGATCAATGCGCATAGCACGGTGGAAAAATTGTTGCACGATTTTCCCGCGCACGTTTCCCTGGCATAATTAAAAAACCAGAGTCAAAACAATCGGTTCGGATAAAAAACTGTACAAGTGCGGACGGTTTGTTAACACGGGACGCAGTGCGTTTTGCCGATTGCCGTTCGAAATAGATTACGCAACAACGCGGGTCGGGAAAAAAAATTGCACGCGCGGAAAGTGACAATACTGAACGGTGCATTTACCGAGAAAAAAAAAAACGACACCGCAAAAATTGGCCGAATATTGCAGTCATCGCCGAAGCGGCCGGCGTTACACTGGAAACCGTTCGACTGTCTGGCTTAAAGAATCGTGTGTATACTAACCGCCGACGCGACGATGTAAAGCGTGCAACAGCGATGAACAATGCGCGTTAGGCGTGTGAGTAAACCAGTAACGTCGAACTGGACAGACACCTGTATGTCAGTGCTTCTCATCGCAATTTGTCCTGTTTATGGCACTCGCCAGCCGAAGTCGCTGGCCTAAATGCACCGCCAAGCGTTGCGGTAAACTTTTTGGAAATTGCTAGGAGACTATTTTGTCGTAGCCGAAAGAAGAAAACATTTATTTCGGCGATCGAAAGATTCTTTACGGTGGAAACGAAGTGGGAACAGTAGGCTGCAATCTTTTAACTCTTTGCATTCCGATGGCGTCGCCGAGGGGATGTTAGAAATTGCTGTACTTAAAACAGCGTTTGTGTCACTATGTTTGCATTTAAGAAATCGGCGAAAATTCAAATGCTGCGAGTACGAGTAATAGTATTAAACGTTCGATGGGTGGAAAGGAATGAGCCGTGCGCAGTGGAACTATTTTAAATAAAAAAATGTCCCGATTTTGGAATTACAATTGCTTAGAGTGCAAGGGTTTGAAGCGTCTAACCGGAAAAGGAAGTCGAAAATGCCATTTCGCTGATTTTCACCGGAAGTAGCTTTATTTTAGAATAAAAGGAATAAGCTTTATTTTCAGCTTTAGTTGCAGAAAGCAGTGAAAGCAAATGAAATCTCAGTTTTTGACTCATTTTCCCCATTCGGTCGAATCTAAAAATTTTAGCAAAAATGTGACACGTTTAAAGTAGTTTAAACACATGCCAAAGTAGATTTTTCAGTTGCAAACTGTGACTGGAAAAAGTGAAATATCCGAATGAGTAATTATGCACCGATTTAACTAGAGGCTGTTCACACTTATAAACTTTGAGCGTTAAGCTGCAGTACTAAGTACAGTGAAGATTTTTATGTGCTTATAGTAAATGCTGTCCGTCGAAATGAACAGTTTCCTAAATTGAAAATTACATTTTATATTACTTTTGCTTTTAAGATGTTTCCTGGGATAATAAGTTTGTGCATAATAGTAGTTACTAGAAATTAGTCTTTAAAAATTTGGAATTGCTTGAAGTTTTGCAATCTGTGAAGCTATGAGTATTTTTAGTAGCTTTTAGCGTTTAGTTTTTAAGAAATTAGAACTGTTTAAATTTTTGAACCGTATATTATTAATATTTCATTCTTGTATGATCGATTTACGGAATAATTGATCTAAAGCAACACCTACTTTTCAATTAGATTGAAATTAACAAATGTTGGAAAGGCATTCGTATACAACAGAATCTTATGATTTTATTCTCAATTTTTCAATAAATATATTTTCAAATGTAATAATTTATGTAGAACAGTTTGCAAAGTTCATTTATGGAATATTAAGGAAATTACGTGGACGTTCGGATGAAAGATGCACCGTTCACAATTATTATGCAACAATAATTATTATCGTTTCTAAATTGCTAATAGGAATATAATTTCGCGTATCTCGTTATTCTGCACCACGCGATTAACATATTATAAATCCAAACATTGGAAATGTTAAATTTACTTTTGAATATGTAATGTTTTCAAATGAAACATAATTTGGTTAGTTATCTGACAGAATAAGCAACACTAAATGACAGTGTTGTGCGAATTCAATCGAACTTACACATTCGCAAAAACGACGACTACAAAGAACGATGCATGCAGATAACCTTTTCGATCATGTTCGTTTACGTTTAAATTAAATTTCACAAAACCCTCATGCACTTGAAACAACCAACTGAGTTCAAGATTTGATGGAGCAGAACAATTTAATAAGCAGGCTTGTGTTTATACAATTTCCAATCTGCGTAGACAAATTTTAAGAAAATTAAATCACAAGAAATCCTATTTTTAGTGGAAATAACTTTCGCAGATCCGTAATACATAAAAATTTCTCATACACCATACCACTGAAATTGTTTAAAGACGGTGCTATTACAGTAAAAAAAAAACTTCCTTCCAACGTTCTCAACACACCAAAAACAGCAACAATATAGCAACAAAAACGAGATTCCTGTGAACCGATTATAGTCACGAATATGATACATCGATTGTATAGTAAATTGCATATTTCCAACGCTCCCTCTTATCGATGTGTCGTAGCGAATTTAATTTATATTCATAAGTTGAACACATGTCACATAAATGCATAAAGATCAGCAGTCTAGTAACAAGCATCCTGCAGATCTTCCTGTAAAATAAAATTGCCACGGTTTATTCGTGAAAAGAGTTAAGCAAAATAATATCTAGTACGGTATCCTGAAATACTTAACATCTCTTCAGTATTTGATCTTTTTCCACGACGAATGCATAAATCTCGCGGTTTATTCGTAAAAAGAGTTAAACAAAATAATATCTAGTACGGTATCCTGAAATACTTTAACACTTTGACTGCCACGTCACCCACATAAGGGTGACGCAATTATTTGTGCAATTTTTAAATGAATTTTCACATTAATATATTCATTACATCCAATCTGACGGTGGTCCAGGAAATGCAAGAAGGTTGGAAAACTACTCAGTGTCATAGATTTTGTTCTTTCAATTTTTATGCAATTTTTGTAATCCGAGTTTATGCAATTTTTGCGGCTGCTGGTTTGGCAGTCAATGTGTTAAACATCTTTTCAGTATTTGATCCTTTTTCCACGATGAATGCATAAATCTCGCGGACTGGTAAAAATTTGAACAGAAATAAAAGGAAAAAAGAATGAACAAAGAGTTTCGCCGTTTCGCGAGAGAGGAAGCGAGGGATTGTTGGAACACCGTAATCGACTGTCAAACTGTTGATCGCCTGAGCCAGGGATTTTTGGGGCAATTTGGGAATCTCTGCGTAGACAATGGGCATCGTCGTATCATATCACCGGGCAATTCCGCCACGGAGAAACCGGCTGGTTCAGTTTCGCGAACGAGCCGGCGACAATGGATGCGCGACAGGAAGGTGGCCGTATCAAATGCTTAACAGTCGGCACAATGCCGCGTACTTACACAAGTGTGCAGCTGTGCACGCGAACGTGAGCCCGGCCAGCGTGCGGCACACGTTGTCATTTCCGTTGCGAAACGTTCGACCACGTTACAACGTTAATATCGGGACCGTACGAGGGTAGCAACTGAATATTTAATTCGCGACATCGCTCCACTCGACGTCTACCCTCGCGAATCTTTCATCGTCTTCGACGCGTTTGATCCGACTAAGTACGCCAGATTCGCAATCTCCGCACAATTAGCGCACGCAAAATGCTTAGACACTCTCGAAAAGACGATCGCTTTTCTCATGTCTTCGACTCCTATATTCTGCTTTATTCTAATATATTCTGGGATATTCTAGTATATTTTGGTGTATTTGGGAATATTATGGTGCATTATAGTACATTCTAGTCAATTCCTATATTAGGTAAATCGGAAAGTTCCGTCCGTTTTTTTACAAAAAATATAGCTTTATTCATGAAAGAAAATGAAAAAGTACGTTAATCAAAATATTGTCCATCGTTAGCGATGACTTTTTCCCATCTTCCGGGCAGCAAGCGAATTCCGCGTCGAAAGAATGATTCATCTTTGGAGGTTATCGAGGCGGAGATCCATTTTTCGAGATCTTCGTACGAATTAAATCGTTCTTCAGCAAGTGCGTGTGCCATCTACCGAAACAAGTGGTAGTCAGATGGGGCACAGTCTGGGGAATAAGCCGCATGTGGTAGCATTTCCCAGCGAAGTGCTTCTATCGTTTCCTTGACAATTTTTGAGACGTGAGGCCGAGCATTGTCATGCAGCAAAATCACCTTACGCTGTCTCGTTTCATATTGTGGTCGTTTTTCGTGCAATGCTCGGCTAAAACGGATAATTTGTTGTCGGTAGAGATCTCCTGTGACTGTTTGACCAGTTTTTAGCAGTTCATACTATACCACACCTTCCTGATCCCACCAAATGCAGAGTAAAGCCTTTTTTCCGTGGATATTCCGCTTTGGCGTCGATGTTGAGGGTTGGCCAGGATCACAAATGGTTTTTCGACGTTTAGGATTGTCAAAATAAATCCATTTTTCATCCCCAGTGATGAGACGATGGAGAAACCCCTTTCTTTGTTGCCTAGCAAGCAAAATTTCGCAGATGGTTTTCCGCCTTTCAATGTCTCTTGGCTTGAGTTCATATGGGTCCCACTTTCCTTCCTTGTAGACCTTCCCTAAGGCTTTTAAACGGTCGGAAATGACAGATTGAGCACAATTTAATGCTTCTGCAATTTGTTTTTGCGTTTGACATGGATCTTCATCCACCAACGTCTGCAATTCTTCGTCTTCGAATACTCGTGGCCGTCCAGAACGCTCTTTGTCCTCCAAAGAAAAATCACCATTTTTAAAACGTCGAAACCACTCTCTACATGTTTTATCGGAAACAGCATTGTCGCCATAAACGTCCACAATCATTCGATGAGCTTCAGCTGCCGTTTTCTTCCAATTGAAATAAAAGACTAACACTTCGCGCAAATGACGCTTATTCGGCTCAAATTCCGACATCTTCAATGTAGAAAAAAACGAAGTTATTGATGCAAGCGTAAATTGTTGTGTACTGAGTTTTATTAACAGATGTTCAAACTAAAAAGTTAGCCTTACTTTAGAGGTTATAGTTACCCACAGTTCGAGCTACGTCAGTTCTTGTACATCCTGGTGCATTATAGTACATTCTAGTCAATTCTTGTAAATCCTGGTGCATTTTATTATATTAATGTATATCGTGGTACATTCTAGCGTGTTCTTGTATATTCTGGAATATTATGGTACATTCTAGTCCATTTTAGTAAATTCTTGTAAACCCTGGTGCATTTTAGTATATTATTGTGTATCCTGGTATGTTATGTCATATATTGGTGTATTCTGCTTCATTCGAGCATATTCCGATATAATCTCGTATATTCTTGTACTATTAAGTGTATTATGATGTACTGTAGTACAATATACAAGAATTATACAGGATATACAAGAATTGGATAGACACACCACTTGGATCTCTTTTAGAAATTAGAAAATCACCTGTGTAACGGGAAAAATTTGTTAATCTTAGAATTAAAATTGTTTCGAGTGCAAAGGGTTAAGAATATTTGTTCCTTGTCAGTTTGCGATTGCGAAAAACGCGGTCGTTAAGAAAAATGAATTATTTTTCGTGTCGCACGCGTCGTTTCATATCGAATAATTTTTGTATTTATTAATGAGGGCGATTTGTAGAAATTTGTGGTTTAGGAATTGTTAGTTCGTGGATTGGGAATTAGTAGAAATGTCAGAAGAATTTTAGAATACTGATCTACTTGTTTGAAATCAATCAACAATGTTGAAAGAAGAAATGTATTTTTCTATATTTCTCGTTTCCCTGTGTCAAAATATCTCGGTTTTTGGGTTTCCGAAATTAAATCGTTTTCCGGATTCAAACTCCAATTGGATCGTCACAATTGCAAACCAGATTTAACAGGTCACTTTCCCTCCACTTTGCATCAATACTGCTGCGAAGGAAATTGATACTACCAAAAAAAAGGTAGGGAATTCGTTTTTTTTTTCAAATTTTTCGCTAACAGTGCAACATGTTTGTAACTCCATATCGAAGAAATTTCAATGGGAAATATTTTTTTGAAAATACACTGGCAACGTTGTTTCGTCGGTCGACGTTAGTGAAAGTATGAAAACAGTGGCGGTTTAATAAACATCTGTTAAATATTCCGACAATTTGTGGGTGTAAAGTGTTTTTCAAAATGTGTGCTACACAATCGCGAATTCAATCACGTCATTTGTCTTAGAAATACTTAAAACAAGAATTATTTTATATATAAGCACGATGAAATCGCGAAATTGTTAACTAACGATTTGTTTGTTTAAAATTTTTACGTTCCACTTTAACCAAGGTACGAGCATTAAAATATTTTTTCCCTGCAGTGAATTTCATAAAAAATCAGAACATCTAGAACACTCTCATAATTACCAGCGCGATTAGTATCTCTGTTTCAGTTTCAAACTACTCGTGTCACGAGCGAAACACTTGTTCATTAAACATTTTTATACATCGCGGTTGAAATGTCAATCATTATAACTTTAAAACAGGAGTTCCTCAAAATTCTGCATCGTTGCAGGTGAAATGACATGTGCAAAAACACGCTCTCCTGGCAGAAACTTTTCGATGAATTTTTCTTTCTCTATGAATAATGTTTAATTCAGCGAACGGAGTTTTCGCGAATTTAATATTTCGTTATGGTATTTATAACTTGCACGGTTGATGAATTTCATTTTCCAAATATTAATTCGATCATCAAACTACTTTACATTTATACATTTGAAAAATGCATTGTCAGTTGTACTAACAGCTGCACATCTAATGCCATTAGTTGCTAAAATATAATATTCGTGTTTCACATATAGGAAATTAATACTAATTTCCAATAATTCTGTTACGTGAAAATGAAATGCCAAACGAAATTGAAATACATGTTACACTAATAAAATTACAATAAATTTGTTAGAATGCCCTAAAGTGTTAAAATAATTTGCAAGTTACTGATTCATAATCACTGTTTAACGCGACGACTTTTCAAACCGACAACTACTTAAAAATAAAATCAGAGAAACGGAAACCAAGAAGATGGTTACCTTCCGTTTTCAAATTAGTGCACACATGGACACGACTACGAGATCACTTATGGGATTGACCATTCGCAGAAGCATGCTGCACGCGGTAACTCTTAATTCTGGTAAGATTCGATGGAATTCTCTTTCTCATTTGACCGAGGACGATAAATCCTTATCCACCCATTTCCATTACAAGAGTGAAACATATTTTTGTATACTTTCGTCCCTTTCCCGAAACGAAAACGAGTAATCATTTGTCTCGAGCACAGTTGCTCTTTAAATCACTTGCTCACATCCAGAAATTGAAGCACGATCCTCGTCGACTTCGAATCGTCGAAAACAAAAGAATTCGTTTAAGTAGGCAGTGTTTCATTGTTTCCATCAACGCTTGTATGCACTTCTGTCTCTGTGTGTATGTGTACGCGCGCGCGCACGGGGACTGGTAATTGTTCATTCCTTTCATTCACGTATGTGGATCAGCGATGTGCATTGAGGCACACGGACGAAAGCTGTTTCACTTGCGGTTTATCAAATATTCGTAGGCAATAAGACGTAAGGAGCTAAAACATATCGCAATCTCCAAGCTTTGGGATAGATATGATGGAAGAAACTAATATATTTAATTCCTCACGGAACCGTTTTAAGTCGGAGAAACTTCTACTTGCGTTAGACACAATCGAACCAGCGCAATTAATCTTGCGTTTTACTTTCGTGGATGTAACTGGCATAGATTAAACGTTACTGGAGTTCGGTGGGTTCCGAGGTAAATAGGGTTCCATGGTACTATATAATAAATGGGAATTTGTCTGCGAATGGAGCCGCGAATCCTCGTGCAATTATACCGTGCAAAAATCGTCAACAATTGTCAATAGACAAGAGTCATTTTCTGAAATTTCTGACTGAAATATATGCATGAAACTAACAAGGGAACATATTCAGATGCGAAAATCAGATTTTGATGAAATTTATGGGAGTTTAGAGCTTTATTGTTTAAACAAAAAACTTTTGACAACATTTTCTTGCGCGACTAGATTTCCCATTGAAAAACACGCAATTAAGAAAAGAATTCTAATTTTTTCGACCTCTGGTTTCTGAGATATCTCAAAAAATATGGTTTCGACCCCCAACTTTGAGGGCTGTTTTCACCCCTTCATTGTGGATGGTTACCGATAAAAAAAACACGTGTTAAATATTTTTCAAAGAACCATAAGCTATAAATCTGAATATGTTCTCGTGTAAGAACAGTAGAATCGTTAAAAATATGTAGAAAAAAGCAGACGTTATTTTTCCTTGCATCTTTTTGTGTGTTGTATAAACATTTCGTGTTGCACAAAGAAAAAATGAGATTTTTAGATTAACAAATAAATTTTGGTAAAGTTTAACCGTTCATTCGGACACGGTGACGATCAGCATCGGATATTTATTGATAAAGGTCCATTTTGGAAGGGTCCTGACTGCTTGATTAAAAATAAGGATTCGTTGGTCTTTGAAATATACTTGATAAAAATAAAATTCTGGCAAATAAAAGTTGACGGGAATTTTTAAATAAAAACCTCGGCGTATACGTTCGTTCGCAAGCACGTGCAATTACGTGGTCGCGACGAAATATTTAAATCCTGGGCATGGGGTTTTAAGGTAAAATATAGTTTACGCAATGGATTATAACTTTCGCATATAAATTACGTACGATTTTAATAATATTTCGTGCGGGTGACTTTGAGCCATTGAAATCGCAGATGGTTTCGAAACGATGAATTAAACGGGAATTAATGGAAAACGAGAGATAATTACGTGCACGCAACAGAATAGGTATCTATCATTGCCGTCATCGAATCATTAGACCATATCTTAACGCAAACGTTCTAAACAGACTGGGAGAGCCGAGCCACGAATTCGACGGTGTTGTTCGATTTCAATCACAACGCCGGCAAATTATTTTTGCTTAATAGATAATTGGAAGCGTCGAATTAATTATCAACTGGGTATCTCATTTTTTGACCGATCGGTAATACGTTCTGGAACAATATAATGCGAACGTTCTCCATCGTCTGTATGCAATTTCAATTTCGGTAATGAATTTTGTTTTCGACAAATAAATAAAATTTCATTCCGCTCTTCATAACAGAAAATAAAATCTAGTCAATTGAATGGAAAACAGCAGAATTAAATGTATGTGTATTTTGTAGCATGTCTGTTAAAATACCATTAATAATGCGAACGCGAGGAAGTTGAAACACTGTGTTCGGTTATACGATGGTAATTAAAACGTTATCGATACATTTCGGTGTTTTGTGAAAATTGAAGATCGGTCGGAAAAAAAAGAAAAAAATAAAACAAATTTGTTCGATAAGCAGCAGCGAAGAAAGGAGTGCACAGATAAAATAACAAGTTATGCAAATGACTGCGGATTCCATTAAAGAAGTTAAATTTATTCTTCGAACTTTTAGCTGTATCTCTTTGATCACCTTTTCCTAGGAGTTCCGAATGCTTGTATGTTGTACGATAATTACAAAAGCTTCGAAGAGGCTGCGACGCGTGTTTGCCCAAATGGGCAATCGAATTCAAGTATAATAATATCGATGCGTTGATTTATATAAATCCAAATCCAACTTGTACAATTTTAAAATGTTTTTTCATGTTAATATATTCATCGTACCAAATTTTATGGCGATTCAGAAAATGCCACTTAGGTTGGACGACTATTCGATGTCGATTTCATTTTATGCAATTTTTTGCGAGTGCTAGTTTAGTCGTCAAAGCGTTAATAATCTTTGAAGTCAACGTCCGTCGAACTGTAAACCAAAAATTTTAAATCGGCTAGACAGTTATCAGTGTTGGATTGTCCAAAAAGCAAACTAAACGCTTGCGTAGAGCATCCGAAAAATGGATGCTCCATAGAAATTTTCTAAACTCTACATTTTATAAAAAGTAACAATATTGCTAAATATTTTGTGCAGGAAAGATTTAAATCAGTACCGAGAGAGCAAACCCTTAACCCTTTGTACTCCAAGCAATTTTAACATCAAAATTGAGACATCTTTTTCCCTAGAATAATTTCATTGTGCATGGTTAATTTCCTTTCGCGCATATAAAGATTCTTACTATTAACCGTACGTGCAACATTTCAATCTTTTACCGGTTTGTTAAATGTGACATAGTGACAATTGTTACATAGCGATATAAAAGTTATTACGAATAATAGTATGGCAATTTTAATTGCCGCCTCTAAGACGCCATTGAAGTGCTAAGGATTAATGTTCGGTAGGTTCGTCGTTAAACAAGCCCTCCGATTAACACGTTGAATGCGGATCCATTTTGCTTAGCTTTTGCGTCACATTTTATTCACCTTTAAACGGAAATAATGCAACTGTGCATAAGCAAAAGACTCGCTTAGCCCATTTGTGCTTTTCTGGTTCAATCGAATCTATTGAAATAGTGCGAATATTTCTTAATATTATATGAATTATCTATAACATATTAATTTGTAAATTTGATACCGTCAGTCCCCAGGGACTGACATAGCATTCAACGTATTAACACTTTAACTGCCTAACCAACAGCTTAAAAAATTCCAGAAAATGAAAGGAATTTATTTAACGTAGCAACAATTGAAAACTCAAAATGTCTGGCACATGGTTATCCTTCAACCTTCTTGTAGTTTCCAGATATGATCTGAATTGAATGCAACGAATATATTAGCGTACAAATTTATTTTTAAACATGGATGTTTAAATTTATTACTAGCTGTATTATTATTATTACAAGTATATACATTATTTTTGCATCGGAATATAGAACGAAAACGATAATTACACAGCAGTTTTTCCGTAATCAACATAAATGCGTGCGGTGTGAAAGTACAGAAAGGGGATGGGAAAAATTGAATTTTTCGTAGTTCGATCGTGTCCTTTGATGATAAAATTTGTGCACAGTGACAAACCCGGTTTGTTCGACAGCTGTCCGTGCAAATGACGCCCGTTTCAAACATTCCGCTAATTACAATTGGTCATATCGAAAATTTTCGTAACAATCGTCGGACAGGATCACGGGGAACAATTTTCAGATTTCACGGTGCATCTGTCGCACGGCGAGAAAATTACAAACATTACATATCTATTTTTCCGATGTCGAAAAATTTTTTCGTACGGTTATCAGGGGACGAATTGAAAATGGAAATGTCGGTGCGGCGGTAGCCTCTAATTGCGAAACTGTCGAGATGGCCGGTGGTGCGCAGTAGGTGTAAATGCATGAAAAAACAAACGAGAATAATAGCCATTGCATTGTGAAACAACCGGCCGCAATGCGCTTTCGTGCACGCGTACATATATATGTTCGCTAATTAGTTTATTCATCGTATTATTATTTGAACGCATATATGGCGAGTGCTTCCTGCCAGTCCAGACGAGTATGTGTAGTTGTCCTGCCTGTTTCGGAGATGAACGGTGGGGGATCTTGATGCTTCATCGGACCGTCATATAAATTCGGCTCGATTTTCTATTGATACTCTGTTAAATACTTCGAATCGATTTTATCACCCATCGTGTATTCAAATTTTTATAGTCAATGTTATACCGACGTAATTCTTTTCCGATACTTCCTCAATATTCATCCGGCATTAATCACATGTATTTTTTCAATCGCTATCGGACACATTAACCGAACGGAAATTGCCGTCGAACTTTAAACTAAATACGTACGGCATTTTGACTTGACAAATTAAATTTCAGAATTCTCTTTACACCGAATTTACAATTAGTAAAGTCAGTGGCTTTTAAACGCACAGAACCAAATGTGATTCACAAATCTGTATTGCAGGGTTGCTTCCACCCCTTTGATATAAATAATTCTGTATCATACGTTGGTTGTAACACGATTAAAGTGACTTTTCAGTAGAATCTCTTCTAACAAGCGAAATTAAACTTGGTGCAAGTATATTGCTGTAATCAGTAAGTAACTTGGTGCGCAAGTAGATTAAGTCAGCCATAATGCAGACGTAATTTCAATCGTATTTTCACGATTCGGTTGCGCAGTATTACGGCGTGAAATGATCTTAAAAGACAATTCAGAATTTTGTTTTCATCGATTATTTCAATAAAAATTGCACCTCTTTTTGGACAAAGCATTTCAAGTGATTGTTGTCAAAATATTTGCCGAAAGAACTACATGTAAACGAATTACGGCGGTCATCATATTATTAAAAACGTTTCGTATATTATGCAAATAGCATTGCAATTATTTAAAGCAGTTATTCGAGTACAGATTTATTCAAACACAGAATTTATTCGCAATATTCATATTGTGTTCGAGTAAAACTGACTCGTCACCAACAAAAGATTATGGTAATGAAACTTGTTCAATTAAAAACAATCGGTCATTAACGAGTAACGTATTCTTTCTTATTCGCGAGTATGCCGAACTTTGGTCCGCAGTTTTCCAGCATCAGAAGACGAGAATAGACGCCTGTTGAGTAGATTAGGCTCGATCATGCTGGAGTCCAGTACCGCGCGGAAGATCGTAGAGAATGGAAAACGAAACCTGTGATTCCGCGTGCCGGAAATTTCGCGGTTGTCGAAAGATTAATTGAAAATGCAGACGGCGCGTCGGCGCCGGTTCGGTATCGCCGGCGCGGCGTAGGTGAGCAGAATGGCCGAGCATAAACGCGCTTATGCGAGCGAGCGAGCACGCGACAGACGTTGCCGTTCCATGGCGAGATACTCGACCACGTAAACCAGCTAATTTCAAAGCATACCGCGGGTGAACTGATGATGTAATCCGCGAACGCAAGGTAGACAACGCGGCCCGGGATCAAAACGCGTGTTTATTGCATACCGGGGGACTCTTTGATGCGTGAATTATGGAGGCTCAATGCGACAAAAAAAAAGCACACATAAAATGGTAGGAAAAATGAAGGCACGCGTGCTGACCTGATACCGGGTCGACGTGTCAAATCTGGAAAATAAAGGACAAAGGCTCGAATAAACAACGCCGGCAAGCATAGGGTCTGTTCATACGGAACCGTAGATTTTTTAGATCGCAAGGAACGGTCAAGTTAATTCATTCCATCGAGGGATTGTTCGTTAGAGGGATTATTAATGTGCGCTAATTTCGCTGGAATATTAATGCGGACGATTACCATAATTTACATATGATCGATCAAATTTAAACCTCCATCGCTAAATTGCTGTTTCTAGAGTACGCAGATTTTATTCTTCTCCTAGTTAGATAAGCGAATATTGTTATATTTCTCAGTGCTGCACACTTTTTGATGTAAATTACTTATTTCTTTGTATCACAATTGTTAACACTTTGCCGGTCAGTCATTTATCGCGCAATCGTTCGTAACCGCAAGTAGTTGCAATGTAATGATTATTAAAAAAGATATGCAAGCCAGGTTCAAAGTCAATTTCCGACGAATCGTGTGTCAAAGAACTTTGACCATTTCAAAGTCACTAATTATTGGTCGTCCCTTATTTTTTAACCCTTTGCACTCGAATGGCGCAAAGGGAAATTCGCAATAATTTCACTGTTGCAAGCACGTGTAATAGTAAAAACGCCAAAATGCAGAAGATAATATAAATCGTATGCAATGAAAATATCCTAGGTCAGAAGAAAAAAGAATAAATTTTAAAAACACAAATTAAAGGTACGTTTGCGAACAGATGACTTTTTAAGCGAACGAAGCAACTCAATAAAATTGTTTAAATAGATGATGATACGTTTATCTCGTACGTGGAACATTTTACGAGAACTTTAGTGGATTAATTTCTTGAAGAAAAGAATAGCACTTTATTTATGACCGAACTGCGAAATGAGATATTATAATTGATTACAGTGAAGAAAAGATAATGGCTTAGCAATATTTCTCAAATAAGGAAACGTTTTAGACATTATTATAATTCTTTTTCTTCTTTATAAAACGAATATTTGCCTGACCTAATATCTCCAAGATAAGAAAACAAATTATAACGTGAACAACGCAAAACTATAAAGTGACGGTATATTATTTACAATTTTTCGTTTATTAGTTTCAGTAACGTAGCCACGCAAATAACTAAACGTTGCCATAGTATCATTAATTCGCAAATCCGTTTCGTACAACACCGGAGAACTGTTTAACTTATGTGCTCCATAGAGGAAGTCGAATATAAAACAATCCTTAATATCCACCATCCGGAGTTGGTATCAGTTCAGCATCTCCGAACTTTCAGAATCACTTCCGTTATGGTGCTCTTAATTGCCAAATGATTGTTGGGAAAACTGTGAAACTACGGATTAACGGTACGACCGCGGTTGTTTATTTGAAAGGAGATGGAGAGCGTGGTGTAATTGCCGGATTTCGTTCTGCACTTGCCTGTAACACGTATTGCAGTCTGCGAATCTTTGCAGAACATAAAAATTTCCGTAAGAAATAATTAACTACTTCGAAATTTCCCTTTTTCCATACTAATCTTAGTAAACCGAAAATAATAGAACGAGACTTTTCAATTGTGCCCATAATTTTGAAAGTGGTCTATGTTACATATTTCTCATTACTATCTAATGGTTCATTTTTTACGATATAGTAAAAATTACATTGAATAAATTTAATTTAAAATAATGTGGTGTGAAATAACTGATACTCATTCTTTTTTTAATTTTGACTTAGACCACTTTCATAATTATGGGCACAATTTTCTTCGTTTCTTCGCATGTTTCAAATTGCATTCATCCATTTTATCAGCAATCTATAACATTTGCAGACTATCAATCACCTCACTGATTTATATCCAAATTTAAAAAAATAAAGAACAAAGGTTCTCGTTTTCGACTTACGACTTTAAAATTCATTGTGATCTAACACTTAATTTTTGCTACGCGATATTTCAGTAGAGGTTTCTTCAGAAATGCATAAAATTTGTTCGTAAGACTTAAGAATTTTCAAATGTCCAATACGAATTGTGAAAAGCAAAAAGGAAAGACTTTAAAATGCATCACGATCAGATGTTTGATTTTTACTGCTGGATATTTTATTGCAAATTGAATAACATTGTTGACTCGTGCGCGTCGACTATCGCGGAGAAACTAAAACCGTCTACGGCAAGCAAAATTATTTACATCGAGCGAAGGTAAATCCGTACAGCAATGGAATGAAAGATTAGGTATTCTCGTCGAATAAAAAAATATTTATCACTGCTTTTCATGGGTACGATGCAGAAAAGTTCGAATTAAATGTCGCTTCTCTTTTTGTTGAGGCATTGTTCTCACGCGCAAACGAAATATATTGCTTTTATTGATACCCGCAAATAAAAAGGAAGCTAGAATAATGGTTCCAAGGGACGAAGATATAAAAGGAACATACATATATCAAGGTTTTCTCTCAAAAAAATGTAAATTGCAACGAATCGGTTCGCATTTGTTGCAATTGCTTCAATCGACAAATAAATAATATCTAAATACACGGCATTGGTTAAAATGTTTCTCTACTATATTATTTTACAGTTGCCGGAACTCTTATGACAGATGTTCTGAAAACGATTCGAATATCAATCAATTTTGTTGCTACTCGCACAACTTAAAATAGATACACGCAGCGCAGTAATTACATGGCAATCATGCACCGAAACACATATGTTAATACTTCAAACTCGATTATTCCAACCCAGTAAGTTCTACTAACCTTTACTGTTCGCCACGCAGTAGAACATTCTATCCTTGCGTCTATGTACTATATGTAAATACATCCTTGACGTGTAATATTCTTGCCCTTTAGCATTATTACATACGTTTTCATTCATCCAACATCTCAACAAAATGTAAATCGTTTGGTCTAGTTCGTAAGAAGCAATATTTTGCAGAAAGTGTACGTATACTTCCAGCAAAATATATACTTTTATAAAATTGAATTATTTATAAAATTGTAACATTTCTGACTGCCAAGGAAAGTGCAATATTTAAAAGCTGTTGTAATTTCTCTGAAGAAGTTGTTTCTTTTCAAACGGGTTTGTCACGCTCGTCTGCGACACCATGCTGTAGGATTTATCGATACAATCATTTCTGCAAATAACTGGGCTGCACGATATTTAGGGTCGTACGGGGCAAGGGAAAAGTCATATCTAATCTAGATCATTAAACTTAATTCCTAGTATCTGAAAACAATTAGTTCGCTTGTTCCAATTTCAAAGAAGTTCATTCCGCTCGAAGGAGTTCGTCAAACTCGTCCGCAACGCGTTGTTATTCGATTTATCGGTGTAATCGTTTCTTCAAATATCTGGGTGCACTGTATTTAGGGTCACATGGGCTAAGGAAAAAGTATATCTAATCTAGATCATTAAACTTAACTCCTGGCATCTCAAAAAATT
>CM052093.1:12535192-12559595 GCA_028453745.1 Agapostemon virescens | reverse complement strand
GAGAGAGAGAGAGAGAGAGAGAGAGAGAGAGAGAGAGAGAGAGAGAGAGAGGTGGTTCTCGGATCGAGTCAGTGGAGACGATAAAAAGCATCGGTTACAGATTGCAAAGAGCCACGAGAATGGAATGGCTCGGGCGAAGGAGAGACTGACGA
Source organism: Agapostemon virescens (assembly GCA_028453745.1). NCBI lineage: Eukaryota > Metazoa > Arthropoda > Insecta > Hymenoptera > Halictidae > Agapostemon > Agapostemon virescens. The sequence continues at coordinate 12,559,443 of CM052093.1, read as the reverse complement.
GGAGTTAAAGGTGAAGGGAGGAAGAGATGGAAGAAGAGCGAGTTCGTATTAAGGGTAATGGGCATTATCTCCATCGATCCCGGCTCGCTATCCTACCGCCCGACTCCCACCTCGCCCATCACCCGCTATTCCAGAGCTGCTGGATAGCTGGTTGGTTCGTTCCGAGTTGGTCAGGGCAAAAACGCATGGGAATTCATTCGTCTATGGGGCGAACGCCGGATCGCAAAATGCGGGCGCCTCTTCGACCAACTTCGACCATCGCGCACGCGTGAACAGTCTGGACCTTGTCTTCTTCTTCTTGTTCTTCTGTTTCTCTTCTCTCTTTCTCTCTCTCTCTCTCTCTCTCCCTCTCTCTCTCGTCGCTTGTCGCGAAAAAAAGAGAAAGACAGATATAATCGGTTGAGGTCAGTGGACTCATCGCGGGACACAAATTATTAACCCTTAGCACTCCGAGCAATTTTAATTCCAAAATCGAAACAGCTTTTTTCACCTAAAATAGTTCCATCGTACACGGTTTATTTCCTTTCGTCAATATAAATGTCGAAAGTTAAATTTCATTTCTGTCAGTATAAATAAAATTTACTGGAGTTTATTTAGAATGTTTTACTTAACTTCCATATTCAATTACAAAGTAAAATTGACGGTCAGCAAAGTGTTAACTATTTTGTCAGGGCTAGATCAGACCAAATGAAAGATGAAATAGACGTGTCCAGGGCTGGCTCAACCAATAAGCAAACTGAGCACGTGCTTAGGGCATCGGTAGAAGGGGTGCCATATAAATTGCCTGAATTTATACGGTAGTAATATTTCTAAGTGGAAAGAACGAAGGAATAGTAGAAAGATGAAAATCAGTAGATTAAAAACACTTTTTAGTCGTGTTATCGGAAATGCTTGATCGGCACTGTTGCATTGGGTTTTTTAAAATGATTAAGTTCCTAGTGCCTCTATTGATAGTCTGGAAGTGGAGGTGTCGTGCAGTCGGTCTACGTCCTGTGCTATTCTACTTGACTCTTCTGCGACACGTAAGAAAACGTTTGGGAATATTTAAGTCGCTTGGTTAGTCGGATAGGCGAGTCAATTAAAGGCAGGTAAAATTTTACAAAATTATATTGGTCTGTGTTAATTGTCAAAATTTATTATCTTATCGTTGTCTCTTGTTAGAACGATTGAGACGACATTGTTAAACATCCTTTTCTCGTTTCGTCAGTCAAATATTAGACAGATTTTGAATTGTACAACATAATAGTTAATCTTACTTGTACTACCTGTCTAAATTATCGAAATACAAATTGTCTGTTCTAATTGTCTAAATTGTCTAAATATAAATTAAGTTTCTTCTAATTTTCTAAATTGTCTAACTATAAATTGTTTGTTCTAATTGTCTAAAATCATCTGATCGTTATCTCTCGTTAGAACCATTGAAACAACATTGGAAGACACCCTTTTTTCGTTTCGTCAGTCAAACATTAGCCGGATTTTGTATTGTACAATATAATAGTTGGTCTTATCTGTACGAGGCCAAGTGGATGAGTCTTGCGCTCCATCCGCATCATGTGCTATTCTACTTAATCGTTTTCTCGATGGCTGAAACGATGAATGAGCGAATAGTATCGATTTCCATTGTATAATGTACTATTATCAAGTTTTTAACTGTTGCAGGCATAAAATCCGTTAAACCTTGCATAGATCACGTCAACAATTTAAGGACGAGACGTTAGAGGATAAAAGTGGTTTTTTGGATTAAATCGATTTTTTATTTTTTTTTTGGTAATGCTTTTTGAGGGTAGGAACGTTCGTTGACCTCGACATTGACACGTAAAGTGGAATTTAGAAGGTTTAGCTGTCGCTCGTTGTTTGTTAACTATGGATAGGTAACAGTTTGTAAAAATGACGATCGAAACACTTGTAGCTTAAAAAATTGAGTAATCCTCTTGCATCATGGATTTGTATGGATACGTTTTTAAAAAATGTTTCAATCAGCGAATTTGAAATCGAATATGACTTTTTCACTTTTTTTTTCATCCTGCTGGTTCATAAAATATTTTTGGTTTGCATGGTATAAAAGATCGAAAATGTGTCTAAAGTTTTGACTTCACGGAAAATGTAACTGGACCGCTGATTTTGTGCATTTATGCCAAACTTGAGTAGCTGTAATTTATCACATAGTGTAAAGATTGAAAATATAGGATTAAACCCATACATTTCGACCTAATGTTCTTAAGTGGCTCCTGCATTTTATAACAAATCTAGGAAATTTTTATTTTGCATAATTTCGGATTACACCCATACATTTTGACCTAATGTGGCTCCTGTATTTTATAATAAATCTACGAAATTGTTATTTTGCATAATGTTGGATTACACCCATACATTTCGATCTAATGAAATTAATAAGGAAACGAGAACATTCTTAAGTGGCTCTTGCATCTTACAACAAATCTACGAAATTGTTATTTTGTATAATGTTGGATTACACCCATACATTTCGACCTAATGAAATTAATAAAGAACCGAGAACATACTTAAGTGGCTCTTGCATCTTATAACAAACCTACGAAATTTTTATTTTGCATAATGTTGGATTACACCCATACATTTCGATCTAATGAAATTAATAAGGAAACGAGAACATTCTTAAGTGACTCTTGTATCTTATAATAAATCTACGAAATTTTTAGTTTGCATAATGATCCACAGTCTAACGATTACATTACACGTATGAGTAATCATTGAGCATCGAGCATCACGGTTATCCAATTGATACAATTAAATTATATTATATCTAATTTTCGAAGAAAAACCATTTACAGTCATTAAAAAGGAAACTTCGAAAAACCATACAATCAAATTACCGTATTATTTAAAAATCGACTGCAAAATAATCAACAAAGAATCGTCAGCTTGAGTGTAAATAGATTTTGAAATATTGAACATTTTTTTTTCATGGCATTCACGTAGAATTGAATATCTCGAATAACCAATTTGGTTCTTTTTCGCAAAATGCGTTCGAGCGTTGGCAATCGCGCGCGCATGAACACCTTGCACCCTCGGTCATCTTTTTCCCTCTGGCCGAAAAAAAAAGAAAAACGAGAAAGAGAGAAATGATCAGTCGGGGTTAGTGGATTTGTTAATGCGGCGGGCGTTTTTGCATGACGGTAATTGAACGAGAGAGAAAGACCGCGGTGCTCGCGTCCCGATCAAAACGCCTATTAGCACCCCTAACTCGCTGCCAATTAAACCGCAATTTATAGCGGTTTCGTGAATCAACGATGAATGGCCGATCGCGGGAAGTTTATGAAACTTTCGATGGCCGATTGGTAATGTTCACCACTCGCCTGATTCGGCGAACAAATACAGCCGGTCCGGAAATTTCTATTGCGAGCGATAGGGTTTGCTGGCGCGGTATATCCGCAGAAATCTATAGTTGTTCGACTACGTGTAGCGGTGAAAGTATTCCCAACGTTTTCAGCACCGAGATACTTAAAGTCTCCCTCGAAACCGCTCTAATGTCTTATAAATTAACATTTGCCTTAACACTAGAACTACCGAACAATAAATCCAACGATATACACTGCTTTGTAATAATAACGAGACTGCATCTATTAAAATTTCATATAATTCTTATTGTAACGTGTACGTTATTAACCAGTTAACTGTGATTGACGAGAATACTCGTCATGCGTATAAAGTAGTGACCATTGGCTATTTAAATTGTAATTTTTGAGAAAAACGAAACATATTCTCAAATTTCAAGATGGTTAGAATATTTTGAGGCCATGGCGGAATAAAACAAGCAAATAAAAAATATAAATAATTTGAGATGAACTCATGCATCCCCGTATGCACCGGCTGAAACAGCTTACCAGTTCGCATAACGAATTTATTTATGTGCGATGATAACGTTTTTTACATTTTAGCCTAAAAGGGGCAAAGGCTAAAGACAGAAAGTTGATTTATAATAGCTCTCAACGCGCGCCTCAAACGAGGGCGCCACAGTTAACTGGTTAAAGAAGTACATCAAAAAATTTCTGATGTAAACATTTTTATAACTTCAACAATTGCAAAAGAAAAAACTAGGGGTTTTCAGTCAAAATGACTGGTTCGGTAGTGTTAACTTTTTGCGTGCTGCAACTCTAATCGTTCATAATCTTTCAACATACTTCTCAAGATTTTTCTAATAGACTCAAACGTTGAGTCGGTTAGAATCGATTAGAACCTTATTCAAGATCAAAGTTATCTGTACAAATTGTACAAACAAGATCCAAATAAAAATTTCATTCTTTCTACAACGATTTCAATAAGCTCCAATTACAATATCAATAGTTTTAAATTCTTTGAATCTGTTCGGTATGGTAAATTACGCTCGCTCGCTCCCGTCGCAAATGCGTGAATGCTGATAATGTTCCAGCGATTGTTCGCTGAATTTGCGAGAACCGTGGTCGCTAATTAATCGATACGAGCAAGCAAATATCCGTTCGTGACTTCGCGACTGCTTTCTCATATTTTTCATTTCAGGAGTTGTCGAAAATCTTTGAAAATTCAGCGTCCATAGTTCTGCATGTTCGACTGTAAATAAGAACGATCGTAAAGCTGCATCGCGCGTTCTGAAAGTAAAACATCGTGCCCGATAGCGTTTCGGCTCAGAGTCAGCGATTGTTCCCTAAATTAGCTAACATCATGGCAGCCAACTAATCGGTATAAATTATAACGCGGCCGATCACGTTGTTCCGAAGCGATCGTGTCGCATAATAGCGAGCACACAATGGCGGCGGCTGTAGCGCAGAGCACGGCTCGATATCCGAATTCGGTTTTTTCTCGGGTTTTACCTCTTTTCCATTACCGGTCGGTGCGCGGGACCGTCAAGTGGAAAGAGAGTGACGGTGACTAATTGTCGTAAAAGGTGATCATGATATGTCTCGACTCGTAAATCTGATTGGCTTCGCTTACTGACCTCGCTCTCTCGCAATCTCGTCGCAGCGATCGGGGATCCGACGGAGTCGCTGTCGCACACGTTCGTTCGTTCGTTCGTTCGTTCGTTCGTTCGTTGTATGTCGCGCGCGTTCTCTACGCCCAATTCGGAACGGCACTTTTAAATTTCCCGAAATCGACCGCGGTCTTTCCTAGCGATCCAGATATATTACCGCGCCGGTTGACGAAGGCGCCGCTTTAACAGCCGCACTCTAGTGACCCGACCGAGATTTTATCGCGCCACTCCCGAATAGGAAGCCCCTCTCGAAATATATGATTCGACGCCATGCTGGTGAAATGATGCGTTCGGATTACGGTAACTGATCCGACCGAATCGAAATAACACGCTTCAAATTATCAGTTGACCGGGGTTGGTAGTTTTTATTCAGTCACGTTTAAACTAGTCAAATCCTACGTGTCCTGGTATATTCTGGAATAGTCTAGTGCACTCTAGTATATTCTCGCGTATTCCAGTAAATTCTTGTATATTGTAGCATATTTTGGCGTATTCTATTACATCCTTGTACATTCTGGTATTTTTTCCGATATTTTAGTATATTATTGGACATTCTGGTATTTTTTCGATATTTCAGTATATCCTTGTACATTCTAGTATATTTTTCAATATTTCAGAATATTCTTGCATATTCTAGTATTCGTTCGGATATTCCAGTACATTCTAATATATTCGAGTATTGTCTAGCACTTTCTAGTGCATTCCAATATATTCTCGCGTTTTCTAGTACATTCTTGTATATTCTAGTATATTTTAGCATATTCTATATTATATGTATACTTTATATTCTAATATATTTTTCGATATTCCAGTATATTCTTGTACATTCTGGCATTTTTTTCGATATTGCAGTATATTCTTGTACATTCTAGTATATTTTTCAATATTTCAGAACATCCTTGCATATTTTAGTATACGTTCGGATATTTCAGTATATTCTAATATATTCTAGTATATCATCTATTATATTCTAGAGCATTCTAATATATTCTCGCGTATTCTAGTACATTCTTGTATATTCTAGTATATTTCAGCATATTCTATTATATCCTTTATATTCTAGTATATTTTTCGATATCCCAGTATATTCTTGTATATTCTAGTATTTTTTCAATATTCCAGTATATCCTTGTATATTCTAATATCTGTATGGTTAATCTAGTTTATTCCAGTATATTCTAATATATTCGAGTATAATCTAGTATATTCTAGTGCATTCTAAGATATTCTCGCTTATTCTGGTACGTGTATATCTCGTATTCGTGTACATTTCGATACATTTTAGCGTATTCTGTTATATACTTGTATATTCTAGTATAAACTTGGATATTCCAGTATATTCTAATATATTCGAGTATTGTCTAGCATATTTTAATATATTCTAGTAGTTACTAGGATATTCTAGCGTATTCCAGTATATTCGAGTGCAGTTGGTACACTATAATTGTTTCCAGCAAATTGAAATATATTTTAGTATATACTAATATATTCTACCATATTTTAGTATATACTAGTATACCCCAGTATATTTAGGTACAGTCTAACACATTATAGAAAGTATGCTCTAGTATATACTACAATATTTTCTGTGACAGTTTGATTAAGATAGTGTTGTAAATGAAGCTGTAGGTTTTTGATTAAAATTTTCAAGTCAGTCTTAAAAGACGCTTTCAGTGATATTGTTTAAGTCACTATAAATGAATGTTGCTATAATTACGAGCGTGGTCAAAGAACAGTTATGAGAACGGATCAGTGGAGGCAATGTAAATTTACTTTTTTCTACTGGAAGTCTAAAAAAATACGGTTTCGTTGACACCAGAGAGGTAGATGTATCTTAGAAGTAAGTAATGTCAAAAATGTATGTAAGTATAATCAATAGTGTATTAACAGAGATACGAGTTTCGTCCATCGTTTTTAACGATTCTGGCCAATCGTAAACCGAGGTTGAAACTCCCTTCCACAACTCGATCGCCAATTACTTTCACGTTACTTGTACTTGAGAAAGTGCGGGGATTATCAACGACTTTGCTCGTGATGAATGCGCCATTTAATTTCACCCTAGTCTGCTTCGGGAAATTAACAAACACTTCGTTCAAGGGTGCAGCTAGATTTAGATCACTAGAACTAAGGTAACATTTCCTTACCGTTTTATTACGAACGATGAATCAATTCCGTCCGAAACGTTTAAAACAATCAACCTCGTGTGCAAAGACTGTGCGCAAAGTTTTCCCGTCGATAAATATGCGAGAGCAATGAATGCGATAAAAGATTGGACAGAAATCAGATTGCCGCGTTCAATAAAATATTTCGTAAATTCATTTAATAAAAATTTCGACGATCGCATCGGTGCTGATAGATTAAAATCATTTTCAACATTCGACAAATGCGTAACGATAAAAATGCATAATTCATTCACCATCAGTGTAATTATAAAATTCCAGTTTCGCGTGTCGTTTAATAAATTTGTCCCGTTTAATTTTTACCGTGGCCAAAAATCGTTGAAAGCTTTAACGAATACGGGCTCGCTAGTTTTGTATTTCCATGAAACAGATTAAAACAATTTCTTTTCGGCGTTCCGTAAATTCAGCGTTAAAAATCATAATTACTGCTGTCTGCTGTTCGGATTTTTGCTGTCTGCCGCATAAATTAGTTTCGACCGAACCCGATACAATTACAGATATCGAGAGCACGAGCGCGCCGGACGAAGCGAAACAAAGAAACAGAAGAAGTTCTGAATTCGACGCGGTAGAAAGCTGAAAATGCTAACAATAGAAAGAATCTCGGCTGGTTGCGAAAGAAGCAAGCGCGCTGACTGAAAGCTTTTCATAGCGGGAGTTATCTTTCAGGACGACATTCCAAAGCCTTATGGAAACCAAAACGTATCCAGATGAGAACATTGTGCGCCACCGTAGCGTTCCTTGTTTTAGTTCCACGCCCCCTCCTCCGGTGTCTGCTTTCCTTTCCTTTACCCCGTTCCCCCCCATCCCTCTCCTTAACTTTGCCCTCTTTGCCTGAATAGTACTCTTCCGATAAGTGGATCTCTATCAGGGTTATCTAGAGCATTCGGTTAGATTATTACAGAGGTTTGGGATATGAGAGCCGATCTAATCACCCAATTCGATGGAATTCATTCCTGTGAGTAAACGCGCTCCGAACGGCCGCCATTTTGTACTCGAGTTGGACGCCCTAACCGCTCCGAACCATTTTAACTCTTTATGAAGGACGTTAGTCCAACGTTAAGTCCACTCAATACTCTGGAAGCTTTTACACGTGTCGCGTTATCGTCTGCGCCGTTTATTTGTTGGTTCGACGTTGATTAATGAGATTGTTTGTCAATCTTCGTATTTTCGTCTGGAGATTTTAGGAAAAATTCAGTTAAAATAAATTCGATCTTCCGAACATGATCACAGACGAAGTTTGTGAAGTCACTTTTCAATTATAACAGTTGTTTCAGTAACTAATTTATTTATGATCATACTTTTCATGAATTTATAATAAAAATGCAATTGCGAAAATTTTTATTTCGCAAAGAAGATTTTTATTCATTGTATATGTTACTGTAGTTTGTTCATTATACACATTTTTGTCGAAAAACTTGGTATATTGCAATAAAATTCTCAGGTTTAATATTTTCTCTTTTATTTGGATACTGTACGAGTTGTTTACGTAAATCTTTTTAATAATTACATTTATAAACATTGTATGTCACCCTTTCGATATTAATAATTACCTTTGTCTGATCTTGAATAATTTTAGAAGTAGTAGAAGTATTATTTTATAGGAAGATAAAGTTATGTATACTGGTTTAGGCAATTTCTTTCGAAATCTCTAGAATTTAAGAAGGTTAGAGTGAACGAGAGTAAAGGGAACGGAGAAAGTGGAATTCCTGAGTAATAGATCTCGTAATCTCCCTTAAGCTACTTATTAATCATTGCTATAATCCAATTTTGACATATGGCTTCGATATTATGTTACCAGATTCTAAATGCGCAGCCTTATGTTTGATTAGTGATCGGCTAAAAGCGCTTTCAATATACAGGGTGAATCGAGTGACAATATCACAATTTACTATGGTCTGGGTAGAAGACAAGTATAATCGTAACGATTTACAGCTAAACTAACTGAAATGCAATCGATCGATAAAACATTATTCAAATTTCAATTTATAATTAAAAGATGGCCAAACAACGTTCGTTTCCAAAATTGCACGATCTCGTTCGAATCTCGGTTACAATCTTACAAAATCCTTCAGTGACATATTTTCGAAAGAGTCAACCTTAAGACGTGAATTGCATAAAACTTTTTATTGAATTTCAATTTATACGTAAAAGATTGCCAAACAACGTTCGTTTCTAAAATTGAACGATCTCGTTCGAATCTCGGTAACAATCTTACAAAATTCTTCAGTGACACATTTTCGAAAGAGTGAACCTTAAGATGCGTATTGCATAAAACTTTTTAACACTTTTGCACAGCTAAGATGTTTGCATCTTAATGACATCTCGAGTTCGCCGTGCCATTATTACCCTTAAAGTGCCAGACGGCTGCGAATGACCTACTTGAAATTTTTCATTGTGCAATTAGCGAAATCGTAAAAGTTCTTTCGTAGGAAAACATTAAATGAAGTCGAGTGTTAACAGCAGACGAATTTAATCGCATCCCCCGACGGCGTTATGGAAAAATTCGTCGTCTACGTGGCAATGTGGTATTTCGTATAATACCCATCTTCGAATGTCGAACTATTTTATCTCATCCTATTTCAGCCACTCCCCCCCTCCACTCTACCTCGCTTCCCCCGTCCTCTTTCGCCCGACTATACTCTCTTCCCCTGTATTCTCCTTCTATCTTTGTTCGTCGAACGTAATTCAATTCTCGGAGCGGTGTGAAGCATCAAAATATTAGCATATTGATCAGCCTACCACTACCTGCTCTCTTAAATCCACAAGCGTGAAAAGCGCCCAATGCGAGCAACCACTTTGGCTGTTGCTACAGCGAATGCAATATCCGTCGCCTGTTGCGATCGCCCATATTCTGCCTGATAGCAGCGAATGATACAACTTTTTCAAGCTGCTCGCTTAATAGGCCTGTCCTCGTTGCGAAAACACCAAAGAACCTCTCGAACATCGATACACAGCGAAAAGTATTTCAACACTCTACGGTTCGCAAACAATTCTCGAACACTTCGCTCTTTTACTACGATATATTTTACGGATATAATAATTAGAAAAAGTTTCTCGTTTATAATTAATTACAAGCGCAAAGGAAAGTTTGTGTGTATCGCTTGCTTCTGTAATTCTTCAATGATCGTACGGAATGTGCCAAAGATGTTCGAGTTCCTCGAAAGACGGAACTTCAGAGATACTTGTCGCTTTGTAAAAATAGCATGATTGGGAATATTTATATTTTTCGTAATTTCTATAATAATACACGAGAGAATGAAGAAGTTTCAACACATGTAATCGTAATTATTGTATAATAGAAAATGTGAACTTATCTGTTTAATATTTATAATAAGAATATTTCTTATGAAAATTCGTATACATTTATTTCATGTGTGGTTGTCGAAAACTCGTGCAAAAGCTTCAATATTTGGTGCAATAATTTTACCAATATGATTAACATTAGGGACATATGAGTTGTTACAAACAATATTAATTTTTACGAATTTGTGTGTCTACTTAGACGTTTACGATATTCTATGAAGCAAAGTAAAACGTGTACTTCTACGTTTATCATGTTTACGTCAAAGCGGTGAGTTCGTTTGCAGTAATTTGGTGTTCGAAAACAGTAACTAATCGACAATGGTAAAAAGGAGGTGTTGTTGCAAGTAATATTAATTTCATGATTTTATGTGTACATTTAAAAGTTTTTAATATTCTATGAAGCAAAGTGAAGCGTTTACTTCTAAGTTTATCATGTTTTCGTCAAAGCGGTGGATTCGCTTGCAGTAATTTAGTGTTCGAAAGCAGCAAATAATCGACAGTGGTAAAAGGAGATGTTGTTGCAAATAATATTAATATTCATGAGTTTATGTGTAGAGTTAAAAGTTTGCGGTATTCTATTAATCAAGGTAGAACGTTTACTTCTAAGTTTATCATGTTTTCGTCAAAGCACTGTGTTCGCTTGTAGTAATTTAGTGCTCGAATGCAGTAATTTATTGTTCGAATGTAGTAAAATAGTCGACAGTGGTAAAAAGGAGGAATTGTTACAAATAATATTAATTTACGACAGTTTATGTGTACACATAAAAGTTTGCGTTATTCTATGAAGCAAAGTAAAGCGTTTATTTCTAAGTTTATCATGTTTTCGTCAAAGCGATGGGCTCGCTTGCAGTAATTTAGTGTTCGAATGCAGTAAAATAATCGACAGTGGTAAAAAGGAGGCCCATTTCAGTAGGTTGGATTCCGAAGTAATTTATTTTTGCTTCATTAGCTTCGTCTGAATCTAGCCGGCAGCCTCTAAACCCTCTCGCAAATCAAACACCGTAGGAACGAAAACTGGATCCCTTCCATTTTCTAATCCGGCGATATGCTGATGCGGAGTAGCTCTATCGAGCAGTAGAAATTACGGAATGCAGTAGAGCGAGCCCGTGAAAGAGAGAAGTCTGGGGGAAGACCTCAGCCACCTCTGCAGCGCGAAATTTCTCTAAGCTCGCAGAGTGGGGTTGCACAGTGTGGGGCTGAGACGAGGGAGGAGTAGCCGTTAGGTCCACCCGGTCTACTATATTTTCGCCAAACATGCGCAGTTCGAGCGGTCTCTAATGCTCGGTTGACCTATACAATGAATAACCTCTATTTAAGAAATGTTCCCCGTGGTTCTATCTCTTTTTTTCCAAAATAACTTTCTTTCAAAGCCGTATCTATGCCAAGCTTTTACTGCCGAGAGTCTTCGTGGCGAGCGCAAATTTGTAAATCCGTGAAATGCATTCGGTTCCGTCGAACAGTTTCTTTTGCAACGTGCACGTTTAATATCGTTCGATAATCTCGTTGCAACTATTTTCTAGGTCCACCCAGAAAAAAAAACTAAACGTAATCGTGTCATTTGATTTCCCGGGGAATCAATTTCAATTTGCTTTGCAAAACAACGCGTACCGAGTAAAAAGATTTTGTAGCCCTTGAATTAAACGTTTTGCTTCTTGCTTTTCTTGTTTAAACAATTCAAAGTTGTAACTAGTCGTTATGCTCGTTAGGGGCATTTTAAAATTATGAGAAATAATTTTAGACTTAGATTCGATCAAATTGAATGCACGTTCTTATTAAGTAAGACATTTTTATTCGTTGCGCTATTAATAAATAGCGGGACTTGTTGAAAGTCTTCAAGAACTCGTCAACTGTACGTTTTTCTATATTTGCAATTCCCTGAAATTGCGTAAACGTACGAATTTGCGAAAAGCTGTAAGACCTAGTTTCCTACTTTGACCACTTTCACAATCCGCATTTGTTCACCGAGTCTATACAAGTCTCGCGTTAAAGTCACGCGCTTCCTCGCGTTATTACAGTTTATTTCTGAATTCTAGGTTCGTCATATAGTCCGGACACAGCGGCACAGTTTAAAAATTCGATAAAACGTATAGATCGCTATAAACATACAGCCCTCAATTTTTATTTTTAATTCACACGATTTACTTCGAGTTCGATGATGCGTTTTCTTCCAGGGTCTTTTATAATTACTAATCTTGCGAAATAAAAATGTCTTGCACAGTTTTCTGTGTTGGAAATGATTTGAGAAATTTCGAAACGTTGAACCATGGTAAAATCGTCGATCGAAACGAAAGAAACTTTTCTCGGAGAATGGTGAGGTACTTACAGTTGTGGTTAAGAGTGGATAGGGATTGCAACGTTGTGCGTCACAATGTGACAACGTTGTATGAAACACGCAACCAGCACGTTAGGTCTCCATGGCGGGGTGCACGCTTCAGGTGTTTCTATTCGAAGTACGGACTATAGTACTTACTTCCATTGAAGAATACAAAGAGTATTGACAATAATGAAGGCCAAACTACTGACACGTGGACGTTTGAAAGAGGAACAATGCCAATAAAGACGACCCTCGTCTGCCACGCGACGTTCTGATTGCACGGAATTTTACGGTACAAATCATTTTCGTCCCTCTAACTGCATGTCCTCCTAGACATCCGCCTTCGAATCGTTCAGAAACAGTTCAAACAATCAATAATTCATACGTCAAATTAGCAGACAGAACGCGCAGAACTCGGATACGCTAATCGTTGCGGATTTTAGCAATTTTTTCCTGAAATGAGTAAACGAAACTGAAAACGGTACAAAGATTAAAGAAATCGAGAATTTAGTTGAATACTTAAAGGAAGGAATTCCTATTTGGTCCTTGGCAATTATTATTTTATATAAAAATCGACAGAATGTTCATCGCTAGATTGCGATTCCAAGGAAAAATTACTTGCACCAATTGCAAGAAAAAGGGTTCCACAGAAAGTTCTTTTCTTTACGATTTCAGTATTTATAGTAATTTTAGACTAAACTTGTTCTCTGTTGTAACAATTCAGAGAATGGAGTTGTTACAAGCAAACAGGCTTGGAATAGAAAATGCAAATATGATTCGGTGCTGTCTCTTGTAACTAGACTGCAAATTTTTATACATCAACGGTTATAAACAGAAACGAAAGAAAATTACTTCCTTTCTCTATCCTAGATCAATTCTCGAACAGCGGACCATTCTTACAGATTAGTAAAGTTAACACTAAACATAATGAGCATTAAAATCGACTGTTGCATATCGTCTTATAAAAATGCCAAGATCTAATTTATTTGGATTATTTGCGATTTTCAAGTATAAATGAACAAAGAGACCTATTGAATCGATTCCTACTAAGATAATTTTAAACTTCGGTAATTGTAGAAAAAGAGTGTTCAGAGTTATATTTATCTGATATTTCTTCTATTTTAAGCATCGCCTACTCGTTTTCGCCATAAATGCATAAAATCCGTAGTCTACAGATCATTTTGCCGGAGCTGAGTGTAGAATATATGAAACGCTTACTTCAACTGTAAAATGAGGATTACCGTAGACCCAGCTTACTGGCCCACGAATTGAATAAATCTTTTCAACTAATTGGGCGAGAAAATTGCGTCCGAGGTTCGAAGTATAATTGTTTTCATTCTCGGTAATAAAGAGTGTCCCAAAATTCACGCAAGAAGTAATTGTGACCGAAAACACAGATTTTTAATTAAAAATTGTGAATTTTGATTCGTAAAGCATGCAGTATAGGATTACGCATGAAATGGCCGCTCCACGGCTTTGTTGGCACATACGCACTCTTTTGTCGAAATTGTCCATGACCGTTTCGTATAAATGTGGCTGAATTTCGTTGATGCAGCGCTTAATTTCCTTCTTCAAGGCATGGGTGGTCGTGGGCTAAGACTTTGGCTTGGGCTGAACCTTGGACTTCAAAAAACCCTAAAGAAAAAAGTCCAACGGCGTTAAATCGCATGATTTGGACGGCCAATTCGGAACACCTAAACGGGAAATTACACGACCAGGAAATGACTCATGTACTAATTGAATTGTTTCTCTGTCTATGCGGCATCTGGCACCGTCTTGTTGAAATCACACGTTGTCCACATCTATACCTTGCAATTTAAGCACTAAAAACTGGATTATCGAGTCGCGATAGCGAGCACCGGTAACTGTAATTGTCTGATGAGTCGCATTTTCGAAGAAGAATGGTCCGGTGATGCCTAAGGTCCAAAATCCACACCAAACGCTGACACGTTGTGGCTGCATTTGTGTCTCAAAAATCATTCGTGAATTTTCTGAACCCCACATGCGATAATTTTGACGATCAACGAACCCATCAAGATGAAAATGAGCCTCGTCGCTGAAAACGATTTTGCTAGAACTGTAACTGCTAAACGTTCATTATTTTTAAACTATTCCTCAAAAATGAGAACTCTTTGTTCTTCTTTGTAGCGCTCCATTTTTATCAACCCTGAACTGTCAGCATTTTACATTTGTGTATAACATAAGCTTATTTAACCAGTGTGCATAAGTATATTTAAGTTGTTAACACTTTACCGTACAAATGGCGCAAAATTGAGATCTTGCGTGAATTCTGGGCCACCCTATATATTCGACGTACAACGCGCAGGTGACAATGTCTAATAAAATTTCGTTAGAACGATAGAATCTGAGCGTAAATATTCGCAGTTTCTTACTTTATCGAATTTCGAATCGGAATTGCTTGTAATTCGAAGGGTAGACTGATTTATGGGATGAAAGATTTTTGTTTGAAAGTGCACACTGCCTTCGGGAGTCAGAGTTAATGCCACGTCAAACGCAACGATGTACTTCGAATAACCATGAACCTCGAGGCGCGAGAACTCAAGCCAGCTGACGAACACGAATTCCGGGACCGGCTTACAACTGCTGCTTTATAGGTAGGTGTACAGAGGTATGTCCTAGTCAATCAATCAACCAATACACCTTTAGTCAGCTAGTCAGTTAACTAAGCTACTTGATACACAATTAGACATGGCGCGGGTTCGACACTTGCTGGTCATCGAAGTACATAAACCACCCTTCTGCAGCGACAAACGATTTTCCTCGTTCACTCGCCATCGCATTTGTTCCAGCGACTTGTCTGTTGCTGGAGAACGAAATTATAGTCTTCGAAGATACAGCAAAAATACGAACGTCGATCATGGAGTATTTTTTATCTTCACGTGGTCCAAGATTTCCTTCAACCCTTTGCAGTCGAAGCAATTTTTAATTCCAACATTAACACATTTCTTTTACATTTCTAAAGTTAAATCTGTTTTCTTGTTCAACAGTTGAATTGTTAGCAATTTATAGAATACAAACGAATTTGGTAATTTTATTGGAGCCTCAAGGTCGCCATTGGATTGCAAAGGGTTAATACGTTTGAGCAACGGTGCAAACTGTCAGGTGCAATGGCCGAGAAAATTGTTCAATGATGTAGATGTTTATTAAATGATTTAAATTGTTTAAGATGTAATTCGCCTGGATTTAAATGTATTTTATAAGTGTGTTTTTAAATGTTAGAAAATGTTGTAGGTACCTTGTTGCCAGCTGCAGATGCTTCTAAGGGAACTCGGTTCCACAATATTATGTATGAACTCAGAACAGACGTGTTCGAGACCTAACCCCTTAACGGTAACAGGCTTAGCCCCTTGTACTATAACATCGAGTCAGACTCCTGATGAACACGTCGAACAGAATCAATTAAACAGATACATTATTAGTTTCCGTTGAAGCGAAATCAAATTTTCTTTCGTTGTCAACATGCAGCTATTGGATAAATGTAAGCTTCCTTCTTCTGTTAACAAATTACGAATCGTCAAGGGAACTATAATCATGAGGACAGTTAAATAAACAGTCGAATAAAAGAAATAATAAATTCGAACAAGTAAAAGTAGCTAGCATGCATTACCTAATAAAAATTATGCATTTACGTTTATTTAGGTTTTGTGAAATCTTAATCGTACTGTATTCTTGAATAAAGAAGTGTGCATAATTATTTTGAACAGAGGCACCCTTACAATTTTAACCCTTTGCACTCGAATGGTGACTCTGAAGCACCAGTCAAAATTATCATACCATATTCAAAGCAGTTATCATATTATTAAATTCGACTGTATTCTATAAATTGTTGAAAATTCAATTGTTAAATAATAAATAATTTTTGTGTAATAAATAATTAATAATTGTTTAATATTGGGTGCACAGTATAAAAATGGTCGAGGTTAAAAGAAATCTCTCAATTTTAGAATTAAAATTACTTCGAGTGCAAAGGGTTAATAGTTGGGAAATAGAGAATTTGGACACGATCGTTTGACCATGTGTTGATTTAGTGTTGATATCAGTAGGGTCTATGGAATCTATACACTTTGACGGTCTAACATTTAACATAATGGGTATTAAAATTTTATTATTTTCTTAAACTAAATAATCAAATTTTCTTACGTCTCGGCAAAATATATTTTCAAATAAATTTCAGAACCGTTTGCAAATGTTTCGCGGCGATTTTTTGGCGAAACATTTGTCAAAATCTCACTGTTCCGAGTTCTCCGCGGTTTTTTGTGGAAAAAATCTGTGTATACTTTGCTCGACGAGCAAGGCATTGCCAAAAAGCTCGGAAATCGGTTCAAGATTATTCGCGTGATAGATTAGAATATAGGATCCGAATGTTTCGTGCTGAGTACGCAATTCATCGTCTTCCCTCCCTCCCTCCCGCCCCTTCTCTCTCTCGCTGTCTCTCTCCTCCCGGAAGCGCACAATGCACAAGGAGGTTCCATTATCTCACATCGGGGATGAAGAAAGAGAATCCGTGAGCACACTCACCAAGCATTTTTTCGCTGAAAAGAAATCCACGTCTGGTGTCGATCGAGTCTAACCGTGAGACTTTTTCTTAGGAACCGTCTTTCACGGGCTGAGTCTTTCTCATGCCAAATTTTAGATTTATCCGTCGCTGAAAGGGGGTCAGATTTTGCTCTTCCACCAGGGAAGGCAGCCGGCCAACTGCACGCAAATCCATGTGGTTTTCCACGTGTAATCCACGAGACCTATCCCTGCGCTGCCGAAAAGAAAAGGATGGTGAAATAGACAGAGAGAGATAGAGACAGTGCGTCGTCCACTTCCGCAATGATTCGTTCCGCCGATATATATAGTTTTCGCTGCTGATAAATCCAGCCCTGATCTCTGCACGTAGTTTCGTATATAAACCCTCCTACGGGACGAGACAAATTCTCAGATGTTGCTGAATCTGTGAAGATTCTGTTCTGCTAGCGTAGAATTGAGGGAATTATATTTGACCATCGGATGTTACGTCGTAACAACATTATATATAAGCGCATATGAATTTTGCGACACTGTACAAGTTGAGCACCCGGTATATTCTTACAAGCTAGCAATAAACCACCCCTACGTCCAACATCTTGCCACCAGGAGCAACGGCCAAACCGAACAGTTTACTTGCGATCGCGCCGTTTGACCAAACCATCATCGACTCTGATTGGTGCGTTTACATGAACCATTTCTTGTATAAATACTGCACACTTTTCACACTCTACGCGATTCACATTTCAAGCGTTGCTGAAACAACTTCAACTCAACTAAACCTTTCGTTTGTAAATCCGTATTATTTTCCGTAAGAAAAACCAGTACGTCGGAATTATTAACCCTTTGCACTCCGAGCAATTTTAATTCCAAAGTAAAGACATTTTTGTCCACCTAGAATAGTTCCATTTTACATGGTTCATTTCCTTCCGTACATATAAAATTCATTGCTATTACTCGTACGCGCAATAATTTAATTTCTACCGATTGTTTAAATGCAGCCAGAGTGAGGTCAAAGTTACTTTGGCTAATAGTATGGCAATATTTCAGAAGCAGCGTTCTAAAAGCTCCTGAACTAAGTAGAGCCTCATTCAGCAGGTCTAGGATCCCAACTCCCCTGATCTTCATACAATCGCTCATAAAAGTCGCTCGCAGCGAAAGGGTTAAAAGTAGTACGCTGATGCGTCGAAAATTAGAAACAGTCATTCCGTAGATCCAGGAGGAACGATTTTGTCGCATCGCGTCTACAAAATGGTAACAATGTCTGCAGCTTAGAAGCAGCGTTCTAATGGCGCCTGAACTAAGTAGAGCCTCATTCAGCAGGTATATGATCGCAACTCCCCTGATCTTCATACAATCGCAGACCCTGCATTCTCGTAGCCTGTCACATCGACGATACTCCAGCCTCGCCTCGAATATTTCTATTCGCGACAATATCGGCTCCCTCTCGATCCGCTGACCCCCTAACACAACCCCTTCTCGTCTCCTCCCATATTACCGTGAATGTCCTCCCGTTATGCACCATATGCCGCGTTCAAAGAACCGACGGGGGAGGATTATACGCGACTGCTTGATATTTCTGCGCGCGGTTTTTACCAGGAGAATGGCCTCGAAGCATCGACCGTGGGCTCGTTTTCAGCCAAAACAATATCATTTCATCCCCGCTATGAGGTTTGCCATTCTCTCTCGGGTCACTTCCTCGGTCGCGACAGGTAGTGGGTTCAACTTTCTCTCTCTCTCTCTCTCGCTCTTTCTCTCTCTCTCCGCTGCTCTTCTTCTCTCTCGTTCTCTCTCCTCGGAAAACCCCGTAGGTGGACTGCACACCGACGACGACCATTCGGTCCTCTGGGTCTCGGTTATACCGAAACCTATTCGACTGGGCGACAGCAACACTAGCGCTCTGGCTGCAACACTGCCGCTGCCAGCCATACCCCTTCGTCTCCATCAAGTTTAACTTGGCGCAGCGAATTTCCAAGTACCGTTTTACGAGTTTTCGTTGCCACTGGGAATAGACGGATCAGTCGTTACGCCGCTCGGTAAATGTTGTTCCCGAAGTGACTGCTGTTTCTATACGGCCGTCTCTATGGAGCGAGCCCTCTCCCGCACCGGATAATCAATTTTGTAGCGAGATTACAATTCGTTTGCGTCGCGGATCCGTGGACACATACATACACACACGCGCCGGTGTATTGTTAATTAGCTGAAAAATCGAGTTCACTTTTCCCGGGCATACCACGACAGATTTGCCGCGATTCGGTTATTTAACGAATATGCTTTTGCTTGTTTAGACGCTTCGACCGCGGGCACGTTCGAAGAAATCGTGCGATTTCCGAACCTCCTGTTTCGAAAATCCTTCGCAAAATTCATTTGACGGATTTATAAGTCGATTGCACCGTGTTCTGACGATTTTCTGCATTTTTGTTAACCCCTTCCAAACTGAATCTTCTAAACATGTGTTTCCTTGATTTTCTATAACACGCTAACTGCCCGATCAACATCCTCAAAAATTCCACAAGATCAAAGTAATTTATGTGATGAATCAACAATTTAAAATTTAAACTGCATAATGCATAGTTATCCTTCAACCTTCTCGTATTCTCCAGATTTCAACTAAATTTAGTGCAACGAATATGTTAATGTATAATTTATTTTTGAACGTGGACAAATAATTCTGTCACACATATGTGGGTGACATGCCAGTCAAAGTGTTAAACGGAAATAACATTTTATTTAATTGTTGATCGTATACTGTCAATTGCGAATAGCTTGGCAGGCAGTAACTACAAATTTGTCTTTTGTTATTGTCGTTCTACGGAGGACAAAGATAGTCTAGTCACTATTATTGTAAAATAAGTCGTAGGCCAAGGGGTTAACCGTAATTGTGTAATGTTATTTTCGAGGTCTACTATTTTGTTGTATTTTAATATTAACACTAGACTTAAGAAGTAATGTGAGAAATCAATCAAAATGACGACACTCGAATTTTTCTAATCACGGTTTTTGAAATCGCAAAGGTGTATTTACTGAAAGTAATTGAAGTTAAGGGGTTAAGAAACTTGTTCGTTTATTTTAGTAGGCATATGTTGTATTAAGAGTATTGTAAGACGTCAATATTGTCCCGTTAATTTTATAAAGTTGAGTGAAGCTGCAACTTTTAATATTTTGAATTACTGGAGTTTAAAAGTTTGTATTTGACGACGTTCGTTTGACTGGAATTAATTTCGGAAAGTTAAATTTTTATTAAAAAATTCTTAAACAATGTGGGAATTCTCAGTCTACCTAGAAGTTTGAAATTACCATTGAATAGGAATGTGCTGTCGGGTCTGACCACTGTTCGCCATTTCTACTTACTCGAAAGGTTACGAACTATTTCACGTCAACTGACACTCGGCCAATTATATTTAGTGCCTCATTTTTCTTTCCTGATATATTTTTGCATAAAAACGCACAAACACACACTCTCCCTCTTAATATATTCCATGAAATACATTTATAAAATAAATTCGTTGAAGTATCTAATTTCATAAAAATAACACGACTTTTTTCAAATTTCACTCTCGACATATTTTTATAAAGTTACAATGAAAAAATAGTGGTCATACCAATATTTTTACACTCTCACGTGTACGGCAGTGTGCAGCAATGAAAATATACGAATGTTTCGAAATGTTACTTGTACAATTCGGTTTATAAATCTGCAAAGTAAAAAATGGTTAACAAAACGATATTTTTACTGTTTGCGATAGTATAGAGAATACGTACGGGGTTTTAGAAATTTCTTTGTAAATCTGTCGAGAAGGAATAGTTGGAATAATATTTTTCTGTATGTGCGTACACGACAGTGCGAGCAGCTGAACGTTCGAAACTGCTGGAGAGTGTAATGTAAATGTCAAGATGAAGAGAAACAGTAGCACATATCGATTTTTCCCCATTTTCCTCTTGTGGGCACCGTTTTGATGAGATTATGGAAGGGCCACTGTCAACATACTCGACAACGAAACTCACCCTATCTGTTCAACCGTGAAACAAGTTATCCGTTACGCTTTCTCGAAAACTCGTGACTTTACTACTTTCCAGTTTAAAAGTTTTGTAAATCTGCCTTGCACCGTTCCCTTGTCGCAATTGTTGTAGCTAATGGCACAGTAAATACTGCAGACATCCGCTAGTCGGGCCAGCATTCAATTTTCAAACGAAATAAAATATTCACTCTTTGCCATTATTTATGAAAGCCAAACCTATCACAGTGGGTTAAATCTTTCCAAATTTTTCATTTTACAATTGCTGAAGTTACAAAATTGCCTTCGTAGGAATCGATAGATTTCTTTAACCAACCATATGTTATATTAAAAATCGCACAAAGTCCCAATAAATTAAAACGTCTCCCTTTTGTAAGACAATATGTATTAATCAATTTTAATATTAGATATTAAGGCAATTTCACTGTTTAGGCAATTCCAGGACCTACCCTTCAAAATTTCCCTTTTCGGATTTCATATTTTGCAATTGTCAACGTTATAATATTGCCTTCATAAAAATTAATTCAATAGTTCTCATTATTTAATTCTTTA
The DNA here is from genome assembly GCA_028453745.1 of Agapostemon virescens. Taxonomy (NCBI): domain Eukaryota; kingdom Metazoa; phylum Arthropoda; class Insecta; order Hymenoptera; family Halictidae; genus Agapostemon; species Agapostemon virescens. The sequence goes on along the minus strand of CM052093.1, from coordinate 12,537,561 downwards.
TTCTATTAAAAATCAAAATAACGTTCTCCACACTTTAAGGGGCGCCAAACTACTTATGAAAATCTTATCCCAACCCTAAAAATCCAAATAAAATAAATTTTTCCATTTTCACAAAACAATATACACAAGTTAACCCTCTATTGGACCGTGTAACTTTCAAGTCACATGTTAATATATCGACATTTTACCAAATGATTTTAGTTTTTTATAAGATGACGCATTTAATAAACAGGAACAATAACGCAGTCTGCGCTTGCATTTCCAAATTCAATAACATGTTTGACATGGTTTGACGCTACCTGTCAAGGATGCAGTAAAGGCCGGAACCAGTGAAGCAACCAAAAATGCACGGTTTTTATTAAACAGGTTCGCCTTCACGATGCTAATATAGTTTTCTTCGCGGTAACCGATTATTGACAATCACTTGTGGCTATAGCTTGCCGGGGACGTAGTTGTGGTATTTTTAGATATCGTTATGATAACGTTGAAGGTCAGTTTTTCTCTCTCTCGCCCTGTCCGCCTGATCAATGGAATAGTTTTTACATGTTTTTCGAACACTATCACGATACATTTTACACCGTGCGGATGTTGCGCAGCTGCTTTGAAATATTTTAATCAATAACTGTGCAGTAAAATATGACTGGCAGTCATCCATTCCGGCCGAAATGATTCAAGCATCGTCTCCGACCTTCCTCGGATTGCCCTAAATTACTGGTAGAACATTTTTTTGCAAATTATCGTTGCCTCGTACACATTGCTGCTTAATACTGTAAATTATTTCGCGTATCTCTACTGTCTCTATTGACGATGTCGCCTATAAGCTGCGGATTCGATGCATATACAACGAAAATGAGTTGAGAAGTTAGTATAAAACGTTGAGAACATTAGAAGAACTTTAAAACTCTCTTGTATTATGTTCAGCCTATCAAACTTATATTAAAATAGAAGAAAACTACCAATTTCACTTGAGTTTGTTGCAATGGTGGGGAAAGTTTGATTTTCCATAAAGATGCGCAGTCTAGTTACGTGAGTGAATGAAAATCGATTTCATTATTCGATATGCTCAGCTTACCTTCATTTGGAAACACATTTCGGAAGAGTTTTAATGAGTTTATTAATTTGCTATTAATAATACTAAAACTATCGAACGGCTAAAGAAGATTTCGTTGAGACTTTTCATTCTATACTTTGGGGAATTAGAAAGGAGATTATCATAGGAAATTAATTAACTGACGCGCACGCGATAATAAAAATTTTATAGTCCCAACTAAGTAGTTAAAAATCATTCAAATGCTTGATACATTCCGTCTAATCGATCTCTGCGTGCACGGTCGCGTTTCCACAAACAGTGGATCAATATTGCTCAATAAAACCGTGTAAGATCATCACGCCTAGCTAATATTTCTGCGGCAGTAATTCATCTGAGGACGCAACAATTTTCTCGAACGCAGTAGAACTGTTGAAACAAACTTACCAACTTCCACCGTTCCCAATTGCTCGTAAGCAGACTATAGATTTTCCACATTCATGCGGTACACGTGAGTGAACGAGGCACGTCGAATCATGAACCTCGGCCAGAAGAATGTAGTCATTACAGCGACCGGAGAACGATAAACTCTCGCCTAAATAAAAAAGAAAAGTATTCGATTCCCGTCGCTAGCGCGTACGAGGCAACCAATGAAAATTCGAAACTGCATCCGCATCGAGCTCATAAGAATGATTACAAACAACGCTGGCGCGGCTCGAAATAAGCCATAAAATCTCCCTAAGGACTCGAGGCGCGGGTGTTCAATTTGCTTGATCCCAATACGACTCGGTCCGTAAAATAACAGTCGGATTCGTTGCCGGGATTCGATTCGGTGCGGGGAGCTCTCGCGCTTTCTGCCAATTAATAACATCAATTGTCCATAGAATTAACAACGGTCGCAGTTGTTACAATACAATATCGTCGTCGGGGGCCGTTGCCGGCCGCGATCACCGCTCAATATTGAGCGGAACTGTAAACCGGCCGGGCCGGCGCGCGGCCTGTAATTAATTTATAATCAAATTCGAATGGATCTATGGTGGCGAGGCGGTAACGAACGAGCTCGTTTTCCGACGGAAGAGTCGTGGCCGTTCCACCCCCCACCCTCCGATAAATCAGACATACAGGGTGTCACGGATCTGGTGCTGCAAACCGCAAGAAGCCGAATCTACATAGAAAAATTAAGCGTTCGTTTTAGAGGAAAATTAGTTTTAATGTTTGCCGTAGTATTAAGTAGAATCGATTGGCCTTGGTCGGACGTGCCTCCCTAGTATTATTTTACTAACATTTTGTTACGTGTAAACCTTAAGGAAAAGAATCGAGATAAACGAATAATTTGAAATGG
>CM052093.1:12519346-12535182 GCA_028453745.1 Agapostemon virescens | reverse complement strand
AACAATAATGTTTTCTCGTTTAACTTTTACGCGGATAACCGAAGATCCGGCTACCAACGAATTGTTTTCGTGTATGTATAGTAAAATTATTATAGACTTTTGTATTCGTTTTCGAGGAAAATAAGTTTTAATGTGTGCCGTAGGCTCAAGTAGAATCGATTGGCCGTGGTCAGACGTGCCTCCCTAGAATTATATTACTAACATTTCGTTACGTGTAAACCGTAAGGAGAAGAATTGAGATAAACGAATAATTTAAAATGAAACAATAATATTTTCTCGTTTAACTTTTACGCGGATAACCGAAGATCCGGCTACCAATGAATTGTTTTCGTTTATGAATAGTAAAATTGTTATAGATTTTTGTGTTCGTTTTCGAGGAACATAAGTTTTAATGTGTGTCGTAGTCTCAAGTAGAATCGATTGGCCGTGGTCAGACGTGCCTCCCTAGAATTATATTACTAACATTTCGTTACGTGTAAACTGTAAGGAGAAGAATTGAGATAAACGAATAATTTAAAATGAAACAATAATGTTTTCTCGTTTAACTTTTATGCGAATAACCGAAGATCCGGCTACCGGTGAATTATATTTCTGAATTTCTGTTTAAAAAATTTTGAACATTTTCGTTTACGAATAGTAAAATTGTTTATAGACCTTTGTAGTCGTAGATGATCGCAAATTACGGTTTTTGCGTAAAAGTATACGTCAGGACTGTAAAGTCCAACATGGTGGAATATCATAGAAAACTTTGACATAATGGCGAAGTCTCAGGCTCTAGTGCTTTACCGTTTGCAGAAAGTAGAATATGTAGGTTCTAGCCAGACGCATCAGTCGATTCTTATCTAACGGTACGCGCATTCGCTGACTTTTCAAATTCGATTTTCTGGCAAACGAAAGTTCCAACGAAAAGAATATTATTCTTTTCGGTCGACCTCTATTTTTTATTTAGATCCACCACGTAGTAATACCGGATCGGTGACACCCTGTATGCGAGGACCGGAGAAACTGTCTGCAGAAGTGATCGAAACAAGCCGCAATCAGGTGGAAGGCGCGGAAAATGCGAAAACTTAATAGGGGCTGCATAAAGTGGCCTCGAGAAGCAGCCCGTTGGCAAGAGGCCGGCGACGAGTGGGTGGTAGGAAGGGTGAATATAGAAAGACGGGGCTGGTAACCACCCCTGCAAGGTACCTACGTGGCATTCAGCGGCGCGAATGGTGGTGGCGCGGGCTGGCGCGCCAACTAAAATTGAATCTGCGGACGAAACTTCGGTAACCTCGTCAGGAAACCGAAGCTAAAGCCATCCATCGCCTCTGCTTTCGTCGTCGGCCTCTTTCCCGTCGACTTACCCATTGTCGACTTCTGTTCTATTTTGAAAAATCGCTGCCACTTTCCCGCGCGATCCTGCTTCTCCCCACAGTCTCACTTTCCCTGGCTGATTCTACTTAACCATCCCCTATTAACCTTTCTCGGACCACTGCATCGTACTTTGAGGAATATTTCAGAATATGTTACGCAAGGTCAGATTATCAGAGACGGAGCATTTTAATACGTTACCGTTTTCTTCACGGAATTTAAACTTTGTTCTAAAAGATATCGAAAGGTCAAAATCGATGAGAAATTATAACAATATTTATAAAATTATATACTGTAGTCATTTCGCTGTTGGTCCTTTCGGGGCGATCGTATCGAAGAAATACATTTCGAAATTTCTTAAGCAAAGTCAGATTATTAATGTTTGTTTTCTGGAATTTGATAATAGCTATAACATCATATAACGTTAGTTAAACTTCTAATTATCTTTCAGGGACAATTAATTTTAATTAATATTTAGGGACTGAGGAACATTTAACCCTTTGCACTTCAAGCAATTTTAATTCCAAAATCAAGACATTTTTCTTACCTAGAATAGTCACATTGTATAATATACATTGAATATAAAATTTATTACTATTATTCGTATGTATAACACTTAAAATTTTCTCGATTCCTTAAATGCAAACGTGTCAATGTAATAGTTGTTTGAAATAATAGTATGGCAAGTTTTAGCGTCGCCTTGGAGGAACCATTGGAGTGCTAAGGGTTAAAACTTAATCACAATAGAATCTCGATTATCCAGGCTAATCGGTGGAACACCAGTGTTCGGATAATACAGCGCTTGCTTGGTTCCAGTGTTTGACTAAATCCTTTCCAAGTTGTCTGCTCCAAAAAACGAGTTTGAAAGTTCGTCCTCGAGCACTGGCAGTCGCAAGAAGTAGAATTGGTTGGTCATGGTCAGACGTGCCAGCCGATTCCAATTTACCAGCACGAGTAACCACTGAATTTTCAAACCCGAGTTTTTCGAAATGGAAGCGACAAACCGGAAAATGTTATTTGCCGTCGTTAACGTTATTCGTTAAACATTATCGATAGGGTCACGCTAAATACTTCGCTCGCGAAATAAGCGACGCAGCCAAAGGTTTCACAATTTCGATGAATTGAAAGTGATGCGACAATTCTTGGCTGTCCGTTTATTAATCGACATATTTGCGATTCGTTTTATGAGTGAAAAACAGATTTTAACGAAGCAATCAACGAATAACATAGCTTTTCGTCGATAAATGAAATCCTGTTGCTTATTGATTTCCCTATAGATTTCAGTATCCGTACATAGAATGGTGCTTCAGTACATGTCTTTAATGTCGCTGAATTCTCCTAGCAATGTGTAAGTTAACTCGCATATGAATAAGATATAACTTCAGTAGTTTCGAATACTTTCTTCGAGGTCAGAACTTTTTGATAAATTGCGACAGTATATTGAAACCGACTGCAGTTTCTAATTTAGTTTAAAATTAACGGTGTAGCTGCTGCTTGTACTCTGATAATATTCATTTAAGTATTTCATAATTAAGCGCTCCAATAATTTATTCCGTTTATCAAAACTGACACCGCAAAGCCTGCCATTTTGATTCTCACCTATACATTCGAGAATTTATCAGGAATTATATTAAATCCGAACAGTATTTATGAAACCACGGTCCCCTAAAAAATCTTTATATCAGAGTACTCGGTTTTATCTTACAACTGTCATATTCTCCGACGTTCTTTCTAAAGTTAGATTGTGTATTTCACGTATTTCTGATAAAAAGTAAAAACTATATTTAAAAACGTCAATACATTATCTTCACTTTATTGCCAGTACTAAAGCATAAAAGAATGTTCTATTTGGCGGTTGTTTCTTCCAATTAATACTAAAAAGTCTGATTCTGAATAAAGATAGGGTGACAAAAATGCTGAGGTAAAATTTAATATAGTAAATGCAGAGGTTTGGAAATGAAATAACAAAATTACATCCCATTTACTTCTTAAATAATTCGGTGAGAAATTAAGACTTGCCTTTCGATTAAAAATTAAGTAAAAGCCTTGAAATTCAGGGTAATGAATGCTAAATCTTTATTTGCTACAGATCGCAAATTAACACGATAAAAAACAAACGATGAAACAAGAAACTATAGAGGAACGAAAGAAGATGAATATTATCGTACTTTAATGACAGCTAGCTTCTCAGACATAACGACACGCGCTCTAATTGGCTAATGCCACTTTTACATTAAAGCCAAGTCGATGGTCGCTACAGTAAACACCGATGTAATACTTTCTACTTCCTAAGACTGTCAAAGAACGTCATTTTTCACTTGACTCCTGTTTCCGTGAAACAGATGCATTTCAATTACGCATATTTTCAAACATTATTGCACAACCTTTTTATTTTACATAAATATTCGGACAGCATATTCATCAGTGTCCAACAATCACAATAATAATCTTCCGCGCTCTGTGCACTTCATGTAGTGCACAACGAGGCATCTCGTTTATATGTAACTAACTATGTGTTTATATTCACAAACTAATAACTATTTACAATAAAATTAGATCTGCATTAATTTTGTAAAATTTGCCCGTCTAATCTGTTCGACAGGCAAACTTCGACTACTCTCGATTGGTACAACACATCAGTAACAACCCCTATCTTCAATTATTCTCTTAGGGGTTATTAACCATTCTTATTAATTCTTCATTACGTTCGTACAATATGTTTACAAAATCACTGTAATTACCAATCCATCCACTCAACGCGAATCAAAGGAAAAATCCCCAACGAGCGTAAACAATCAAAAAGAAAAATCGTCGCACAGCAAAAAGCCGGAAGTTGTCCGTGTCGGCAGCATAATTCACGGCGCGAAATTTGCTAACAAAACTTCGTAGCTTGTATAAAGGGAATACTTGATATTTAGCCGCTTCTCCGTCGGAGGCTCGGGTAAGCAGAATTAATTTTCTTATTAGAGCGTGCCGCTTTCGTAGTCCATTCTTCGTCGAACAATCTCGTCGGCCGCTAAATAATTGAGCGTTCCATCTCGGTAGTATCGCGCTGGCCCGTCTTCGCCGTCCCAAACTGGTGGTTTGCTCTCTGAAAATTTGACGGGCCCCGAAGAATTATCTCTTTCTCTTTCTCCCATTTGCGCATCGGGAGTTTCCGAACGTGAAAGGCCGCAGCGAACTGGCGAAAAATGGGCGTCAGGGAAAAAGGGAGCAAATGATGGAGGGGGAGAGTGACAGAGAGACGGACAGATAGATAGAGAGAGAGAGAGAGAGAGAGAGAGAGAGAGAGAGGGTGGATAGGGGCAGGAGAGGAAAAGGGAAAGCCGCGGGCAGCTCGCGTTTCGAGGGTTTTGCTCATGGCTGTGGGCCACTATTTAATCCTTAAGTAATTAACGGGATCGATTCGCGTTGGAGTCCGATACGGGGCCAAATGCCGTGATGTCTGGTGGTCTTCGATAAATTCCATGCATCCACTTGCCTACGTAGCTAACGTGCATGCCACGCAGGTAGTATACGTGGCGAAGTGGCACGATGCCGGGACTTGCGCCCTTGTTACGCTCCCACGACACGTACACTTGCGATGTAACGGTAACTACAGTTAGTACGTGCTAAGTGTGCACGGCTACGGATTGCCCTATTGGCAGCTCCACGTATTCTGCTCTCTCTGGGTTACACATACGTGGATAAACACCGCCCCCGTTCGTTGTCGCGCCACGCGTTATGGTGACTTTTTCCCATGCGTTCAACACCCCGGACGGAACCGCCTCCGCGACGCGATATGCGTTTTACAGCGCGAAACCGCGATCACTATGCGCGCGCGATGGTCTATAGACCGATGGCCAGAAATATTCCAATATAGACTGAGATTCGTTGATCGGCTGACTACCTCTTACTGTGAACGCATTACCGTATCCCGAGAACTAGACGCTGTGAAAAATTGAATTGCATAAATTATGGAGTTCCGAATTGAGAATCGAATCGCGTCGCGTGATCGTAGAAATTTGTTCTACGGTGAAACGGAGTATTTAGTCTTGGATAAAAATGCGAAGATTCTAAAGATTGTCAGTGTGGTGGTGGTAGAACGATAGTTGAACGTATATTAACCCCTAACGCTCCAATGACTCCTCTGAGGAGACACTAAAAATTGCCATATTTTTATTTGAAACAGCTTTTCTATCACTATATTTGCCTTTAAGAAGTCGGTACAAATTCAAGTGTTGTACGTACGAGTTATAGTAATAAATTTTCTGTGAACGAAAGAAAATAAACCAAATACAATGAAACTATTATATATTAAAAAGTATCTCAATTTTGGAATTAAAATTGCTTGGAGTGCTAAGGGTTAATCCTTTGCACTCGAAGCTGTTTTACCTTAGGAAACAAAGGCATGTGTTCTAGTTTCAAAAATTTTACTTTACGTGATTTATTTTTTATTATTCATTTTTATGCTATTATTCGTGTTTACGATAGTGAAAGTGTTATCACTTTCCTAGATGCAAGCATAGGGATGTGAAAATTATTTTATTTATTTAATACAATGAAACTATTATATATTAAGAAGTATCTCGATTTTGGAATTAAAATTGCTTGGAGTGCTAAAGGTTAATCCTTTGCAATCGAAGTTGTTTTATCTTAGGAAACAAAGGCATGTCTTCTGGTTTCAAAAATTTCATTTTTACGTGATTTATTTCCTCTTATACAGGTTTATGCTATTATTCGTGTTTACGACAGTGAGAGTGTTATCACTTTCCTAGTGATGTGAAAATTATTTGAAATAATGGCGTTGGAATTTTTAGTGGTGGCCCAGAGTCACCATTCGAGTGCAAAGGGTTGTAGACTACGATTCGTTGATGTTTTCACAAGTTGCTTTGCCGTTCTATGACAATAGTATCGCATTATTACATTTTGTAGTGGTGTACTATACGATAGATAAAGTTTCACACACACTCTGAAATGTTTATGCTAATAAAGCTAGATTTTATTCGATAAAAAGGCCAACAATGACTCTGACGTCGAGAAAAGTTTGCAAAAGATTGCTTTATGATCTATGAAATTTAAATATTTGCAAAGATTGATTTATACAAACGCGAACGACAAGAGTACACGAGCATACTCTCGAATTTATATAATAAGTAGTATTACAGATCGAACGATAATGATGGATTATCGACTCGCACACGACAACTTCGGTTGTAGCAGAAACTTTGGTAATCACTTACGCGATCAAATACATACATTCGCGGAAGCTAAATTTCAGTCTTGTTACGTGGCTTTCATACACGCTGACATAGCGCCATTGATAGCGCTCAGTCATTAACGTCAAGACGCGTGATTTTGATCAAAGCGATTCGTTCATGTGGCGTTACCATTGATCCGCGTGTGACGCGAACGCGGCATCATATTCATCTTTATTCCCAAGAACCTGTAATTAACGAAACCGACTAGCAATCGATTCTAATTATTTACTCTTTATTTCTCTGTATTTGCAATTTCCTCGTTTGCATTGATTTTTAAATCTATTCTGCGACAAAATTGTCAGCTTTACCAAAGCAAATAGCTTTTACGTTTTATTTTCGATTAGTTTGAATCGTGTTCGGTAATACTGACACAGACGAGTATGTTTACTGTAAATTTACTATAGTAATATTACATAATAATTTTATATGACAATATTACGTAGTAACTTGACACAGTCATTTTGCATAATAATTTTTCATAATAAATATACATAATAATATAACATAACAATTATACAGAGTAATATTAAGTAGCACTTAATAACACATAACTCTTTTGCATAGTGATATTACATAGTGATTTTAAATAGTGATATTACATAGTAATTTTGCATAATAATTTTGCATAATAATTATACATAATAACATAACCTAACAATTATACACAGTAATATTAAGTAGTAATTAATAACACATAACACTTCTGCATAGTGATATTACATAGTAATTTTAAATAGTGATATTACATAGTAATTTTAAATAGTGATATTACACAGTAATATTAAATGGTAGCTCGATCATTAATATTACATAGTAACTTCATCAGTAGTTACATAGCAATATCACCATTAATATTACACAGTAGTTCCATCATCGCTATGTCATAATAATTTCAATATCAATATTAAACATTTTAGAACACTATGCCGGACAACCGAACTCGCCAAGTAGTTCACACACAGATCCAGAAAAATTGTCTTCGTGGCAATCGGTTAATTTCGCTAATTAATTGAAACACGTCGACTCGAATAATGACCAATTCCCCGACTCTGCTAATTACCGTCGTAAAAATTATTCGAATAATTCATACTTTCGGTGGCAGATTAAAATCCTGCCATTGCCTAGTATCGATTGTATCGTTAACCGTTGCGTTTCAAGCGTTCGCTGCAATTCGGTCATCCGCAAACGCACGAGAGTACGGAGTCAAGAAGGGAGTCATGACTCCCGGTAGTATCTAGCGTGTTCGAACAGTTCGGTGCTCGTTCATGCGCTTTTTAAGTCCCGCTATGTCGCCCAATCTAGAACTTCGAAACCGTTCTCTCTTGTCTATTCGATAAGAGTGGATTCGAAACTGAACAACTTGGTGTGTACAGCTGCAGCGCATACCTGCAACAACCGGTTTCATTGTAATCCTGGCGCAGTTGGTACGTGCTAAGTACGCACAGTTAAGGGCCCCCTATCGCGACACAGCCAGTCCCGGTGGCTCGGTTTATTCGAGGATAGGTAGCTACGTGTTTTCCCGGGGAAATCACTTTTGTCCCTGTTTTTTCCACGAGGAACGATTCCATCGAATGGTTCATGGTCGCTGATGAGAGGCCGGAGGACGCAGAAAGAGAGAGTGAGAGCAAAACGGCGAGAGAGATGGCGAGGGAGAGAGAGAGAAGGAAGAGAGAGAGAGAGAGAGAGAGAGAGAGACTAGTATCGAACCGACGACGAGTACACATAGGATCGTAGCAGCAGAGGCCACTTATACGACACAACGTGATGCCGTTCCGTGAAACGATACGCAACGTTAAAGTATGATGTAGGGGATTTCGCTCGAACGAACAAAGATCCTGGCAGGACCGTCGTTCGAGTAGCTCGGCGTACGAGGTCCTGGCCAGTTGCCAGCATTTTTTTTCCCAGGGCTTTGTTAGGCCAGGCCAGCGAGTTATAAATTTTTAATTGAGCTGTTACGTTTCGTCAGGACTTTCGGTAAATATTTATTAGCTGGTAATTACCGGGAGATAATTATTCGGCCGAGGGCGAGCCGGTTGGCCGGGTTTTCCAGCGAAAATCACCGGTCACCGACGCGACGCCGATCGAGAAAAGTCGATCGCCACTTAATGGGAGCAATTGAATCCTCGACCATCGAACGTTATTGCCACGGCAGGCCGCAACACCTTGCGGGACTTGCTGGTTCGCTTCGGACTTGCCTCGCCTCGCCTGTCGCCTCACCCTCATCTCACCTCGTATTCCAATTTTTATACGGGTCACACACAGATCAGCACACTAGCCCTGCTTTCTCTCTCCCTATCTCTCTCTTTCTCTATCTATCTATCTATTTCTCTCTCTCTCTCTCTCTCTCTCTCTCGGCATCCTACAAAGAAGTTAGCACTCCTTTTATGACCGTCGAAATTGGAGCAGAGAATTGCGGTAGTTTCGCGGGCGAAAGTATCCTGGCCGGTATTACGTATGAAGTAAAACGGAAATAAAATTTCGCCGAAGTCGAAGTGAAGCAAAGCCGGAACGACGCATATCAAGATAAACAAATATGTGTCTGTGTGTGTTGGTGCGCGCGTGCGCTCCTGCGAACCCGGGTTTATTTAGCAACCTCCTCCCGCAGCCCGCGGGCAACATGTCGACAAGGATACCCGTGACATCGCAAACACGACGTCCATGGAAGTAGACTGCGAAGTTAATTCGACAAGTTTATGGGCAGAACCCAATCGGCTGCGCCGTCGAAATAGCGCATGAGAACCTGCACCCCAAAGATAAAGCTCGCCGCTGCTGCCTCTCTTCGCGATCTTTAATCACCGGACTGCGGATTTTTAGGTTGTGCAAAAATTGGGCATCCTGTAAGCTGCTGGTAACGTTAGTTAATCCTAGTCTGGGTCGTCTGCTTGGTTATACACAATCTTGTTGTGAAATAATAAAGCATTCCACCTTTCTTCGCTATCTCTGACCATTGCATAATGGATTTATAGGTTAAATAAAAATTGTATGGATTTATTATAAAATTCAGAAGGTACCACAAAGGGATCGTGAATTATGGAGCACTGATTAACTTAATGGTACAAGGGCAAAGGTCTAAGGTGCTGCTGGTAATGCTAGTTAATCCTAGTCAGGGTCGTCTACTTGATTCTAAACAATCTTGTTACGAAATAATAAAACTTGGCACTCTACATTTCTTCAGAATCGCTGATCACTGCATGATAGATTTCTAGGTTCAATAAAAATTGTATGGATTTAGTATAAGGTTCAGAAGATACCACAAACGGATCGTGAACTATGGAGCACTGATTAAATTAATGGCACAAGGGCAAAGATCTAAGGTGCTGCTGATTCTACATAATCCTTGCTAGGATTATGTGCTAGATTGTTCGCAATAATAAAACTTAGCATTCTACCTCTTTTCATGATCTCCGATAGCTTGACGGTGGATTCGTATGCAAAATAAAAATTGTGTAAACTCTTTACGATATATGAAAAGTATCTTCAGAAAGAGTATCTAAAGCGACGAGCAACTATGAACTTAGTGACTCAGGGATAAGGGTCTAAACTACTGCTACAGCTAAGCAACTCTCTACGGGGAGCTTCATCTACTACAATGTTGATAGTAGTACACTGTACGCCATCGTCCATTAAATTGTTCGTAGTCATACATTAATACAGTTGTAGGTGCTGAGCAACTTATAGTATCTTCGTAGTACATAGACATTTAATTATTCTTTTACCACAATCAAAATGACTGGTTTCTAATATTGTGTCAGGGTTGTTGAAATTATAGCAATGTTTTTTTCGAACTGTTTGAGTAAACTTTTTTATTGAAGTACATATTGCAATAAAAATTGCATGACGTCTGAACAGATGCAGTTTTGTCATCATTACAAAGCAATGTACATTATTTATTACTCGTTAATAGGTTTAATGTTAATAATTTTAGAGGTTTCTTATAAAAAAAAGGGTTTTGTGGTATTTGAAAAGAAGATACAAATTTTTGCAATCATCCAATACATTGCATCTTAACATTACCGTTGTATTTCTTAGTGCAATCCTGAGAAAGTGGATCATTCGACTGGTTGCACAGCTGTTTCGTTTCTGTTGGACAGTAGTTTGTACCATTTTAAGTCAGGCAGCCATGGTATTCACATACAAGGTCAGAATTTTTATATGAATCTTGAATCTCTGATTTTACTAATAACTATTGTATATACACAATTAACCATTCATGAAAACGAGAGTTAATGTGGTAAATTGGGAACCATAAATCGGTTAACCTCGCAGTAGCAAGTGACAGTTTTTGGTCAGACAAACGTTCCACTTGCTATCTTCGAAGTGATGTCTGAAAGACATTTAACAAATATTTATTGTAAAGATATAATAAGTTAACTAACGGTGTAACAAATACGTTTCGATTATTACTTTTTGCTTATCCTGTAAAAACTTTTTCAAATAGTACTTTAAAATAAAAAAGAGATCGTTTGGTTTGAATTTTTCCGCTATTTGCGTTTAAAAATAATCTTGATCACGATTATAAATTTCGTATTCTCAGATCTCGCTGTATTGAATAAATTACTCGGATTTTATAGAGCTTTTGTGACTGCTGAGTCGACAATCAACGTGCTGGATAGTTCTGGGTGTGCGCTATACGATTTTCTGGTGCAAAGGCCATGTTTGCACTCAGCTGGAATTTTCTCTTTTAAATTTGGAACTAGTTGTACTTTCGAATGGCAGCAACGGCCATTAAGATGAAATTTCAGGATGGAAACATAAAACCTCGCGTAGAAGACACTTAACCTGTTTTTTTACATCGGTGGACAATTGATCTGACGATTTGGTAAAACTGTTCACCGATGCATCAATTGTAAAATGATTTCCCTGAATTTTATTTAAAGCAACCAGAACAATATTAGTTAATTATTTCTTCAGAGTTGTGTCAGTTTGAAGACATTAGAAGAATCAAATAATTATTCAATTAAATTATTAACCCCTTGCTGTACCATTTTCTTTGTAACTAAAATTATAAGGGAAAAACTAAGGGAAAAACAATTTATATTTTTTCTACTGCTACACGTACTTCAATGTTTAAATATTTATTACAATATTTATCAAAAGAACAACATTTGATATCGTCTATAAAAATAGCATAATATTTATATTTTGTCAGACTTTATTTAAAATCTTCAACACGAATCTGACTCGTGATAATATGTCAAAGGGTTAACCGGCGAAATCGATTTACACCTAACTCCCGTTTCCTATCATCGATGCAACAGATTTTTATTTTACACGAAGATCCACAATAGTTGTATGACAGTTTAGGTCAGGGTCAGTGTACGTTAATCAGGTTAGACTAAGTTAGTTGCGTTACGTTCGACTAACTAGCTGTGTCTGGGTTAGCTAGTTTGCGTTGTCTAAGTTGTATCAGTTACCTCGAATTAGGTCAACACTTAAATTTCGAATATTTGTAAAGTGACTGCTACCGTTCGTGAAAATGTTATTCAGCCTGACGATAGCTATTGCGATAATAGCAAATGAATACGACCACACCTTCAAAAAAAAATTCTCGAACGTTCTACCCATCTATTCAACAATTTCCATCTTGCCTTCGGAAAAATTGATTGTACATCGAAGCTAAAAAAAGCTTGTTCTTCGATAAAAATGTCGAGTGTTCACATTAACCCTCCAACTGCGATACCCGAGTCTATTTTGACTCACAGTGTGAAAACATTAATATTTTAATTACACAATTTCCAGCGACTAAATAAAATAAATAACTGTTACACTAGGATCAACAGAAAGCCGAATGCGTGTACGGAAAGTATCGCTAAAAATATATTTTAAACAATTATAAACATAATCCTCCGTTCTGGACCTCTAAATGTGAACAGAGTCAAGTTAGTTGACTCACACGGGAACGTATTCAGACGCGAAAATCCGATTTTGATGAAACTTATGGCAGCTTACAGTTCTTTGAAACATATTTGACACTTTGAAGGGGTGAAAACAGTCCTCATAGTTGGGGGGTGAAAACAGCCCTCACATTTGGGGGGTGACAACCATATTTTTGAGATATCTCAGAAACCAGAGGTCGAAAAAATTCGAGTTTTTTTTAAATTGTGTGTTTCTCAATGGGAAACGTAATCGCACAAGAAAATTTTACCAAAAATATTATGTTTAAACAATAAAGCTATAGGCTACCATAAGTTTCATAAAAATCGGATTTTCGCATCTGAATATGTTCCCTTGTCAGTCGATTCGGACTTTAAGCCCTATCCCTCGTATCTTTTTCGCGAAACATAGATCATAGTCAAGAATTTCGTGTTAACCCTGGGATTTTATATCGCGCTCGATATACCTATCAAGATTGATCTCTCGAGAGGATCTCGATGCTGGCGGAGCGTTCTCGCGTCCGATCTCCTTGGTTGGCGGGATCGATAGCCTCGTCGAAATATTATCTAATGCACGGCTGGGTTCGCGCGAATACAATAATTTGATTGATGGGCATAAAGCGGTTTAAAACAGCGCGCGACCCGTAGCAGGCGGCTACGAGGATCGTGGGCTCGGTTAGGAGGCTGGCGCGGGCGGTTTTAATCGCGAGAGCCGGACTGGCTCTCTCTCTCTCTCTTTCTCTTTCTCTTTCTCTCTCCTCTTCCTCCATCTCTCTCGCTCGCTCTCGTTCTCGGCGTCTATCGCTAACGGATTGACAGGGGCAACGGAACATAGCCGGGCGCCGGCACAATGTACCGGTTAAAATTTATCTTAGACCGGTAACGGGGTGGGGGGTTGCAGGGGCCCCCTGGATGATAGTGTAAAGCCATAAATCTGCGAACGGTGACGGAGGGAGTTGGCAAGGGGGCAGAGGAGTGATTCGGGGATGGCAAAGTGGCGTTGGTGTACCTGATTTGTTGGCGGCTGTCGCTGCATGGGAGAGGGTAGCTGCTGCGGTCAGCTTAGGCGGTTCTATCTTCGGCGGCACGGTGTACGCCGGTATAGGGCCCGGATTCGTCATGGTGGTCATCGTCGTGGGCATCATCATGGTCGACATGGTCAGCATCTTCGACCCGTTCCCGTGTCGCCGTGGCGAGCTATCCTTCCTGCAGCGATCCCCGTCACGTGACGGCTGAGAGCGAATTTTCCGCGACGTTTTCTACCGTTTTCAACCGCGTTTTCCGCGTCCGATCGGTTTGCAGGGCTATGGGGTGGTGGGGGATCACCGTCGGACGTGCCGGGGACGAAGAGACGGTCGAATCGCGTGCTGGCTGCACGCCGCGTGGATCGATGCTGTGTCACAGCGATCGCTGGATCAATCGGCCACGATGCCGTCTCGCATGTCACTGAATCGTCGATCGTTTCGAAAACGCTGACTCGAACACAGGTGTCTTTCTTGTTCTTCTTCTTCTTCTTCGTCGGTCTGTTCCCGAACCGGCAGGCTACTCGCGAGACACTATCGCCGGCGATTTCTTGGTCTCACTGTCACAGAGATCGCGGCGAATCCTCCTACTCCGCGACATCACCTTACATCGTCGGCGGACACTCTCGCCTGTACAATTTCCAACGGACATTCGCTAACCGCACCGGATGATCCTGCGAAACTTTTTTCTTTTCCCTTTTCTTTGTCTCTGTTTTTCTCTGTCCGCGAAAGTTTCTCGTCCCGGTCGCGCGCGCACTTGTATCTTCGGATCTGAAAACAATTCCTACGGTCACGAGTTTAATCTCCGATCGAGCATCGCAAGGTGCGCGTAAAAATGCTTTTGTCCACCGTTCGTTCTTTAGGAAACGTGTCCCACTACCGATCGGCCGCACCGATTATACACGTGATCCTCCCGATGATTCTCCTCGAAACCACAAAACAAACTCTCTCTATCTATCTATCTATATATCAATCTATCTATTTATCTACCTATCTATCTATCCATCTAACTATCTAACTATCTATCCATCTATCTATCTATGTATCTATCTATCTATCTAGCCTATCCATTCGCGTCACTCACAAAAACGGTTCTTCAATCCTCCCGCTTCGGAGAGAGAGAATTTTTCTTCGTTCACACTAGCACTTTACTCTCTGACGCTTCATCGTCCACGAACCGTCAACACGATTACAACGGAGAGTGGCGTGCGGAACGCACGCGGTTTCTGCGTGCTGCCCGCCCGATGTCTTCGCGGTGTCACTTCAATTGGGAAACGTCATCGAGAGTGGCAGCCGTCACTGTGCGTGTCTGTCTCTATTTGTGCGTGCGCGTGTTTCCCCGTTGACTATGCGTGTGTACTCTCTTGTAACCGATGCACAGCTGTTCTCTCTATGGTCGAACGAGAGAGAGAGAAAGAGGGGCCGACGACGAGGACGACGACGACGACAACGACAACGATAACGGACAACGAAGGGTCGCGACGGCGACGTGTCCACGACGGATGGAACGACGACGACGACCACCGACCACAACGACTACGACGAGCACGGCTATGACGGCGAACTTTCACGACGACGACGACGACGACGACGACGACGACGACGACGACGTTCTCTACGCTCTCCACGCTGCGCGCGTTACGTCACGTCCGGCCGAGCGTAGAGTCGGAACTCGTCTGGCGGGGAGAGCGCGAAGGGATGCCTGCGTTTGCCTGCCTGCCAGCCTGCCAGCCCTGGACGCCCGCCGTCGCGACGCCCAGAGGCGCCGGCGTTCCCGAGCGTCCGCGAAATCGCACGAGTTAAGACGCGAGCCAGTAGTCGCTCGCTCGCCGCCAAGCCGAAAGGGTTGCCCGATGCGGTGGTATCACTATGCGCCCACGAAACCACGCACGATACTACTATTTGCGATTGCATTCTATCACTCTCTCTCTCTCTCTTTCTCTCTCTCTCTCTCTCTCTCTCTCTCTCTCTCTCTGTCTCTCGCTCGCTCACTACACTGTCCCACTGACTTTTGTCTACTGACATTATTCGTTCATGTTGATACTTTTGTCCGTGTGATACTCTTAGTCTGTGTGCCGTTTCATGCAAGACAAGTGATGGTTGAATGATTGGATATGAATTACTATTTTTCGTTTCTGTGCAGCTTTTTTTTTTCGTTGTCACTGACTTTTGTCATTTGGCTGTGGATAACGATGTTATATGTATTTATTTGAGTAACTATTTCTGTTTGTGTACTGCTTAATATGAAATGTGGAAGGGTTGAGAGATTAGAAATGAATAATAGTTTTACATTTAAGTGAAGAATTTTTTATGTTTTCAGTGAATTTGTTATCTGGCTGTGGATAACG
>CM052093.1:12481740-12519336 GCA_028453745.1 Agapostemon virescens | reverse complement strand
ATATTATATCTATTTATTGGCCTAGCTATTTAGGTTTGTGTACTGCTTAATATAAAATGTGGAAGGGTTGAGAGATTAGAAATTAATTGTAGTTTTACATTTTCGTGGAGAATTTTTCATATTATCACTAATTTTGTTATCTTTCTGTGGATAACGATATTGTATCTATTTGATTGTGTAGCTGTTTCTGTTTGTATACTGCCCAATATAAAATGTGAAAGGGTTGAGAGATTAGAAATGAATTATAGTTTTACATATTCGTGCAGAATTATTCATGTTTTCACTGATTTTGTCATCTGGCTGTGGATAACCACATTATATCTATTTATTGGCCTAGCTATTTAGGTTTGTGTACTGCTTAATATAAAATGTGGAAGGGTTGAGAGATTAGAAATGAAATGTAATTTTACATTTTCGTGGAGAATTTTTCATATTGTCAGTGAATTTGTTATCTGGCTGTGGATAACGATGTTGTCTCTATTTGATTGCGTAGCTATTTCTGTTTGTTTGCTGTCTAATGTAAAATGTGAAAGGGTTGAGAGATTAGAAATTAATTATAGTTTATACTTTGAAATAATTTCAATATATTATGAAGTTTTTAACATGAAGTATAGTTTGAAAGATCGGAAAGAAAGAATAATTTTAAGTCATTGCGGAATATATTTCATGTTGTTTTCTTATAGTCGACGAACTATCTGGTACTATCATTCATGGTTCGTTAGATTATGACTGGAGGTTTTAAAATTTGGAAAAAATTATCGAGTTAAATTGTTCATACCTAAAGATAATGCTACTATTATACTTATTTGCTTTACTAATTTCATTTACGTACTGCTGTCGAAGTTTTTTGATATATTATAACTTTGACTTACTCTAGGATTTTTCATATTAACTTTTTGCCTACAGGTAATATTATCTGGTCATTTTGTTACTTTCATTTGTATTCTGCAAGTCTGATGTCTGTTTAATTGCTCCAAGATTGAAAGTTGATTATAATTTCAGATTTTTATGTATTTCTGATCATTTTCTATTTTTTCGAATTTTGCAAACTTTCTTTTATAATTATTTATTTACCTCGCTGCGTTCATTTATGTTTTATTAGTCTATATATTATCGTTTTAAAATACATTATATTTTCTACAATGTTTGTCTTGTAGAGTTTTTCACGGAGTCACTGACATGGCTACCTGTGTACAGACAACGCTATCATTTATTTACCATGCTACTTTCTTCCGTGTGCTGTTGAATGCAATATGTATGAGAGTTGAAAGATTGCATATACAGAGTATAGTTTTGAGTTCTTGTGGAATTTTCAAAGTTACACTTCCGGTGTAGAGTTTAAATTTGTTCAAGCTAGCACCGTATCCCTGACTTATTTAGAAAAGTTTTTAGAATTTTTGAGTATAGAAAATTGATTTAGAGAAGTTTCGATAACGATTTGCAATGAAACTCAATCTGAAAAAATTAATATAATATATTTAAGATACGCGTTGAATAGAAATTTATAAATATTTTTTGCAAATCGATTTCAAAGAATTTTTAAAAAGTACTTTTAATCGAACAGTAATTATAGAAGCTAACGTTTGATGTGATTGATAGATTAATTTGAAACTGCTTGAAATTTGTGATGAACCGGGAATTGGATCGTTTGAATAATTATAAGAGTGGTAAATCGAACTTTGATGACGTTGATTCGCGGAATACATGCTGTCAGTCTAATACGTTCGAGGTGTAACGTAAATTTAAATATTTATGAACCAGGTGTAAATTCGGTATTCAAATAACGATTCACTGCATCCGACCATATTTTTTTTCACACCACAAAATAATAACAAGAAAGTCTATCGACCTGCTACTATCTCTAAAATAACAAATTAATCGATTGCTCTAATACTTGAAATAAGGAAACTAAATTAAAGTGAAGAAAAGTGTCGCAAATAGAGTAGAATTTCTGTGTTTAACCCCTAACCTAACTCCAAAAATTTTGAATTGAATCTTCTAAACAGGTATTTTCGTAATTTTCGTTTAAACGGAAATAACATTTTATTTAATTGTTGGTCATATGCAATCATTGGAGATTAGTTAAGTTAGTTAAGCGCGCAGTAACTACAAAATTGTCTTTTCTTTTTGTCGTTCTGCGGAGGACAAAGAAAGCCTAGTCGCTGTTATTGTAAAACAAGTCGTAGGCCAAAGGGTTAAAGAATTTCAATAAATATCACAAATGGAATAGTCGCTTTTTCTGCAAAACTGAATAGCATAAATATCATTCACGCGATATCAATTGTTTATCTATGACATTAGGAATATTAGGGCAATGCCACAATATTTTCAAAAACTGTACCTTAGAAGCGAGGTCAAGGTTACATGCTGAAACTACCCCTTCTTCAGTTTTATGTTCTGAATTGAACAATAAAATTGTAATAATAGGAGAAAAAGTTAAGTTATTGTCATTAAAATAACAATGATGCGTCATCTTGCCAAACAAGCAACAACCGCTTGATTTTTCCTTTCCATGTACATTTGTTGCCGCCACGATGCATTTTGTCGATAGCAATGTTTTATTCGCTGCGTTTCAAACGTGACAACGTTTCGCAAAACTTGCTCGGTTGCATCGCACTGCTGAAACGCGCGAAAAATGCGCATGCGACAAAATTCATTCCTCCGCACCGTCTCCTATTATCATAATAGTTGGTAATTAGGTACAAAATAAAGAAACAGAGTTCAGCCAGTCATTGGTTGCCAAAAATACAACCCGACGATTTTTATCATCGAGATATCTATTCTGCAAAGCTTGATGGATCGATTTGAATTTTCCGAAATAAATAAATTAAATTATTCTATGAATCAACAAGAAAATATATAAAATATAAATTAATTTAATTCAATTCGATTTAACCAGTGTATACGACCATGAGATTTACTACGTTGCTAACAAAACGTTCAAACGTACAATTAAAACAAGTGGAACATTAACGTTGAAATACATTCCGTGATACGCAATGGTTAATTTATTTAATAACGAGATTCAGATGTTGAGCGCAATAACGATAGTATCGGTAGCAAAATATTGGCGATAACGCTGATAATAGAAAAGTAATGCAGACAATGGATCAAAATATGTTTAATTAATACGGCTCATTATCGACGCAAAGGATAATCCATTGCACACAATTAAATAATTGCGATTCGAAACACTGTCAACGTTGCGATCGTTTTTCCGTCTCTGATTGCAATATTGGAGTAATGGGATCTGATTACTCCATTTGGACAGCCTCTTCATCATTTAAGCTTGTCTCGGCAGTTGCAGTTTTGCCTAATCGATTTAAGAAGGATAACTGGCGTACATAGATGTATTACCTCACAGGAACTGCTATAGATTTATTGCTTGTCCCATAAATTCTTCGCTTGCTCGTGTATCTTCTGCCCCAAAAATAGACTTTTTTGAGGATCTCTAGGGAGTGGATATTGTCATATTAACCCCCATTACATATTCAAAATTCAACAGTGAAAAGAACATCAATTCTCAAATTTCTATTACTTATTTGATGTACACTTTTCAATACATCCAAACAATGCATGCAAGTTTTCTTACGAATATTTGAAGAGATTTTTCCGAAATAGCATTGTATTAAAAATTCTATAATATTTATATATTAATATTTTGTACTATAAAAGCTGTGTTGAATTTTTGCCAGTCGTAAAACAAACGTTGCTAAAGCTGCAATCTGTTTTTGCTACCACTTTGTTAGATGTCAGTTTTTAGTTTTCGAAGTGAATAGAAATTTAATAACTTCACCATAACAATTGAAGATTAAATTATTCTGTATTACATAATAATATTATGTAATATTAAGTAATGAAATCTTTAGGCTTGTCGGAGATTTTATATTTAATTTTATTTATTTATATCTATTTTGCCTAGCTTTCACATTATATTTTTGTAAACTATTAACTAACAACATTTTACTACTTTGAATGCAAAGAATACAATTATGTATACGCAAAAAATTTGCTTACCCCATTTGTGCTTTTCTGTTTCGATAAAATCTATTAAAATAGTGCAAATATTTCTTAGTATTATTTAAATTACATGTAACAAAGTAATTTATAAATGTGATATCGTTAATCTCCAGGGACTGACATAGCGTTTAATGTGTTAATAGGTTTGTAAGTTGAAACAATGTTTTTAATCAAGCTTAGTACTATTTCGTGGAGAATTAATTTGTGCAAGGTTTTCAGCGGAACGCGTAATGTTTTTCCGTGAAAATCGAGTATGTTTAAACAACGATCGATACATTTCGGTCGGAAACTTTTAGCCTACCAAGTGGGTTTCTACTTCGAAGGGATCTTATTCGCTTACTGCTATCTGCTGTGCAAACGCTTTGCATTATGTCCTGGAAATATTCACTTCACTCGGAATATACTCTACAGATATTTGAACTTTCGGCGATTGGCAGCGCTATTTCACGTCTGATGGTTATCGGCTGCTGCTTCAGAGTGCTTATAAATGCGTCACAGTCAAAAAAGTATGTTCTCGCGGCAGTTTATATACTTTTCGGAAGAACTGTCCGAATTTCTGCGAAACCGCAGCATTGTAGAAGCAATTTGTTTATCAAATTTCGACTTGTATTCTCACTGCCAATAAACAATTTGTATACAAAAACAACCGGCTTAACAATGTTATATGAACGTACAAGGAAAATTATACAATGTATTTATTTATTCTAATTAATGATGAAGCAGTAATGACGTAGAACGATACCATCAGATAATGATTATAAAGCTACAACGGTAACATCAATTTGTTTCTGTTAAATCGACAAAATAATTCACACAAAAATGTTTCCTTTCTCTTTTAACACTTTGACTGCCATGTCACCCATATGTGGGTGACAGAATTATTTGTCCATGTTTAAAAGTATATTTTTACATTAATATATTCGTTGCACTCGATTTAGTTGATATCTGGAGAATACAGGAAGGTTGAAAGTGACCATTTGTCGTACATTTTGAATTTTAACATTGTTGCTTTATTAAATAAATTACTTTGCTTTTGTGGAATTTTCGACATTGTCAGTTCGGCAGTTAAAGTGATAAAGGAATTAAGGAATATCAATGATAGTATTCTTTGCTAAAAACCAGTAACCATGCTTGGTAGTTCTTTATCTTGAAAGTCTCTCCAAACGTAATTACGTTCCCCGAACATTGTTAATTATGTTAATCTGTGAAGTTCAACATACAAAGTTCAAGGTCGTTACGCATTCTTGAATCATTCACTAAGCTCGTTGTACAACTTTTCTTGATCCTCCGACGATCCTGTACGAACAATCTTATTAATCTTTTATCATGGATAACTCATCAACTAGATCACGCAAATTTTCGCTATCATCGTCAAGATTAATTAATTAGTTGTAAAAGGCTAAAAAATTCGAAACATCGAGATAGAACAGGCAATTTGACAATTATTTGTACAAACACAGCTTCTCAGTTCTAATGTTGATTTTGTCCTGCACAATCTCTTGTAATTCTTTTTCCGGCATTGTCTATAGCGCATAATAGTGTGTATGCTGTGCGTGCGTGTGTGTGTTATCGAACGAGAATTTTATAAAAACGAAGCCCCGGTCGAAAAAGGAAAGTTAAACCAACCTTTTCGATTTAACGATACATTTGTTTCACATGGATCGATGGAATAAAGCTTTAGCATTCCCTTTCGTTAACTACACATGGGGCGTACGTTACGAATGAACAAACACATTGCGTTTAGTATTTCTGTAAATACATTATCACGTATATGCACGCCTATTAGGTATTATACGGTAGGTAAGCTTCACGAATTTATATTGAAAACCATCAGCGTTAAGAGCAGTTGCATTAGTGCGTAATATTCATACACGCGAAAATGTTATCAAAATATTCGAACATTTACAGCGTATCCAACATTAAACAATGATTGTAATACACTCGTAAACAAAATGCCAATAATTCCCATGAATCGTCAACTTTTTAATCAACAGGCTAATTTCTCAATTCGAAACGCTATAATCGCGCGACATTAAACAAATACGATTTACTTTTCACTATATCAATTATTATTTACCTTTTACACGCTACTACGTTTAGTTATAATCCTCCAGACATTTACCATAGTATATACATCCACGAACCTACAAAATTATTCAGTAATTCTATATAAAATCATTCTAACCAAATTTGCTGTATTTTAGAAGAAAGCTTTAGAATTAATTCGAATGATTAATTTGATATTTCTCGAATTAATTGAATTTATGGAAACGGTGGTTATATTGTCGCGTTACACTGTATGATGCATACGTCCAATTACGTTTAATATATCGTAGGTTATTACTGAATATTACCATGTTACATGTTATGGAATAATATTTAACATTAAACACATGATAATTATACTATTAAATCTTATTAGTTGCCTTCCGTGTTTCAGGGTACCTAATCACCCGGTTTCTAAACAACTGCAATTACTCTAATTTTATTGCAATAATTTAAAAATTATTCAGTCCCCTTCACACTGAAGTGACTGTTTCTGATTTTCTCAAAACTTGTCGAAGCACAAAGTAATTATACGTCGAATTTCCGTTCGTATCTCTCGATAATTCTTGGATCGTTCCTCTCGATACGTTCATCGATTAAAATGTAACAGGGGAAGGTTGAAATTCGGTTGAAATTGTAAGTCAACATTCGAATTAGTAACTGTAGTCGATGGTAAGTGATCGTTACAGTCGTCCGGTCAACCGGAGCGCCACGTCTGACCAAACACAATCCGTTTCCACTTATCCATTACGTGGCGCCGCTCCCTGGTGGTGGATCGAACTACAGTGATTGCAATGCTACTCTCCGTTCGAAGACTGTAAGTTCCGCAGCCCCGTTTTCGGTAACATTGATGCAGGGCAAGAAGAGGAGCAGTGGAAGATGTTTCCGCGGAAACCGGTGTTCAAAGCGCCGCTCTGTCGCCGTATTCCAGTCACGCGTACCTTTGAACACGCTAATTCGATTTTTCGCTACTTTGTAACGTTGGAATTGCATTAAGCGCGACAAATGCGGCTAAACAAGTTGCACCGCAGTGCGTTGTAATTAACGCTTCTTACAAGATGTAAATTGAAATCCAAGCCCGGCGACGAATTCACGTGAATCGCCCGAAACACGAGAGTGGCCTGAATAACTCTTCGAATACTTAAAATTCAATCAATTCCATGTTTACGGATTACTGGGTACCTATTACAATTTTCAATGAGATTAAATAGCTTTTCGTACAATTTTGGTTATTTGTATTCAATGTTCACCGTCCGTTGAAACGTTTTCACGTAGAAATTAAAATAACGAGTGGAAATTCAAAGTAATAACTTGAACGCTTTAGATTAATTTTGTGAGCAATTATTAATGTCATCGTAAATATGTAATCTATAGATTCTTAACATTAGGTTTACCGAAATGACGTATTCTATTAAGTGGCATTTACGATTATTGTATATATTATTTTAAAAAATTGCAAAAGATTTGGAAGTATCTAAAGTAATATATAAATATGATGTAAAGTTTAAAAATATAAAGTAATGTAACATAGTCGTTTTTAGTGTTCTGTGAACCTAGTGTTAATAATATATTTATGAATTTATGTTTGTAGTATTTATCTTACGTATATTTGTAGAATAAAAATTTGAAATCTGTTACATAATACTAATGTCATTCGATAAGAAATTCGTTTGTCACGTTTCAGTCGGTGTATAATTAAGTAATTCGTTAATCGGATTAACGAGTCGCGCGTTTCTGATATGCAAGGACGACCGATTTCATTTTGCAACGAGTAGGGAAGATGTATTTTAATCTTTTGATTGCCGACGTTTAAATTGATATTGTTAAAGATATTAATATGCGTGTATCCAGTCTTTCGTATCGCTATTAATTTAAACGCCAAGCAGAAACGATATAAATTAAATGCAACGAACTTTGTATTATAATTTCGTAATAACGAAATCAAATGAAAACACGAGGCATGTTATTATACAGTTAAATGAAAAGTAAATATTACGCTTGCGATAATTCGAACATGAGTAGCAGTTAATTGTAAGAAGCATAAAGTGCGGCGCGCTTGCGGGATCAGGAACACATGTCCGTTTTATAATAATTCGCGCGTCGATTATACCCTGTCAAGTTTTAATTAATACCGATTCGTCATTTCCACTTATCGATACTCGCGAGACTATGAAAATTTAGAAGAATTAAAATCATTATACCACTATCATTTTCTACGATGAAAACGTTTACATGCATCACAAAATAATAATAAAATAGATTTTGCTATGTATTTTAAAAATTCAGTTTTAGTAAAATAATTAATAAATTTCATAAGACGTAAATTTTGAACTAATTTATAGAAAAGGAATCGGAGAATATTTTTGTTATCGCTCAAAGAGAATGAACATTTCACTGCATTCGTTTAAACATTTTTTCAATAAAACCTTCAATCGTTATTAACATTGAAAATAGATAAAATCAGGCTACAATGTTTTCAATAACATTCTGTTTTGCCAATAACTAGACAGTAGATTTTATTGCACACGAAACAATAATGGTTCTATATAATTTGAGATAGTAAAAATATAAAAAGAATTTAAAAATCATATTACGTTAAACATTTATTTTACAGTTATTAAGAAAGGAAATAAATTTCTATTTCCCTCCAGTTTGTTGCAATTCATCTAGAAAACGTTCATGTTACCTAAAGATCCGCTGTTTACCCATAACGCGGAACATTCAAGCAGCTCGTTAGTTGAACACAGCGCGGTTTACATGCAAACGATAATAAATTTACCTTCGATCGCACGAGAAACGCACAGGAAAGATATAAATCGAGTTATCACACGATCGAACGAATAAGTATTCTATTTTCTCTAACCAACTATTAATTCAGGTTTGCGAGCCGGCTGGTCTTATCAATTATTAGCCTGTGGTTATCACAGCTTCAAGCACAAATACGAAGTTTCATTCGTTTACTAAAGAGTTTCGGTTGAATACATTTTTTAAACGTTTGCAGATGTTGAAGAATGTTGCAGAAGTTCTGTAAATTGATTTCCAGAAACCCGAAAAAAATAATTCATTGCTTGAAATAGGCCGAGCTTCGAATCTCTCACACCAGTAATTTTTTTATTTAATTTTAGATTTTTAATAAATCTTCTTTAGGACCTCAAAGTGTACTATAACCGTACAAATTCCTGTCAAACTAAATCTAATAATTCTTACATGTATACTATTCCTAGTTTGGTCGGGCAACCATTGGTTTGAACACTGAAATTGTGCTAAGTGAAGGAAGTATAACAACTTCATTAGATTGTTACAAAATAATGCATAAAAATAGGAATTTTAACAAATCCTATACAGTCTAGTAACTATTAATACTAGGTTCATGGGACAAGGACAATAAAGATATAACGATACGTAATTATTCATTACATTAATTTCTATGGATTCATATTATTAATAAATGATTATAACTTTGGATAGACACGTTCTCATTGTTCGTATAAACTAATTTAAAACAATCGTTTTCGGTGCTCTGTGAACCTAGCGTTAAATAAAGGCAATTTTTATCAATAGATAACGTTGATAAGTCTGGAACAACGAAAGCTCAGAAATGCGATTGTCTTGGTGATAATAAATAATCTCGGTGATAATCATAGTTTGAAGCACTAATACGCGTAAATACGTTTCGGACGATGATCGAGGCAGGGCCCTGTTATCGTACAGATGTTTATACGAATCGTGTTTGCAACGCGAGCATCGCGCATCGTTATGCATCTTTAATTTCAGCCGGGATCACGATGAAATTTCAGAATGTGCTTGCCGACTGCCTCCGGTTTTGCATCTGCCGCCGATATTCGGAGAATGCAACCAACGTTGGTGAGCGGCGGCGAGAGGAGGGTTCCGGGGAGGAGAGGGACGCGTCTTAGTGGCTTGCGGAAAAGCTCTGGCTCATGTTCAAGCTCATAAATAATTCCGTTTGTGATCGTGGGCGTAGCAGTTGTCGACTCGATAGAACCAGGAGACAAACTGAGATGCGGAGCATATACGCGGTGACGCGTACCCGACTGCTACAGAATCTATGAGCTATCGGTATCAGCCTGCCAAAATACAATCTACCACTCTTCACGTTCAACGCGACACGTTTCTTCTTCGACGCTGCTCCGTTCCTTTTTTCTTCGACGGTCCACGGATTTTTCTGCTTTTTCCCCGACCCGTCCCGTTCTTCACTGACAACCGATGCGCATCGCTGCGAACGCGATTTTTGTCAATCCACAATCTGCGCAACATTCGTTTCACGGAGACAGCCGAGCCTGGACGAAACAGTTATTTGTTAGCCGTTGTCTTCGCTTCTGCCGCGCTGACTTATCTTATAGTGTGTAATTACGATATTGGAGACTATGTTCGAAAAACTTATTAACCCCTTGCCTTACGACAACGAGTCAGACTCGTGATCAAGATTTCGAACTGGATCTTATAAAATGAAATTAATGAATGTCGTTATATACTTTATTGGGGTGGAAGAAATTAGTGTGGATGAAAGAGTATTCTAGAAAAGTGTCTGTTATCGATCATTTTGTCCAATTATGTGGATTTGAATGAAAATAAGACACGCATATCGGTTTCTGTATGAACGAGGAGCGGCAGATGCATTCAACCTTTGCCATATAATTTTCTCTGTAACTAAAGTTATTATAACATCTTCACCCCTAAAATCGTTACAGAAGAGAAAAGACAATTTATATCTTTCATACAGCTACATCTACTTCAATGTTTAAATATTGTTTACAAATTAACAACATTTGAGTTCGTTTAAAAAAAAAAGCATAATATTTATATTCGTTAGACTTTATTTAAAATCTTCAATGCAAGTCTGCCTCGTCATAATATGTCAAGGGGTTAATAAGAAATAATTCAATAGATTTCTTAATTTCATCTTATAAAGCAATATGAACTAGCCAATTTCAATGCTCGGAATTTCGTATAAAAATTGCTTGAAAAGAGTTCACAGTTCTTCCGACAAACGTAATATGAGCACGATAACTTTATCCCGCATCATCCGTCATTATACTCGCCGCAGGATTTCCCAGTCAAATTAAAAAAACCCTTTCACCATTTCGTTTCCCATCGAAGAAAGAAACGCTATAGCATCCGGCACAATCGTTGACGTATCTTTGACCGGCGTTCATTATTCAAACACCGTACAAATGGTGCCCGCGTTTCGCACAGTCGAGACGACAAATCCGCGTTCATGGACGGGAACGGGGTTGAAGTCGCAAGGAAAAAAAAATCGGGTCACGGGAGTTAAAGTAAATTAACAATTCGCATTTAATTTTCTTTTGTGTACGAAAAATACGGAGAAGAGAGAGAGAGAGAGGAACAGAGGGGTTGGAGGAGGAGAAGGAGGAAGAGGAGGGTGGGATAGCGAGCTAATACCGCGGAGTCCGATGTCGCGTCGCGAAAAAAAAAAACGCGGTCGTACTACGCGGCTAATTGAATTATACCTTCATAGCTGGAAGCTACAGGCGAAACACGAAAGTAACGAACGCGATATAGTCTACTTTCTATCAAAGGGGAAGGAGAGAGAAAAAAAAGAAAGAAAGTATGCCGCTCAAGTAAACTGAGCTAAGAAGAGAGTTGGCTCTCTCTATCCCGATGCAAACTAAGCATCAAAAGTTTCTCGGAAGGATACCGATACAACGGGCATGTACCATTATACCGGCAAAGATTCCTCATTATCTGGCTAACATCTCCCCTAAAGAAAGAACATCTCCCCTGGAAACCCGGGCAAAAGAAAGCCGGAGCACGACGCAACGGGGTATGTCAGCGACAGAGAACGGAACTGCTTCCGTATGTATTCTTTTGTGTTTTCGCGTGAGATAGAGAAAACCGTAAGGGGACGCGTTTGATTACGATATCGAGAGGAATCCGACCACCGATACCAGTCGATTTCCCTTTGCGCATTAGCGGGCCGAGGATTTTTATGCATTCACGGCGCGCTGATTCGCGAACTAGAAGAGGAACATTGACGTTAACAAATATTAGGTTAGGAAAAAAGAAATCTATTACTTTTACGCTAACTTCAAAACTTTATTTAACCTGTTTCGGATTGTCCGATTTGGGTGAAATGTACACCGTTTTGTTCTATAATTGAGCCGTTCACTTTGAAAGTGGCCTAAGTCCATTTGTCAATTATTTCCGGTTGCCCGTGGTTACATGTACAACTTTAAATTCTTCTTTTTGTGCCAATTTCTTATCGCTAAGGAAGTTTTGCAATGCAAGAAAGACATAGTAATCGCTTGGTGCGAGGTCCGGACTATTTGGTGGAGACCGAGGTGTAAGGGGCTATCGAATCCATTGGAGGGTATGGCCATAGTGTTGGCGGTCCATACACTAAAATCCTCTCACTCCACCTCCTCGTGGTGGTCCCTGGGAACACGCTTGCGTGTTGCTAACGGAGTGAGGGGTACAGTAAATGGAACAGAAAACGGAAGTATTCCGTTAACGTTATTTAAAATAATTTTTACATCGCTATGTTTGGCATTTACGAAGTCGGTGAAAGTTAAACGTAAAACTTACGAGTGATGGTAATAAACATTACATTCGCGAAAGGATACGAACCATGTACAGTGGAACTGTTTTAGGTCAAAAAATATGTTTCGACTTTGGAATTAAAATTGCTTGGGCTGCTAAGGGTTAAAACAGCAGAGCGCCGACATCCTTTATGTCATAAGTTCGTTGCGAAGAGACATTTACTCTAGGAAACAAATTTTTGGAAGGAATTGATGGAAGGAAACAATAATTTAAATTTCCGAGGTTGTTGCATATGTAAAGTCTGATTTTTGGTAAAATTTTAAAGCCAGAGTGTCTTAACCTAGTCGCCGAACAATAAATATAGTACTTTCTCGTCGACAGCCTATTTTCATAAAACTCCCGAATCTTTTACAGTACCATTAACACGTTAAGCGCTTCAGGACTTTCCGTTCAGGCCTCGTCGGTCCCTAGAGATCGGCGACAGATTTTTCGCGAAAAATTGGGGAAAAATCTTAGGTCTCCGATTCTTTTGTAATTTTGGCTACACGTTTCTAGATGGGTAGGCAGAGTGTATGCCAAATTTCAGCTCGATCGGAATCGAATTGCCGTGGCGCGACTTTGAAATTGCGGGCCGTTCAATGGCGATAATGGAAAAAATGGGGTTGATAGAAGGTAGCTTCTGAAGTCCCCTGATATGCTAGCCTAGATTTTGAGAGCTCTGCTTAACACGTTAAGCGCATTACGTTATTCGACTGTTTATACTCTGATTCGTCTATCGGCGAGTGGCCCGTCAAGGCCCACCTGACGGCTAACCGTGGCTTGAACGGAACGGCACAAAAATTCGGCGTGGCGCTTAACGTGTTAAACAAATGGCCTGGCAAAAGTTATTCGATCGAGCAGTTGAAGTCTTGGTAATTGTAATTGTATTTTCCGAATGATTCCATTAGGAACCTCGTTTCTAGTCTGTTACACTACGGATCGTTAGGTTTGTACAGCTTTTAAATGAATTGTGGTTAGGTCTGAGTTAGGTTCCTTGGACACGAGATACGAGGGTGGGATAGAGCCCCTCCTCCGCCCTAAAGGACGAGAACCAACATTGGGAGAAGGCAAAGTTCGTTATAGCCATGCTAACAGATCTTTGCGAATTTCTAAAAAGAAGATTTTGCCCGACTTGTCGTTCAGGCAATTTCATGTTTTGACTAAAGAATGATATATTTCATTAAATTGTCAATCCACGAGTAACTAGCTTCTATACCGCATTTTTATAATGTCTCATTCTTCCGGTGGAAATATATGTTACAGAATTGAATTTTCTATCAAACATATGTTTTCAGCGCGTTAAATAAATATATCAGATTGTACAATTTATGAACACTTATGGTCTGAAGATCAAGTTTAACCCCTTCGAACTGAAAGATTTCGAACTGAATCATCTAAACACGCATTTCCTTAATTTCTTTTAACACTTCAACTGCCCAACTAACAACTTCAAATCTTCCACAAAGTCAAAGTAATTTATTCAATGGAGCAACAATTGAAAACTTACAATGTACCAGACACAGTTACTCTCCAACCTTCTTGTATTCTCCAGATCCCAAATAAATTTAGTGCAACGAATATATTAACATGCAAATTTATTTTTAAACAAGAACAAATAATTCTGTCACCCATAAATGGGTGACATGGCAGTCAAAGTGTTAAACGGAAATATCATTTTATTTAATTGTTGATCGTATACGGTCATCGAAGAATAGCTGGGCACGCAGTAACTACAAATTTGTCTCTTCTTTTTGTCGTTCTATGGAGGACAAAAAAAATGTAATTGCTGTTATTGTAAATGAGTCGTAGGCCAAGGGGTTAACGCGTACCATAAATGGTACTTATGGCACGGAACGCGTTGATAATTCGAAAAGAAAACGCCAAATGGCAAATTGGCAAAAAAAAACAATACCGAGAATTATCGCAGGAAACCTCCGTTTAAAATTTCTTTGAACTTTAAGGAACACCCTGTATATTTGTTCAAGCTTCTTCTGCGTTGCTCGCGAGGTAGAAAAGTGATGCGACGAAAGAGAAGACGCGCGTATATTTGCAGAGATCGAGAAGAATCCGAACGTGGTTGACATCCCTTGGTATGCTAGTTTAAATTTGTTCGTAAATTGGCTCTTTTACGGAAGGGGGCAGCCTAAAGATGGGATCCCGTAAGGGGGCCGACGGAATCATGGGGTAAATTTACGTGGCGACGAGCAAGAGCAACGAGAAGCGAAGCACAGATGGAGTTGGATGGAAGGACGAAGGATGAGCCTCCGGCGATTCGCTCGACATTGCTATGTTGCAGTAATTGAAGCTAATTAAGGACTTGAACTCTCCTTCCCTCTCTCTTGCCCCCACCTTACCCCTCTGTCCTAGCCGACCTAAGAACCATACCCGCGCCATCTCCAGAGGGTAGAACGTAACGTCCGTCCGCCGCGTCCTTTCATCCGAATTATCTCTTCCTTGTTCTTAAGCACCGTAAAGGTTACGTCGAAATCCTTCGAAGAGACGTTGTCTGTAGTTAGCACATCCCGGGCAGTCTGTTTCTTTTCTATTTTATCGAGTCCTCGCGTTAATTACGCTTTTTACGGGCTCATCTGCGACGCGGTTCGAATTTGCCCCAGCGAAGATCTATGAATTTCTATTCGTCGAGTAAAGCGATTGATTTCGATTAATTTCTTAACTGTTTGCTGATGTAACGAGCTTCTTCTTACTCGCTGAATAAATCTGTAAATTGTGTTCCTTTTGGAAACCTAAATAAAGTCCATTGTTTGGTACAGATATTCTAAAAATTTTCATTAAAATCTCAGTGTACTACGGTGATAGAAATTCTTATAGAACTAATCTTAATAGATCCTTAATTAACAATTGCATGATGAAACAATCCATAAATGTAAGAACGACAATATTAATTATTAAATATATAGTTTATCCAGGCAGTTATTGATTTGACCATAGAAACTGAGTTGAATGAATAAAAGGTTACAAGTTCGTCAGATTGTTATGAATTAATACACAGGAATAAGCACTTATACAATTCTAATGTTTAAACATACAGGAATAATGAATTTATACGGCCTATTAAACAATGGTAATTTTTAAGAGTCTACTTTGACCCCGAATATCAAAATCGTCGTATAATTAAACAGATTCTAGCGAATAATTATAACAAAATTAATACATAGACTGAGGTGTCAGCAAGAACACCCACTACAAATATATTTAATGAAATTGATAAATAGAGCAGTAAGCAGCTCTAAGCGTTATTAACCTCTTCAGGACGATGCACCACTATAGTGGCTTTCGCGGATGTCATCTTATATTACAATGCGCCATTATAGTGGCGCTATACACTCTCAATTCTATTATTAATAATTACAATAAATTATTAACGTTAAAATATATGCATCATATTTTTTAGAAAAATTACAATTTATTTATTAAAAACCTCATTCCAAAAGTATTAAAGTTAAAGTATATCCATCATAACTTTAAGAAGAATTATAATTTAGTTCCAGTTGGAATTAAAATTTAATTCCAATGTTCTCTGCTGTTAATTATAAAATTGTAAAGTGAACAAATAAGTTAGTCCGAAACATTTGCTATAATTTCAACAATTGACATACTCGGTGCACATTCGATACGGACATTCAATTTCGTACAGCACGTTATACTAAATGCTTCGAAACTCCGGCTACCTGTTTATACGTTACAGATCTTTCTAGACGCGTCCAGATGGAAATTCGAGAATCGTATTCAATGTTTTGATAATAAAACGTAATGCACTTAGACGGCTGTCTGATACCAACAAATATGTTAGATCAACCACGACATGACGTATACCTGGGGGATGTTGGTTCCATTCTCTGATTTATACATCTCCAAATGGAACGGTACGAGTCAGAATAGCGAGATAGACATAGGCAGTGAATCTTTGGCTGTGTATACAGTAGCCAGATGCTCTGTACATTAACATGCTCCTTTAACAAGTTACCTAGCCTGAATCAGGATATTGTCTCCCGAGTTTCGCCGTTGTTACTACCGCTCGCTTAGGTTTGATCGATGACTTCTCCATCGAGCCGATAGAGACATCAGCTACAATCCACTTTGTGCTAGATACAGGAAGTTCGTGTCCCAATCCTGTATATGCACCGTCACTCAAAAATATGAATGATCGCGCCAGACGCAGTTAATTTGATTTCGATGACAATAAACGGAATGTAAATTTATCCTTTAACCTCTTAGGCAAGGTTGAATTTTGTGCCGGGCAGTTTCTCTGTAAGGCAGAGCACATTGGAATGAAGTTTTCGATAACTAAATTATAATTCTTCTTGAAGATATGATGCATATACATTAACATTAATAATTTTACAATGTAGTTTTTCATAACTAAACTGTAATTTTTCTAAAAGATATGATGCATATACTTTAATATTAATAATTTACTGTAATAATTAATAATAGAATTGAGTGTACTCAAGCCACTATAATGGCGCATCGTAATATAAGATGACATCCACGAGAGCCACTATAGTGGCGCATCGAGCATAAGAGGTTAATAACGTTTAGAACTGCTTACTGCTCTAATATATGCATAATTTTATCTTCCAATTTGTTAAATTTATCAATATTACGCTTATATATTTAATCCCCATGTAGCTGTAAAAATAGAATCGAAAAAAAAGTAATATTCCTCCAATTGAAATATCATTTCGAAAAAGTTTCAAATTTGTAACACTTTTCTCACAATATATCTAATTTCATCAGCATTCTTCTCGATTAGTATGCGAGATATCTCAAAGAATAAAAAACCTGATAACTTTGCTAAATTTTTTCTGGACTTAAGTTTAGCAATTACACCTGCGAAAATATAGTTAATTTCGAATTGATAATGTCGCGTTTCTATCATTTCTTGTGAGAACACCTCTATTTTGGCATTTTTTCGATTACTGTTCACGGTATGTGCGTCGATAAAGAAGTGGATGATTAGGATAGTTCTGCTTGCTTTATTTCTTTTTTAGAAGTTTAGATTAAGCGTAAAAGCGTTAAAAAAAATTTATAGTAAACTTTAAATTGAGAGGAAACATGTTTTTACGTTATCATGGATTTTGTTATTCCGTTATTAATTCAGCAAAAATCTACACAATTCAGGTAGACAACACGCTTCCTTTCTCCTCTGGAAATGTTCAGCCTGCTAGCCTAATACTGGCCGGCATGCATTCCATAGCTAAGAAGCTTTCCTCAATTCGCTTTCATTAGATCCTAATTTCTGCCTTCATTAGTTACGGTGCTCAGTCTGAGCACCCTAAATGCAACACGGCACGTAAATGACAATTTGGTTGCATAAACAGTCTTAAACGTGGATAACGTTCCTTTTTTTTCAAAAACGATGAAATCATATTTCATCTCAATTTATAATTAAAACAAACCCTTGACAGTTGTGTAGATTTTTCGATGGACGAAGAGCGAATATTCTTAAAAGAATAGCTGATTGAAAGAAACAAAGTAACATAAAAATATTAATTGATTACAAGTCTTGACACTTTATTTTTCAAATTATATGCACTCCCATGTTTCTTTATATATTGCAAATACGTTTCTAACAATTATTTTAAACGTTTCAGTGACATTCGCAAATGCTTATTACGCGTGCTCAAAACGATGAAATATTGTAGCGTAACAATTTAATTTTTCAATTATTTCAACATCTTTCCAAGGGCCAATTACAGCGATCGAAAGCTCGAACGTGCATTTCAGAAATAAAATATTACGACCGTGGCCAATTTGCTTGTTAACAATTTCATATGAAATGTCAACGCACGCGGCGTTGGTTACGAGAAAATTATGTGCTTCGATTGTAAGTATTTTTTTTATTTTTTCCTTTCCCTTTTTTTTTTACACAAGGTTTAACCACGCAGCAAAAGTGTCCCGCCACATGTATTTGTTTTTTTTATTTCATCATTCTGTATTTTGTCATCGTTTATCGTTGCCATTCCAGGTCGCGCCGAATCATTCGACCAGGTAAACAATTGTCCAATCGTTCCTCGCGTCAGCAATTTGTAAATTCACGTATCGGAAAGAACGAGAAGTCGATACTGTCCCGAAAGCATATAACTTTATTTTTCAATTCGTTTTTTCGAACGAGGAATTTCGACGTGCATTTTTTGGACCTGGCGTGCACCGGATACATTTATTTTCATGTTTTATGTTGCGAAACAAAACGGGCAAAAAAAGCTAATACGTATCCTTCGTTACCGTGCTCGACGCACTTTGGAACGCAAGTTGAATTTCAACTAATTAACAGCTGTTTGCGTAAGCTGCACGCGTATTACTTCGTTACAACAATTACGCGAATTTAATGAGAAATTAATGATTTTTTGTTTGTTTTTATTACAGCGAATAATATTAGACGCGTCGGAGATAACACAAATTTTCATGAAAACTTCCTACGCGATAACATATTTAATTTTTGTACGAAAAGATTTTTATTAAATGCAGTGTCCTCCGACGTTACACGCATTTAAAAGCAAAACAAGTTTTTCGTAATTCGTACAGACTTGATAATCTGCAAAGACTGCTTTAAAAAGATCTTTGGACATTGTCAATACCCGAAGCCAAGCGATCCAAAAATGATTCTAAAAATTTGCACATCTCACTTTCCAAAACATGAAGAATTAACCCTTTCCACTCGAATGGTGACTCCGAGTCACCACTAAAACTTGCCACGCTATAATGTATAATGGTAAATGCTTCAACTGCTGTAAATTTAATAGCAATTAAAGGGAATTATTAGTTAGTGAATAATGAAGCTTTCACCTCATACTACAATCTGATAAACCTCCACAATAATAAATCGATGTTGAATGCCATTAATTTAATGATAATCATTCTTAAACGGTACAGTGGTGCCGGTCACCGGTGACCACCGTGGCATTCAACGTGTTAAAAATGGTAAAATTTAATAAAATTATTTTTGCTGTTTCGATAAGTTAAGAATTTCGTTTCCTGTACCGTGTGTCGGTCTGAAGCGGTTCCATGAAGAATCGAGAAGCGTTTGCGAATAATTGAAATTGTGTCGCCGTAAGAAAATAACTTATGTGAAAAGTTACGCACCATGAAGTTTGAACGTGCCACTGCGGCTTGGCAGTGCGAATATGGCAATGTGTCACTTCGGATCTTTTACAGGGAGATTAGATGCTCACGGACATGCAGCAGCTACTTAGAAGATGAGCTGATATATCTTGCGTTTTAACCGTACATCACCTCCCGATGCGTAGTTCTAAACGAATTTTTACGATGACAAAGATTAACAATGTACGCTTCAATTGCAACCTGCTCTTCACTATCGCTTCTTATTATAAACCAAGAACATTCATCAAAAATTTCAGTAGAACTTCGAAATGTTATTTCACTTTCAATTTATAGAAGTCCGTTTAACCGTTTTAAATAGCGTAAAGAAATTCTGATTTTGCGTAAAGGTACGAAGCATAATTAGAATGAAAATATTCTAGGTCAGAAATTCAGGTCTTGGTTTTCAAGTACAAAGGGTTAAAGGCCAACAACTGCATTATGCTTCGAATCGTTCGAAAAACATCTCGGATCGCGGAAGATCTACTTTCGCTCGGTAGCAAAGTGAACGTTCCCGACCGTTGTCATCCGGAAACGTATATATCCATCTATCTACCGCGTGGCAGCGATAATTTAGGCCATGTGCACGCAAGAGTTTCCGCGCGACGTACGCACACTCTCACGGCATTTTCACGTGACGCATAGCTTCGGCGTTTCGTGCGAATACAGTCCAAGGCATTAAGTAATGCAGCGATCCTTTCGTTGCGGTATCTGTGTTTCGCAGTCCGACTATCAAATATTACATCCCCGTAACCTTTCACCCGGAATACAAAATTTCATTTCGTTTCCATAGCCTTCTACTTATTTGCATTCGTTCTCGTTAGACATTGCAAATCTGTATACCGGCGACCTGGCAGAGGCAGAATTGCTCCTTTTCTAATTTAACAATCTCCAGCCTTCTTAATGAAATTTACTTTTGGAACGCTTTACACGCAGCCCCTCCCTAACGCCCTTTTCCTCCGACGGCCCTTTGTACGCGTGTTTTTTAATTGATTAAAAGATTCTACGGTTACAAGTCACTCGAGGGGTCTAATTGCAAGTATTACGGTTATTTATGGACAGTGCTCCGTAAAATTGCTTCCGAACTTTCCGTGTACGAAGTTCAAAGCATACTAAAAACTTGTTCCGTGAGAGAAGTCAATTTCGTGTTAGTATAGTAGCGCCTAACGGTAATCTGTTTCCTTTATCACTGTGTCGCGAGCTCGTCTATATGATAAAGCCTGTAGTTTGAATGTTTCCGAGTGTAGTATCGTTTTCTTGTGTTTGCAGCGGCTGCTCCGCGTCTTTCGGTTTCATTGCCGAGCGTTCCGGGACAATTTGGTAAAATTTGTATCATAGATAGGCCGAGCTTGCAGTAACGTTCGGTATACGACGATCTATTAATTGAATTTTCATTTTTAATGATAAAACTGAATCTCGAAAACACGTGGAACATTTTCAAATTAACGAGAGTTTCATGAACATGGGGTAAGCAAGCATTTCGCTTAGGCACAGTTGCAACTTTTTATTTAAAGTTTGGTAAAAAGTGACATGAAGGGCGAAATAAAACTGCTCCGCGTTTAATGTGTGAACATGTTTTGTAAGTTTAGAATTATCGGCCGAAAGGCTCCTCTACGTGGACACAGCACTTATAAATTAATTTCGTTTATAAAATTATAACTTAACGAAATATTGTAGGATCTCAGGAAAAGTACTGATTCCACAATATATTAAATTCACTGATAAATTAATTTCGTTTATAAAATTATAACTTAACGAAATATTGTAAGGTCTCAGGAAAAGTACTGATCCCACAATATGTTAAATTAATTTTATATATTTTAAATTTTAAAATAAACCAGTTTAAATATTTATTTTAAGCTTTCATCCTTAGAAACGTTTAAAAATTTCACCTAATTTTTCGTCGTCTTACGAACTAGTATTACAACGGAAGTTCTCAGTCACTTCAATTGTGTTCGGCCCGGAATGAAAATATAAAGTAAAAATTCAATTGAAAAATTTGGGAGTATAAATGTAAGTCGAAATCGAATGCTACATGTTGATTTCGCTTTGAAATATCTTCGTCAATGGCGACCGTCGCCGTTCGGTTAGCAACTCCCCTTTTGGCGAGAGGAAGATTGTATAAGATAAACTATCAACTGCGTGTAATTTACCACCTCCCAATTACTTTGACGATTAATTTCTACTAAGTGACGTTCTGAAATGACGTCGATGCGACATCTGCGACGAAACAGAGAAAAGGCATCGAGTTTGAACAAGAAACGAGGAATGATTGCAGCTTCGGCACCGTTTTCAGTCCCTGGGAACTGACGGTATCAAATTTACAAATTAATTATTCGCAGGATTTTGCTTATGCACAGTTGCATTGTTTCCGTTTAAAGGTAAATAAAATGTGACGCGAAAGCTAAGCAAAATGGCTCCGCATTCAACGTGTTAATGCCACGCACGTTTCCGAGCCACTGTTCGAGTGTTTAGGGTAAACTGTCAACTATTCTCAAGAACGAACTGTTCCACGATGTCGGGATTAGCGATCGAAAAACGTTGATTGGTCGATATTATCTTGGAGGTGGAAAGCAACGATTCCTCCAGGTAGAACCGCTTGCGGGGTTCTTCGACCTAATTAAGGGGCGGATTCCGAGATTAGTCAGGGGTGTCTCGCAGGGGTCGCGGTTTATGGCGCCATTGTTCAGCGAATCGAGCGGTGACTACCTATACATTGCGACCCACGAACGCGGTAATTAATTTTCGAAACGTTTCGCTTTTGAACCAATATTTGTGGCTATCGCGATACTCGAATTAACCATAGAAGGCCGAAGCTTTTGAACAACTCTAGTTTCAGATCGTTCGTAGCTTTATTCGTCAACTTTTTAAAACACAGTTTTAAGGCATTTCTTGTGGATTGATCAGACTTCCTGTTGTTCCTCGTGGAACCTTATTCGATCGCCAGACAGTTCGTAGTTGAAAAACGATTTTCAAATAAAAAAAATACACGGATACCATTGCGGAAAGGTTATACTGCAAAAGCAATTATTATTTTAAATTTTCTAACATTCGCAAGCGTATAAATGTGTCAAAATTGAGAGACATCGCATTCGAGTCGTCAAACGTATTCAAACACTGAACACTTAACTGAACATTAGAATAACCCTTTATAATAATGATAAATTCACATTTACTCAAATTCTGTGTGCTGTAACGAAAAAGATCATTTAAAATGTTTTCGTGGAGACATACTTATAATTTCAATAACTGTGAAAGAAGAAAATCTGTAATAAATAATTTCAACTAGTTCGGTGGTTTCCAGTGTTAATCGTAGCTTCTATTCAGACTGGTGTTTGCACAAACATTCACGCGCACAGCTGTCCGTTCATTTATTTCTTCAGCCAGTCGTTCGGTGGACTGGACGGATCAGCAGGCAGCATTGAAATCGATACGAAGTTCTTTAAATATTCAAATCTCCCGCAAACACCCTGAATCCAGCTAATTGCGTATTCGGTACAGATTTCCCGTGTCCACTGAATTCATACGCGATTGTAACAGCCTTTAAAGAATTTTACAACGTCGAGCTCGATTGCGATACCTCAAAGCCTCGAATCGGCGCATAAACATCCGCCCCTACCCCCTAATTGTACGATCATTTGTATCGGAGTGTATCCCGCGTAGGATGCGTGCTCGTGGGTGGTTTACACATGCACGTATCAGGGTGCACGGGGGTTGGTTGTGTGACGTACGGCCTCGCTGGAGGGGTAGACAGCGGCTAATCTACGTGTACGAAACCATTTAATACAGAAAGCGGACAAAGGCGGATCGTGCAAGGGGTTAGGGAAGGGGTTGTGCACGCGTGCACGCTTACATGACGGCAGAACACGGAGGGGTAGGAAGGGGGTGTCGCGTGTACGTAGACGGGACCAACAGCATAGTCGGCGGTAGCAAGATAGGAAGCAGTCAATAATTCATGCATTACTCTCGGTTATTATGCTACTGTGGTCTACCGTACTTGTGCGGTCGGCAATTCAGCTTTACGTTTGCTTTACTAACCATGGCGCGTACTAGTTAGACGTCGACCAGGCTCACTAACGTATAGTACCTCAGATGCGCTAATTTGCGACCGAGCGGCCGTGTCCGATAAAAACTCCATCAACTTATTTACGAGAACACTTTTGTCTTTCTCCCTTTCATCGTTTCGCACGTCACTCGGAATTCAACGGCGAGAGAGTCTCTCTGTTCGGCACCAACGGGAAACGGATGCCTTATGACACGTGGACGCTCTATGCCAGACCCCGGCGACCTTTAGTTTGCCACTTCTCCAATACGCGACATTGTACGAACGTCCTAAATGTATCGGACATTAATGGTATGCTAATAGGTATTTCTCTGTAATTGGAGTGCATAAAACATTACCGTAGAGTTTTAAGGACTTTGCAAGATTGCATATTTTTGGAATTTGCATAAACCTTCTTAATCGTTAATACTATGCCTACAAGTTATTCTTTATTCGCTAAATTCGGTAAAATAGGGTATTAAATGTGTTCTATACATTGAATGTGTTTCTTTATCTGTCGAATTCACAAGACGTGGAACAAAATCATGACACGTAATATTAGATTCTTCGAGGATTCTAGTTTGCACAAACATTTCTTGCAACCACTAAATGTACATTCAACGTACTTCCCCATCTATCAAATTCATAAACCAGTGGAAAAAATCATGACACGTGATATAAGAGTCTTCGAGGATTCCAGTTTGCAGAAACATTTTCATCGCCCGCTAATTGCACATTCAGCCTGCTTCTTTATTCGAAACAGTAATAAAACTCCATCAGGTTATTTACTAGAGCCCTCTACCTTTCTGTTTCACCGTTTTGCGAGACGCTCGGAATTCAACGGCGAGAGATCCTCTCCTTTTGTTGAACCGACGCTTGTTCCTCCGCAGCTCTTTGAACTGAATCCCGGGAAATAGAGAAAGGGGGGCTGAGGCGTGTGCATCTTCCGAAATTGTTACGCGTATATATCTGCATGATAATGGAGCGTACGGATAGCTCTTGGCTGCGATCACATCTTTGGCCACCGTGGTAATTTCCAAGCCTCTCTACCCAGCCGAGATGAAACATTAGACCGGCAGCTCGGTATAGTTGCCGCGACCGGCACCCGGCATGCTTTTCGTACACCATCTTGATTTCCTCTGTGGCTCTCTTGAACCGATTCCCCCTCCCCCTCCCTCCCTCCCTACGATCCTCCCCCATAAAAAATCACGTTTCATTCGAACATAAATGTAGTCTGATTTTATGTTATCGGTTTATTAGCGTCGCGTTCGTCGGTAAATCGGTTAATCAACGACGCGTGACGACAACCTATTCCGACGCGAATCAAGTTTCCAATAATGCTCGTCATTTGTACCGTGCACGCCGCTCGACGATACTGTATTAAGGCTGCTCGCGGAATCGTTTCCTGCCGACTGAATTATTTAATATACCGCCCGCCCCTGTCATTGTTAACGTTAAGGAAATCGCTATCCTCTCTTCTTCTTTTCGAGTTCTCCGCTCGGCATCGCTTACAAGGGAACATATTCAGATGCGAAAATCCGATTTTGATGAAACTTATTGGAGCTACTAAATTTATTATTTATTTATTTATACTTTTGTTAAAATTTTCTTGCGCGACTACATTTCCCATTGAAAACACACAATTTAAAAAAAAATTAAAATTTCTTCGGCCTCTGGTTTCCGAGATAATATAAATTATGTTTATAACTTAATGTTTCCGCTAATATATTCGTTGTACTCAATTTTGATTACATTTTGGACACTACAAGAAGGCTGAAGGGTAACTATGTGTCAGACATTTCAAGTTTTCAATTATTGCTTTGTTAAATAAATTATTTTGATTTTGTGCAATTTTTGAGGTTGTTGGTTGGCCAGTGTTAACACGTTGAATGCTATGTCAGTCCCTGAGGATTGACGGTATCAAATTTACAAATTAATTATTATATAGTTATAGATATGATAGGTTATAGATAATTCATATAATATTTAGAAATATTCGCACTATTTCAATAGATTCGATCGAAATAGAAAAGCACAAATTCTTATGCACAGTTGCGTTATTATAAGGTTAGAAATGTAATAGACAATATTGGGAACATTATTACTCCGTCAGTGGATGCTAGTTTTTTAGTTAACTGTACCAGTAAATGAACCGAAGACAATAGATTTGCCTTGCACTGCGAAACGTGGTTCTTCGAAGACAGTCGAGCCAATTTTATTTCTTTTTCGGAAGGTTTAGGTCAAGGTTGAACGGGTCCTTGTCGTAAACTATGTGAACTTGTAACAGTGGGAATCGGTTACTGGGTCATTGGTACAGTCGGGTACAACACAGTCTCTTTGGTGTTAGCTTATCTGTGTGCGCGAGCTAAGCGAATCTTCGCGAATATCTTCATTTATCTAATTTTGCAACGATTAGAGATTTCTCAACGTGAATCTAGCTTCTTCGATCACATTGAAAGAAGCGTAACTAACCACATAATTTTGCATAACAATTTAACAATATTGTAATATTATATTTTATATATATATATATTATATATGTTAAAATTATATAATATTATAATATTATATTTTATATATATATATATATATTATATATGTTA
Source organism: Agapostemon virescens (assembly GCA_028453745.1). Classification (NCBI taxonomy): domain Eukaryota; kingdom Metazoa; phylum Arthropoda; class Insecta; order Hymenoptera; family Halictidae; genus Agapostemon; species Agapostemon virescens. The sequence continues at coordinate 12,492,948 of CM052093.1, read as the reverse complement.
AAATTATATAATATTATTATATATATTATATTTATATGTATATATGTCAAGAGTCAAGAGATTTTTGTCTAATCTAATGTTTGTCAAGAGTCAAGAGATTTTTGTCTAATCTAATTTTTGTCAAGAGTCAAGAGATTTTTGTCTAATATTTTTTTACTTCCTTGTCTTAACGCCATTTTTTCCATCTCTGATGGATTGGACAATTTAAATGGTTCGGGAACGAAGCATAATTTTTATAGTTTTTATAGCATTTTCAAATGTAGATCTATTGGGGTCGTTGCATGGACCATCGCGTCGTTTAGTGAAAAATAAAAAAAAAACCGTCTAGTCGTTGTTATTCTGTGTGCTGAAGATGAGGAAGAGGCAAAGGGAGAGAAAGAGCCCCTCGTCTCCATTGAAGTCGTAACTTTCACCTGTTTGTCTTACGCTAATTAACAGAACATGAAATATTTTCCAGGAACGCCTGGGGACCTTCGGGACGGTGAAAAGGAACAGTGGAGGAAGTCGACCGGCATGCTATTGTTGTCGCGTTTTGCCAAGCAAAAGTTAAGTATTCTGCAATAATCCACGTAATCTTTCCTTGGAATATTCCGGATTTTCTGTTAAAATTAGCTATTTGTACGAATGCCAACGACAATGACTAAAATCCATGTTTGCAGCAACGTGTAGAATTAGTGTAAAAAGTATTCGAACACCTTTTACAAACGAAAAATCACTTTTTCTTTTTAGTTGTTAGAAGAATCAATTTTCTAACTAATATGCGTGTAACTTGTTTTAAAAATTGTTACCGATTGCAATTGCCAAGAAAAATGTAAAAATTACCGTTTTCAAATTCTTTATCTGTCTTCATAATGTAAACGTGAAAAAGACATTTTGTAAATTTAAGCGAATTAAACGTAAGTATAAAGTTTTATCGAAATTAATTCACACATAAAAATGCTAATCATTACAAAAATCATAATTTTTTATAACTTTTGTCGATTTTCAATAAATTTCATTTCGCAGCAACCTCGATTGGTATTTATCAAACTTTGGGGCAACCTTCTCAATTTTTATTAGAAACATAGATACAAAATTTAAAAATCGTCATATTTACACTTTTCTATTTTATCTCCTTGCATTTGAAGCAATTCCTTTCGTACATTTGAAATTAATTACTATCACTCATACTCGGAATATTAAAATTTCTATCGGTTTCTTAATTGTAAACCTAGAAATTTAAAAGTTGTTTAAATAATATTATAACAATATTAAAAGATACACCGCAATGAATTTTTATGCGTTTTAAAAATCTACGCTTAAATGTAAAATTCTGATCATAGCTTTCGCAAAGCAAGTAATGGGGTAAAGGATATCAAAGTCGCGTTTCCAGCAAATAATTTAACAGAATGTAATTCTAACTTTTCTTAGAAGGAAGTTCAGGCTTGAACAATTTCACTGTTTGCGAACTAACGTTCTCAAAGGAGGCATCGCATTATCGTAGCCCAACGGGCGCGCATTATCGTAATTATTTGCCTTACTTCTGATTCATTAAAGCAGCTTCGCCGGCTAATTCGATTCACCTTGAAAGCGGGCGAGAAGTTAATTCACACTGTCGTGAGTTATGTTCCGCGTGGCGGAATATTTAATTCGCCATTACAAAATGTTAATCCCGTATTACTTGGCTCCCGGGAGAAACAATGAGGCCCCGGCTGGAGGCTCCATGAATTACGCGCAAGAACATCGGCCGCGATCGCCCGAGGACACTTGCGAAACAATTCTGTTTCCATTACATCTCGGCAGAATAATCGAATTTTTTTTCAACGAGCAAAATCGGAGAAGACCGCTGGAAGACAATCGAGACAGTCGAAAGGGCTCGCAGCAAAGAAACGTTTATATTTCCGCGGTTATGCTAGCATGTGATCTCGGGAACGAATCGCCCTGTGTGTTTCTGCCGAGTACGTCTCGGCGAAACGTATAAACGATTCCGTGTATTTCCAGAAAGATTGCAATTACAACGGCGACCGGGTCTCCCCGCGGACTCCTTTCTCCGCAATCGTGTCGTTTTTTCGATTGTTTAATCCTTGTGCTCAGGAAATTGGAACGATTATATTTTGAAAATTCAATTGACATTCCTTTCTGAGAAAAATGCTCGCGTCGTTCGCAGCGTGTACAAACCGGTGATATTAAATTAATTTATTCATTTCTGCAGGGGACACCGTTATTAACAGAGCAAACGGTGCGCGAGGATTCAGAAGAATATTCTGAATATAAGTATCTTCAAACGTAGCTGCCTATAAACATTATTTTTAGCGTAACTGATTTCTTTCACAACTAATTTTTAACTACGTTACGAAAGCACGTTTCTTGAACTACCTTCGGTAAAAATTTCAAGTAATAATATTCAATATTCTGGTCACAGTGAGAGCTAATGCGACAGAAACTGTCAGAGATGTAATTAACAAGAATCTTGAACAATAAATACAGTTTCTGCTACAAATGTTTAAACGTTCCGTACAGTGTGATTTTACAAGATAATAATTTTTTGTGTTATACAGGAATCACTTATTCAATATTCGAAATCAAACAAGACAAGGATATATTAATATTCCTGGATCATACAGTTAATATTGCAAGTAACCGAAACAACTGAAAATTGTACCGCAGCTACAATAATGGCGGTTCCGTAGTCTCGTCCGCGAAGATCCGCCGAGTAACACGTCTGTAATTTCTTCATTTGAAGAAAAAATCGTGATTCAACGACTCGGGAGCGTAAAAATTACAGACACCGAAGGGGAAGAAAAAATAAACAGAATGAAAGTTTTGCGATCGGTAGCCCGCTGACTTAAGAGCGGCAAGAAATATTCAAAACGCCGTGTTGTTTCTCCGCACGTCGCGGACACGTAAGAATTGATTTTGCAGAATAAATAGAGAGCCGGTGCTCCACGGAACGATTCCCGAGTCTGTATTTCCCTGGGAAAGCCTTGGGAAAAACGACAGTAGTGGTTAGGTACGGCGAAGTCGCGTTTCGAAAGTACGTACGTAACGGGAATTCATTTTCTCTTAAAACGTCGGCGAGCCTCTTTCATCATAAATGTTATTAATCGCCGGAGGGCCTTTCGTCCCGGCGATGTTCAACATTTAAGCGTCGAAGTTTTTCCACTTTCTTTTGTGAGTTTTCCCGTGCCGACCCCCTCCTCTCCTAGTTGACCCCATCGACCCCCTTGGAACATCACCCCCGCGCGACCCCCACATCGGTTTTCCTCGTTGGGACGGGACAGGATGGGAGTTCTGTTTAAAACGTTTGTCTTAACGAAGTTAGACTCCCGGGTTCCGAGAGAAGTTTTCGAGTTCGTGCCGCACGATTTGCAACCGGAGTTTCGCCAAGTCCGCGAATATATCTCTATACCTGTCCGTTGTACAGTCCCCGGTGCGCTAGAGCCACGACCAACCCCCGCAAACGAAGCCGGATCGCGCGGCAACCAATTCTTAAGATTTACCCTCTGCCTACCCTTTGACTTCGATGCTTCTAATTAAGTCGGCATTGCGATAATAACAATTATCCTGGCAACTTTCCGCGCGGAACTTTCGCCGATGGTACTCGGCCCTCTGTCGCGATACACGCTTAGCCAGGGCGCGAAACATCAACCCGGGGGCATTCGAATAAAAACATATATTTTGCTAGGCACACAACTAAATTATACAATTATCAAATTGGAAGGAGAAGCGTTGGGCGAACTTTATGACAAGAGGTCGCTATTGTTACCCCGGGCCTTGGTTCTTGACTTTAGATTCTTAAAGCTACGGTGTGGGCCTGTCACTGCCGCATCTGGCAATTATTGCCGGTCACATGTTGCTTTGGGGACTCATAGAAAAAATACAGAACTAGGCTGGGAAATTCTGTCGCATCCACCATATTCTCCGGACTTAGCACCCTCCGACTATCAATTGTTTTTGTCTTTACAAAATTTCTTGAGGAGCAAGAAATTGAGAAATGAAGAAGATATCAAACAAGCACTGGTTCAATTTTTCGCATCGAAAGATAAAACACTCTTCGAAAATGGGATATACAAATTGTTCTCACGCTGGCAAGAAATCATTAATAATAATTGCAATTACATTATTTAATAAAGTTTATTGACGGTAATAAAAATTTGTATTTTGTTTTATCTTTTCGAGAATAACTTATTTGTCCGAATACTTTTGCGACGATAAATTTCGACATAATTTAGTTCACTGTTTGATATTAAGAAAAATATGTGCAATAAACAGATAAAATTTATGTTATTACAAACTACAGTGAATGTTCTGTTATATTATAAAACAATAACTCCAAATTTTTGAAATTTTTGAAACTAGCAACAATATTTTGAATAACACAGTGTCCTAATATTAATAAGATCGCGCGTGGCCTGACGGAGATTTTCTTACAAAGTAGCGTTGGCAGTCAACGTGTTAAGGCGAGATAACGTTCTGGTGAGCGAGAGTCACCTTTCGAGTTGCGGCATCTAGTAATGTGGTGAGTGAGAGTCACCTTTCGAGTGCAACGGGTTAACATAGAATATGGAAAGTATTGGTTATATGGAAATATATGGAGAATAGAACACTTGAATGATCGATTGTACGTCTCGGATGTACAATTATCAGAAATCAGGCATCCGATGTATCCCATTGGATCGAAGATTCGCGAAGCAACGCAGACGACGCGCAGGTATCCAAACGGGAACGAAGCCTGACGTAATGCGCGATTGTATCCCAATTTCTATATCCGAATGGCGCATAAAGCATCGCGATTGAAATTCAATTTGAACGGGATGATCGGCCAGAAATACGGCAACGGTTCCCAATGAACCGGCACCGCGAGATGACGTTAATGTGACTGCAGGAGCTTTACAAGTCCCTGCTGGCGCCGCGCGCCAAATAGTCGTGACATCTCCAGTCGATAGTCACGACAATGCCGGGTAATACGTGCCCGTTGAACAAAGCTGATGCATGCGCATTTAAAACACGATGGTCGCGTTGCCGAACGCAGACCTGGGCATGCATCGCACACCGTGTCACCGAATATCAGTTTGTATCGACATCGACGCAACAATCGATTTATCTTGTTTTTTTTTTGCATTTTCTTTACACGTTCAGCACCGTGCGTGTTGTATTTAGTACTCGGCGTGCTTGGCCTAGAGAGTTGCGTGAGTTAAGCACAGGGAGTCCCGTAAAGTTCAAAGCAATTTCAAATGGAGAATTCCTGAGGTGATTCTGATCCTTCGCCATTTTTCGTATTGACGCTTTGTCTTTTTTTTGAGTTATTAACGTAAAACAAGCACCAATCCAATACAGAGAACGTATTACGGTTCGGTTAACAGCAACGCCACGCTCATCGGGATCTATCATCGGGATGGAATTCGTTCCCTATAGCCACGCTCCGATTGGTTCATATTTTCCGTTATTAACTCGACAACGGAACGTCGAATGGCGAATTGGCACGGGAAAATGGTGCACAGAATCGACTTAGGAATATCGCAATTTACCGTGTCCTCGTGTTTATCGACCAATAATAATTTTCAATTTGAATACAAATCTGTCTGCAAGTGTTGGACGACCAACCCCGTTATCGAGGGCTGTTTCACAGTGAGTTGTTTCCGTGGTAAATTCTTTAGCCTAGGAGTTACTCACCCTTCACGCGATTTCAACAGAGTAGTTATCAGTACCCCTTTGCTTTCTTATTCTTAGCTCCTAAAATATATATATATGTAGGAGTACAAACCTCCAAATTATTTGATGATTTTGATGAAACTTATGGGAGCTTATAGTGCTTTGAAAAATATTTGACACCAAAATTTGATATTTTTTAATCGGCGAACATCCACTTTGAAGAGGTGAAAACAGCCCTCAAATTTGGGGTATTTTTAAGATATTGCGGAAACCAGAGGTTGAAAAAATTTGAATTTCTTTTCAAATTGTGTATTTTTCAATGGAAAATGTAGTCGCGCAAGAAAATTTTAATAAAAGTTTTTTGTTCAAACAATAAAGCTATGAGCTCACATAAGTTTCATCAAAATCGGATTTTCGCATCTGAATTTGTTCCCTTGTAAGACTACCAGCGGCGGCCATATTGATCGGTCTGAAATATATTATTTTATATTTTCTGAAATTATAAGGACGACTTTAGTGGAAATAATTGAATATATTTGTTTGTACATTTATATAAGTATATATTAGGTCAATCGGAAAGTTCTGTCCATCTAGCGTCGAGTAGCCGTAGCTCGAACTGTGGGTAACTATAACCTCTAAAGTACGGATAACTTTTTAGTTTGAACATCTGTTAATAAAACTCAGTACACAACAATTTACGCTTGCATCAATAACTTCGTTTTTTTTCTACATTGAAGATGTCGGAATTTGAGCCGAATAAGCGTCATTTGCGCGAAGTGTTAGTCTTTTGTTTCAATTGGAAGAAAACGGCAGCTAAGGCTTATCGAATGATTGTAGACGTTTATGGCGATAATGCTGTTTCTGATAAAACATGTAGAGAGTGGTTTCGACGTTTTAAAAATGGTGATTTTTCTTTGGAGGACAAAGAGCGTTCTGAACGGACACGAGTATTCGAAGACGAAGAATTGCAGACATTGGTGGATGAAGATCCATGTCAAACGCAAAAACAAATTGCAGAAGCGTTAAATTGTGCTCAATCTGTCATTTCCGACCGTTTAAAAGCCTTAGGGAAGGTCTACAAGGAAGGAAAGTGGGTCCCATATGAACTCAAGCCAAGAGACATTGAAAGGCGGAAAACCATTTGCGAAATTTTGCTTGCTAGGCAACAAAGAAAGAGGTTTCTCCATCGTCTCATCACTAGGGATGAAAAATGGATTTATTTTGACAATCCTAAACGTCGAAAAACCATTTGTGATCCTGGTCAACCCTCAACATCGACGCCAAAGCGGAATATCCACGGAAAAAAGGCTTTACTCTGCATTTGGTGGGATCAGGAACGTGTGGTACACTATGAACTGCTAAAAACTGGTCAAACAGTCACAGGAGATCTCTACCGACAACAAATTATCCGTTTGAGTCGAGCATTGCACGAAAAACGACCACAATATGAAACGAGACAGCGTAAGGTGATTTTGCTGCATGACAATGCTCGGCCTCGCGTCTCAAAAATTGTCAAGGAAACGATAGAAGCACTTCGCTGGGAAGTGCTACCACATGCGGCTTATTCACCAGACTGTGCCCCATCTGACTACCACTTGTTTCGGTCGATGGCACACGCACTTGCTGAAGAACGATTTAATTCGTACGAAGATCTCGAAAAATGGATCTCCGCCTGGATAACTTCCGAAGATGAATCATTCTTTCGACGCGGAATTCGCTTGCTGCCCGAAAGATGGGAAAAAGTCATCGCTAATGATGGACAATATTTTGATTAACGTACTTTTTCATTTTCTTTCATGAATAAAGCTATACTTTTTGTAAAAAAACGGACGGAACTTTTCGATTTACCTAATATATCCATAAAAATTGCTCTTTTAAGACTTTATTTAGTGCATCATGGATCAGTGGTTGCACTTAAATCGGTCGCAGTGTAATCACTTTTGCAATGATGCTAAAGAAACTGATCTCATGCCAGTTTATTTATAATTTTATTGACGAACAGTGCTCAACTCGCCCGAATAGTCTTAATAATAATAGTGTTAATAATAATCTTAACTCGCTCTCAATTTTAAGTAAATCATCAACGTGTTCCACGAACATGGCTAATGGAAGAAGTCGCTGATTCTGCAGATTAAATTGACCGACTCTATACACGCTGCCGTGCGTTCGTTTTCGAAATTCTGATCCCCTAATTGTGCGGCTCGTTAATGCGTGCGGTATTATTGGTAAACAAATAGAGAGTGCAAATTCGATGAAACTTTAATATTGATACGAGCCCATTTAACGGCGCTCTTCCCGCCATTTCGACCAATTTATACAGCACGTATACCTTCGACGTTCTTGCATTGTCTCAATATCGCTCCGAATAATACTATATTTTTTTCTCAGTTTTTCCACACAGAATCAGTTCCTATCCAGTTATACTATCTCGGAAAATCTGTCGCTACTTCTCACTGCTGTTTTTATTTTTACCGATAAACCGTGGCGATACGTTTCATCGAACGGAAAACGCGAAGCAGTTGGTACAGCATTCAAAATTGATCATTTCAATTTGAGCTAGGTCCAGTTTGATCCCGAGGCAGTATAATCAGCCATAACAATCGTATTATGTTCCCGGTTGCTGGTTTTGCTCAGGGATGAAAGAAAGCAACGAGACAAAGCGGAGAAACCGGCAATTTCGAGGTAGCGTTACGCAATTTACTACCTTCTCTCCGTAGAAAAGTTCCGGGGCTAAATAAGAGAGCTAAGGTCTTATTAGGAGATGATGGGAAGGAAAGGCGATGTTATGCCATTCCCAAGCATGGTTCTCGGGAACAACATGCTCTCTTAAGTTAACGGAACAGAGATGTGGAGGGACACCGGCAGATGAAGGTAGTTTGTCAACCGAGGGCTTGTTTCTAGTCCCGGCTGAACCTAATTAAAGTCGTACACTTTTCTTTCATTACCGTCCTCGTTTTGCCGTGCACCCTTAAATTCAACATTCCCCGGCATGCTTGGGATTACAACAAATGATCCGTAAGGTATCTTACTTCCCTCGTTCGTCCGGAATGAAAATGCTCCCGCGGATTCTGTATGCCCTTTAACACCTACGCCGGACGTCGATGTTGTTAATTAAAAGCCTGCTTATTCTTCCGAAACACGAGGCTCCGCGAAAGACATCAACGGCGTCGCTTCTTTATCACTACGCCGACCGACCTGTGTCAAAAATCATTTGATTCCATCGAGCTGACCAGGATCTTTTGCTATCTTTCCCTTCGCGAGGGGGTTCTCACGTAATCGTAACGCGTTACGTCGTAACAACATTATACATAAGTGCATATGAATTTTGCGACACTGTACAAGTTGAGCACCCGGTATATTCCTACAAGCCAGCGCATTGGCACTCCGAGCAATTTTAATTCCAAAGTAAAGACATTTTTTTCCACCTAGAATAGTTTCATTTTACATGGTTCATTTCCTTCCGTACATATAAAATTTATTGCTATTACTCGTACAATTTAATTTCTACAGATTTTTTAAATGCAGCCACAGTGAGGTCAAAGTTATTTTGGCTAACAGTATGGCAATATTTAGTGTCGCCTCGGAGGCGCCATTGGAGTGCTAAGGGTTAAACTCATTTCTGCGTACTAACAAGTCGTGTGTCTTCATAATATTATTCGCACCACCCCTAAATATCGAGCCTCGTTAAGTTAAGCGCTCGAAGCGCAAGGATAAATATAAAACGTTCTTGCAAAACGATTTACTATTCGTGCGCTCGAAACATAACGAAAGTAAAAGATTTTAAAATATTTTGGTTGAAGCAATGTTTCTAAACGTATCACCACGTGTCCTCCGATAAACTGATCCATGTAGACTATGTGTACGATTTTTCTGCGATTTTTACTAAAAAATACGATTGAATAAAGAAGTCAATTCAATTCATTTCTGCAAAGACAATTTTCTAACTTCGATGACTGCAAAATAAATCCGTTCGAAAATTGTCATTTGACCCCGTTGCAGTAAGTTCAGTACGGTAAGTTCAGCGTTAACCCTCTATGGGCCGAATTTTTGTTTTTAATCCAAAATAATTGGGGGAATGAAAAATCAGAAATTACAAACCTATATATGCAATATGTTAAACAATATGTTTAAACAATTTTATTGCAATATATTTACTATGTGACTTTCAGGTAACAACGGCCTATAAAGTTTGCACTTCTGTGCATAAAAGCTTAAGCGTGAAATTCCATAAAACAATTTGTACTTGACGTTAAACATTTTATTTTTGAAATCTCTTTGTTGGATCACATTGCAGTGCATTGTAATGTATCCACATGAGAGTTTTTATTGTATTCTGGTCGATTACTATTTTCAGGGTCCACAAAATATGAAAGTTATTAACCAAATTATGCTAAAATGTATGAAAATGTTATTCGCAATTTTTAACCCTTCAGTCTATTGTTATTGCGAGCGATCTTCAGCATCCACAAAAGTGAAAGTTATTAATCAAACTTGTTCTAAAATGTTTGAAAATGTTCGTCGCAATTTTTAACCCTTCATTCTATTATTATTACTGTGGATCTTCAGCATCCATAAAAATGAAAGTTATTAACCAAACTGTGTTAAAATGTTTGAAAATATTGTTCGCAATTTTTAATCTTTCATACTATTATTGTTGCTGTTGATCTGCAGGATCCACCAAAGTGAAAATTATTAATCAACTTGTTCCAAAATGTTTGAAAATGTTTTTCGCAATTTTAACCCTTCATTCAATCATTATTACTGTGGATCTATACATATTAGTATAGTCAACTATATTGCTTATAATTTCCTTGTCAAATAGTTTTCGAAAATAGGTCACAGGAGAATGGGGTCCTTCGGGGACATTAGGGCAATCTCCTTTCCAAGGGCGATAACAACTATTATTATTCGTCTGGGATAGTGGTTGCCAAACAATTTTTTGTAGTCTTGCATCTTCTTCATCTGACGCGGATCGAGTACTAAATTCTTCGTCACAGTCAATGACATTTATCCGTCGTCAGGAAAATACTATTACATCTTCATCGGACTCGGAATCTAATAAGGAATCATCGGATCTATTACCGCTAATGCGTGTAATTCTAATTCCTCTGTTATTTCTATCTGATTTTATATTCATATTTTGGGTCTATGATGTATAAATTTCAAAACAGGAGAAAGCACAAGCTTTATCCTGAATGTATCGAAATCTGCGATAATAGCCTACTGTAACCTCAAAGTTACAAAACTGTATCATAAAAAAGCAGTAACAAATTGAAAATTGAAATGCAAACAAATAGGTTGTTATTGATATACGAACCCAAAGCTATTATGTGCACTATTTTTAGTTTGGTAATCACTGACAAAAGCACGAATAATATCAACTGGATCAAATGGTTTCGCTTATTTTTACTGCAGACAGTTTGTACAGCATTTATTTTGTTATTTCAGGTTGATGAGCCTAGCAACGGTCGTAAATATTAATATTGGTTGTCTTGGAAACGTTATAGAATTAAGATTTATGCGCCGTCTCATGAAAAAAGCTACAATTATTTGGTAAAATGTCGATAAATTAAAATG
>CM052093.1:12456467-12481640 GCA_028453745.1 Agapostemon virescens | reverse complement strand
TGGTTTCGCTTATTTTTACTGCAGACAGTTTGTACAGCATTTATTTTGTTATTTCAGGTTGATGAGCCTAGCAACGGTCGTAAATATTAATATTGGTTGTCTTGGAAACGTTATAGAATTAAGATTTATGCGCCGTCTCATGAAAAAAGCTATAATTATTTGGTAAAATGTCGATAAATTAAAATGTGACCTGAAAGTTACACGGGTCCATAGAGGATTAACAGGTGAAATTGAAGCGATTCGGACGATTTCTGAAAAAGTGATTCCGATGGAAATCGTGCGCCATCGATTATGAAACTAATTTCACGTTTTCGGATAACTCGGAGAGAGCGGGAGTCCGAACGAAAAATGGCCAATCAGAATATTCGATTCCCTGGGTTCCATCGGACTTCGTCTCGCATTACCGTCGAGCCGAGGCGTCCCATCAACCGAGTACTAGGCACGCGCAGCGTCATCGTTCCATGGTAGCCCCATGAGAAGCCCGCGAAACAGAGAGGTTACACGTACGTGGCGTGGCATAGGGAACGTATTCCCTGATAGGATGGCTTGTCCGGAAGCCGCTTCGATACGGTTCGCTCATCCGTACGTTCCCGAGCAAAGTTTCTGGTACTCTCTCTCTCTCTCCCTCCCCCTCTCTCTCTCTCTCTCTCTCTCTCTCTCTCTCTCTCTCTCCAGTGAATTAACAACACCGCGGTCCGCTCTACTTGAACGGTCGTGTAATCTCGCGTATAGGCTGTCCCTTCCATAAACGTGCAGAGCATTGTCGGTTGCACACGAATGCCTGGCTACCCAGTGGTTACGGTAATGAAATTGCTACGCTTCCCCTGCAGCTGATATTATTCCGCTTCCAACAGGAATACCGGCCATTGCGTTGGTTGGTTTAGGGACCGGCGGAGTGATATTTCGAGAAGTTTCCTCGAGCTATTCGCGAGCTTGCTTCCATTAAGCATGTATATTGTCCGCTCTATACCTGCTGGATACGTACCACCCCCCACACCCCGTCCTCCTGCCATCTCCCACCCCCCTCGCCCACTTGACGAGCAGAACCACCGACTTTCCAGCTTTTCCTGCCCGTCCACGCCCCTCCCTCGCATCCCCGTCACCGTCGACCAAGCTTTTTCCGTTGCCTAAGTGTCCTTAACCGCAAATTAATGGAAATACAACGACCATGTTTTTCGGCTGGTTCGTTTGTGCTCGCTCTACAATGCACGCGCGAATCATGCTCGTCCTGCACCCCGTTTCAAACGTCTTTTGTCAGAACGGCGCTTCTCAACCACGCGCAATTAATATACTTTTTCCCCGTGCGACGCGATTCAACAGACGAACGCGACGAGGTACGATAACGATGCATTTTTTGGCGATTTGCAAGCCGGTCGTCGAATTTTAGAGATTTTTTCTAGAACGCGGATTCTGTCTTGGGGATTTTTGAGACACATGTAGCGGACCTTTTGGAGAAAAGTCAATCGGACCCAGGTAGGAGTATCTTAGTCGCCGGAAGTCGATCCCTACCTGGTGTGCACATTTGGCGAGCAGATTCGAGGGTTTTCCGTGGCGTGCACATTTGGCCGCCAATCCTCGATTTTCACCAGGACACGGCTAGTCGATCCAAGGTCACGAACTTTCTCCAAGGAGCCCGTACAGGAAAACGATATCCCCACCCCAGAAGTTTCCTTGTTCGAAGGAAATTTGTAATTTATGTTAAAATAATAAAATTTTAATAAAAATTGTAATAAAATTTTAATGTTATGTTAAAATTTAAACGACGTGTATATCTAGTGGATCGCGTTACAAAATCGTTTTCCTTTCAGTATTATATGGCGAGGGGTTAAGGTGGAGCTGTTCTAAGGACTGCTCGCAGCATTGATGTCTCTTACAGCTGTACTTTCGCTCCCTATTGATGAAACTTATTGTTAACGTATATGACAAGCAAAAGCTCTTCCTATAATCTTCTTCACATTAGTACATTTTTATTAACAATGCTGCTAACATTTTCTGCACTGTATAAAGAGACTCAGCTTACTGCGTATCTGCCACTACTGTCACAGTATTCAAAATATTAGTAAATATTATAGATATTAACATTATCCATGTCAAGCTACTTTTGCTCGACTTTTCATACAGGCCATTTAATATGTAATTAAATATCTATATATTATTGCAAATTTATTTGTTTATTCCATACTAGATTCTTGATAATGTCTCATTCTTTTGATCTGGGTTATGTATGCTTTAGATATAAATTTACTATAAAATATATCTTTCTAGTGCGTTTGCTCAGTCCATACTACATTCTTTATAATGTCTCAGTCTTTTGATCTGGATCATACATGCATTAGTTATAAATTTATTGTAAAATTCCTACCGTATTAAATAAACATGTCATAGTATACCACCGATGGTACGCGTGACACGGACCGTCTTAAAGATTGCTGTTCGATCGGATTAAAAGATTTCAGGGAAGATTTAAAATGAAAATTGTCTTAATTCGCGCAACGAGTGCGCACATACGTGCGTTAATATGCGACGTCGACATAAGTTACGCGGAGCACAGTCGAATTCTCATTTTTATTGTAAACGCATAAAATCCTTAATGCAGCGATCGGTGATCGAATTAAAATTTCAATTTCAGTAGGTAAATCGTGACTCGGCGGCGTTAACGAAAATCGTAACTCGGCAGCGTTAACGTAAAGTTCCAATTTCATTTTTCATAGTGTGCGAAAACAGTGAATTCACAGAAACGCGGGCGAGGTCTAATTACCGCGGAGTGTCTACGGTATAATGAAGCATTAACGAAAAACGATAACGGGCGGAGCATGAGTTCAAATTAATACATAAGTGAGCCCGGTATTTCCGCAGTCTTTCCTTTATTCAAATTATGCTTGTTATATTCGGCGATAATAACGTGTGTGTCCCTCGTAAAGTACGGAAAACGAGCCGAGAAAAGCCGCGGCACAAAACGCGAAATAGCTCGACGCCGGATTACACGGTGGGTGTAAGTTACGGGGAAATTTGTAAATGAATTATTTGGTATCGAAGTATGAGGGTAACCGGAGGCATAACCGCGCAGTGAGCATTCCTGCTTCTATAACGGAGCAGTCAATATTTACACGGCAAACGGCGGCCAATGAATTCATACAGTCTATGCGAAATAACATTTTATGTTCCGTTTACGTATTCATTATTTATTTTGCATGTTATCAACATCCCGCGCAATATTTTCGCGCATAATGAGAAAGGAGGATCGTGTTCCACCGTGCCGGGAAAACATTTTTCAATGGATGTGTACCGAACAGAAAGAAAAATAAAACAGATCTTGGCCGGGTTTATGGTGACCCGGACCAAAGTCCCGTACTCTATTTTCACATGGTTCCTTCAATATTTACCGTATCATATAAATATACATTAACGCTATTTACGCGGTAGAGGATTATTTACAAATACCTCGCAGGGCAATTTATTTGTATCTTCCTTTCTGAACGGTACGATTTAATAATTCATTTTCATGTGCTCACCGATGGAAAAATGTTTTTACAGAGAAATCGCGATTTCGTACGGTGGATTGTTAATAAAAATGCGCGGACCGAATCGTGGGAAGAATACGGTGTACGCGATTAGCGTGGTAGCACGTTCGTCTCGCTGAAACTGTTAATTTTAGTATGTCTATGGTGCTTAACATCAGTCGTCGGAATAACTAGCAGCAACTTCGAAACATCTTCGTTTCAGTCATTAACCGACCTCCTCATGCTTTAGACTAAGACTTTGAAGTATGTAGAGTATTACTAGAGTACACTTAACCCAAAATGGCCCGTCCAAGGAGTTTCTCGAGAACGTGAACTGTTAAAACGATTTTATTCTGGCCATTTACAATAGTTTGATGAAATCGTTTCATGTGACACGTGCGTGTACTGAGGTGAAACATTCGAGTCAACTATGTAATGAAGATTGTCGGTGCCATTTCTATTTAGAATCAATCTTGCTTTCTCTTCTCCAGACACATTCGTACTGTTTTATATTTAAAAATTAAAAAGGCATTCCCGTTTGTCCATACTTTCTGTATCACTTTAGAGAAACACGGAGAATATTAAGACCTGGATAAAATCGTACACGACGCTACGAAAAAATTAAAATGGTGTCCAGGAAACAACTAGAAATCTGTTAGTAGCTGCAACAAAAAGAATAGAATCTTGTCTGCGGCGTAAAGTGGTTAATTTTCTCAAAAAACGTGGCCGGAATCGATAAAAAGAGCTTCCAGTTCGTGGAATTTAATTATTGTTATCAGCAGACTGTGGAGCATTATGAAAATTAAAATTTGTCTGCGACAGTTGGAAGAAATTGGAGGTACGTATAAGTTTTCTCTCCCTTTGTTAATCTTAATAAGATGGAAATGGTATGTGGACATTCTGGACAATTTAAAATGATTTCTTGTTAGTTTGACGGTTTTTTCAGCAACTCTTTAAAACATATTCATCGGTCTGTTTCATCAGAATTTGAGGAGCTGCTTCGAAATGTAAATATTTAAGTAGTAGTTATTAATAAAAGATATAATTAAAATATATAAGTAGTAACTATTTAAGTGTAAGTCCTTCCAGCTGGAACAAATAAAAACAATTAAGTATGCACTTTGTTTATACATATTTATGTATTTTGTCAAACGTACAAACATAAATGCTGAAATTAATTGCAATTATCTGCAAAATTCATGAGTTAAGCCTATTTCTTACAAAGCTTCTTCATGAATTCGTTTGTTAAAATCATTGATAAATTTTTTGAATACTCATGGAATTTTTCTAATGAATCCTACACTTCAGTGGAACACATTTTTCAATGAAAGCTATGAAAGTACATAAAAGATTGTTACATCATCCTAACATCGAGCGTTTGTCCAGAATAATTCCATGACTACCGACTTGCAATCGTTAAAATTTCGTCCCTTTAAAACTGCTTTTAAAACAGTTATCAAGCCCAGAAAAAATTTCGGAAATCATCGCTGTTCCTATCGAACGCAAGAAATTACGAATTTCGCGGAGATTTTCGGTCGGATCGTCGAGGGCGTCGTCGCCCATAATTATTAATTTTTCCTTAATTACAAGGAAACAGTTTGCTCGTTGCCCGGCACATTCCCCGGCGCAATAACGGTGCCGGCGTCGCGTAGTATCGTTTCGCGGCTATTGTCTGACTTTAATTACAGTGGACACTCGATATCAAGGAGCGGGAGCGGAAACCGCGGTACACGCGGGCTAAGTAGATGGTAGATTATTCCCGAGGTGTTTAAGCGGAACTGGGTTCCAAGATTAGCGTCCGATTTCGCTTCGAAACTGATCCTTCGATTAGCCGTAACGGAACCGCCGATCAGGTCGACCAGCCGAGGTGAGAGAGAGAGATAAAGAGAGAGAGAGAGAGAGAGAGAGAGAGAGAGAGAGAGAGAGAGAAAGGGTGAAAGGGAGGAAGGGTGGCTCCGCCCACGCGACGCGAAGAACAATTTCTCGGCACACGTAAGACGCCGGGCACAAATGGGATTAGGTTCGCGGACCGGGGCGGGGAGCCGAAAGTAGTATCATCAGGAGGACTAGTGAGAGCCACTGTCTGTCCGTGTGGTGGTTCAATTACTGTTACCCCGTTAACGACCGCGCCAGAGGGCCGATAATGTCGCGATACGGTCAGGGGTTAGCCGTGGTTCCTTTATGCTAACGAACGCGTACACACCACGGGCCCCGGCATACAGACAATCATATATCGACTACCGAAGATAGCGGAGAAATTAGCTGAAAATGGCGGGCCCCGGTGATTATTGCAACGGTCAATCTTAGTCGCACGGTTATTCGCGCGGTATCTGCCTCTTTGTCCGGAAACCCGCGTTCAATTCCCGATGGCCAGCCGAAATCGCGGTAATTTGTAAGGGTCGTTTATCGGCTATAGCAAATTAATCGAAAGGATTACCGGTACTCTCTCTCTTCCCTCGCCCACCACCGTTCTCGTTGTTCCTCGCCGCCTGAAACGATGCATTGTTGCTTGGAAAAATTAACCGGACCATCAACATTAATTTGCGATCGTTAAAAATTGCCACATGAAATCCTCCGGTGACATTTTGCTGATTTCAATCTGTATTTTCGGAACTGAATCATCTTTGGTTCGTAAGTTTATTTATTAGATGCGTGTCACGTTAAGGAATACTATGTATTTAAAACGTTGATGACTCTGTGCAAACAGATTGATGCTTACCTGGTGGAAGTCACGAGAAGAATGAATATTTGCTCGCCCGGTTTGCGAATGTTTCAAAGACTGACGTAAATTGTAGAGGTATAATTTTGACGGTGAAACTGAAAGAAACGGAGAAGGAACTTCGAGTAGAAAATTTGGGTGTGTGGTGTATGGAATTGATAAAAATGGTAGAGAAACAGAAATACAAACACTGTTATAAAATACTATGGGATTCCAAGGAACCGAAAACTGGAATTCATTATGAGACGTGTAAAATACAAATTACAAATAATAAATTACGATAGAATAATTTTAAACGAAACATATGAGAATCAAATGGATACATAAAATTGTAGCATGCTTTGATAAAAGTACAAATCGTAGCGAAAGAAGTTCATTAGAATAAAATTACTCCAGGAAATGATAGTATTGTTAGGGTATATTAGGAGCATTGTAATCGAGAAAGATTGCTGGTTCTTGAGAATTAGGTCAGCCGAAAGTAAAGTAAAAAAGAAAGCAAGGAAGAGTACTGAAAATAAGAGTAAGCGAGATAAAATGCCACATGGGACTCGTTACAACAGTTCCGGATATTTTATACATCGCCTACTATCGTATTAGTGTCTCTGCTACTAACACAAATACTTTCATTTGTTTCTTATTATCCCGAGCTGGGAATTAGTCGTAGAATTTTCTGAAACTTGTATTTAGTAGTGTGCAATCTTATTTGGAGGAAGCATCAGTTAAAAACGAATTGTCTGCGCGAATCAGTAGTATAGGTCAACCCTTAATCGGACTTGGTCAGAAATACATCACAAACATTCTTGAAAAATATTTTAATTTTAAAAGTGTAAATTTCTTAATTCAGAAAATTTATTTAACACTAGACTCAGAAGAGCCAGTCATATTGACCGGTGTTAAGTTATTTATTCTAAAATTGTTGAAATTAAAAGTCTCTTACGTAGGAAATGTGAATCGAACTTGTAGAAATAGTAAAAAGTCAAGATAAGTCGATCTTGTCATTTTTGCGAAACAATGCATGCCAGTCACTTGTTGAATTCGGTAAATTTATAGTTAAATAAGAACGTGTTTTGCAACATGAACGAATTTGCCTACAATGCATGGTTTTGCGAATTACGAACGCGACATTCATCGAGAAACAATTCTAGAATATCCACGATCGTAAAGAATAAGTAAATTGCGCTCGTCCCTGGCTAAATCCGCTGGTTTCTTAATGGTAAACTTCATTTTATATGTGTATCGCAAGCTAGGTTATCTCCGGGGAACTTTGCAGTTTATATTAATGGAGTCAACGCATGAACAAACAGAGAACCGTGTGCTCGATATCACTTTCGTAAGAAACACACGGAGATAGATGTTCATCGTATACTAAGCCTTTAATACTTTAAGCTTGCCACTAATGTCTCTGCTGGTGCAGTGAAACTTGATGCACGCGATAATGTTCAGCTTACCAATCGGTAACCTAATTTTTTCACCTAAATCTAGGCATTCCCACGTCAACTTTTATAAATCAAAATCTTTTATTCGCGGTTTGACCTGCTTTAAAAAATCAAATCCCCAGATGGTTGAATAGAAAATTAGCTGACGCGGCTGACAATTACTTGACTATTCTACTTCGAAATTATGACGCACGGGAACCGACGAATTTTAATAAAAATTAACTTTGACAACATTTTATTCTAGATTTCTCTCTGCATATAAAATTAAACTCTTTAAAGTTAAACTGTGTCAGAAGGCACAACTTCTGATGTAGGTATTTTTTTACTACGTAAATGCGTGAAGGTCATACGAAGGTCAAATTCGTTTCGTTAGTACTGAATCGCTTATACGTTCAGGCTGAAGACACTTCCGAATACGAACTTTAAAAAGATGAGTACTAGGGCCTGTAACAGAACCAACTCTACTACTCAATATTAACCCCTTGCCATACTATTTTCTTTGTAACTAAAATTATTATAATATCTTTGTCGCTGAAAACGTTACAGAAGAAAAAAGCTCTGGTATCGATTACAAACGAACATCATTTGATTTTGTCAAAAATAAAGGTATAATATTTATATTTGTTAGAATTTATTTAAAATCTTCAACACGAGTCTGACTTGTCACAATATGGCAAGGGGTTGAAATTAAAATACCTGCTGACGTAATGATTTTTCGCTATAAATGATTTAGCACGTTTTCTATAAGGAATTAACGTCAAATATTAATAATAAATAAATATATATATATAGGAGTACAAACCCCAAATTATTTGATGATTTTGATGAAATTTATGGGAGCTTATAGTGCTTTGAAAAATATTTGACACGTGTTTTATTTGTCGGCTACCATCCACTTTGAAGGGGTGAAAACAGCCCTCAAAGTTGAGGAAATTTTTTAGATATCTCGAAAACCAGAGGTTGAAAAAATTTGAATTTTTTTTAAATCAATGGACCTTATTGTTTCTAAAACGATTTCGCTACGCGACAAATGGAACGATCCGCGGTGAGGTGAGAAAACAGGAAAGGCGAGCGAAAGATTCGAATGAAGGATTGAATTCGTAAGGAGGCGGTTAATGGGGAGAGAGGGCGGAAACGTTCGCGTATGGTGAAGATAGAAGATGTGACGTAGACAGGGAGAAGCCGTCGGCGAAAGAGAGCAACAGTGGTAACCGGTAGCAAAAGGTGAGAGACAAGGAGAACTGGCAGTCAAAGCAGGCTAGCAAAGCGGGTTTTGCGCAATGCGCCCGCCAGCGCTGCAGTGGAGTTTATTCCTGATCTCTTGCGTACGCTCTCTTCTCTGTTTGTGAATCATTGTGTGTCACGAGGTGTTGCAGTTTCAAACTTTTTGCCCCGCGTATATCTCTCCGCTTTGATCTCATCTCTGTCCCCACGCTCGAGCGGGCGAGTCCACGCGTGCTTTCTTTTCGATTCGTCGGCAAACAAGACATGCTCAATTGTTCATCGAATTGCAAATGCTGAACCAATTCAGTTTACCCGCCACATCGAGCCGATGTTTGTCCTGAACTCGATTGCTATTGTTGGCGAAGGTAGCTAACTATCTTTTTTCTACGCGCACGCGGTACCAATGTGTGCGCGTTCTTCCTGATCCTGTGACCAAAAAAAAAGAGAGAGAGAGAGAGAGACTCGACTGTTTTGTCGAATTGCAAATGTTCTATTTATTGGCTTGACCTATTACATTGCGGACACGTTTGTTTGCGAGCCGATTGATGTTGCTAGTGGCAACTTGGCATCTGCATTTAACACCTTGACCGTGTCGTCCGTGTATTTGGGGCACACCGAGTTCTTCGACTCGGGAAATTAGGTTTATTGTTCGAGTTTAACGCTAGAACTACCAAACCAGTCATTTTGACTGGTCCCTAGTTTTTTCTTTCGCAATTATTGAAGTTATAAAAATGTTTTCATCAGAAATTTTCGGATGTATTTCTTTAATGACGTATATCTTACAATAAGAATTATATGAAGTTTTTAAGAATGTTGTTGGACTTATTGTTCGGTAGTTCAAGTGTTAAGGGATGGGAGATGGCGCAGATTATCATTACTGTGACGAAGGATCTACTATATATATATAAATAGTACATAATATAAAATTGTACTATTTTATGTCAGTTAAAAGAAATAGTAGCTAAATGACAATCTACCTCTTCCTTTAATAATTTCAACACTGGAATATTATGTTTTTGAGACTTCTGTGTTCTCGGTGAATGAAAGAATACGATAGAAAAGCAATTAAAGATTTGTTCTGTGTACAGTGAGAATTTAGAAACTATATTACAGATCAGAAATCATTTTCATAATTTTAGTTCTGTTTTAATATTCGTGTTTTATTATTTGTCCAAAGATAGTGGATACTTTTCTAAATAGAAGGGCTTCGAGCAATTGCTAAGAAATTAGATAGTGCTATACCTACAGGGTACGTCTTACAGCATCCTCCTTACCAAGCATTGATCTCACTAAAGCATGGCAGTCTACACTGTAGAATTTTATATTTCCAGAATGCATTTGAAAATTTGTACGAAACATTTTTCAATGTAGAAATACGGCGTGTTAATTTAGTACTACAATTTAGTGCTACAAACCAACAGCTATAAGAATGCCACGAGATTAAAATAATTTGTTTAACGAAATAATAAGTGGCCGGTATGCATTTGTAGTATAATCATTTTAGCCACGAGTCAAGAGATCGGCGGTTCGATAACATTGACGCGTTAATAAACCGTGAATAGAAACGATGATAAATCAACTAAATCCCGGCTAAATAAACAAGTCAGCGTCGATCGAAATCTAACACAATTCCGCGAGAAAATAAAGCATAATCGCTGGGAGCAGACAAAAGCGGTAGATTTTTAATAATTCAACGGGCTGCGTTTGAAATGCTGTCATCCCGCGTCTCTCTCTCTCTCTCTCTCTCTCTCTCTCTCTCTCTCTCTCTCTTTATGTTGTTTCCTTGCGAACAATTTAAATCCTCCGCACGTATTACTTTATTTTTACTGTTATCCGATACCACTCTAAAATATCAGCTGGAACATGACTTTTCAACTCCAAGTGCGCCGCGGCGCCTATGCTTTTGCTCTCGAAATTCAAAACCACTTTGAAGATGAGAACTTCCGTTCGATCGATCGTCATTGATACGTTCTGAACACCCGCGAGAACCAAATAAACACACTTATGAGAAGTCGCATCCTGACAGGAAAAGGAGCAACTCAGGGAATAAGAAGCTTCTGCTGAAACACAATGCAACTGTTTTTCTATTATTATACTTTTTTCAGAATTTCGAATAGATCGATTCACTTCGTAAATAGAATGACGAATTTTGTCTAGTATAGATCTAAATTAAACATAAGATCATTCTATGTGTAACATGAAACTGTATTCTGCAATTGTTAGAAAATATTAAAGTGCACCTTCAACTATCGTTATTTGAATAACTTTTCTACAGTTTCTATAATCTGTAGAATGGTGTGTATAGTTAAAACTAATCGATATTAAACTGGTTTCCCATATCCAACTTTATCTCCCCTAGCATAATTCATAAAAAATAAATTCATTAATGAACTATCTTCTGTGGTTATTCAAAAATGAAATTCGAAAGTTCAATTTCAGTTATAATCGTTTAAATAATTTTTCTGCAAATTTTATAATCTGTAGAATGGTGCATACAATTAAAACTAATCGATATTAAACTGGTTTCCCATATCCAACGTTATCTCCCTTAGCATAATTCATAAAAAATGATTTCATTAATGAAATGTCTTCTGTGGTTATCCAAAAATGAAATTCGAAAGTACAATCGCAGTTATTATGGTTTAAATAATTTTTCTGCAAATTTTATAATTTGTAGAACGGTGTGTACAGTTAAAACTAATCGATATTAAATGTTCTCCTTTTTCTCCGAGCACGATTCACAAATTTCTAAAATCCACTAGGTCTAAACTGGTTTCCTATATTCAACTTTACCTCCTCAAGCATAATCCATGAAACGTGTGCTGTTAATGAACAATTAAGTTTGGAAAGTTTCGAAAGAACATTTTAATCAGGAACGTTATCAATGAAAATCAATTTTCTTAGCCCACTTACACTTGAACAGTTTCAAACTCTAATACACCGACACAGGTGGAGATAGAATTTTAGCTTCGACGTGAAACTAGATTAAAGTGAAACTAATTTAAGAAGACGAAGAATCTATATTTAACGGATAATTGTATTTGTGATGTGTTGGATGAAGATAAAGCAAAGCAAAGATTACATGTAACACGGTAACTGTGAAATTAAATAAATTCATTATATTATTTCTGGACTTCGCAGAGCAAACTCTTATCTCAGTTAAATGTTTGTTCAATGTAGTATTGTCACAATATATTGTTTTAACTAGATTATTTCTCCAGACCTGTAGTTATGGTATTTTATATACTGGTTAAGGCAAATTATCATCTTTGAAGAAACGGCAACTGTTTCAAGTTCGATAAATTGTCCGAAGTTTTGGTGATAAATCAAAATCTATACAATCTATCGATTGATTGATAAATCAGAAAATAAAATAATTTATTAATACTTTTAAATAATTTATAAAAAATAATTTATTAATATATTAATATTAATTTTAGTAATACTCGCTTGAAATGTCAAATCGATTGGTCCGAATCAGGTTAAAAGCCTGAAAGTTTGAAGTGCAGAGTTTGAACAAATACAAAGTACTTCGATACTTATCTTCAGAAATCTTTAGTAGTAAAATCTGAAATTTTTCAGACACGTTTCAAGGCGGTCCAACGGTAGGAGTATACAGGGTGGAAATTATAAAGCGTTACAGTCGGATATCTCTGAGAATATTGATTATACGCAAAAATGTTTGAGATGAAAATTGTTCAATAACGAGGAGGACATCTGTGGTGGAACTTTTATTATTCCTGGTGGACACTCCATGGTGAGGTGAAGGTAAACTTTCTTTTTTTAAGTGGAATGATACGTTTTTTTCATCTACCATCAAATAGTGCGTTTTAAGACGAATTCTACGATCTATGACTCAAGGTCATTCAAGGTCAAACTTGTAGGGAAATGGAAAAGAGGTGTGATCGTTTTATTTGTACTTTGGTATGTGTTCAAAATGATTATCTCTTACTTCAATGCATTTAACAATTCTTCTTCTTAATGATTCTCTAACTTTGCTCAACATCTCAAAATTTATCTTAACACAAGCTTCGCATATTCTGATTTTCAGGTTTTTACGCGTCGTAGGCTTAATATAGGATTGTAATTAACGCTTTAACTGCCCAACTAACAGCCTCAAAAATTCCACAAAATCAAAGTGATTTATTTAATGCAGCAATAATTGAAAATTTAAAATGTCGGACACATAGTTATCCTTCAACGTTCTTGTAGTCTCCAGAGATGCATTAAATTCAGTGCAACGAATATATTAGCGTACAAATTTATTTTTAAACCATATATAACATAAATATATATGTGTGACATGGCAGTCAAAGTGTTAAAGTAAACTGACTATCTTGCAGAAGAGCACAGTAATACGTAAATACGTTCGTTTTAATTTCATTAATAATGATTTTGATGTTGTCCTGAGTAATGCTGACATTACCATATGCTATGTTTTAGTGTGAATGTTCGAAGGCACGAACTAAAGTACAAATAAAACGATCACACCTTTTTTCCATTTCTCTGCAAGTTTGACCTTGAATGACCTTGAGTCGAATTCGTCTTAAAACGCACTATTTGATGGTAGATAAAAAGACGTATCATTCCATTTAAAAAAAGAAAGTTAACCTTCACCTCACCTTGGAGTGTCCACCAGGAAAAATAAAAGTTTCACCACATATTGAACAACTTTCATCTGAAATATTTTTGCGTATAATCAATATTTTCGGAGATATTCGACGGTGACGCTTTATAATTTCCACCCTGTATACAATTTATACTGATCTGACATTCGTTCTGCTATGAACGTAGCTTATATATAGCGTCAAATAGTAAATTAGAGAGACGCTGTCGTATTGTATGTGATTTTTTGGCTACAAATAAAAGCAGTGGGATCGCGGAAGCTCGACAAATTTTCAAATGGATTTTCACAGAGATCGGTGACACTGAAACGGTTAAGAGGCAGCGCAACGCGTCGAGGAAATCAGAAAAAAGAAACCGGGGACCAGAAAAGACCGATATTCCCCGTATAAGTCGTCGGCGAACATTTCCCTCGACCGGACGAAAGTCTATCAAACGCAATCCCGACGGGCGTTTTAAAAAAGTTATACGGGAACAAAGGAAACAACTCGCGGGTAAAGCGAAATGGAAAAGTCGCTTTCCGCATTATCTGTTGACAATTCATTATTGGACCCGATACACCCGTTTTCGAATTCCAATAGCGAAAAGTTTTCCAGCGGCGCGCACCCGATCTCTCCGTACCTATTCTATCACAAACAAACAAACATCGGTCTCTCGCTCGTTCGCGTGCCCGTATAGTACTACAGGGTGACCGGTTTTAATCCATAAATGCAAATTATTTCTACAGTATGCGTTGTGTAAAAGAATAGTTCAGAACTAGATGTGAACAGTTGTCCAGGGAGCCACAATCCGGTGTAAATTTTTAAACGAATAGAAAACTCAACCGGTTTGATCCGCATTTGAAAACGCAATGCGATTTTAAAGGATGCACTTTCTAGAACGATTGCACATTTTTTTACTCGGATCTATATATTTTTTTCATTTACGCATAGATCGTTGCATTGATTAGAAATAGAATGACTTATTTTTTATTTTTAATCTTGCAAGTAAGAAAATCTTTTTAAGGGAAATATTCGAATGAAGTCAATTATATTATTATTTTATGTATTACTATTATGAGTATATTTTTTTCATTTTCCCATAAATCGTTGCATTGATGAGAAGTAGTATGACTTATGTTTTATTTCTAATCTTGCAAAGAAAGTTAGCTTTTTAAGAGAAATATTCGAGTGAAATTAATTATATTATTACTTTATAAAGCAGCATATAGCAGATGCGTTTAAGACTCCATATCGTTAAAGACTTTGTATCTTCGCTGTTTAAATGTTTCATTAATTGAGTTTGTATTAAAAATAATAGAAATTGACGTCGCAGCTAATGTAAACTTCTGTTGTTTCATATTGTATGAATACTTTATAGCAGTAACAGAAAATATTCTAAATATGCTAAAAATACGAAAATGATCGCTGTGTTAGGGCTAATAACTGTAGCTCGTATAATCGTGCAAGAACGTCAAATAAAGGGTGAATCAAAGAGATAAATTTGGCCTACGACAAGATATATATAGTTTAATAAATTGTGAATTTTGAAAAGCAACGTTTGTACAATTAGAAACAATCGATACTGCACGACAGAAACATTTTTTTTATCTCGAAAGATCGCGTCACCCTGTATACAGCCAATCCACACGATGTCAATCATCATTCTCAATTTTGTAAGAATAAATTCACATTAAATTTGACGTTTATTGCAACAGTTTGGGGAAGCTCTGTCGAAAAACTTGAGTTGCAAGAGGACAAATTTGATCGACTTGACAATTTGATTGGATTTGGATTGGAGAGCAACCCTTGATTCATTCGAATGAATGATTGTTTCAAAAAGTAGCGGATTAAAACCGGTTACCCTATATGCAAACGATCCACAGGATGCCGACCTGCCCTCGCAATTTTGCAACAATAAATTTATAGTAAATTGTAGGATTATTACAACGGTTTGGGGAACCGCTGTAGAAATTCTTGACCTGCAAGAGGGTGAGTTTGATCTGTGAACAGCTGTAATTTGTGACGCAACCCTTCATTCGATCTAATGATTGTTTTAAAAAGTAGCAGATTAAAATCGCTAACCCCGTACATAGTCGATCCACAGGATACCGATCTGTCCCAGCAATTTTGCATTAATAAATTTATAGTAAATTCCAGAATTATTACAACGGTTTGAGGAACCTCTGTAGAAAATTTTGACCTGCAAGAGGATGAATTTGGACTTTGAACAGCCAAATTTTATGCCGCAACCCTTGATTCCTTCGATCGAGTGATTGTTTCGAAGGTTAGCAGATGAAAACCGGTCACCCTGTATGCAGGCGATCCACGCGATAGCGACCTTCACTCGCACGGCAATTCGTACGCGCGCACTTTTACGAATCCTCGAAATAAACCCGTTGCCGAAGGGAGCTTCGCCCGCTGCCCCAGCGTGTTTGTTTAGAAAATAAGAACGCGTCGTCGAAACTTGTATACCCAACTCGCAGCGTACAGGCCCTCACCCTCGGCCCCCGAGTTTTCCACCCCTCCACCCTTAAGCGGCCGCAGCCGCATACCGCGTATTCCGCCCGTCCCGATATGTCGCCGTGTATTTTTCTTTCCACATTCGGAAAGTTCTCCACCTGCGGTTGTTATTTTCTCGACAATATTTTAGCGATAGTCTCCAAGTAGTATTCTAGCGGAGCACCGTTGCAGCTGCACGCTGCACGTGCGCCATTCACGGTTTTGAGTACCCCCATCTTTATTTTCGTCCTTAATACATCTATTTCGCGCTTCTTCCTTCTTCCTATCCCCCCCACGCCGTCGCGACCGCCACTTTCCGTCTTTCTTGCATCGTCGACGTTGTTTTTAACCATTTCGGTGCGTCCTATTGTTTCCACCGTTTTAAAACAAGTAAAATAATGCACTTCGCAAACGCAAGACGCATTTAACGTTCGTAATAGTTCAAAGTTCGTCACGCACTCGCGATGTTCTAATTATGCAAGTTCGAGGCTCAAGTTATTCCAAGTTCTAGAACGTTCTGCGTCTTCTGACCGTTCTAAACGTTTCGAATGTACAATGCGTTTCGACTAGTCTAAAATTCTGAATGTCTTCTGGTATCGTCTTTTCGCTGTGGGTGGGTCTGCGATGCGATAATTGTCATTTAATGAAGAACAGTTAGTTTGTTTCTTGTTTTTAAATAAAATACTTCATGCCGTATCCAAATCCATAACGTAACCGTAAGTATACAGTATATATTAAATCTTTATTTATTCTCGGTCAGTTAACTAATAGGCTTTCAAATATTAGAGATTAACAGCTGTGAAATTGCATGTTAACTATTGCATACTGGCAGAAATTCTGTTTGTATAATAGAATATCTGAAGAAATGTGATTTAATATATACATTTGAAATGTTAATGCACAAAACGTTTGTGGGAATGAAATTTATTTAGCTCCTTTGGATGAATTGTCAAAGTATGCAATAACATGCTTCCCTTTCATATTTATAGCATTTTTACAATTTTGTAATTGATAATATTTACAACTATTCAGTATGGTCAATTTATTAATTCTTTAAGTTATACTTTTGGTAGTGCTTCTTGGAGACCCATTATTCTCTCTGTCGATTTTAATACGATAGCTATTCATTCAAATTAAATACTAAATTTTGCGCAATTAAATAATTTTGATACTTTGATATTTTGATACTTGGAGTCAAAGTAGACTCTGACACCTCGTTCGAAGAGTTTAACTCTAGAATCACCAAACCATTCATTTTGACTGGTCCCTAATTTTTTCTTTTGTAATGATTGAAATTATAAAAATGTTTTCATCAAAAATTTTCGGATCTACTATTTTAATGACGTATACTTTACAATAAGAATTCTATGAAGTTTTAATAGATGCAGTCTCGTTATTATTACAAAGAAAGGTATATCGTTAGATTTATTGGTTGGTAGTTCTAGTGTTAAGTGCGAAGAAAAAAGTAGATTTCTATGAGAATTAATCACGTATCATAGGTAACTGTATTTTAATAAAATTTCTTTCCATTTGAATTTTCCTGCAAAATTTATCTATTACGCAGAACAAATGTTTCCGTGCTTCATATGAAATAAAATGATCCAGAGAAATTGAAATCTATATCGAGTTCCTGTGTACAATTAATTACAAACACGATTAAATGAACGTTTTAATGGATTCTTATTATTAGTTCAATCCTAAAATCTCTAAACTCGCGTCACGCCCGTTTAAACGCTCGGAAACAAATAACACCGAGCGATGAACAATTCCATGACACGTTAAAAGGATCACGCTGAAACAATAAAACCGTTTCATCATTGCAGTAAACCGCCGCTCGGTCGCTTGTGAACATTATTATTATCATCTTGTTAAATTATTAATTGGTTTCCTTTCGGCCGCGGTTTCCACGAACCACATTTCAATGTCCCTGCTTACCGTTTGATTCACATAGTCGCGTTATTAACCGTTCCGTATAATCGTAATTTATTAATGTAATGACGATTTACATAAGTAATAATCGGCTGCGTTGATATGTGTACATAACACGAAATGCAAGATTATCGATATAACGAGGATTCGTTATCGAACGGAAGAATCGACGTATTCGAATTTTACAATGACTACGTGATAACAATAAACATTGTCAATCGGCAAAAAAAATCTTAATATCGTTTTAAAAATAACTATAAAATACACAATCTAATTTTATTATCTGAAACATTGTATTCGAGACAAGAAATTATGAAAAATCTTTATCAATATTTGCTGTACGTTTGGAGCTGTGTCTGACGTGTCTGATCATGACAGACTTGTTCTACTTCTTCCTGTTACTCCACTTATACTACTGTTCCTTCTGCAAATGTTCAGTTTAATTGATCATTCCACAAATACTAAAATAAGTACAAGTTATGCCAATATTTTAATATTTTAATAATGTAGTACTTTCCTGAATTGTTACAGTATTAATTTACTCTCTACATAAATAATATTTTCATGCAACTTCAAGTCGATTTGTGTCGAAATTTAATTGATTTAAAATTTTTTAATTTCTTTGATTTAATAGTTAATAGTGTAATCCCAAATAGGGACTCTGTTGCATCACTTTACAAAAATTTACATAACTTTTAAGATATCAAATAGCTTCTTATAAAAAGATACAAATTTATATCCCTTCCTTTATATCCCATTACATACGTATGATGTACCACATACAATAAAGATCGTCAGCATTGAATGCACATTGTTTAAAATCTTATTTGCATGTCTCTAGCATTTCATGATTCAAGGGGAAACTAAATAAATAAATTTCTTTATAATTAAATTATTATTATTTCTTTCTAAATAAATTTTTACGTTAATATATTCATTTCTACCAAAGTTGACGATTATACAGAGAGTACAAGAAGGTAGGAGGAGCTCTTTACAGCATACACTTTATTTCTTCGATTTTTATTTCAGTCAATGTCTCATTTCACTTTTATAGATATTTCGTGGCTGCTAGTTTGGCAGTCAAAGTGTTAACACTTTACCGACCGGAAGCCTATTATTAGGACTTTCAATAGTCGCACTGTAACAAAATGAAGCCTTAACAAACTGCTTTTACATTGTAATTTGTAACCAAATTATTAGATAACCTTACCGAGGATGCCATCTTGATTTGCAATAAAAATGGCTGTCAGCATTGAGAGATCCATTGAAATTCATGGACAATGGACCTTGAAAAATTCTGAAATACTCGCCTGTCGGTAAAGTGTTAATATGAATACACAGGATCCCGAAAAAATTTTTAAATAGTTCCCTGGTACGAAATGAAAACGCTTCCCTTCTCACACTAATTGGAGTCGATGGATAGTATCTTTACCGAGAGTTTTAGCAGTCACAAAACAGTAGGAAAAATTAATTAAAGCCTGCATTGTGCAGCGTCCCCCACACGCGGACGCATACACACCGAAACATAACCGTGCATAAAGTCCACAGTTTAGTTATGAGAGAATAGTATACTTGGCAACCATGGGCGCACTGTTCCGAAGCTTGATATTTCGTCGCGTGCTAATTTCGAACGGAATTGTTGCACTTAAATAGGTGCGATGCACCGTGAAATTCGGTATTGTAGTGTCGCGCGAAATTTCCCGGGGACTTCACCCTGGTGCGGTGCTATGGCGCTGGAATGAAAATAAATAGTGTCCACACGGAAAAGCGGCGGAAGTATAGAAGGCGAAAGGGGCCGGAGTGACGACAACGAGACCTGCAAAAAACGCACGCGTGCATAACTCAGTGGTTTAATCGTGAATGCAGTCTCGGCACGCATAATGAAAGCGCCTCGAAAAACAAGCTGCCGGCGTGGCAGCGGGCAAGCAGTATAGCGCCAGCAGCATTAGCGCTCAGGCTGCTAGTTGCTAGTTGCTGGTTGCTCGGACGCCGATACCACAACTGCGTAACGCAAGCTAACAATATTTAGTGGGGCCGGTGGATATTTAGAAAGGACGGTAGACAACATTCTTGCGGCCGGGGCTCGTGAACACCACTCTAAACGGAAAATAGACTCGAATATTCCCATGGTCGCTCCAAAAACTGGAGCGACCCGCGTTTCTCTGATTTGCAGAAAATTTTTTCTATTTAAACCGTTGTAGTTTCTTTAACCCCTTGTCCTACGACTTATGTTACAATAACGTTGACTAGTCTTTCTTTGTCCTCCGCAGAACGATAAAAAGAAAAGACGAAGGCTATGGCCGGGTTTGATCGAGCTTGGAATATGTGATAGCGCCTATCCAAAAAGACCCCCGTCTGCCAAGTTTCAGCCGTATATCTCATCTGTAACGGTAGTTATTGAGAAAAATCGGAAAACGAGTTCTTGGACCATTTTCCCTATTTATTAATTAAAATGGTTCATTAATAATCATATAGCTAGTAAGCAAAAAAATATCTGATCAATGAAAAAAAAAATTGACCTAACTGGGATACGAACCTGGTCCAAAAAGTATCCAACGGTTCCGCAGTTAGGGACCATAGCTCCTGCACCAACTGGCGCCGTTGATATCATTTTCGAAACATTGAAATGTATCGTATATAATATTATTTTAATTGTTTACAGTACGCAAATTTAAAAATCTATAACATTTTTTTCTGAACATAGGAACGTTCAATATTACATAATATCTCATTGCTAAATTAAATCTGCGGTGTTCAACTTAAGATTGCTATATGAAATCTTCATTTCTTCACGTTTTTCGTTGTTTACAAAATTATTTGCTGTTCAAAAATTGCAATTAATTTTCTGATTGACGAAAAACATTTCCATAAGCAAAATACTTAGTCCGTTATACTTTCATAGAAAGGAATTAGTGTAAATCGGTACTTGTGGCAATCATGGAGTTCATTTTCTTCTAACACGTTTTGTACTAGTTTATAAATTCAAACGTCTCGGAAAATATGAAATAAAATTCTTCGAAACGCGTTTGTTGTCTTGGAAAGATGATTATCAAAAAATGGGGGAAGACAAACGAAAGAACGTCATCTCTCGTTTTTTTTTTAAACAATTTTATAGTTTCGATAATTATGGAATAAACGATCTGGTCGTTCGACTAGTGGCGGTAGGTTCAGCGTTAAGAGCAACGTTGGGTTGAGTTTCTGAACATGATGCGATGCCGCAACCCCGAAATTCTCATCAACATTTCGACGGCTCCCGATTATTCATTCATAATAAAACAACTCCGACTAGGTTATCGATATGCGAAACTTCGCTCGAACGCATGAATAAAAAAGTGGGCCTCTTCGGAAGTTCGAAGGAGTTCAACGTGCACTTTAAGAACAAGCAACTGCGCATTGGTAAAAAGTGCGCATTCAGTAGTAACAGAACTCCTTCAACAGTTTTTTTTTTCTCTGCACGGGGCGAAAAAATTTTCGAAGTAGGACGAACTGGCTTGGAGAGAGGAGGCTCGGGCGATTCATGGCGGAGAGTACTGAGAAAGGTCCAGCATTTTCTCAAAGCGCCCGGTTGTTAAGGTTTTAAGTATGCAACGAGTAATCTGCCTGGTACCTCGGCCGGGTTTCGCAGGCGACTTCGTTACACTGCTGCCTAGGAACAAAAGCTGTTTCTCTTGTATTAAGTTTGTCGGTTCCGCAGTAAAACTGTTAGTTTACGCGGCTACTTTATTCATTAACGGAGGAGTCCGAGAGTATAGTGAATGGCGTCGGTGTTCTCGGCACCAACCCGTTTGCGCCAACCTTTGCTTCCCCGTTGTCTCGTTGTTAATCGACATAGAAAACCCTCATCCCCGCGCGCCGAAACTCTACGCGGATGAATCCTTTTATTCCGCTCTTACCCCTTTCTCGATGATTAAAAGTATATGGCACTTACCGTGCCGCTGCGAGACGGTTTAAATACTTTGTCGGATCGAAGGAACGAAACACAGGTTCACTGACCATCTACACTGACAATCAGCACTTAGAGCAACCATTTAACGAAATACTTTCTCGTATCTTAGTTTGATTAGATTTTAAATGCAACTTCGTTGGTACTAATTCGCCATGATGAAAAGTTTATGGCATTTCCTGTTTTGCTGCGAGATGGTTTGGATACTTCTATTTTTACTAACTTCTTAAATACAAACATTTAAATTTAACAATTATTTTAAATAATAGTCTGACAATTTTTAGAGTGTTAAGGGTTAAACTTGAAGTAGATGAATTATGGCATCTTTAACTCAAGTATTAAAGGTCGTTCCTCATTTTCAAGTCGTTTCAGAAAGCACTCTGACAAACCATGCTAAAACTGTCTATAAATGTACATGAAATGTCGTTACTAAATGTTTCGACTGAAATATGCATGAATAGAATTCTATAAAATTTTAATATTATACTTTAATATAATGCAAATTACAAACCACTAAAATTTTTAGCGCAAATGAAACCCATCATAAAATAAATTTCAATTCGACCTCGATTCTTCAGAATTACTGCATCAAATTTATTTGCACGAGAATTTTACAGTCTTTGCGAATCGAAGAAGTTCAGGACCTTTGCTGGAGTAATGAATATAATGTTGAACTACCAAACCTCAAAGAATCAGTTCACTCTAAACTAATGCATATTCGACACGATTTATTATACAACTTTATAAATATTTAATTCAACAATGAAATTAAAGTAATGTCACTATTATTTAATCCATTATTAAATAATCGCAATAGCGCATTAAAAAAAAATCCGCAGCTTGATTCTATGGATTTATCGTTCGACCGACTAATAAAGATCGCTCTCGAAAAAGCTGCAACTTTATTCGATCAATAATGTTGTAAAATCCGTTCGACCGATTCCTGAACTTTGATCTGGAGTAAGCAGCAGAGCTCAGCTACGATCAGCTTGAAAACCCAAAGTGTGCATGTCTCGCGATTCCAGAATGTCTGCTCGTTTCCCTATTCCTTCAGTACCGGTAGCGCCTAATTAGCAAGCATGCAAATTTCCTCAAAGAAAACAATCCGTTGGAGCGGCGTGGCGTCATCGGCGCGAATATCGTGACGCTTATTTCGCACGCGGCGATAATTCTAAAATCCAGTATATCCAGGCCAACCGGCTGGCAAGGTAAAAAGGTAAAACAGGTCTCGCGGATTACGAATTCATACCGGCACTGTTCGACCCGCTGGCTCATATATATTTGAGGCAGTTGGTGATCCGAAGAAACGAGCGGTGACGTAGGGTCTACATATTTCATAATCTCCTGTGAAGGTGGCATGGGGGAAAAAAGTTCCTGAAGAACCGAGCATTTCAGTGATTAACATGTCAGAGAGACATTCTATCTGTCCGGGAGTCGGGGCCGGTTCTTGATCTAGAATTCTGTTTAATTCGAGCGCATTAGCTCGGCTTTCGAAAAAGTAACGTGACCATCCCTCCGTAAAGGCGCGCGCGTTCGCCGGGTTATGCGAGACGACGATGGTGCGCATCATGGGGATTCGTAAGGTGCCGAGGACCTAACCCGCCGCTGAAAGTGGATACTATGAGCGCTCGAGAACGGGGTGTCGGTGTATTATTGAAGAAGAGGAGAAGCGGCGGAGCCCGGGTCCCGCCAGGGAAATTAAAGGGCTTTTTAATCCCACAAGACGAATCGCCAGCATCTCACGGAAAATTTCATTTTCTCGCGGGCGTAAACGGAAGATAATAAAAGTAAGCAGCTAACGTTTAACATATTGCCTGCGATACGACACCGGAGATCTTACCCCTGGCCCACGGCAAGCTGCTTATCAGGCATTAGAGCGACGCCACGCTTCCCAGAACGAACGTCTACGCTCACGATCCACCAGGTGAGTGATTGATCATTGGATACTCCGGTTGCTTCCATAACGATTTTCGAAAGAAATGAGCAGATGACTATTCCGTAACGGAATCTTGGTACTTTTCATATTTTATCATTCTATTTGGCATATTTTATTGAATACGATGTCGCTAGAACTCGCTGGCACGCGTTGAATTATAAAAATTACAAGATTGTATGTATCTAAAATTTCTTCCATTTTTAACTTCTTTCCATTTGTAGTTTATGGTTGATTTAAGAAATTTGTTCGGTCGGGTCCTACGACAGGGTCTTTAAAATGTCAGCGATTCTAAAATAAATAATCTGAAATTGGTTTAAATAGATTGCGGATGTTTGTGGAGTTTGGTTTCTATTGGAGATAGAATTTATTGGTCTAAATAAATCAAAGACGTAGCAGATTCTATCGTATTTTATGTTGTAATATTTATTGGAAATATTCTTTCGGGGAAAAGACATAAAGGCCAAGAGTCTGATAATAAAATTCGAGCAAGTCAACTACAATCTGTGTAAGGCGAATATATAATTTTGATCGCAAAGGAAGAACTAATAAACGGTAAACCAAATTATAGATCTTTTAATAATATGGTTCATTGAAGATTAATAGAACAATGGTTGTGAAAGGCGACATGAAATTTAAACTTTTCCCTAAATTAACAATAGCTCCACTTCGAGACGTAGAAAGTGACCTAAACGTTTCTGCCATTGACACATA
Source organism: Agapostemon virescens (assembly GCA_028453745.1). NCBI lineage: Eukaryota > Metazoa > Arthropoda > Insecta > Hymenoptera > Halictidae > Agapostemon > Agapostemon virescens. Next base: position 12,457,139 of record CM052093.1, on the reverse strand, counting down.
GTAAAAATTCATAATATGATGAAAGCGGACCCCCGAAGGGGATGAAATTTGTACAATGTCGTTGAAAATGGTCACAAAGATTTACTAATGTAAGCGATACTCGAATATTAGATACGATCTTATGACCGAAACAATGGGAAATATGCATGCGCAGAGAAAAACTGGGAGAAGGAAGATGTTGAGGAATTTGAAGCATCGAGATCACTCGAAGTATTAGAAATTTCAAGCGGCGGTCGCTTGGCTTTCCCGCGAGCTCGCGAACGTAGAAGCTCATTTTCTATAAATGCAATACGTCAGCGGCAAAAATTTGTGGAATAACCAACTACCTTGTATCCAACCATCTTTTAATGTTTTGCTAAAAGATTTTGCGGATTTTGTACCATTAAAACTGCTAAAGCTCCTTTTAAGCAATATACATATTCTCCACCTTCATCCCATTTATCATTATGAAATGTTCGAAACACGTTTTTAAATCACAAGGCAAATAGCAATCTCCATCGACTGCCTAAAAATGTGATTATTTCGTAAGAAGCACCTCAAACAAGACTAAACATAAATTGTGTCTAGTTATAATATCTTTCAGTTCAACCAGGTTATTATAAAATATTTATTAATTTTAGGAATTTGAACGGAATGGTCTGGCAATAATAAATGAATTCTTCAATCTTAAAA
>CM052093.1:12445627-12456457 GCA_028453745.1 Agapostemon virescens | reverse complement strand
TTGATAAATTATGGCTAGATATTATGTCTCAAAATGTGATTGTTTCGTAAGAAGCACCCCAAACAGTACTAAACATGAACAGTTTCTAGTTACAGTGTCTTTCAGTTCAACCAGGTTATTATAAAATATTTATTAATTATAAAAATGTGAATGCAATGGTCTGGCAATAATAAATGAATTCTTCAATTTAAAAATTGATAAATTATGGCTAGATATTATGCCTAAAAATGTGATTGTTTCGTAAGAAGCACCCCAAACAGTACTAAACATGAACAGTTTCTAGTTACAGTGTCTTTCAGTTCAACCAGGTTATTATAAAATATTTATTAATTATAAAAATGTGAATGCAATGGTCCGGCAATAATAAATGAATTCTTCAATCTTAAAATCGATAAATTATGGCATTGTTAATACAAATACTTATCCTTACATTAAAGACAACATTATGTATAATTGAAAAATACTCTCCTCCTCCCCAAATCACTTAAAAAAGCGCTTTGATAAACCACTAAAACTGCTTATAAATCTACACGAAATATTATTATCAAATTCTGCTACTGAATTATACATGAACCAAAAATTTATATAATCAAATTCCATAAAATTATAGTATTACACTCAAATCGAATGCAACTTACAATTCACCAAAACTTTCTAGCAAAAATAAAATTCAATTCGTCCTCCTCATCCTATTTTTCAAGATATTTCAAAAATCACTTCGATAGAACTCTGTCCATCCGTCAGTCTGCCGGTGTATTTATTCGATACACCTTACTAAAACTGCTTATAAATACAATCTAAATATTGTTATCAAATGCTCTTGCGTACATATAAATATTCCGAGCTAGCAAACTCACTGTATTATAATTTGTTATAAATCGCAAGACGACTAGTTGGTGGTTGAGAGACGAAAGACAGCACACACGAGCTATCTCTTAGGTTAGGAGTGTACGTTAGGGGTGCATGGGCGCGCGGCCATCCCTACAGAACTCTGTCCATCCGTCAGTCTGCCGGTGTGTTTATTCAGAACGACGCGGAATATGGAGGAGTGGCTATAGTGAACGAAATCCAGCGGCGGTCGAGAGAGAACGAGAGAAAAAGAGAGAGAGAGAGAGAGAGAGAGAGAATGAGAGAGAGAGAGAGAGAGAGAGAGAGAAGAGAGGGTGGTCGAGGGTGGGTTAGGGAGTGAGTTAGGGGGTTGCTTGGAACTGCGCTTGCCCTTGGGCATGTAATTACGCGCTTCGTTTCTCGAAAGCCTCCAGGGTCAACGCAAACGCGGACTGGTAGCCACGTTATAGAGAATACCCTTCCTTCTCTCCTGCTCTCTTTACCGCAACCCGCTGATTTTTTCATCTTATTCTATCTTGCAATGAATACCATCCCATCGTCCCTGATGATCCTTTCTTCGTGCCGACCAACCCGTCCATTACCCGGCCCCGTCGACCCCCACGGCTAGCCACGTTGAAAGAAGTCAGTTCACTTTCCTTCCTCGGCTTCCCTTAAGTGTTAATTTTTTGCTTTGACGTCCGGTGTGTCCACGCGACTGTGCCCGAAACGATTGTCATTCTTGTCCCTGTTTGCTACTGTTCAGTTCTCTGCCCTTCCTCCAGTCCGATCAGCTTTCGGCTCCACTGCGTTGCGCGCGCGGTTACGCGTGCTCGTGGAATTTCGAGACTGTGTGGACGAGGGAAGTATGGTATATCGTTGGTAGCACTGCTCTGTTTTCGTTGCTGACGTAATTTCGGAAATTGCATTATTTCAAGTGTCCAATGTTTTTCAAATTATTTGAAAAAATTAAAATATGTTACACAACTACGACAATGCTAAACAAGAAAAAGGTGAATATGGGTCGTAGAAAACCAAACGGACACAGCAGAGTTAATTCAGTATAAGGGACTGATCGATATTATCGAATAAAATGTTCTAAATGGTTTGTTGAAATAAAATTCAACAATTCAACCAAAAGTAAAATTGAAATTAGAATACCGTCGAAGATTATTGTCGGAATTTGCCGATATCATTGTCATGAATGTAAATCGACCGGATTTCTTATTATCGGCATGTAATTTATTCTGAGGTAAGCTCGCTGAATATTTAAATCTTCTCAATTTGCATAATTTGCATTATGTGCAGGATGATGAAGCTGTTGCGTGCATATAAAGTAATGCGCCTTATTGTACGTTATTTCAATAAATACGCCGCGCGGCTACCGAATGCTTATGTAAACGCGGCGAGGGCAGCTCCTATGTGTAATTCCATGAAATAGGAAAACATTACCACCATAAATATGCACTTCGCCCTTAGGCATTGTTCGCTCACTTGGAAAAGTTTCTCGCTAGGTTTCGGTTCGGTCAGTCGTGCGTTTTAAGAAGCGGACGGGATGTGTTGGTTGCAGTTTCGATGAACAACCGGCGTAAAAATTATGCCTGAATTTCAGGCGAGATCAACATAACTTTATTACCACGAAATACATTTCTCATACAATTTATCCATTATATTTACGCGTTGCTTAAAAAGTCCGAACGAATCCACGCGACGCGAAACTTCTATAAAATTCTAGTTTCAAGCGTACCGTTAGATTAAAAGTGTTTCTCTACTACCAATCACGATACGGTTAATTTATAAACAAGGTCCCGAACAATGCAATAAATACAAAACGTAATATCGTGTCCGAATATTAACGCATTGTTGCGACTTCGTTTCTTCTCTTTCATGTCACCACTGGCAGCATCATTAAATATGTAATTCAATTACACTCCCATATGTAACTTTATTAACCTGTTTAAACAGTTTCGGCACGTTACAAATGTTCTTATAAGTCACATAATTATTGCATTATTAACGGATTCCAATGAAAATCGGTAAAACAAGGTAGTACCGATGCAAAAGTCAATCTCGAATTTGGTTCTCGGTTAAACACTTGTAATTTACCATGCAGTTACTAAATATGCATGTATATTATTCATTTCTTTGAAACTGATATTAAATGCCATTCCGTCATTGTCGATGCACAGCCGTTGCAGGGAACGCAGCCACATAATTAACAGAAATTTTCTTGTTCCGACGCGATACGAACGGCGAACAATATATCCAAACACTGTTATCGTTGAATCAAGATCAAGGACTAAGAAAAATGTAAACAATGCAGGAGAATCGTGTCGGAAACCAGTCGATTGTAAAGGAAAGACAAAATACACGCGACTAGCGCACAAAACACTTTTATCCTCGAATTAATTCGTACAAGGGTAGTTCCAGCGAGAAGACCGAGTACATCAGAAGCGAATCCTCGAGCATAATTGCCCGCAGACTAGGATATCAATCCGGCATCGGTTTTGCCGGAGCTTTTGACCGTTTACCACATAATTCCCTGAACTAGAAACAACGGGTGCGCGCATAAACTTGCGTCTGAGAGCAAACGCTGCCAGGTACGTTTTGCTTAGACAGAACATAATATATATGCCGCCTGTGGGTTTAAGGATAGGGGCTGCAGGGCGGAGAGCGGGAGAGAGAAGGCGCGAGAGAGCGAGAGAGACAAGCTTGGCCGAAGGGCCTGGCCGGTTACGTCGAAACAACAGCTACGACTTGAAGACCTAGAGAGAGAAAAAGGAGAGAGGGCGAGTGGGGAAGCGAGAGAGAGAGAGAGAGAGAGAGAGAGAGAGAGAGAGCTGCTAGAGAGTAAGAGAGAGCTATAGTCCGCTCAGGTTACCGCAACATGCCGACGGCCTCTTGAGCCTGGACATCCTAGGAGTTTAGTGGAACGCTGCACACCTCCGCCGCTCTGTGCCGTTTCTCCTTGTCGTCTCTGTGTTTGCTCACAAAGCCCGCGGAGAAAGGGCGAGGTTAATTAATTAACGAGTTTTTACTTAGGCCACGGTAGACTAAGCCATGCGCCAGCCGAGAGCCCGACTCGGCCCGAACCCGTCCGGAACCCGAGCCAGAACCCGCTCACCCTTTCGTCCACGCCTCCTCCTCCTTCTCCACCCCCCGCCCTGCATGCCCGTTTGTTTGTCGTATTCTCGGCTTGTTGGTAACTGTTAGTCATTTATGTAAACGTAATTTGGAAGAGGTTGGGTGGCACTAGCCGCAGGCCACATTCCGCGCTAAATCAAACATGGCTATGTTCCGACGGCCAGGCCGTACCTACGGACCGCGGAAGCTTAATGCTTCGAAAGCGCATGAAGGGTCGCGACGAACACGAATCCCCCGGCACCGCAAACTTTATGGCCCGCGAGAGCAGAGCTATGCATTCCTGGACAATACTATTTGCTGTTCCGCGAGTGCATCTCGCGAAATAAACCTACTACCGCGCCATTCCCTCCCGTTTGCTGTTTTCCTCGTTTTTTCCCGCCCTTTTTCTCCTTTCTGCGTCTCTTTGTTTCTCTTTTCTTTTTTTTTTCCAACGGGTTTCAGTCATCCGCGTTTGTCAGCCACGTTGCGCCCTGATTCGGCGATTCCGAAGAAGAAGGAATTGTTCGGGATCGTTTCATTCGGCGAGCTGATCTTTGAATGATGAATGGATTAATTTAGGGTGTCGGAGGATCTGCTGCTTATGACTCGACTACTCGGATTGTGTGTGCATTTATAGTGGTCGCGAGTGGACGCGGTGAATGGGGTGAACTATTTTAATGGAATTTGAAATAGTCTTTGGGTTTCCAATGCGAGAACCGTGACTGTTGGTCTTCGCGTGGATGGACGTTTTCGGGCATTGGGGAATGAAACGTTTAATTGAAGCTGACGCGGCTGGATCGTGGTAATTTGGATTTTTGTAGAGGATTTTTTAAGAACGGGAAGTTGTATGAAATTTTAGTTTCTGTAACGAACGTTTTCGTGGGAATATGGTAAACGACAGGCGTGTTGAATGAAAGCTGATTTAGAGATTTAATGAGATATTGAAAGTTTTGGTAGCATTATTTATTCGGGAAGTTAACATTTTGCTGAAGTTAACACTGAAAATACCTGCAGCACTGTTTAAAACAATCTTCACAACGTTTTCTTGTACCAAAGAAATTAGTAAAAATTTAATAGTTGCAAGGATGAAATATATTATGTAAAATGAAAATATTCTAAATCAGAGAAAGTACCTTGGAGTTGAAGTTGAAACAGCTTCGAGTGCAAAGGGTTAATTCCGGAATTTATCGACTAAAATTGAGACGTGTGTAAAGACGTAGGAAATTTGAATGTTTACGCTTCCTTTCGGCATGAAATAAAATTAAATTCTCGTGTAACCGATAAGTGAAATTATTAAGAATGTTCTAATTATTGTGATCGTAAAGAAAATTGTACGACGGAGGGTTAACAGGCTTCCAGCAGGTAAAACGTTAAAAGAAGAAAACCTCGAAATGAAAAGAGAGATGTCACAAGAGAGTAATTGATAATAAATGAATCAGATTCAACAGAACAGTGAATAGGGTCTATTAAAAATGAATGTGGATCGTGGAAAGGGTGGAAGTGGAGTAACAAGTGACCCGTTGCACACTGTTTCGCTTCTCTTTCTCTCTCGCTCGCCCTTCGTGTTCCCTTTGATTCTTTGCTCACCCTTTGCATCATTCAAACATTCAGGTATTCTTGTCTCTAACTTCACGTTTCTGTTTGTTGGATTATTTTCAATTTTCGAATGTTTCGTAAGATGTGCCAGAAAATTTAGTTACCGCCGAGGCTTTCTTGCATTTGTAACAATAATGAAATAGGTAGAATGCAAAACAGTATGATCATTTACAGCATATGAAGACAGTGTTGCATTGTTTTCAATTTTGGAATATTTCTTAAAAAGATTTATAGGGTTTGTAGGTCAGGAGACTGAGAATTTAATGCATTTCTAACAGCAATGAAGTAGTTTGAATGCAAAAAAAGGAGAAACGTTTGAAGAACATGAAAAGAGTGTTGCATTGTTATCAATTTTGGAATATTTCCTAAAAAAATTCGTAGAGTTTGTTGGTCAGCAGACTGAGAATTTTATGAATTTCTAACAGCAATGAAGAAGTTCGAATGCAAAACAGTAGAAACGTTTAAAGAACATGAAAATAGTGTTACATTATTTTCAATTTTAGAATATTCCTTAAAAGGATTCGTAGACTTTGTTGGTCAGTAGACTGAGGATTTTATGCATTTCTAACAGCAATGGAGTAGTTCGAAAGCAAAACAGTAGAAGCATTTAAAGAACATGAAAAGAATGTTACATTATTTTCAATTTTGGATTGTTTCACGAGAAAACGCGTAAGATGCAGTGGCCAGTAGACTGAGAATTTTCTGCATTTATGACAGTAAATGTGTAGATCGAATACGGAACAATGAAAATGTTTCCCCTATTCCTTCGACAGTCCGCTGCATCATTCAGGCATTCAGGCATCCGTTTTTCTGTGTGCACGTTTCTCCAGAGGCGTTTACTTTATTTGCACACGCAGGAACAAACACACACATAGACACACACATACACGGGTGCACGGGCCGGCGAGTATCATGGCCACCATAAAGGACTGCGCGCACGCATAAATCCCAATTACAACTACCAATGGTGCAGGCCAGCGGTCGTGACACGCTGCAAAGTGCAGCCGGCCCATAAATTCTGCCGGCCGGACGTACCGAATTTTCCATGCAATTTGAATAAGAGATACGCATTTGGGGAAATATGCACGTGCCCGTTCGCTCGCGTGCACCGACGTTCGTCCATCTGTACTCTTCAATGTGTGCGGAATTTTCGGTGCGCACCGCGTTCAAAGCGCTGCCGGGCTTATTGTTTGTACTGTACCTACTGGTTCGCTATTATTTTCGAATAAATTCGGAGCTCCAAGATCCGCAGTGCTCCGCGCCGCGCGTACACGCTCGTTGCGAATCTCGGATTTCAACCCCCTACTCTCCACCCCATCATCGCTCGACACCGTGGATTGGATTTCTTGCTGAGCGCTCGAAAATCATCCGATTTTTCTCCCTTACCGACCCCGTCGATATATCGCGAATCGCCTCTAGCCTCGATCGCAGAAACCAATTACCAACTATACAGAACTTTTAACAGGTTTCCGGATAAAATGTCGACCGACTGTTTCGGCCCTTCTTAAAGGGTTATTTCAGTTTTCCATTTTCAAAGAACCGATTTTTATCGCACGAAACATTTTTTCTATCCGTCGACCACTTCTTACGTTTTCAAAATCCCAAAGGACGAGAAATGTAAAACAAATCGGCGATTCGACTTCGAAATCCCGCTATTTCGTTAAAAATCAAAACTATTAGCTTTTGGTCACTTTAGTAAACAATTTCACTTATTTGTGAATCAGATTCGTCGTAACCTCCATAAAAATATACAGTCCATATAATTTTGATGATTTTTAGTATGAAGAAATCATAGATATTCTGAAAAAGGATTTCATAGTATTTTTTTAAATATCCAAATATTTTTGCAACAACGGTCTCAATAGTCAAACCACTCCAAAAGAATGACTGTAATAACTAAAATACGTTTTATCTTATTAATTTCATAATATTGACTCCTTTGAGTGTGAATACCCCTTTAAGGATAAATGACAAGAAGAACGTAGCTAAAACCAAAAAGTTAACTTTTCAAAATCTGAGAATAAAAATGAATGCGTCGAATATAAGTCAGTAAAAGCATACTAGTTTCGCAAGAAAAATGAATATGAAAATACTACTTTGCTGTGAAAGGAAAACCGAACTGTATCAGCCAAGGTTTGAAGGTAGCTTATGGCGAAACGAAATGTTTAAAAATTTAAGAAGAGGATTTCCAGTTGAATAAAGTTATTTCGACTAGCCTGCAGTTGAAGAAACAAGAACGAGGAATCCGTGCAAAACGTTCATTCACAAACATTGTCGAAAGAAAATAATACAATTAGAGAACGAAATGCCTGAAACATACTAAATTCCGAATGAAGCTAAAGACGGTCAAGTAGAAGCAAAGTAAATATTGCGTATAATTTAATGAGTGAGCGAATGCTTTCTATCAGCGCAGGAGCTCGCTTAATTCGTTGTGGTAGAGCTTCATTTATTTTATTTCCCGCTGTTTCGAGTAAATTCTATTGCGAAATTCTTGAATGCAGCACTTAACACTTCGCTGGGAATCGCAACGCAAAATTCCCGAAAATATTGCAACTCCTGCGGTTTTCTGGAATGGCTTCACTTGACGTAAAGAATTAGACTGCCGGTAATGAATTCTGTTTGCCCGCTTTTATTGAAACGGAATCGCGAAAGACGTTGTGCGCATCCTACTGAGAAAATATTGCTTTTTTCTTCGGTATTTATGCAAGGTATACAAATTATAAAGAAAATACAAACTTGCATCGTTTACGATAGATTTTCTATCGGTTTTTATAATAACCTCAAAATGATTATACTTCTTATATCGCAAATCCTTGCACTGGAAGTCCTTATACACATTTCTTCAGTCAAAGATGCGTTATGATAAAAATTATGTTAATATTAAATAAATTAAACCCTTTGAATTTTGAATTCAGTATTAAACGGACATCTCTGATCATGGATCAAGGAAGATGTTTAAATTGTGTTAAAATATTGAAAACTTTATTTTAAAGGAGACTGAGCGCATTTACTAAAAGTTTAGAGACAATTTTATATGACTTTATAGAAAGCATTTTGTTGTAAGATTTAAAAAAATAATCACTAAACTACAAATTGAGGATACTTGTAATTAGACTGTAGATTTTTATGCAAAATAAAAGTTCTTTGCATCCATCGCGAGAAATGGAAGCCGAGTAAAAAGCTCTTCATTTGTTTATTAATTTTAGAAAGTTGTTCATAAAACATCGATGCCTCTCAGTTTTATTAAACTTTGTTCTACTTTAAATAATAGTTATACATTATTTTATAGGTCCATACAATTAGCAGTATGCTTATAAGAAATGCTACCGAATTGAATCTTTCAGAAAGAAAACGTGTACACATTTTATATGAATTCTAGGTTTTTGTAATGACGTTAATTATTTATAATAAATCGATGTGCTTCATGTTGCAATATGAAACAGTGAGTTTTCAATATTTCATTGGCTGCTTTTAGCATTATTTTGAATATTTACAATGGTCATTTTCAGCTCAATTGATTTCGCATCAAATAATGCACTGCCCGAGTAAATAAATCTTCCGTTGACAATATTATTATGTCGTAACAATGAAACAGTGTTCGACTGTAGTTATATTTAACATTTACTTACTATAAAAATAATACAACGCGATGTGAAGCATCTGTATATTGGAGAACGATCCAAATGGAATGCGTCTCGTGTATGTGAAATGATTGCATTACTCGTGCATTGATTACCAACAAAATAATGCATTACGGTACAAATTCGGGATTAAATAAAATAATGAATTTTTCTAAACTTTATAAAGGGGGGCACAAAATTTGATAAGTGCTTGGAGAATCTAAAGATCCTAATTCGGCACTGCTCGTAGCATTGGATTACTTAACGAGTAAAAGTCATTAGGGCATTGAAGTTTGACGACCGTTCGAAACCGAAACTTTTTAATAATGTTTTCATAGGAATTACTTTGTGAAGTTACTAAATCACCCGATACACCGGACGTACGTTATTTTATGGTGGGTAGTGCCTCAGGGGTGCAGGATAGTTCGGGATCAGAGGGGCCGTCGTGCTATTTCCATTAGTTCTGAGCCTCTGGTATTAGCTTTAACCATTAATGAGGCGGGCTAACCCATACGCGGCTACACGCACGTGTGGATATGTTTTGTCGTGCAGGTCAGCCTTATGTGACAAGCGAAAACGCGTAGTTTATCTCGGTCCTTGCTTGGCCTTCCGTATTTACCCTAAAGCTATCCGCATCCTTCCGTCCACGGTTGTTGAATTAACAAGTAATAAGCTTCACGTATGGATACGCTTGCGCCACTGTCACCTCCGCAGAATCCTGTTTGTCTAGGAGGAATTGATTTCCTGCGCTAATGTAATAGCAGGCGAGTGTTGCAATCATACCAAGAATTATCGTTGATCCTTAACTAGCCACAGGAAATTTTACGGACGCTAGGAAAACGTTTGCAACGGCTGGACATTTAACTCCATTGTAAATCTCAATGGCCATCGTGTTATTTTTCCTTCAATTTCAATCTATCGGGTTGGCAACTAAGTGATGGCGGATTTTAAGTAAAACTGAAATTTCAAAATTTTTGCTTAACACTAGAACTACCAAACCAGTCAACTTTTTCACTAATTTCTTCTTTCGCAATTGTTGAAGTTATAAAGTGCTTTTTTGATGAAACGGTATATTACAATAAAAATTGTATGAAGTTCGACTGAGAACAGATTTATTATTATTACAAAGAAATGTATATCGTTGGATGTATTGCTCAGTAGTTCTAGTGTTAAAAATATGACTTTATTCAATTAGGTACTGTCCGGTTTTTTCGATAACCTTTTGCCATCGTTCAGGCAGTGTTATAATTCCATAATTTTATAAAATTTCTGATCTTTGCTATTAAAAAACTGAATTAAATGTGATTCGACATCACTAGCATCACTAAAAAATTTTCCATTTAAGGAGTTTTGCATGGAACGAAATAAGTGGTAGACTGAAGGCGCAAGGTCAGGCCTATATGGCGGATGCGACATTACATCCCAACTCAGATCCAATAATTTTTTGCGAGTGATCAAAGATGTGTGGGGCTTTGCATTATCATGGTGGAAAACAACATCCTTACGATATGCCACTTCTGGTCGCTTTGCTTGAATTGCATCGTTCAGTTTGGCGAGTTGCTGAACATACACATTTGAATTGATCGTTTGGTTGTTTGGTAAAAGTTCAAAGTGCAGAATTCCTTTATAATCCCACCAGACTGACATGTGTAGAATGACTTCCAGT
>CM052093.1:12385815-12445617 GCA_028453745.1 Agapostemon virescens | reverse complement strand
GCAAGGATTTGCGAAATAAGAAGTATCGAACCGATTATAATGGCGCTAATAGGATCAGCGTTAATCAACAGATTATACCGATGTAAATCGTAAGTAGTCGCTGATTCAAAAAATGAATTTATTTAATATTTAGACAATTTTTATTATAACGCATGCTTGACTGAAGAAATGCGTAGAATGACTTCCAGTGAAAGGATTTGCGAAATAAGAAGTATCGAACCGATTATAATGGCGCTAATAGGATCAGCGTTAATCAACAGATTATACCGATGTAAATCGTAAGTAGTCGCTGATTCAAAAAATGAATTTATTTAATATTCACACAATTTTTATTATAACGCTAACGAATTACTTCCAGTGCAAGGATTTGCGAAATAAGAAGTATCGAATCGCTTATAATGGCGCTGATAGGATCAGCGTTAATCAACAGATTATACCGATGCGAATCTTAAGTAATTGCTGATCGAAAAAATGAACGAGAATAAAAATGGCGAAGTTTTTGGTCCACGAGCGACGGTAAATCATCTCGCATGACGAAACAAGGAGAATCGGTGCGGTGTGTCGTCAACTTATCGGTATTTCAATATGTAAATCGCGGCCAGCATAGTCGGGCACTTAGTTTCGAAAAAAATTCCGGTTCTTTTTCCCTCGGCTGGCGGTAGAACGAGGTCGAAAGGGGCGGTACACGCGAAAAGAACTCGAAAAGTAATAGCAGCCCCGTCGGGATTCACCGAGGAAAAATGATAATCTTGTTCCACATGCACAAGTATCCCTGCATCTTGGCGAGCGAGCGCGGGCATAAATAACAAAGTGGATTTCCAGATTTTTCATATGACCGAAACCTCTTCGTTTCTACGGATTTATCGATCCTCCCGCACTATTGTCGTGCCTCGTTCGGGACAAAACAAAAGGAGGAATCCCGCTTATACCCCGCTTCGATCGTATTAGAACGACCGGCAAACCCGAAATGGTCGGGGGACGAAAAAAAAAAAAAAAATTGATTTCGGTTCATCCATTTTCCGAGCCCCGGTGAACATTTATGGTGACTCAGACTTCCCAGCATTTAGAACATGAAATATGTAAGCGGACCAGAAGCACGCCCAATTCTCTTTATATACGACGCTCTTTTATAGGAATTCGAAATAACACGGTTTCGAGAACAAAACGAAGTTCTAGCTTTATATTTATTCACGATGCATTCTGATTTACCGTTGTTTATTTAGCCTTTATCGTTTTGTTCATATCAATCCTGCTTCCTTCCTTCATTTTTAACATTTGATGCAGGTTCTTGTTGGCAAACGACAAAATTTTTGTAGATGTATGTCATTATAGAAGGTTGCGAATTAATTTACATCCGGTACTGAAACCTCGTAGAAAATCCTGCATATTGACATGGAGATTAGAAAGAATATTTGCAATGGAATTATTATTTCGTAGAAGCATTGACACATCATTAGGAATTTTTATTTGCTATATGCAGTTTATTTTTATTAACACGATTTATTTATGTAGGTTTCTGCGTATTCAATCTATCATGCGCAGAGAATGGGGATGTGATTAGAGAAATGAGAAGACAAGTGAGTTACAACAATATTGTTAGTATAGTTAGTGAAAATAACTATTTAACAATTATAAAGGGATCGCCCTTACAATTTCATTGCACACTTCAAATTTGGCCATTGTAAAGTGTCTTATAAAAATGACATGACCTAATTTACTTGGACATTGTGCGATTTTTATTAGAATATATTGATTTCTATGAAGGCAATTATAATATAAGAAATCTGGAAACTGGCGTTTGATTCACTGCGGTAGATCTAGTATTAATACACCGGAATAATTTTGCTTGCGACTGTACGCATATTTTCTAGTGGCGGGCAATTTAAATAATGTTCTCCGCCGTTGCTTTTAGCCGATCATAATAAACCGGCGAACGGACGGCGACGCGGGATAAATATTTCTTGCCGGGAATAACATTAATTACCGATCCGCCATTGAAGTTTGTTCGCGAGCCAGAGTGAAAAATTGAAACATGGGAACGCGTGCTTTCGTGTTGTGATCGTGCCGTAACGTTTTTAGTCCCGAGTAACGCGGAATCCCGCGGGCAAAATTAGTGATTCCATATTAAAAGTCACGGGGCCGTTGTTTATTTAAGCAAATGTGCAAGAGCCGATAACCGGAGATGGAAACAAACACGAATCTCGATAAATGTGAACGTGCGTGTATACGCTACGGTGCAGCGTAATTTACGGGGGAACAATGAAATATAATATTCGCGTATGATGAATTCCCGGTTTTTATATCGACCATGATATCGATAAGTTCGAATTAAACGGGTGCGGCAATTTAGTTTCGCTGCGAACCGCCTCGGTTTTGCGAGTCCAACGGCAGAGTAAATTAATCCTTAGCGTTCGAATGGCGACTCTGAGGCGTTACTAAAAATGGTCACATTATTATGTAAAATAATTTTTATATCGCTATGTTCATATGGAAGAAATCGATGTAAATGCAACTGTTGTATAAACGAGTGAATAACTACATATGTACAAGAAGAAATAAATCATGTGGAATGAAAATAATGAAAGTCAAAAAATATGTCAGCGTTTTATGGGAGTTTATAGCTTTATTGTTTAAACAAAAAACTTTTGTTAAAATTTTCTTGCGCGCCTACATTTCCCATTGAAAAACACGTAATTAAAAAAAAATTGAAATTTTTTCGACCTCTGGTTTCCGAAATATCTTAAAAATATCACAACTTAGAGGGCTGTTTTCACCCCTTCTAAGTGGATGGTTGCCAATAAAAAGAAAGATGTGTTAAAATATTTTTCAAAGAACTATAAGCTCCCATAAATTTCATCGAAGTCGGATTTTTGCATCTGTATATGTTCTCGTGTGAGTAGTAAAATTGACTGATATATATTGTCTTGTAAAACTGCTAAGATTTAATTTATTTCAATTATTTGCGTTTTTCATTACAAAGTAAAATTGAACGAAGAGATCTGTTGAATCGATTTCTATGGAGGCCATTTTATAACTTCGATAATTGTAAAATAAAAATTCAAAAAGAGTCATTCGACCAGCTGCGGTTAATTACAACCTTAATTAGATATACATATAACTTCAATTTGAACTCGCTGTGGTAAGTTTAGTGTTACCTAAAATTAAAGAAATACCAAAGAAACGAAGAATGAGTTTGGTCTCAAGCAGACCGAATTTGCACATCGTGTACAACCCTATTTACAATAAAAAAATTCTCCTCTTAAAATAATTAGTATTTATATTAAATAAAAATATCTATTTAAATTCTAAATTTAATGCACTAGTCTGCCAAAAATTATTTGTTTTTTTTTTGTATATTTCCGACAGTTCAAGAACAATAGAGGAAAATTATATTTTTACGTCTTCGGACGGTAATCTATCAAGAGAATCCTAGGAACAAAATTGCGTAAATTACGAAGCTCTAATTAACAAATCTATTGTCTTCTAGCTGGCTTCGTCAGGGATGCTGCGAATTTGAAAAATGCGTAACTATTTTGCAAAACGATAAACAAGTACCCGAAAATATTCATTTTCTGTTAAATAAAACAATTTTTTAATAACCTTATCTTGCCTTAACCAATATTGTGTTACGGTAATGTTGTAGAACAGATCGATCGTTACATAAAACGACAAGTAAACTATTTAATATTCCGAAAATTTTTCAAAAACATGGTTCGTCTCTCCCGGAATTACAGTATCTCATAAAATGTATCAGCCGCGTATATGTTTAGAAGAAACGTCCGAACTTATGAGACTTGTAAATTGGGAAGTATGCATACAAACTGCTTGCGCGAGATCTAAACGAATACCGCGGCCAAAAAGGAGGCGACTCTTTATGCAAAAGTGCGCCGCCACGCAAAAACATTTAATCACTTAAAGCTTATAGTGTTCACCGTTTAAATGAGACACGGGGATAAAAAGCGATGCTGTTTATTCCGCTGCAACTGTTGTTCCACCGTTTTGCCAAAGTTATACGCGCTATTTTGCCGCCGATAAAAAGGACGATGCTGCCGTTTCTATTTTCCGAGTTGGAGCCAACGTTGCGCTTCGAACGGTCGATCAAGATTTCTAAATTGCAAGCTGCATTACATGTTTCAGTTCCGGTACGAATATATTTAATATGCTACGGTGGATCATTTTTTCCGTGATTTGTGCGACGAAGATTAAGAGCGCGTATGAAGCAGTCGCGTCTCTTTTCTTCGCTGAATAAAAATTTTTAAATCACCAAATGTGATATAAATACGTTGCACTAGAAATATATTTAACACGATACGGCGAATACTTTCATACGGAATTTATAAATAAATGCGTGAAACTTATGCGCAAGCGTTGCGAAGCAACATTTGTGTTTTAACATTTGAGCAGAAAATCATTCTGCTCTAAAGAAATGAGCCGTTTATTTTGAAAGTGGCGTAAGTCAATTTAAAAAACAAATAGAATCAACTACAATAATAGTTACATTTTTACAAGAACTTTTCATTCTGAGACAACTTGTAAAATGGAGTAAGTCCATTCATAGCCATCAAAAACATATTATTTCTTCAATAATGTTAATCATGCTAATTGGGATGATAAATTTGACACCTTTAGAAACTCAAAAACATTATTCTATTATGTTATCTGTTACCCATATTTTTAAATTTAATCCAACGCAAACCCTTCAATATCTCGATTCGAGCATAAATGGACCTAAGCCACTTTCAAAATAAACGGCTCAAATAATAAAAAACAATTTTAATTTTAGGATATAACGAAGACGCGCTTAAGTCGTAATATTTAAACTTAAAGTTGTTACGGTAATGTTGTTGTTACGATTGGTATAATGGCGGAGATAGAGCCTCTTATAATTCATGATAAACGTATGCCACTTTTACGTCCGCGAATCTAGAGCATATGTATTTCGTGAGATCTTTAGTTTACGTTTCAGAGTGAACAGCTTTCGTAGCAACTCGAAAGGATATCAGCTGTAATAGAGGAGATCGTTCAGCGTCTTTTCGTTTCCATTAAAACAATATACTCGTAAAACTTGGCATAAACCCACTTGGTATAAAGCAAAACAATTTAAAGTACCCTAAAAGGTGAATAGATAATAACTGCGGAGGCTTCCTTTTATTAAGAGCAGAAGATGACAGAAGATTGTGTCGTTAAAACTCTAGCGGCAGACAGTTTTATACGCATTATTGTAACCGGCGAACAGAAATTGATGAACGACGCTGATATACTTTTATTGTTAACATAAAACGCCGTATATAGATTCACTGTGTTTCATCGTTATTATCGCATCTTGGTCATTGCGTTTCAACATTCGCGTAAATCTCTATAGATCTCTTTTCTAATAGAAAATAACGGATTTATTAACCACTGTAAAGAAACAACTTAAACCGATGGCGAATTCACGATTAAAAATTAATTATAAAGTGGAAGTAATAAATGTATAAATTTGAATTCTTAACTGTACGAAAACCATCAAAGCACTCCGTAAAACGACTGTAAAACAATATGTATTAATTAATTATAAAAGTCTACGGAAATAATTGAGTAATTATATTTTCTAGCTAAAATAATTACACGTCACATCGCCGCCGAGTTTAATACAGCGACACGGCCATAAAATGGCTGCGTATCGGTTGCGTGTGGCTTCGCATTAACCCTTTCCAGGTACTGAAATATCTGCTAAAGTATTTACCTACGGGTTTAAAGTAAAACGCTGTTACGGAGAGAACGGCTGGATTCAACTTAATTCGATCTAATCGGAAAACTCTAAATCCGTGGCACGTTTATTATAGTCTTCAAAGGAGTCGGAAAACTTGAAGGAAAATAGAAATGCGATGACATAATTTCGAACGAGGAAAAGGATTAAAGTGGCAGGAGGTCGCCGGATATACCGTGCTAGTTGGACAAGGCATTAAAGTCAATCAGGATCGGTAAAAACGTTCTAAATCTCGATAATTTATGGCGCAGCCTATGCGAAACGAATAGAGCACTTGGTTTAGCAAGAAAGCCGGCTACATCGTAAAAGATATCTGCGTTCGAACCCGGGGGATAAAGCGAAGAATCGAGTTATCATGCTGATCCTTTTGGTTGGTCTGCACTATTCAGGCGGATACCATGCCATGCCGCCGTTGCTATCCGCTATGGCTCAGGTATATAAAGTGCCGACGATGAGTCTGTAATAGCTTTGCGACGAGATATATAAAGTTATTCGTGCACGTGAACAACTGCCGGCTAACGGATCACGTTTATTACGAGCCATAGCGCAACAAAGCACCCCCGACACGATCCATCTAACCGTTGGTAAGGTTGAGGGGCATTACATTAATGGTTGCGCGGTGATCGCTGATCAGGAGGGTCGCCAGTCCCACAGTATACACAACCTGATTTATTTGCGTACCGCAAGTATTCATTCAAAAATATTCTTATATTCCCTCGAGCACCCTGTTCTCGTGTTTTCCACCTGCGCACGCGGAATTGAATTATTACAGCAACCAGAACCGGAGTGAAACAAAAACGTTCTTACGTTCGAAAAATTATCGACGTCGTCGAGTATTCGCGTTGATCGAAGCCCGTTTAGCGGTGCATGGTGAATTTTGCTTTAACACTAGAACTACCAAACCAGTCACTTTGACTGGTCCCTAGTTTCTTCTTTCGCAATTACTGAAGTTATAAAAATGTTTTCATTAGTAATTTTCCGATGTACTTCTTTAACACTTTGACTGTCATGTCACCCATATATGGGTGACAGAATTATTCGTCCATGTTTAAAAATAAATTTTTACGCTAATATATTCGTTGCATTGAATCTAGTTCGTATATGGAGACTGCAAGAAGGTTGAAAGATAACTATGCGTCAGACGTTTTAAGTCTTTCAATTGTTGCTGCATTACTACTTTGATTTAAAGTTAAAGTGTTAATGAACCACACGTTACAATAAAAATTAAATGAAGTTTGAATAGATGCAGTCTTGTTATTATCACAAAGTAGTGTATACCTTCGGATTTATTGTTCGGTAATTCTAGCGTTAATATAAATTTCCCCTGCACCACCAGGCTACGGATATTAAATTATGTCTTATGTTTTGGTACTTTTGCGTTATGTTCGAATTTGATATGTGATTCGATGATGGTCGGTTATATGTAAATATAATTATGCTTATTAATCGTTAATACATTGGTTATTATGCAACCGTTATAAATAAATCTGACAAATTTTGCGTACGAATCGGACTCGCTTGAAAATTTTAGTAATGTCCTTGAATTACCTGAACAGCAGGTAATTGTAGCAATAAATATTCTAAATAATATTCTAGATCTAAATAAGAACAAAATGTTACGTAATACTATGTCCTCCAAAGATGCGTTAAAGAGGTAATAATAAAAAGAAGAAGAATTACATAGGGAACGATAATTATTGTTAATTGGTTCTAAAATTGAGTGTATTTTATTTCATCTCAGATAGCAAATCCTTCATTGTATGGCAGTAACTTTGTGCCAGACTGTGATCAGTTACAGTTCTCTAAAAAATTGTTATTTGTATCGCAACTTTTTATTTAAATTCGTAGAATATACTCGTAAACTTTGACGATTAACAGCCGCGATGCCATGTATGATGATTCGCTCGGTTGAAAAAGACCTGCGTTTCTCAAATTCGCGCGGACACGAACGACTCTGGCTTTCGGGGCAAGGGTTAATTGCGGATGGTGAATTTGCCTAAAAAACTTGGGCACGTTCAAAAATCCATATTCGACTAGGGAACGTGTCGCATGAAATTGTAGTACATTTTTTTCTCCTGCTGTTCCGCCCTTTGGTTCCACCCTAACCACCCCCTGGAGTGCAGCGGCGGAAATGTGTTGTGAAATATTTAACCCAGCCTCTCCCGTTACCACCCCCAGCAGCAAACCGCTTCACAGATCTCTCTCTCTCTCTCTCTCTCTCTCTCTCTCTCTCTCTCTCTGCATCACTCTCCCCTTTTCACCTCGGTCTCTCTCTGTTTACCCTGGCTCTCTCCGCAATTCGATGCCGAGCTAGGAACATCCGGTGCTCTGCATTATTAAATACACGACACCGACCTCTGGTTATCCTGATTTTATGGGAAATCCGTGAATGAAATAACTTGTCTTTCTTCCTGTCAATGCCTTCAGTTTTTACGTGGTACACGCGGAAACATATGTCCCGCAAATAACGCGCGAATTCGTCCATCCCCGTAATTTCTTTTCGAACTCTGACGTTCGTTAGTGTATTCGATTGTTGTTGGTATTTCGGCCTCTGAATTGCTCGACCACGATACGAATATCGAATAGATAATTCATAATTCACTTTAGAAATCGTTTAATAACTGCACTACAATCGGAGCGTAATATTATTTTGAATTATCGAAACGCTTCGGACTAAAACAGGTTTCACTGCATTTTGTTGCTGCGTATTCCTACCTTTGAAAAAGTTTAAAAGTTGAATCTAAATTTTAACGATTGTGAATATAGACGGGATAAAATAATATATTAAATTTTAGAAACGTGAAAATTAGGGTTAAATTTTTATGATATACTAAAGAATTTAGTTAATTAAGATTGGAATTACGTATTGATTTAATATGTGGGATTTTAAATTGAAGTGTGGTAAGGGGCCTTGCAATTTCTCTTTGCACCTGCAATATATTTGCTACACGTTGTACATGCTCCGGCAGCAGATGAATAAAAAAATGAGGTAGAATTCCAAGTTACTTTTTTCATCGTTATTTTTTCACATTCTCTCAACTACTTTCCGTTGCATTCATGTTTACATTATGTCCTGAAAGTGCAAATTTCAGTTTTGTTATAAATGCAAATATCAATTTTATTTTATTTTACCTCTCGCGGTGCCATATTTGATCAAACTGCAAGTTACAGTTCCACGCAGCTAATGGATGAATAAATGTCACACTGAAAATTGTAAACTAGATTCCATTAAAATGTATATTGTATTCAATTTACCGTTCGTTTATTGTCGTATTCGCGACACTATTTTATAACATATTTGCAACGTTGCGAATTTTCATTTGATTGAATCCAAGAACGTCAAATGAAGTTAATAACAATTTACCTAAAATGTCGCCGTTGCAACGGAGCCTTAATTTGCAACGGAGACAAAGTAGTTACAATATAACAAACGCATACATCGAAATAGTAATTTGAAATCCATAAGCTAAACGGCGAGATCACTTTTTAACAGAATTTCGCGAATAAACAAGCATTTTTAGCGACGCTGAACCTTTGCATACACATTCGTGCGATAAACGCCGAATACAATTCCGGATGCAGTAGAAATTGATGTGTCCGCCATTATCCGATTGCATATTTAAAATCTAATCTATCAAACATTAAGTCAGAGCTCGGAAATGTTGATAGCGAACGTGTAGATCATTGCCATATTTATTTAATAGACGCATGTAAAATGAATAGTCGGCGTAGCAACAAGTAGTTAATAATAAATATACATTTGCATGGCCGATGTTAATCGCACGAAGCGGAACGCGATTTACATGGAGCGAAAATCGTGTAGAGTCGAATGAATTCGCATCGGGATAGAACGCGACCGGTGTAACACAGATGGAAAATCATCTCATAGACCAACTTAATTTCTTGTTAATAAACAATAGGATTTCTATTAACATAAAGTCTACAATCTGTCAAAAATAAATGGTAGAACAACGTAGAACAATATGATCGCTATACTATTTGTTGTTTACATTACATTATACTATTATTTGTTTACATTAAAAAATGTAAACAAAACAGTTGCGTGTCGTGATAAATACTAGCGACTGCAGCTATTGGTGCTTAAGTATCGACCTTATGGTCGGTCACCTTAAGTTTCCTGTCCAGGACACGCTTTCATTTTTTTCATTTTATTTTATTTATAATAATGTTAAAATATTTCCGATTAACAAATGTAGTAAATATATTGTTCTCAAAACACGATAACTTATGCATATGTTCGTATCTTTTAACCCTTTTAGTGCCGAGCGTCTTACTATTCGCGTTGCAAGCGAATTCTATTTCAAAATAAATTTATAAAACGTTATAAATGGTCTAATTTCATTGCAGAAGAATTAAAAAAATTGTTTTTGCGTTTAACTTGTTAGGAAATAAGTTTCGCTCTATGGAAGTTCTGGGGTCAGTGCCATGGGGTCCTAAAACTTAGCAGATTCGTTAAGAATTGCCATTGGCTA
This sequence comes from Agapostemon virescens, assembly GCA_028453745.1. Taxonomy (NCBI): domain Eukaryota; kingdom Metazoa; phylum Arthropoda; class Insecta; order Hymenoptera; family Halictidae; genus Agapostemon; species Agapostemon virescens. Next base: position 12,435,375 of record CM052093.1, on the reverse strand, counting down.
AGCCGGAATCCGTTCGCTGCGTTCCGATTGGTCCGCGTTTTTCGTTAATAACTCGAAAACAAGGTCGTGTATAAAATTCGAGCAAAGGAAAAAGTTTCTTAGAATAATCCCAAGAATCTCTCCTTTCCAGGAATTCGATCAACGATGAGCCATTCTGTATATCCCCGAATGAATAAATAATTTCTCTAGGAAAAGCGCCATTACTTCCAGAGCGCCCCAATCTGTGGAAAAATATTATAAATAATATGTGAAAATATAAATAAATATAAATTTAGCTGAAAGATCTAGAGTATAGTGATCTTCTTTGTCTGCGAAGTCTGTGCAAGCGAGAATTTGCGAAAACATTTACGACCAGGTAATTAACTTTTCCGGGAGCCAGTCGTTGAGATTCCTTTGCACCTGTCCTTTAATAACGGACGCGTGTGAGGCACAGGGGAACAGGTGACGAAAAATAAAATAATAACCCGACGTCAAGCTCTGGCGCACGGTAGTCGTCGTCGCCGGAGCTTTGACGGCGGTCGGCTGTCGTCGGTCTCCTTTTAATAATTAATATCATTACGCACGCTTGAACGGGCGGCGGCATAGCACGCCGGTCATGTATGTTATCTTGGACAGGTGACTGTTTCTGACTATTTAGCTCGGCTCGCATGGCTGCCAGGTAGATAATGCTGTGCGCCACGTGCCCCGCGTGCATGCATCCCGAATCTACACATGCCGCGATAGTGAAATAAAACCGCGGCCGGAAACGTTCGTTTTTTAATCCACCGACCAGTCGACACCACATATATTTCTCCTCGAACAGCAGTGGAACGGCGATAGTTACAGTAAACGTTTTTCAAGTAAAGTTTGCACGAGCTGTTTGTATTTTTAACGGAAATACGCTTATAATGCTGCTACTAATACACTGGAAACACGAAGTTCATTTTAACATGCTTCCTACCGTGTGACGAATTTTTCCGCGCAAATTTAGTTTCGTACTTCGTTTTACAGAAAATGCGACGTTGTTTTGCTTCACCTAACTTGACTTTGACTGCCATATCACCCATCTATGGGTGACAGAATTATTAGTCCCTGTTTAATAATAAATGTGTGCGTTAATATATTCGTTGCATTCAATTTAGTTGATGTCTGAAAAATACAAGAAGGTTGATAGATACCTATATGCCATACATTGAAAGTTTTCAATCGCTGCTTCATTAAATAAATTAGCTTGATTTTATGGAATTTTTGAGGTCGTCGATTTGGCCGTTAATGTGTTAAGCATTTTGAAAGTGCGGTCAATGTGCTAATGTTTGTCCTCCGAAAAGAATTTGAAAGTAAATTTAGAACGAAACTCATGATTCTGACAAGAATGAGTAGACGCAATTTAAAGTAGTGGCACACAGAATTTAAGAATGTCGAAGTGCTGGCTTTAACCTATTTGAATCATTAATGGTTAAATGAAATTTCGGTTTGACCCCCGTTCCTTGGAAACCACGGAAGCCATCTAAATTTTTCCGAAAAATCTACAGATTAATCATTACGAACAACCGACGATCGACTCGCGATAGTAATCGTTGATCCAACGAATAGCTAAACAGAAAGAACAAGCGATAATTAAGAAATCGCGGTGTCGTGTTTATTTCGCGAATCGGTGCGAAAGTTTCTCGATCCCGCAATCATCAGGCCTGCCATTTCAAGTAATCCTGATTTCCAGGAAACACGGGGACCTTTTTTCTAAAGATGCAATGATACGCGCAGAGGGGTTGACCGTATCAAGGGAAACTGCATTGGAAGGTCGCTTGGTGTTAATTTATACCCGGCTATGACTTACACGGTATGTAAGGGCGCTTCGGACTAACAATAGTTATGCGCCAATGCGAAACGGGCGAAACGCACGCGTGTAATTGTAATTCAAACTCGCTATCACCGATCGGTAGGCCCGGCGAGTAATTAAAAATTTAAATAGAACCTTCGATAAGGGAAATGATCAATCACGGGCGTGTTGCAGTCGAGCCGAGCCCTCTCTTTCGCCCCCGTTTTCCACCCCTTTTTCCACCCTCGGCCACCCACGTTTTCCGTCTCTATTGACTATAATACGTGCAAACGGGAAACCGGTGATTCTACCGGCATATTCCTGGGCTTCTATTAGACAAATAAGGAAAGTCCCCGGTATAAAAGCCCCGGTTCTACAACGGCAGACATGCCAGTGCCGCGTTCACTTGATGAGTTAGCGGGTACAGCTTCATTAAGGGTGAATGGATACCGGCGGACATACTGCTGTTCCCTGTAATTATACGGCGTCTGTTAGTAATTCAGAAAGTTCGTCAACTTCATGGCCTACGGTGGTTACACGAAGACATTTTACCGTTCCTTTCATACCGTTCTAAATGTCTTCCGCGAGGAACCAACGAAATCTATACCCGACGGACTGCTAGATCGTATTGTTTAAACGTGCTCGTGCAGTCGGACGTTCGAACTAGTTTCAAACTCGAATGGTGCGTCACAACAGATGGTCAATTATTTCGACTGGCGACACCGCAAAGATTTTCATTTCTCGAGTTACGCAACGAGCCACGAAAGTATTTCAACACCCTTTAACTTGGAACAACATTTCTAAAATTAGAAGTTCTTTCAAATTCCACCAAACGGCTCGACTGTTTCATTCTAATTAAAAGATTTTGAGAAAATTATGAATGGTAAAAGTTACATGAGAAAATAAAAGTATTGTATAAATCTGCTTCGTTCTAAAAACAACTTATCGGCTTCGGTGTGAAAGTGGCGTTGGCTAATTGGAGCGTTTGGTCGTTCTTAAACTTCGACAGTGTTGATATTCATCCTATCTGTATATTTCGGGTATCACGTTCCTTCTTCTCTCGTTTCTCGTGTTAATTTGAGATCCGGTTGTAAATAACGATCTACTGTATATTTTCCTGAATTTCAACGTTTTTACTTAATTTTTAATCGAAAGACAAGACTGAATGTCACACTGAATTTCTTAACACGTTGAACGTGTTCCACGTGGTCCGTGGTACACGTTGTTTAATAATGATTATCGTTAAATTAATAACATCTAGCGACAATTTATTCCCATCGAAATTAACCAGATAGTAGTATGAGGTGAGAACTTCATTATCTAGTAACAAACAATTCTCTTTGATAACGTTAATTATTTCTGCGAATGAAGTAAATGATAGTGGTCCAAACCGCCTAAGTTCGCTCGGCAGTCAACGTATTAAGAATACGTGAAATATACACAGATCTATGTTAGTTACACACCGGCTTTCTCACCTGAAAATCGATAAATAAAGTAATCTTAAAAATCATCAAATATAAAATTGCAAAAATTGTCGGCCCTCCGAGGCTTAAACGGCAAAGGGCAGAATATATTATCCAGAAGCGAGAAACGAGCGAGTACGAGAGAAACAGGTGATTTGCGAGCGGATAAAAGAAGTTGATGAAGTGTAGAAATTTAGTAGCACGCGAGAATAATCGTGAGCTGGCCGCACCGACACGAAATTGTCCAGGACGCAAAGCTGCCGAGGAGATCGTGACTAAATACGCGCCGAACGGTGGTCCAACAAATGTCTATTCTCGACGCGACGCGTTCCCAGCAGCCGCCAAATCTGACAGCAGAGCTGCCGCAACCAGCTTCGACGCAATTGCGTTCAAATCGCTAGCAGCAACTCGCTCGCAATTTTCCATTTCTTCTGCGTAGGTGTGCGACTGTCGCGCCGGGCTAAGAGCAGTCAGGAAATTACGAGGAGCGGCTAATGCAATTCCGCGGCGAGCGGACAGAGAACACACCCTTGGTGGGGGTGGCCAGGGTGCGAGGGTTTTCGGGCGCACCACGGAATTTGGCATTCCTGCAGGTCAGCCTAATTGCTATGGGCCACGCGGACCAGGAATTAATAATTAAAATAAAATACAGCGAACGGGTCCGCGCGAGCCACCCCCGGTTCCTCTCCCGCCGTTGCCTGTTAGTCGACGATGCCGCCGTTGGAGGGTGGGTCGCAGAGGCTGGACCGCGAGGGTGTTCTGGTTTTCAGCCCCGCAGGCAGTAATATGCATAATTAAACATACGTGACTTATCTGCTGAAAAATGTTGCGTTTAACACCCACTCGGTCGGCGGAGTTGCTGCGCCGCCCCCTTTCGCGCGGTTTCCTCTTCGCACCCTGCAACCCCGTCGCCACAAACCATAGCGCGTGACATAGTGCGCGTGGTCCCCTGCAGATACCATGACTCGTATCGTGTGTCCGCGGTTTTTCGAATTATTTTTTTCCTTTCCCCACGTACAACGCTTCATCCCCCCTTCCGACGCTGCAACCCTCTTTCCCTATTTCTCTGTTCGGTCCCGTTTCCTCCACCCCCTTTTCAATTGTGTTCCGCGCTTCCACACCGCAGGCTTCGCTATGGCGGCGTTTATTAGGTGTAATTTAATAATGTCGATATTCGCCATTTTCTTTGGGTGATGGATAACTGTAAACCTGACTGCTTCGGTAACGTACTGGCCTGGGTGAAATATAGAAATGTTTTTTAAAACTTTGTCATTGTCGTTGGTACTAACTGCAAGCCTAACTTCATCGGTCGGATATAGCGCTGAGTGGAATTGTGGGACGGTTGTCCAAGTACAAGATGTTCATGGTTTGTTAAAATATACAAAGTACTACAGAGCGAATTAGAAAGGCAGGTAGAAGGGGACGTAAGCTGACTCTACATGAAAAAATAAATGATAAAGACGAATATCATTTTCCCAGTTGACATGAAAACGAAACGTAAACGAGAATAATGTTGTTCGTATATGTTTACCTGTTTATATAAATGAAACGTAGAGTAAGTCGATGAAATAATGCATACGTATTTCTTAACCCTTAGCACTCCAATGGCGCCTCTAATGCCACACTAAAAACTGCCATACTGCTATTCAAAACAATTTTTACATCGCTATATTTGCATTTAAGAAGACGGTAAAAATTGAAGTGTTACACGAATACTATAAATAAATTTTGTACGCACGAGAGGAAATTAACTATCTATGCACAAAGAAATTATTCTAGGTTAAAAAGTGTCTCGCTTTTTAAATTAAAATTTCTTGGAGTGCAAAGAGTTAATATATGAAAAAGCACATGATAAATGATAAAAACGTAGGTTATACAATTTTAATAGTTCTATCAAGAGATTATACACTATTAAAAGAATTGTAAATATATGTGGGAAAATCGATACCAGTTTCCTATTTCCTTGAAAATATACAATGTGTTTTGAAATGATTTCGTGGAAAAAATAGAATCTCACGACAGTATTCAGTTTACAAATTCTTGCAACAAACTAATGACGCACGTACCTAGTTCTCGCATCATAATTTCATACCCTTTGGAAACGACACTACGGCAAGCAGTTTCCTACTTTCACGTCAACATGTGCACCAAGCGTTATGAATATACATGCATCAATCACGCCTCTGATAGCCGAAGGAAAAACGTGTTCGAGATCGCGAGACAAATGAATCTTCGAGCTAGATAATCGACCATGAAAGCGCTACGTTTAATTATTACGAAGGAAAATATGTGAACGAAAGCAAATCGGAACGGGATCTCATTTTTGAACATCGCGTCATCGGCTCGAAGCCGTGAAAGAAGTTTTCTTATTCGTTCAATTGTTTAGTTCAGCGAGTCGATAGTGCAAATAGAAGGTATGCAAATGATCGCGAAATAAAAGTGCACTAACTGGATGGCGATCACATGGTATACACAGAGAGAGAGAGAGAGAATATGTTCGCATATGCACAGCTTCGAAGTCTATACTTTCCTTCTTCCGTGCATGTAAATATCTTTTCGGAATATCTAGACTCACGTGAGGTCTGTATATGTATGTAATTGATGAATGCATGAATACAAATCAGGCTTGTTAATCTCGCAAAAGTGTCAACATCAGTTATTCTTATACTGGTGGCCGGCGAGGGGATGACGAAACCGAGTTCCAAGCCATCGAGTCGTCGCTTGAACTCAACCAATACTTATTTCATTATTTTGCGAAACAACCGAACTCACTACACACGTCACGAAGTGAACACAGTTATAGCAGATGCATTGGATCACGACTTTCTGCAAAGAATCACCATAAAGAATTTTAATTATTGAATACATGAAGTGACAAGTGGACAATGTCACTTTATAAAAACAATTAACTTAACCTCCACATATTGGTATTAACATTATACATTACAGTAAAAGTTTGCCTTAGGTACGTTAACAATTTATTGCTAAAATATGTAAGAAAACGATATACATATAAAGACAGCAATCAATATACAGAACTAATTATCTTGCGGAATTTATGCACATATGGCAAATGACTGAAGAACAAGATTATGAGGATTTTGGAAAAATTAAAAAATATTGTTACACGATTTTCGACACATTAAATTTATGGAAAATAGAAGCACATTTTAATTCAACTTACCTCTCTCAAGAAAATTTGTTTCTCGCACAAAAATTCCCAGTCTACTCATTAGTCGGATTTTAATTCAAATGAGTTACACAAGCCAGGACAAGATGTTGAACAAAGTGGAACCGCTCGATAAAAATATAGTCGAATGTTGGAAACTTGAAGTTATTTTTAAATTGCGCAAGTATGGCAAAAATTGTATAGCGACGTTGAAATAGCGACCGAAGCTGAGACACGTTTAGTGTTTGATATTAATACTACCCAATCTATTCGAGTTACGCCAGTATCGCACAACACCGCACAATCGCGAATATGCGAAAGTTTTTGCCGCATCCCCCGTACGCGACTTCCAATCGGGGGATGGTGTAAATATACAGCGGGGAAGATAAATCTGAGCGTCAATTAGCCCAATCGATTACCACTTATTTTGGTGATTAATTGCCACGCGAGTCGTTATACGGTGAACGAAATCTGCAACCGCGGATGGAATCATTCGGGTGTTTAATGCGTTCTCGTCTCGGAAATTAAAAGCGCACCGGTAAAAAGCTGCACGAAATTCATATCTCTGTTAATTATACCTTATTAATTACAGGCGGAACAGTTTTAAAGGCTATGGGGGTCGCGAAATCTGATGGCGGCGTTATTTATCTGCCGGTGTGAGAAACTACCCTTACAGAAGGTGGATTCTTACAGCGAAAAATCGAAACGTTTCTGCTTTATTTAGAGCGCCGCTTGTGAGACAATAATATCGTATCGTTAAACCGTATATATTAAAATAAAATTGTTGAACATTAATCGCGAGGGTTGGAAGTCATAAAAATTAATTTCTTCTTTAATAAGTTTCATACATCTACGTAATAAAAATTTGCCTGATACGTTTTGTGCTTCGTTATGCACTTATCTAAATGTAAAAATAACCAAATGTTTATATTTTGGTTCGTATGTTCTTTCTTTGAAATTGCGTCTTGAAAATTATAGTTTCCATAGTGCCCACATATAACCTTATAACCGCTTTGTGCTTTTAATACCGAAGATATCATTTAATGATATGTCGCTTTATAACGGAATTTCTACATAAACTAAAGTTGATCGCAACAATTTCCGCAGTAGCAACAGATTGTTGCGTAGCTGCTTTTAATAAGGCCTCTTAACTGGTCTCACGCAAAATTCATCGCGACTTCGCGTGAATTCCGTTTTGTAAATCTAATCAAAGCGAGAACACGGATTACATTAAGGGTTCGCGAGAGAGTGTATTTTAAACGAAATGCAGTTAACTTGATAAACGAAATAGAAAGAATTTTAATAAATTTTTACTCTTGAAATTGCACACTGACCTATCTGAAATCGCGTTCTTTAACGATATAAAATTAATTCCAACTTAACGCTCCTTACATATAAGTATACAAAGAAAATAAGGCTAGCTTCAAGAAAAATGAATTTTGGAAGGGATCGAATGTTTCCCACAATTTTTAACACTAGAACTACCGAGCACGAAACTAGTCTAATATACACTGTCTATAATACTGACAAGCTTGTACTTATTCAAATGTCGTATAACATTCGCGTTAAATAAGTGCTTCGATGGAAAACGTCATTAAAAATGTTTTCGCTGAAAGATTCTTATAATAGGTGTCCCAAAATTAACGCAAGTTTTGAATTTGCAGTAACTTGTTGGCAACTCTGAAAAAAGAACAATTTGACAGCTGAGAGTTTAGGGTTAGTAAAAATGGAGCGTTATACGATACAACAACGTGTTTTCATTATTGAACAATATCTCAAAAATAATGAAAGTTTGGCGACCGCAGTTTGAAAATTTTATACAAAGTATAGTCAAAATAGTGTTTTAACCTCGTCAACTGTGAAAAGATTAATTGAAAAATTCAGGGAGACTGGATCAGTTCGAGACGCTAAACACACCGGTCGTCTAAAAACAAGCCGTTCAAATGTCAATATCGAAGCAGTGCGTGAGAGTGTTGATGAAAACCCAGGAACATCAATTCGGCGTAGTGGACAAGAATTGCAAATTTCAAGAAGCTCTCTACAGCGTATACTCGCAAAAAATCTGTGTCTCCATGCTTACAAAATTTAAATAACACAACAACTGAAGCTTAATGACCACGAACAGCGAAGAGAGTTCGTGGAATGCATTATTGAACATGAACAAGTGGATGCTGATTTTTCGAGCAAAATCATCCTAAGCAATGAAGCAGATTTTCACCTTGATGGCTTTGTTAATCGCCAAAATTGCCATGTTTGGGGTTCGGAGAACCCACATGTGATTGTCGAACAACAAATGCACCCACAACGTGTCACTGTTTGGTGCGGATTTTGGGTTGGAGGCATCATTGGACCATACTTTTTTGAAAATGTGGCTGGCCAAGCAGTAACTGTTACTGGTGCTCGATATCGCGACATGATAACACAGTTCTTTCTGCCGAAATTGGATGCTATTGATGTGGCCAATATGTGGTTTCAACAAGACGGTGCCACATGCCATATAGCCAGTGAAACAATTCAATTACTGCATGAGACATTTCCTGGTCGTGTACTCTCTCGTTTCGGTGATCAGAATTTGCCCCCTAGATCGTGTGATTTAACACCATTAGATTTCTTCTTATGGGGTTATTTGAAGTCAAAGGTCTATGTCAACAAGTCCACAACCACCCGTGCATTACAAGAGGAAATTAAACGCTGCATCAACGAAATTCAGCCACAATTATGCAGAAAGGTCATGAACAATTTCGACAAAAGTGTGCGTATGTGCCAGCAAAGCCGTGGAGGCCATTTGTCCAATGTGTTATTCCATAAATAACCCTATCTTATGTGCTTTATGATTCAATGAAAAAATAACAATCTAAATACTAAAAATTGTATTTTCTATTTAATTTAAACCTTGCGTTAATTTTGGGACACCCTTTACTTTCAATAACCGTGAATGAAGGAATCAGCAATAAGTCATATTGACCCATTAGGTAGTTCCAATTTTAATATTCTGGAAAACTATCAGCTGACTCGAGCACGGACGCATACCCCAAAATAGTCGACATTTTCAAGAGCATGAAAATTTCGCAGTCTTTGGATCAGCCCCAAAAATCGAATTTTGACTTTTTGCGATCGTGGCCCACGATGCATTCCATCGAAAAGTTTCGTCGCTGGTCGGAATTTGTTTTTATTAGTCGTCCAGAGCGCGTAAATTTATTTTCTCACGGCTGATAGCGTCTATTAAAAGGAACAGCAATAAGAGACACATGACCGATAAGCGTGGGATGCGGGCGTTTTCTCTCTCTCTCTCTCTCTCTCTCTCTCTCTCTCTCTCTCTCTCGCTCTCTCTCGTACACATACACACACTTTCTCTCTCTTTCTCTTTACCCTCCCCCCCCTGCTGAAGGAAAGCCTTTTTTTCCTCTGGCGATTTTAACAATGCAACAGGGGACCCCGGCTATCTCGGCCAGTATTTCAGCGTGATACCAGTCTGTGACAAATAGCTACCGATGTAATGAATATGAAACGCAACCCCTGACTCCCTCGTCCCTTGCAACCCTTTCACCACCAGCCGCGTGGTGAACAGGACGCTCTATATATACAACGCGGAAAGTTGGAACAAAACCTGCCGCGACACCACCGGTTTGATCTTCGTTGTGTACGGAATATTTAATTGCGCCCCCTGTCGCGTTACGACTTATTTAATTTGAACTTCATAACTCCCCGATAAACGTGCTCTCGCGCGATTCATGCCGCTTTCGTTGTTTCACCTACGGAATGCTAACGAGGCCCGCCGTTCAGGTAATCACGACATTAGTGCATTCGTGAATTCGTTCGCGTCGAAACCGATAGTCGATCGACATTTAGATTTGCATTCTGATCGATCAATCGCTTCGAGTGCTGATACTAATCTTTAATCACGTTCAGAAGATTATTTTTGTTTCGGTGGATTCCGTTCAATCGAGTTTTTCCAGAATCTTTTAAATGTTCAGAATTTCTTTGTGCCCTGACGTAAATAATTTATCATGCAGTTTTACAAGATTCCAAATTCCAGTTTTGCTGTAATTATGTGTATCGTTTTTATGAGGAAAAATGTTTTTAAAGAGAAAGGTTTGGGAAAGATTTTCGCGTTTGAGCCATGTCGATAGCTCTAATAGTTTGGTCGGAGCACGACTTCAAAGATTTGCCAAATATTACCTAATATTGCCAAATATTGAAGGTAACCCCCTTCTATAAATCGCGAAAAATCTTTAGGTCTCCGATTCTTTTGTAATTTTGACTACACGTTTCTAAACGCGTGGTCAGTGTGTATGGCAATTTTCAGGTCGATCGGAATCGAATTGCAGCCGTGGGGCGACTTTGAACTTTCGGGCCGTTCAATGGCGAAAATGGAAAAAATGGGGTTGATAAAAGGTAGCATCCTGAAGTCCCCTGATATGCTAGCCTAGATTTTGGGAGCTCTGCTTAATGCGCATTATCTTAACTTGGTAGCCAATACGTGGAAACGGAGTAAATATTTAACTCTTTGCATTCGAAGCTGTTTTAATTCAGAAAACCAAGGAATCCCTTCTGATGTAAAATATTTCTATTGTAGATGATTTATTTCCGTTTATCCATCCCGAAATTATTATTGTTATTTCTCCATAGATGCAGTTAAATTTTTATCAATTTCTTAGATACAAACAAAGCGATGTAAAAATTGTATTGAATAATAGCGCGGCAATTTCTGTGGTGCTTCAGAGTCACCATTCGAGTGCAAAGGGTTAAATTGCATTAATAAAGAGACTGCACATTAAAGGTGAGAAAGCTTTATTAACAATTTTGTAGCATTTTTCAATGAATGGAAAACAATGTCTTTTTAAAAATTATTAATTTAAAAATTAAGTATATTGCTATGAGTATTGCAAACATTGTATACTACTTTAAGAGTAGTACACTAGAGATTTCTATTATACTGTATATTAATTACATAGCTCAGCCACGACACAAGTACAAATGTTGATAGAATCTCCGCTATGTAAAAAAATGTTTCCGAATGTACATATCACACTACACTTTATTTTCCGTCTATCTGATACAACGTAAGAATTGCATAAATTCTATTGTTTTTCCTACTGTTCTATGCTAGTAAATATAGCATGACCATGAAAGCATGTAATACAAAAATCGCATAAGTTTTATTGTTTCCCCTACCGTATACTCCAGATAGAATATATCAAGATCATAAAAGCATCTGATATAGAAATAGCATAAGTTTCATTGTTTCCGCTACTGTTGCTTGCAGATAAAACGTATTATTTTTCTCCTAGCATTTTTCAGTGGTATAATATATTAGAAACGCGAAATCGCGCGTCGACCATGAGCGAGCATTAAAATGCAAATAAAAAGCATCGAAATAAATTAGTTTTCCGTATAAAACGAGGCGGTTTCTTTTGAAAATACCAACTTTTGACTGGATTTCTTCTAATTCCTCTCGTGCCGCGACCAACGAACGCGATTTCTCATGCTCGTCATAGCGCAATGCTCGTTTGACGAGTGGAGAAACGCTTAACAGAGAGCCGCCATGTCGCGTTTATCCAGTTTACACGCAATTTACGGTAAACGGAACGTGAGGGCTGTCATTTCAAAGAAGTATGTGTATACAAAGTCATTCTTTGCGTTGATTGTGACGCATGCGCGGAAAATACTCCCGTAATGAGTAGCTACGAAGAGGACAGCGACGTTTAAAACGATAATAAGGATCTTATTACAGATAATTCCCGGCTGGACGTTTGTTAGCGTTCGTACTTTGTCACGTTTCACGAAGAGCTATAGCTGTGTGTTTTTCGAATTAATATCTGTTCCTTCCAAACAAGGAGAGATAGAGAGAGAGAGAGAGAGAGAGAGAGAGAGAGAGAGAGAGAGAGTGAGAGGGGGAGAACGAAAGGGAGTGGACAGGATCGAGAAATAAGGTGGGACGCCATTAATGTCGGCAACATCGGGGACAGACGCATCTACAACATCTTTACGCGATGTGTACGAAAGGATTATACCGTGACAAATGGACAAACAGACTGCGTACCATTTCCTTCCCCTACTCCTTTCTACTGTAACGACGAACCTGGAGCTCTGCCCTCCTTCGTGATCTCTCCTTCTACGTAGCTTAACCCTATCACTGTTTCTCACTCATACCTGACCTCGCTACCTACGTATAACGTCGTATGCTAATTACTCGGTTGGCTCATGTAAACCCCTATGAAACTGCAAGGGTTGCGTGGCGTCAACCCCGCCGGCTCTGTACCTGCATCTAACAATAGCTAAGGTAAGAGTTTCCACGCAATTAAATCTCACTGGCTCGCGTTATGCAGGCTTTCCCCGCTTCACTCACCTTATTTTTCACTTATTCCCCTTCTTGTCGTTACAAGCAGATCCAACCATCTTCGAAAATGGCACCGCCGATGACTCGACCACCGAACGACTTCGAAACTTGTATCATAGCCCATAAAAATTATTTCACCTCTTTCTGGATAGACTTTGCTTGGCTGAGAATTAATGACCGTTTAACGGACTTCACTGAGCACTAGAAGAATAACGTCACTGTAGTTAATTCGTTGAAAATACTGTATTACCCTAACCTGATCATTGAATAAACTTCTTATTATTGGAACTTCTTTGATGCAACTTCTTCATTATTTTTCGCAAAAGTTTCGCTTACCGTGTTGAGAAAGAAAGGTTTTAATTCTAGGCCAGGATACATTTCTTTATGGTACCGTTTGAAACGAAGATTGTGAAAATTGAAAACTGAAAAATTACTCACCCTTGTAAAGTATTCTTCAGACTATTTATGCGTCTGTTACACCGTTTCTTTTTCTTAGGCAGAAAAATTTCAATTTCTGCGATGCCGTTGTGAGCACCGAAGGCAAAACGACAGTATCTAAATTCGTCGAATTATATACAATTTTTCTAATAAATTCGATACATCCGGTGAACCCGATCAATTTAATCTGACACTTTTGTGACGTACGAATGTTACATAGCTGAAACAATTCGGCACACATAATCGAAAAAGGTAATGAATCTATCTAATACCAAAGAAATAAATACAGACATGTGTATGACATAGTTTCTAGCAGTAACATCTAATAAGATCTTTAAATGCCATAACACTTTATCTATGAGAAGCTTATCAGTAGATACACGAGAAGATATCGCTGTGACTTGCTGGCTCAAACGAGAAATTGCTATTGCTGTTCAAGGATCCGCTAAAAATTCTTGCAACAATCTATGCAACATACATATTAACATTAGAACTACCGAATGGGTCAGAATAACTTGTTACGGATCGTTTCTTCCACAATTATTGAAATTCTAAAAATGTTTTCACGAAAACGTTTTAAATAAACTTGTTCATTAAAGAGCATAAAAATTGCATAAATTCTTGTCATTGCCATAAGACAAAGTACACATGTCTAGTTTAGTGCTGGGTAGTTCTAGTGTTAAAAGTTATGAAATAGTCATCGATAGTTCTACTAATCTGCCACTTTACCGACGTTCCAATGTTTTCCGAAACATGCTGTATGACTTGTTACCAATCGCCTCTTCCACAATAATTGAAATTATAAAAACGTTTTCACGAAAACGTCTTAAATAAACTTGTTCATTAAAGAGCATAAAAATTGCACGAAATCTTGTCGTTACCATAAAATAAAGTACACAAGTCTAGTTTAGTGCTCGGTAATTCTACTGTTAAAAGTTATGAAATAATCATCGATAGTTCTATTAATCTGCCACTTTACCGACGTTCCAATGTTTTCCGAAACACGCTGTAAAACAAGTAGGCACTCAAAGACCGTATATTTTGCGCTGACAGAACTCGATTGTTTCAAACGGAATGTTCGATGCAGCAGGACTGATTAGCGAGATCCGACGAGACCTTAGAGCAGGTTTGCGCAATGATTGATCGACTTCAGAAAATACACGCAGCGGATGTCAAACGCACATCGGATCACGCGTGTTCTTTGACGAGGAAGAATTATCCGGCTCTTGGCGTATAAGAGGATTATCTTTTATCAGACATCCCTGAATAACGGCGTAGCGGACTAAGCATTTTCGATGGGGACGTATCGTATCGACATAGTTAACACGCGAACAGAGAGCAGCAGCACACGTACCGTTCGCTACGATATTCGTTCGTGTCTCTGATTCACATTCGGGTACACCTACGAGCGAGATAAATGCATCTCGGCGGCGCGGAATGAAATTTATGTCAAAGATAATTGTCACATTGCTAGAACGTCAATCAGGCTTTTTCCGTCCGTCAGCCGACGCCACCGCCGCCGGCGGAAATCTCGTCTGACTTTTACGCGAATGTTTTCCTAGCAAGGTTCGTTATGGCCCGCGATGGGAATTAAACTTATCTTTCGACAGCCGATAGCGATCGCCCGGACTCTGCGTTTAACGCGTTCGCTGTTTCCCGGATGACGAAAATTAATTTTCCTTGAGCCGTGTTCGGTAAATCATGTCCCGTTAAATTCTTCGATAAGCGAGAACGCGGAAAGTCTATCAATAAAACAAGGGATACGTTTTAACTCTCTGACTTTCGTTTCGTCAAATTAATCGTCCGGATTTTTTAAAATTCATCACTTGACGCGTGCAAACATAACAAATCCATAAGCAAAGCGATGCGCAACAATTTCGAATTATCGTCGCGTAGAGTTGACAGTGGATTGTGAAATATGTTACAATTAGATTAAAAATTTCTTTGCATCGAGATTTTTAAAGCTTTCAGTTTATTGGGTCCAGTGGAAGCCATTTGAAATGATTGTGCTATTCGCAAGTCACTTTTTCTTTCTTTTTCTTTTTTTTTTTTTTGGTTAACGCGTGAAGTAATTTTTCAGAGTATTCCGTACACGAGAGAGAATTTTATCAATGAAATTCTCATCATTTTCGGATTGTGGTACGTCAATTTCGTTGGAAACATAGATTTCCTCGCAAGGACTCACCCACGCAGGTTTACATACATATTATTCAAGAGTAAACATTCAAACACAGCGTAAATAGATCGGCGAGTTGCTTCCTTCCAGGGTAGTTTACGTTTGATGTTATTTACTTTGCGGCAGTTTGTAGTCGCTGAAAGTAAGTAAGTAGAACAAACAGTACTAAAATAAAGAAGTAAATAAATAGTGGTAACAGTGGCTCGCTTAAAAAGTGAAAAGCCATTTGCTTAAATTACGGACCATGTAAAATGTACAATATACAATTCTTGCAACTCGTTCTGCAATGAAGGAAATTACATGATTCCTTGCTCCAAATTGTTACTTCTTTATTTCAGGTTAAATATAATCTGATTTAAAGGAATGAAACGGCAAAATAATACAGTTACAATATATCTTTAACTTTACCAGTTATTGTTAACACTAAACTCATCATAGCGGGTCAAATGACCCTTTCAGATTTTTTATTTTATCATTATTAAAGTTGTAAAATTGCCTTCATAAGAATCGATTCAATAGAAATCGCAAATAATCTAAACAAATTAAATTTTAGCATTTTTATAAAATAATACAAACTACCTAATTTTAATACTCGGTAGGTTTATTCTATAATTAATTACTGATTCTAAGTGAATAAATTTTATCGGATTGAAATACTTTTTAGATTGCATTACTATCGTCTGGTATTTCGAGCATCAACAAACGCGCAAAAGTTGCAAACGTGCAAGTGTTTTTAGATACCATTGCGGTTTTTAAGGCTTCGTTGGATCCAATTTCGCGGCCATATACAGCACCTTCGTTTTAAAAAGACACGGGACGAGTTCATTCGTTTGCACGGTATGTTTTCGCGAACTATGCCATCAAGTTCGTTCCTTTGCGAGATAAGATATAAAATCCTATCCACGGAGAAGAGCTCGCGTGTCTTTCATTAACTCGAGACAGCGCTTCTTTTTTCTATAAAGCTCGGTAACTACGGACGCGGTAACTTTTGAACGAATAAGACGACAGTTGGAACTTTGTATCTGATTTCTGTCGCTCATTTTAACCCCGTCTTACAATTAGTTTAAAATTGTACCGTAATCTGTAAGGGGAATCACATTTAAAGCCGAGAATCGTCCATCGTGATTATAATTCTTCTTTTATCTTCTCCAGCCGTTGCGATTCGATTCGTCGAACATGGCTTAAATAGTTATCGACACTTCGTTGTTCATATTTAAACATATTTAAACTCATTTTCTATTATCTCCTTTTCTTCCATTTTCTATTTTCTATTATTTTATATTATTTTTGCAATTATAACATTTTTCAAGCTACGAAATACCATACACTCTATGGCAAAATGAAATTGTCTGTAATTTTTATACTGTCTTAAATATGTACAATCTGTAAATGATAATTTAAAAATGATGTAGGTTAGTTAACCACGAACTTTATGCATTTGTTGTTCCATATTTCTTTTTACTTCTTACAATTTTTTAATTTCTATTTCATAATAATGTACGAATTGGTAGCTTGAAAACGTCGTTACTTAACATCTTTTTATAAATACTCATCAATCTTTCTTTATTAAAGCACAATTTAAAGGAAACATTAATAATCATTTAAAATTTAGATAAGTAATATTCATTATCTTATACATTTCATGCATTCGTTGAACAAGTCTCAGTGGTAGAAATAATTTGATGCAATCTAGTCTATTGTATAAATGTAAAATTAAATTTATGCTGTCGATGATATCAGGAGAGTTTGAGAAATGTTCCAGCAATAAAAGTAGCAATCGAAAGATAAAGATGACAACAAATGTAGCTGTTTTCTTCTTTTAATTCTTTAAATATGAACATTTCTATTCTCCACCACGAATCCATCTACAGCCCCCCCTTCTGGCAAGATGATCCAGAAAAGTGAAAAAGTAAATTCATCTCTACGGTAATGATTGAGCTATTAGTTGCTCGGGCATCCTATTCCACAGCAATGAAACTTTTACGAGAAGTTCCCGTCGCGGTTATAGCGAAGAAAACAATCCGAATTTTCCACCTGTGGCAACTTACCCGGCAAGCAACGTATCTATTTCGAGCCCTGTGGGATAGCGTTTAGAGAATTGCATTACCAGAGAGGTCCGCTGGTGTGTACACATTTCGCACTCTATATCGCAAATTTGTAAACAGAGTTACACACTGTGTATCGCACTACGATTAGAGATAAATTTGTCAGTTAATTAATGTTCGCTACTACAAAGGGAATAATTAAATTAGTGGTCAAACTGTAGTGCGTTTAATACCGTGAAATGATCAAAGCGATACATACGAACCAACATCGTGAGAACAGAAATGAAGAACGCCGACGCGTGCACGCGTGTCTTCGGATTCGTATTATTGTTTGACTGATCGCACATTCGAGAAAAATGGGCTTTGATAGCCTTCAGATGTTGTTACGCCATTCTCGAATTACTAGGTCCTACGAGGAATTCAAACAAATCTCCTTTCGCAGTTTTCTGAAACTGTTCTGCCACTTTCTAAAAATTGCAACAAATTTAGGAAAAGAAACAAAACATTTCTGGTTTCCTGTTATTGCATTTCATCTTTCTTAAATCTTAACAGGCTTCACTTCCTAAATCTATAATAAATAAATTCAGATAAGTCTGATTAATTTTTATAGAACAAATCGGTTTCTCAGGAGTTCTGGGACGTACCTTGCATTTTTTCATTCATTTTAGGTCCTACAAGTAATTCAAACAAATTTCCTTTCGTAGTTTTCTGAAACTGTTCTGCCACTTTCTAAAAATTGCAACAAATTTAGGAAAAGAAACAAAACATTTCTGGTTTCCTGTTATTGCATTGCATCTGCCTTAAGTGTTAACAGCTTCACTTTCTAAGTCAATAATAAATAAATTCTGATCAATTTTTGCAGAACAAATCGGTTCTTCAGGAGTTATGGGACACACATAATTTCGTTAATTTTACAATTGTCCAGAACGATTGTATTTATTTTGAAAAAGGAGACACCGCGTGTAACGTACACGGACATAGCTGTCAAACGAGTTTTGTCAGAGCCGGCTCGCGGGATGCGCAATTGTGTTGAGCTGGACTGACATTTGCAGTTCTATCAGCGAAAAGCTAGACTAATTACGGGCATCGCTTGTTCCATCGATATCAGCCGTTCCGAAAGGGCATAATCGCATTGGGTCTGATTAACGATTCCATTCATAAGCTAGTTTTGCCTTTCATGACGCTTGATTTCAATTTCTAGATAAAATCCGTGATATCGACTCTCCTAATAGGCAAAGCGTTCATACCGGTTTAGCCTCTAGCGCCCTAGGTGGCATCGATTTTCGAAGCGTACTTGAACCTCTTTAACCTCTCCGGTGGTCGATCGATCGAGCGGCTGCGGTGGCGACAAGCGAAAGGTGCGAGTTTAATGACTGTTGGTATTCGATTTAATATGAGTATTGCCCTGATCCTCCTGTCACCTGGATGGCGAATCGAACTAGACCTGCTGGTTGCCCATACAAAATTAACGACACGCGACGCTACCGAAACTTCCAAAATTTTTACCGCTTATTGCTGATTTCTAGAGCTCCATCCTTCCTGAATATTTGAAAAATACTTAGCTCGAACATTCTACCCGAAACATAATTTATTTTTAATTTTTATATGAACTAATTGCCGCATTTTTTAAACATTTACTCTATTCGATGGGAAAACATTCTCTTTTTGCTAACTTTGAGAGCTTCGTCTGTCTTAAACATTTTGGAAAAGTTTAATTTGCATTTTTACAATAGTATTTCTAACGAGTAAATTAAGTAAGCACGATTTCTTATCTATCGATAATATAGTCAAATAATTTACGATAATATATCGGTTTTTAGTCAGAACGTTGATTAGCTTCAATGAAAATTATCAAGCCAAAGTGCTACAACAATAAATATGGAAAATACTTCGAACGCCTCTAAAAACATTTCAACAAATTTTTCAGAAATTATAGTACGTACTTTGCATCTTTCTATTAATTTTTAAATTATCCAGTACGAATGCATTTACTTTGAAGAAGGAGGTACCGCATGAAACATGCACGAACTAAATAATAGTAATAACTAAATCTGCCTTCTTCACAATAAACACCATAAAACCTACCAACAATAATCTACCATTTTATTAATAACTGAATGAACAGTGTGCCACCAGCTGAACAATAATGCACGCGATAACATATTTACCGGAGGAAACCAGTTTCCTCGGTTTCGTCCCATAAAACAGCGAAGAATGATCATGCTTAAGTGAAATTCCAAAAAGGTTCGATCAACGGATGATTGCACATTATTCGGCAATTTTGAGACAGTTTACGGCGGTGTTTACGACCGAGACCGGCAACGACATCATCGCATATTCACTTACACGCGAGTCTGTGCACACAATCCTATCGCTTATGGGAATGCTAATATATACCATAACCCACGTCAACGGTGGCACAGAAACCTCGGGCGCAAACGTCATCGAGCACGGTGAGAGATTATGCGTGGAAAGGGACCGAGATACAGCGAAGGGAGACCCGGAGAGAAGCACGCATACATCAAATCACGGAACTTGAGAGATCGACTGCGTTGGCTGGAGAAACTCGTTCATGACATGTGGCAACGTTTGACGTGATCCATAGGCACGAAGGTAACGCTTCTCTCTGCGCATTACGTCCTGTCAACCCACCTGTCCGTGAGTAACTACTTGATGCAGGATTTTATCTGTTTGTTAGAAACATTAACCTGCCGAACTCGAAACAGTCGAAAGAATATGAGAACTTGGAAGTGTTTGTGCAGGATAAACTGTTTCATCAGATTACCTGAATTCTTCTGGTTGCTTATCTGTTCCTTGTCATAGATGATGACTAGAATGCGGATTATATGCAATGAATACAAAAATTAATTAATAAAACTGCATATAGTAGAAGGTTAAAAGAATTTGAAAATGTTTGTATAAAATGGGAGAGTTAATATAAGTACCTCAATTATTTTTGTTGTTAATGTAGCAATCAATTGTTTGTTAGCATAGATGACGACTAGAACGTGAATTATATGCAGTTAACACAAAAATTAGTTAATAAAACTTCCAACAGTGGAAGGTTAAAAGAATTTGACAATCTTTGTCTAAAATGGACGAGTTAATATAAGTAACTCAAATATTTTTGTTGCTAATCCACCAATTAACTGTTTGTTAACATAGACTGGAATGTAAATCATATACAGTTAACATAAAAATTAATTAATAAAACTTCCAACAGTGACAGTTTAATAGAATTTGAGAATGTTTGTATAAAATGGACGATAATGTAACTACCTCAATTATTTGTGTTGCTAATGTACCAATGAACTGTTTGTTGGCATAGACGTCGACTAGAATCCTGGTTACATGCTTTTATGACAGGAGTTAGTTTTCCCAACTCGAAAGAAAGCAGAAATTACAAGAATTTGTGAATGTTTGTATAGGATTGCACTATCGAACAGTTTCTTGTCATATATCATGACTTGTCTATCGATTACACATATTTACAATAGAAATTAATTAGAGAGCTTCAAGTCACGAAAGGATTCAACAATTTGAGAGTGTTTGCACAGGATGGACCAGATGTTGTGATCATCTGAATTATATTCCCCTCGGTCCACTAATGAGGAAAGTAATCAAAGTAGTCGTATCAGCTGGTCCGCTCTGTGTTTATATTTTAAGTCGAACTTCAAAAGACATTTCACACTCTCGATGCGACACAATAGACAAACCGCCGCAACCGAAGACAATTAATTATCAAGCCGTTTACCGTATTTCACGATGCAACAGCTCGCATTTTCCAGATTGGTTTGAAATTTCGCCGGGGCGCCAAAAAGAGCGATCCACGGTGGTAAAGACGTTCGTTAGTTGTTAGTCGCTAATTAATATAGTTCTCGGCGAGGAAAGTTTTTCTGTTAGTCGGCGAGATCGCATCGGATTAAACCGGTAAAAAGCAATGTCGTCGGGTGGTTTGCAAAGGAGGTTGGAGTTTAGGAAATAACAAAGGTGATGCCAGTTGGGGGTGGGGCGAGGAGAACGCTACGGGTAGAAGGAGCAAGGACAAGGTTGTACGACCCGTTGTATGTTTAATTAAGAAAAAATCCCATAACCCGCTAATGGGCGGTACGGTGTCGTCGAAAAAGAACGTAGGCACCACAAAAGAATAGAAGAAAATGGCGTGCGCGCGCGCGCGCGAGCGAGCGTCGGCGGCGGCGACGGCGGCGTTCCGTGGATTTTGCGTGGCTACGAACAAGCTTCTGTCCTTAATTCCGTAATACGAATATATGCACCTACGGGCTAGAAGAGAGAAAGGGGAGGGAGAGAGAAAGAGAGAGAGGGAAAGAGAGAGAAAGAGAAAGAGAACAAGAGGGAGGAGAGAGCGAGAGAGCGAGCGTAATGCACGCTCGTCTAAGTACAGTCTGTAATTATGAAATAACCCCGGACCCTCTTTACGCTTCTATTATCATAGCTTTTTACGCCAGCGCGGGAGAAACCACGACAAATTTTTCCGTAGCTAGGGTCCGCGCTCGAAAAGTCGTTCTCCATTTTCCTCGTTTTCCCTCCTACCTATCTCCGGAGGGAACGCGAGGTTCGCAGTGGGACGAAAGAGAGAGAGAGGGGTGGAGGAAGGGCGAAAAAGGGATGAAAGGGTGGAAGGAGCGGGAGACCCGTGCAAGCTCCGTGGCTGACAAGCTATCGTCATTGTTCACGTTCCGTGTTCTCTCGTTAAATGCCCTTTTCCTTGTACCGGCGAAACTTCTCGCCGGCTGCGAACTTTTTCGGATTTAACTAGGTTCTGCACTTCCATTGTTTGTCGTATACTTCTTCGAGGATAGATTGAATGAATTTGAAAATGTTTGCACAGGATGGATCGACCAATGTGACCATCTCGAATGTAACTGCTTGTCGGTGAACCGACCCGACGGTTTCTCGTTACGAGGGACGAGCAGAGCGCAGATTTTACGCGCTCGTGACCGCAGTAATATTTGGACACTTTCAGAAAAGAGACTGTAGTTTCTTTGAGGATAGAAGGATTAGTTCTAACGATGTAAAGAAGTTTTTACTCGGTGCGAATATTTTTGGGACTGAGTGTAATAGGTTAAAATGTTCGTAGAAATAGAAATTTTCCGAGCTATTGTATTTGAAAATGATAAGACGGCGGAGGACCCGTGTCTATTTCAACTGCAACACACAGAAACCATTATTTATAGATCACTTTCGAGTCAGAGCGAAACTTCGTGAAAATCGGCGCATTCCCATCGAAAATTCGGGGCGCGCACGGACCGCCAAATCGAATGCAAGCAGAATCCGTCGAGATAACGTGGCATTCAGACGTAACGGTGCAACGAAAATTACACGGGAGATTTACAGGGCGCGAACGGAATACGGACGGCTGTAACTCTACGAAATTATGGAAGTTCTGAAGCCGGGAGAGAGCCGTGCACGCATCGTTCTATCCTCGAAGGAGTATATGATAAACACTGGAAGTGCAGAATCTAGTTAAATCCGAAAAAGTTCTCAGTCGGCGAGAAGTTTCGTCGGTACAAGGAAAAGGGCATTTAACCAGAGAACACGGTACGTGAACAATGACGCTAGCTTGTCAACCATGAAGTTTGCACGAGCCTTGCCCTATTTTCTTTCTTTCCATCCCTTTTGTTATAATTGCGTGAAATACGAAACCGTTGATCGGTGTAATAATAAGAAATAGAACAAATCATTTAGATGACCATACGAATTCGTTCATCTTACACTATAAACGTTCTCAGATTCTTTTAACAGTGAATCTGCTAGCACAAGACATGTGAAAGTGAAACACCTTGCAGAAGTGCGAAGATTTTTACTTGAATGTTTTACCGTTTTAATTGTAATACGTACTTGAATAAAGAAATAAGTTCAGTAATTTCCAATGAAAGCGTTTATATAATTTGTCATATAATCATGTCACTCTTTCCAGGTTCGTTATATATTTTTCTATTGTAAATGCATATAATTCTCAGTTCAGTTGTTATTTATAACAAGAAAAAGTTAATCGGTATATTAATAACATAGGCAATTGAAATTACTTCTTAAATTTTTACACTGCTTTCACTGTTTCCAGATTCGCTAACCAATTTTTATAATAAATGCATACAATTCGTATTCTACTTATCATAAAACATAGTTAACATAAAATAATTTATGTTATCGCGTCAGGTGGCTCATCCAGTACAAACATTTTTAAACCGTTGTAATACTTTCAACTGTTTCCAGTTTCGCTGATTTTTATTGGAACCGCGCCAAATCCGTAGTATAATCACCAGCTATAATAAAATATCCATGTAGTTACAACTAGAATAAAAACGTGTAATTCAAAAGATAAAAATAGGAAAATAAAGTAGAAAAATATGTACTTAAACCATTATGGTAGTTTCGTTATGCAGTGAACACTAACATTGCGTATCATGCTGCAATATGGCGGATAATTAGAAAATGAATCAGAGATAATTATAGCATAGCCATTTCTAAAAAAGTGTATGTTTCACAAGAGCATCGTCACTTCTGAGTTACAAAAATATACAAATGCTTGTTATGTTCGAAAGTGAGGAATAACAGCACATGCGCGTGAAGATTTTCACGAACCATTATATATTTCGGTGAGAAATTGTTTATTTACATTTTGAGGTTATACTTACTAAGCTTTTGGGCGAAAAGTTCGGTTAAAGGGTTAATAGTGGGATTAAAGGTTAATGTTGTCGTAATGAAACTGAAGAACCTGATTACATGCGTTTCCACGCTGCTTGATGGCCACTGAAGGTCCAGACGTGATGTTTCCCATTGGAAGCCTCGACTTTATGGCAGATTAGCATTGTACTCAGCACGTTCCCGCGCTTTATGTTGTTGAAGCATTACCCTAACAAATGTTACAGCTACTACTATTCGAAATACTTCCAAATTACGAAATTCCTGATTGTTCCGTAAACTTCATCCGATATATTCCTTATTTAATTTATTCCATAGTATAGAATTAGTATAACGATGAAACATCAATGCAATGGAAAAATTAGTATTTTATATTTCTATATTCTCTGTTGCAAATGATAAAATACATACAAACCTTGACTCTAATATTTTCTTATCGAGCAATAATAATTAGAGACAATAAAAATAGTGTTTCTTTTCAAAATAATAATATTACAATAAGTATAAGTAGATAATAAAATAGATATTATAAATAAGTACACTGAAAGAAGATAAAATAACGTCGAATGAAATGAGCGAATAAAATTGAATTTTTCTTTAAATCTTAAAACATTTTAGAACAATTTCAGAAACATTCAAAGCATCTTAGCGTGATTAATAAAATTGATACGATAAATTTTTGTGCAACATAAAACTCGTCTGTATTAATAGTCATGAGTCAACGATTAGTCTAGTGGTATCTACAAGGACTACGCTAAATTGATAAAACTAGAAGGAAACAATGGCTGGTATTTTCAAAGAATTGTCACAGGCGTTGAAACGGCGTCTCCTTGAAAAATGCAGCCTGCCAGTGAAAATATAACAAATTTGTTAATTATTTATTAAACTCGTCGGCGTATTTGTGTTGCGTTCGTGCAGAATCGCCAATAATTCGCTTGAACTCGTGTATGCCCGACCTCGCCGGTGCGAAATTTATCCATTATACATTGCTTTCGGTACTTGGGGCATTTAATAATTCACGATCGATCCTTTTATACGTCTAAATGGACATTAACTGCACGCGCAATCATTGCGCCGTGCGGCTCTGCAATTATACCCGTTTGCTTGGCCGCGTCAGTGTAATCTTTCCTGCTGGATTTAGAGATTTCAAGCGAACCGGCCTGGTATAAGCTCATTGCCCGGCTCCGATTGTTGAATAATTTATGTTGACTTTGTTGAGAACCGCTGCACCACAGAGACCGGGCATCGTGCATACGCGATAAGACAAGAGCAATGTATTCTCTCCGGCCGCGCGCGCGTATACATGCATGCACGGCCCGAACCTTTTCCAGCACGTGCAAAAATCATACGTGCGCGAGGCATACCTGAAATATGCCTTGATAAATAATAACTGAAGGGAAACAAGGTTGCTTGCTCTGTACTACACGAAGAAAAAAAAAATATGTCTTCAATTCGCACCGAGACCAAAGATACCGTCGCGTCGAAACGAGCGAACGTGCGCAACCATGTCGAAAGCCTTCATTATGAATGCAATCTGATACGCGATTTCATACAGGTGTTGTGCTTTATACAGGCCGTGATAATGAGTCGAACTTCAAATGCAAATTTAACGATCGAAATAAATAGAAAAGCTTAGAACTTTGCGGGAAAGTGTTTGCTTCCAGTTTAACGGGGCTATTCCGGTTTTCGAAGCCGCCTTTCATCAATTTTTACGATTTTTTTTAGGGGAACTTATTGCGCTTCTTCCGGTGGGATTTTGCGCATGCGTTTATAGATATCTGAGGTACGTAAGTTTTTTTTTCATGGGAAAATAATAAAACTTGCAAGTGATGCATCGTTTTTTTATGGAGTAGGATTTTAAACCCTTGCTGATTGAAAATAGAAAAATAAGGAAGTATGTCAATTGGTATGAACATTGCTAATACTTCTACTTGAATGAATTGATTTTTTGAGAATTGAAACCCCGAATATCCCTTTACACGTACTTCGATAAAGTCATCGATCCTTTGACGTTAACATGATCATTCAGCAGATAAAAATGGCTCAGATAACAGAGCTTGGTTCAATAGGAAAATGATGAAAAAAGTCGAACAAAAGAATTTGTGAGATGAAATTGAACGTATTCGCCTGAATTTGGATTTGAATTTTGCCACATGCATTTTATTTCGTGTCGGTTAAAAAATTTAAACATTATTTTGACGAATAGATTTTCTATTTTGTTTAAGAGAAATGTGATTTCGTTATTGTGCGAACGTTATTCGAAGTATCTTTCGAGGTTAATAATATGTGAAGAATTATAAGTAAACTGTAGATATTTATGCGCGTATAATATATGCACGTACGGAGAAAATATGCAAAATATTGTGAATTTGCATGCAAAATAAGATTGGATTTATGGATATATTCACACTCCTTTCGTTTCTTATCATTGAATCAATCATAAGAAGTGTTTCAGATAGCATTCTAGGTTTATAATGTCAAAAGTCAGAATTACCTACCTTGGACGTATATAAAATCAGTCAAAAACATACGGAATTAATTAAATAATTAGAAAATTATTGAAAATTTTAGAAAACATGTACTTATAAAGAAGCATTGCAAGGAAATGCGTGCAAAGCAATTCACTGTATGTGCTGAAGGTAAAATATTTAAAACTATTCTGAAGCGAAACATTGTAAAGTATACCGAAGTAAAGAAAATTGTAGAGAATTTATTCAAATATCTAAAATATACATATGAAAATAGGTTGAAGTATAAACATTAAATAGAACTATTGAAAATATGTAACAATATGTACTGAAATTTAAACATCAGAAATAACAACACTAGAATAAACATCTTATTTCGAATATCGGCGTAAAATGTATAATTATAGACATTGTTATATAAAAACGAGATATATAACACATACGCAGATCGTAAAAATCGAATTAGTTAAATAATAAATTATTTACACGTACGGTTGTCATCACAGTATGCTGAATACAATTGCGTATTAATGTACACTGTTTCCAGAGTAGTAAACATTTTTTAAGAGGAGAGCACAATGTAGTATGAATAAAATATTTCTGTAGATGCTAAAAAATTCGGTATACGTGCTAAAATGTTTAACGTTCTCATCCACGCATTATTTCTCTGAGTCGAAACGAAGCGGATCATACGAAAAGAGTACACAGCATACTAATTATTATTATTATTGCCATTGTGCACTAATTGACCCATTTTGTCAGGGTTCGATCCATTCACGAGCAGAAATAATACCAAAAAATTACCTTTCCATTAAGTTTCAACTGGTGTACGTAATTCCTTCTCCCTCGGACCGTCAGCGCACACACATTCGAATAAGTTTCGCGCATTGTACGCGGCCACGTACGTGTACACTTGAAAAGCAGAGGAAAATTTATGGAGGCACACACGCAGGCAAAAACAAAAGGTTGAAATTAAAAGCGCCGAAAGTAGAGTGTAAGGAAATTAGGTCAACTGATACACCGGGCGTTATAGGGTGGCTGTTCCGTAGATCATAAAACTGTTTATAACTGAAAAATGAAGCCTCGCCAAATACAGATGTTGCTGCGACCCGGGGGCAGGTAATCTCAAAGCGTCATAAACTGGGATTCTTGGAGAGCTACACATCAAGTGCGGCCAAATCTGCTGTTCGAAACATTATTTATTATCTCGAAGAACTTATAGCCTGCAATCCCGAAAATAATGTCTACGATCCGCAATCGATTTCTCGCCTTCTATAACACGAGCAACAAACAATTGGCTTTAACCCTTGGCTGGAGCTCGAGATGGATACTGTTTCTAACGCATTCATTTTTTATATGTATTTTTAATCTCTTCTATTACAATTTAATTTTAAAAACTTTGGAATAAAATGTACAATATCGTGCAAAACTTCAACACGTTGGCTGGCACACGAACTTTATACGATTCGTACGAGTTTCTTCTATTTCAATCACAGTACTGGTCAGCTTTATTAACCTCTTGACTACGGCAGACTTTGAGACGCACCGGACGTACCATACGGTAGGAATTCAGTTGCGACATACGTTGAAAACGGCGAAATTTTGGGTAGGGATTTGTGAAAAGATATTTCAATAATCAAACAACTGAATTTCACTGTATTAAAACAATATTATATCTATTTTTTTCTATTCTGAATCGAATTCCTACAATAAATATAACAAATTTAATATTAATGCAAGCTTTTCCCACAATACAATATATAATACTCTAGTAAAGTGTGACATAATTCGATATAGGAATAAGTAAAAATAAGTTGAACAAAATTATATTTTATATAAATATAATTTAGTATAAATGAATCAATTGCGGAAAATGATTTGATCAGGGGAATCCAGCAACTATCAAACTGGACATACGGTGGGGGTTCTAAAAAATAAAAAAAGTTGATCTGGATCACCGATTCTTTTGTAACTTTGGCTACAAGTAACTGGACACGTAGGCAGTGTGGATACCAAATTTCAGCTCGCTGAAATGGGGTTGATAAAATGCACTTTCCTGGAGTCTTTTGAAATACGAGCCTCGATATGCGGTGTATGTTTAAAGAAGGAGGTTTTGGGAAGATTTTAGCTTTCGAACCATGTCGATAACGCTGATTGTCTGGCTTTAGCCGTGCTCAGTCTCTGCCATCCATAATGGGAGAAGTACCTATAGGCCCTCTCAGTGTCACAAACACAAAATTTCAAAGTGCCTATAGGCGCTCACAGTTGCCTGGATGTTAAAGACAATTGTTCGTTACTCGATAACGAAGGTCTCAGCTTACCATCTCATCAAGTTAATTTCTGCATTTGTAAATACTAATTTTGATATATCATTTTATGATAATCATATTGAAGTAATTTTGAAGCGCCAATTTCCAATGATTAGCATGACGGAATTAGCATTGATGGAATGTAAAATAATTTGTACTGCTTTAAAATCAATGCCTCGATCGTTAGGCTATTCTCTGAGACAATAATTTATATCTTTATTGAACGCTGTAACTGATTATTTAATTGGCTGGTGTAAAATGAAATCGCTTAATGTTTTATCGATTTATATGAATTCTTTGATTTTACGTAATTTTCATAAATAATTGCGTAATTATATCGTGTAGGGATTAATTTCGTTGTAACGATAGAAGTTTAACTGTGCTACTTATATGCATCAGGGATATGCATCATATGACACCTATATTCAACTAGCTCCAGGGTATTAATTTACCAACGACCATTGGCGTACCGTGAGAACGGTATCGATCAAGCATCCCGGTCGTGGTCCCTGCCATGTGTATCGGAATTTTTTCGCTATTATAATGAGCAGAATCAATCTTCCAATAATATTCCACATTTCCATGCACAACGTACCGTGCATTAGACATTACAATCGTGCCGATGTATTTGATCAAACATCTATAGAAAAACGATAAAGGGAAATATGTTAAGTCGAGGCGATAACCATTATTTAAAAAGAAAACGTAATAACGAATAAGGGAAAATAGCGAAATTTAAACGAGTTTCTGGATTAAACAACTGGCAACTCACAGCCAATTAATGTCATCGGTGCACCGGTGGTGTTACAAATATTTTCTACATTGAAAATGCAAAGCCAAATCAGGCTCAGCGCATAATTCATAGTCGGCTAATAGCATCAACAATGTTAAAAGAGTCGGTTTTGGTGGTTTAATCTAGAAACTGCTCCAAATCTAGCTACTCTTTTTTCGATTACACTGAAACGGTTTAAATAATTCTGCTGAATAT
The DNA here is from genome assembly GCA_028453745.1 of Agapostemon virescens. Classification (NCBI taxonomy): domain Eukaryota; kingdom Metazoa; phylum Arthropoda; class Insecta; order Hymenoptera; family Halictidae; genus Agapostemon; species Agapostemon virescens. The sequence goes on along the minus strand of CM052093.1, from coordinate 12,405,521 downwards.
ATACGATCATGTTTCGAGTAATATTATTCTCATTTTCACAACATTTTTACATTTTCCATATTTTATAAATAAATGAACACGTTTGTCAGGCGAATATATTTTTCGTAATTACATGAAGAGAAATGCATACGTATCTTTTTATGACAGCACTCATGTAAAAGTGGAACTACGAAATACTTTTAGGACATAAAATGTTGAGCTACTTTTCGTGTAGTAAAAATAATATGTAACAGCAAGGAAAAAATGGATGCTAAATTTCATATGTATCATTGATGAACAAAATATTTACAATTATTATTAAACAGTAACGTATATCACATCAAAGAGTAATATTTTTCAATAATTACATAATAAAAATTATTTATATCTTGAAAACACAGAATAAATTTCATAAAAAGTAATATATTATAAGAAAAGTTATTCAAAAATACATTGAAGTGGTATAATTAATAAAGAAAGTGTTACAAATACTTATTAGAAGACTGTACATTTTTTAAACAATTCCGTTCTACTTACAACAGCTTCTGCGACGTCACTTCTCGAATCTACACCTTCTATCAATAATATTAATAAATCAAAGATAACCAAACAGCAAATTCTTCTAAACCAGTTTTACCATAAATTCATCAAACTTGCAATATAGTGCGTAGATAAGTGTACAGGCTGTTACATGAACCCTGGCAATGATTACGTTAATTCCAAAACCAATGGACTAGTACAAGCAGCTATCGTTTTATTTACGCCCTCGGACGATTTTCTTTTCGAAAAACGATCTCGTTGGATTTTTTCCGGAGAAACAGGACACGAGGAAGGAGCGGATCGAGCAATATCTATCTCAAGCGAGTTTAGGCGAGACGTGTTGACGTCACTGTTACAATACAAACAGAGATAAACGTGGTCGTCCTTTAGCCAGGATATCCATGCGTAATACAGCTGCGTGGCCGGTTGAACGTTAGCAGTTACATCGTGTTTCACTAACACCCTATTCATTACCCTGCTCACTCCATCGACCTCGGGTACACGAGTCCGGTCTGCATTTCAGTCTGCTCGCATTAAAGCTCTAAATACCGTGCGACGAGCGCAAACGGCTGCCGTGTCAGGATGGCCCCCTATCTACTTCCTACCGCCTCTTGATCTCACTCGGTCTTTCCACGTTTATATCTCCATGCCCATCTGCTTTTACCACTCCGGCCAAGGCATTTCTCTGCATATGCGGCTACCGGGGGCGGCTGTCCAGTATTAAAATCCGAAAGTACTCGACCGAATCCAGAATCCGCCAAGTCCGCGACCCATGTTACGAGCACCGGCTAAAACCCACGTTTCGCCTTTTTCACCCGACTTTCACTCCGGAACCTTCGAGCTCATTCTTCCCGCAAACCGATCGAGAGTTGTAAAGCATTCTATTGATTTAATATACGGCCCCGACGAAACGTATCAGCTTCTGCCAAAAAAGCTTCAGTCGCAATGTATCGAGACTGCTCGATTAATTTTTAACAGACCACCACTTACTCAAATTTTCTTCGTACAGCTTTTCCTACTTTTTCTACCTCCGCCATCAAAATCACGGTCCTACGTTCAGCTTGGCGAGTGCAATAAGTCAAGAAATTCAGAATATCAGGTTAGATGACAATTTTTTAAATTAGTAAAGTTTGATGCCTCTACGTTTGTAATCTATAGTTCGTTCTTGACTAAAGTGATTCTGCAGGGTGCAACGAATGAGAAAATGGAGATTCGTCTTCTTCGAGAATGCTACAGATCCGAACCGCTTGATAGAATATTTCAAAATTATTCTTGGTTAAAGAAGTTAACTAAATGTGAGTTTAGCAAGAGGGTGTACATAATATTTTATATTTCTAGGAGAACATGAAATGTATTTGTAGCTCGATGTAACGATTATCGTAAAATTGTATTTGTTAACCTCTTAGGTAGATGAATTACGTGTAAATGATACAGCACTGCAATGTGTGACGGATAATGTTGTTCTCTGTACGAGTACATTGGAATGAAGTGTTTGATCATAAAATTAGTTGATTTTAACAATTTCCTTTAATGATTAATAATATAATTGAGATGGCATCCGCGAAAGCCACTATAGTGGCGCAAAGTGCCTAAGACGTTAAACTTGCTGGTACATGTAATTGTTCCTAAGCCTTTCTGCAAATGTCTACTCGATTATCCATACAGCCATCAAATTTTTCTTTCACGAAACAAATGATTTTCCGCTTATAGAATTTCCGAGGTACTCGGATAGTTAACTAACGTGTTAATGGCAGACGAAGCTCCGTTAACGCACGATCCTTAAAATTCTTGGTGGCCACAAGCGCAGCTAACTTAGCATTGTTACCAATCGATGCCCCGTATCCGTGGCTCTGCAATCTGCCCGTTATAATTGATTTTAATCAGTGGATCAGCCTCGGATTAAATCATCGATCGACGCTGGCTAATATTATTAGATGGCCATCCGAGTACCAGCCGCGAATTTTGCATTATGCCGCAATGGCCGGGAATGTATGGGTTAACGGATTTGCTTTCGAATCATATTCGGGTCCGATTGTGCAAATCCGGTCATCGTCCGCTTATGCACCGGTGGAAGGATCAAAGGGATACTCGCTATACAGTTAAAAATCAAATCGGAAAATCGGAATCTGACTGGACCGATCACGTTCGTTAGCAGCGTCTTTTCAAACTAATCCAAATCTGATGTTGCCAGTCGCGTGTACGTGTACACGAAGCCACGCGCGCTCGCAAGTTCCACGCCCACATACAAATTAATTTTCGGCAACTGTTCCGAACGCGCCACGACCGGCTAATGGCCGACCCGATACGCACGAATCCATCAATGCGCCCGGGAACTTTGATTTACATGAATCGAATGTCTCTTCGCGCGATAGACGACGATAAGCGGCGCTCGAGAATGTTTCGCGATTCAATGTTCGATCTGGGTTGGCCTGGATGTTTGCGATCGGTGAGGAATGTCTGTCGAAGATTATAATGAATGTTTCGGTCGTACAGCAGCGTTCAGAAGCACTGGGGGCACAAGGTTGCCTAATTCGAAACAGTGTAAAGCTGTGTCCAACCTGGTCCAAGGACGAGCAACTTTTAATCGTCTCTTGTTCCTTCATCTTCTTTTGCCGAATAAAATTTTTGTACCGAATATCTTTTCTTCGGAGGAGGAAGAAGAAAGAAACAAGACAAATTTAATCTTTCATCCTCTTTCATTCGAGAAAAGAAGAAATATTAATTAAAAATTCAAAAAAGAAAAGACACTATATATGAACAAATAATTAAAATATATTTGCTTAATTTAGCGAAAAGAATTATACAATGTAGAGAACGTTTCACCTACCTTGAGTACGTCAAACGTGTAATTTATTGTTGATCATGCTGTATGTTCAAGACAAATTTTCATTTATCTGATAAAACTGTTGCAATTCGTTATTTAAACTGTGAGTCGGTAAATAATACATATAAGTTATATTCTATCGATTATAAGAGTCAATAATCAATTGTATTTTCATGCGAACACACAATGCGCATCAGAAAAAGAAAGAAGCACGTAAAGAAGGTAAAATGTCTAAATATTTACGTATAGAGAGGTCCACCCATCTTCGGCACCTTGAATTGTTCGCTTATTGTTGACAGTAGGAAAAAATGTGATACATAACATACCACTGAAAAAATATTCGCCACGTATTTATTTATCGGCTATTATTCACGTTCGGGCAGCGAAAACAACACTCAAAGTTTGGGGGTGTGAATCGCGTACGGTCATTCGTCTCGGAAACTATTAAACACGAGGGAAAAGATATGTACGAACGCATAACTTGTGTATTTTTGTAATATTGAATTCATTCGTGCAAACATTCATTTGTTTAGAAAACGTATTATACTTAGCCGAAAAACGTTGAGAGCCGTTTTGAACATAAACGACGAACGCTGCAAATGTATACGCTAAAAAAATAAGCGATGCTAAACGAAATAATTATTCTTATTGTTATTGTTGTACTTAGAAATTGGTTCTTCTTAACTAAAGGCCAAATAAACATTTCTTTTTCTTCGTAGTATGCAAATAAATAAATAAATTTAGAAATTGATCATTCTGCATGCTTTTAATATTTACATTAATATAACATTTCGTTTACTCAAAAGTTCAAGCAGGTTTAAACATTTTTGTCCTGAATAAATAAAATTCTACGAAGCGCAGTATTTTAGTGGTATCATTCGGATACGTCGACGAACACTTTTTCTTTAATTATTTATTTAACGTCGCTCTCACCGTCAAGATATTGACGGTCCGAATTCGTAGAGGTCGTGCGAAAACATTTCGCGCGAACGTCAACGAGTATTGTTGTTTATTGTCGAACGACTATGAAGAAAATACTTGGGAAAAAGCCGTAGGTGGCAGGAATTTGAGAGAACATACATAGATGCGTTAGGCGAACGATAGCGCGAAATGGACACGGTCCATCGGTATTTCGGCGGTGTATGTCCCATAGTTATTGTTCGACGACGGAAGTACGATGCAACAGCATCCGATCAATAAACAAGGAGAGCTTAAAAGGTTCACGTGTCGTAAGCAAATATCAACGACGTGTATAAAAACGGCAGACAGCACCGCTGCGTACAGCATACGTAGACAATACAACGGAAATTATTGCTCTACATCCGGATATAAGGTGTAACATGTTTTCTCGAAAAGCTAGAAATATTTCGCGTGCTGAACGTTACAGCCAGTCTTGTTTTTTTTCGCCGTTTCAAATATCTGGAATTGCGACTGGCCTGCTTATTAGCAAATAGCATGAATTTTCTTCCTGCTGGCTTTATTGGAATGCATTGCAGCACCCGCCGTGGAAACACTGTACACTGTAGCTCAAAAGTATCGAGACACTTGCCTGCTTTCGGCACGCGGTAATACGAACGACAAACAACGAATTTCACTAACATTCTTCGACTTACAAATCACTAACGATATTATCCTTTAGAAAGATTGTTATGCTCGTACCGTATCCTTCAGAATTATGGTAGGGACGAAATGGCGAAAGTCGGCGAGGTCTACTAAATCCTACGCTATAGATTAACACTTTACTGACCGGCAATTTTACACAAAAAATTATGCATGTCACCGGCTATTATTTTGTAATTCAATATGGAAGTAAAGTAAAATATTCTAAATAAACTCCAATTAATTTTATTTATACTCAATGAAATGAAATTAAACTGTGGACATATTTTTTATATAACTTTTAAAATATTAAGCAGAGCTTTTGCAATTTTCTGTATCGCACTGGGTTTCATAAATTGAAATAGATAATGCATGTGTAATGACGAGTTAACTCGTCATCGGTCACCAATGTGTTAATATGGCGTTCGTGTTCGGACATTCTTAAAAGACGGTACATTTTTAAATATCATGGCAGGGAAAATACTAAAAGATGCTTTTAAAAAACTATATTTTATAAATCTGAGTTAGGTACAAATTGCCTAATTATTCATTAAAAACAAGTATCAAGACAATCATCTCTAGACACAGGTGTTACAAATTATGGCACTCACCAAAAACAAGTATGACAAAAACCAATAACGTCTATATACTCAAGTATGACAAATTTTGGTATTCCACAAGTCAACTAAATGCCAGTACATTATTTATAAAAATTAGACGTATAAAAATTAGTGAAGTAGCCTCGGCCTCCCCTACACGCCTAACCTAAACGTTGGCGTTACGATCCGCTAGTTGGCGATATTTGGCAATCTTTGAAGTCGTGCCCCGACCAAACTAATAGAGCTATCGACATGAATCAAACACGAAAATCTTCGTCAAACCTTCCTCTTTAAGAAGAGCCCCAATTTTCTAGGTTTCCGTTTCAGGGGACTTCAGGAAGCTTCATTTTATCAACCCTATTTTCCCATTTTCGCGATTTTCACCAGCCCCAAAATTTCAAAGTCGCGCCACGGCCGCAATTTCATTCCGATCGAGCTGAAAATTGGTATACACACTGCCTACGTGTCCAGTTACGTGTAACCAGCGTTAGAAATGAATCGGAGAAACTAAATTTTTAGACGGTTTCGGGAGATCCAGTATTTAGACTCTAGAATCCTTGCAGCGAACGGATTAGCGCGAAACAGTCGATCCTCGGCAACAGAACAAGATTGACAACGCAATCCTGGTAATTTTCGGGATCGATCGGTAGCCCCGGTCCTCGGGATTGGCAGCGTCGATAGGGGGGCATTAGCATCAGGGCTGCAATTCTCCGTAAACGAGTTTCATTAGCGTGAAGCAACGTTTCTAGGGGCGTCCTTAATACATCCCCCCCCCTCCTCCCGCGCCCCCTCTGGCGGGGTTTTCTAGCTTTTCGTTGTTGGCCCCGGCGCGTGTTTACTTGGCAGTGCAAGGCGCTCCTCATCATGAGCTTCACCGGTGGTAGTAAAGTGCATCTCGTCGACGATAATTACCCGTACAGGTTCCCGCTGCACGAACGAAACGCGGGAAAAGGAGAGGGTTGCTCGTATTCAGACACACGTCGCTTCCATATGCCGTCTAACAGCGCACGTTTGCTCCTGACCGTGACTCGGCGGGGACTCTCCGTTTATTAAATTCATTTATCTTCCACGAAAATCATGCTTGTAACATGTACCTCTCTAATTGGACGCATTAAAAATAATTTTCCGCGAACACACCTTAATATGCGAGCACAGGCGCGCGTCTAACCCTTGGCCACTCTTATTCGGAGTCTTCATTCTCAGTGTTTCTCTTTGGAATATCGACATATTCGTACTGAAGTTTTTCCGATCGATCGATAGCTTAGATTAGCATCCTACTAACTCATTAACGTCCTACCGAATGCGTTCAGAAAAACTTCCTCGAAAAGATTTGTATGGAATCATCGAAGACACGTTTTTTGTAAGATGCTGGAGATTGCATTCTGATCGGTGTGTGATAGCGAAGCAATCGTTGGGCAGGCATAAAATAGCAACGCTTGTTATGTCACTTGCATTAACCCTTTGCACTCGAACGGTGACTCTCAGGCACCACTGAAAATTTACATCCCTATGGTTGTGTCAAAGAAATTCGTAAAAGTTTAATCGTTACAAGGACGAGTAATAGACAAATATATTGTGTAGAATGAAAATATTCTAGGTTAGAAACAATGCCTTGGGGTTGGAATTAAAACAGCTTCAAGTGCAGATGGTTAATATTCAGTCTGAAAAGAACGAGAATTTCTTGAATATTTAACGATTTGGATTTCTTCGAGAAGTTGGAGCAATCGGTTTACTTCGTGGAGTGACAAATATTTTAGAAAGATTGCAATCGGTCTGCATTACAGAGAAAATGTTAGAAATTATTAGTACTTTCTACGTGAGCCGTGACTTTCTTCAGCCTTCGGACTTTACGACACGGTTTCTCGAAGCTGGAGAGCTAAAGTGAAAACGTGAACGACACAAAACCTTTTACCTGTCCTCATGACCACGTGCCACGTGTTCGTTGCAGACCGGTCTGCCAAAGAAATGACAATAGCCCGATGCTAGAAACAAACAGCTGAAAAGCCCACAGATGGTGAACCGCGCTGTAAGGTCATTCCCCAAAAAAGGGACGTAGCCCAGAAGTCGTTCTCTTCGTCGTCTTCGTCGTTATCCTCGTGATCTTTATCGTGCTGTTCGTCATCGTGAGAGGCTAATGTATCCTCCCGGTAGTGTAGCCTACGAAAACGGCGTAAAAGCAACGGCCGTGTGTATTTAGATACGCAGCTACATCCGGATGATACATATTTATGATGGAACGTGTGTTGGCTGGCTGAATGTGTGTAACTAAATACCCGCGTGCGGGGGTGTCGCCGGCCGGGTCGAATGGATTATTTGCATAGCAAATAGCGCGACGCGGTTCTAAGTGGAAACACCAGCCACGTACGCGACTAATCTCATTCCTTTGCCGCTTCTAGGCGCCCCGCCCTAAGAAAGCCATTGCTCTCGCGCAAACCAAGACACACCGGTGTCGACGAGATGTCATCTGTTCAAGCGAGAACGTGCCGTCGGATCATTATCTCCAGACACAACGCTCAGATTGTTCTCAGCCACTTTTCGCTACGAATTCCAGCGGTACGCACAGTGTTCCATGGAGTCTCCGTTACACTTTACGCTGGAAATTACGCCGAGGGATTTGATACTGATACTGGAAATCGCGTTTTGGATCATTATCCGGAAAACTTTACAAAATTTTTACGTTTCACTTCACCTTTTATCGAAGTTCACTTTTATTTGTCTTATTTGGCTTCGACGATAAAATATGCAGCAGCTGGGCAGATTTTTTTTATTGGACTTTGGATTTTATGTATTCGTGACAAGAATGAATAGATAAAATATAAAACTGAACTGATACTAGAATTTACAAGAGTTTCTGTTTTTCTTACAATTGACTTTAACAATTTTTATTTTGTACACAGATCTGCTTCTTATTTATCGTCCAACGCAGAACTAATAGAATTCGATTTTGGAGTTGGCATGAACAAGTGAATAAAGAATAGATCGTTGTGTGAAGACATGAAATGTTTTGTAAGGTAAACATGCATTTTGATGAAAATAAAAGACTGTTTATTTTTCCCTCAAGATTGTTCAAGCGAGTTGAACAATGCTCGCTAAAAATTACACGTAATTCTTTCTAAGAGTTCATTTGATCAATGTAATTCCGTTTGAGCAGAGCAGATTAGACCTCGATCATTTCATTACCGAAAATCCGTAGCTGCGATGCACAAGCTATGACAGAATTCGTGTGACATTCGAGAACAGGAAGCTGTCTCAGGACACGTGCTTTCAGATAGGACTAACTAACGCGTTGATCTATTATTCACGATTTCCTACCGTAATGTACAGGCACATCTTTCTATCGATCTCACGGATGAAATATATATGGATCTCCAAATCGTGTCGTCTAATCGTTTAATACTAGCTACGAATCATACTGTCAAATTGGGATTGAGAATGTTTCCTTTTCTGTTTCACTTTTCGATATTCAACGCTGTAAGAGAATGTGTTTTGCCATTCAAATTATTACTTAAGATTTTCAATTAAAATATCTCCTTTGTTTTTAGCGATATAAAGAAGTGTATAAAGAAAGAGAAGTTTGTTTCTAAAGAGATATTATTGCAATATAATAGATTTTTCCTCGTCATAATATTTCCTGAAATTTCACAGCCACTGTTCACTTTATAAATCGAATTATGTACTTTGGTATAAAGCTGTAGCCAATGAAAAATAAATTCAACCATACTTCACATAATTACTATCATAATTGAATGCAATAAGCTTGAATATTATATTTTTATTTCAAGTTATAATTTTTGAAAAATAACCTGTCTGACAGTCATTTGAATGTTAACATATTATATATGATTAAATAAAGTTTTGCATTACTCATAACATTGTACTAATTAAAATATATCATCCTATTTAAAAAAAAACACGAGTGACCTTCCAATGTAGAAAAATATAATCTCGGCGAGAATTCCTTTGCTTTAAAAAAATTGTCACATTAAGTCTACATACCGAATTCATCTCACGAATTCATTACGAGTTACTATAGTGTGCAGTTCATTCAACCTTAGTGCCTTCAAACACGATTAGAATCTAGTCAAATTAGGAGAAACGATCGACCTATTATTCAAGCACGTATCACGATAACGTTCGTTTAAATTATAATCTTTTTCTCGTTTAAAGGTAACATTTACTATTTAGATTTTAGATAATTCACTCGGGACACTGGGTTCAATAATAAATACAATGAACACCGAAACTATCGAACGATTCTAATTCTATGGGCAGGCGCAATCCCGAAATCCCGCGAAAGTCGCAATCGAGCCTCTCTTATCTCTCCTATTTTTCCCATCCGTTCGTAACAGACGTGTTTCCACCGACGCCCTTGAATGCTACTTTCGCGAGTTATGGACGCTCTCGTTCGGAAAAGCGTCTATTCATTCTACCAGTCGAACAATCGTACGAGAAAAGTTGCTGTCATCTCGGACGTCCGCGTTATCGACGCCGCAAACACATGGCACACTCGGAATGCATTTGCATATCCACTGGTTTATACTTTTTCGATATCGACAGCGACGCACCAGTGTCGCGGCGCAGTGTTTTAAAACGGCCACCTAACCACCGGAGGCTTCCAAAATTTTACCAGATTTTGTTACGCGGCTTCCGAGCATTTCAAGCTCTCGCAGTTCTCAGAATTCTTAATTACACTGTTATCGATACGTTTCAATCGTTTAAACAGGGCACGAGTGTCACCAATTATTATCGTCTTAACCCCTTGCCATAGTATGACGAGTCAAACTCGTGCTGAACATTTTAAACAAATTCTAACAAATATGAATTAGATGCATTTCTTTTCTGACGAAATGCAATGATATTATTTTTTAATCAATATTTTAGTACTGAAATAAATGCAGCCGTACAATAAATATAAATTCTCTTTTTTCTTCTGTAACATTTTTGGTGATGAAGACGTTCTAATAACTGTAGTGATAAAGAAAGTGGTATTCTTAACAAAGGGTTAAGAAGATACATTTAGTAACCACTGCGTCTTATTTAGTAAAACATGCTATTTGCCATAAGTGTTTTTATGGATTTTTCCTAGAGTTTACAGAGAAAGATGCATGCTTAGAATTTAATTATATGTTCACACACTTAGTAACAGCAGTTAGTAACAGCCACTGTCTTTAGTATACGTATTTTGGTTATGATTTTGCATGCTGTACATTTATTTTGCTTATATGCACAAACAGTTAATAATCCCCAATTTTTTAATGCATGCGTTACAGTTTTCTAAATAAAACCAACTTATTATAATATTATTTAATAATTTAGAATAAGAGATATTATGGTTTGAATTATTTACAACAGGGTATGGTAAAAGAATTAGAATATGTTGTTGGGCTTCTTAAATATTAATACACGCGAATGAAATCTGTTTTCTCAATAGATGTTGAAACATGAATATGCCATTTCTTTAAGAAAGTACTGCACGCCAAATATGTGTATTGTAATAAATCATATAATCAGTTAGTAGAATATATTATCAATCTCTAAGCTGAATAATCCAGTTGTTATTTCGAATGTCTGAAAAATTGTACAACCACATTATCCAACTTATCTTCAGCGGTCTCTGCAGTTTTAAAGTGGAATGCAGTTCTTCTCGGAGACATTGCCGTTTGAAGAGACTATGCGGCAGCGGTCGCTCCGTCAGTATTGTGAAATCATATTACTCGAACTGTTCTTTTCCTACTTCTGCAGTCGGGGCCATCGTCGTTGCTAATTTAAAAGCCTCGGCGATCTAACGGCTCCCCATGGCCCCGCTTACCAGCCTCTTTCCCGTTCGCTTGCGCTGTTACCTGTCCGATATTGCAATATGATGGCCTCACTGTTGGCGATAGTAGCTTTCGGTTACCCATCCGGCCTGATACTTTTTGTGGGATGTTTCATCGACAACGACCCCTGCCCAATATATGGAACGCTCGAACGCGTGTAAGGAGGGTTCCCCGGGGATTTATAAATGTTACGAACAATTTCCTACGGCTCCTCTATCCAAAGGAAATATCAAGGAAATTGCGATGCCCCCACCCCGATACCGAGTCCTCGATTGGTGAACCGAAACCAGACAAACGGCAATATAATTCCGACGGTAACGCGAAAGTGTTAAGACAATCTACATTGACCTATTTTATTCACGGTTTTGGTTAAAACTAAACTCGAACAAGGTACAAAATCGTTCTAATTTCTGCATAGATTAAAAGGGAGCTATTTGAAGGTGAAAGAAACGAGTAAAAACTTATGGGTCGTTCAATTAATAAGATAGCAACGTTCCCAGAAGGAAAGGATAACGAACGACAGTGGAATTAGTATTTTATGACTGGATCGAACGAAATTCTCAACTGCATGTTTGATCGCCGCGCCATCGCGCAGTAAGGATAACGTAGTTCGGGCATCTCGTTTCGCAACAAGTATGCTACAAGGGACGATAAATCGCGTTCCATTCTGCATGCAACGTTCGCGATATTTATTGCGATGCGCGTGTCGGCCCCGGTGCACAATTCCAACGAGAACAGGACGATACGCAACGACGTAGGCTAATTTTCCTGAAGGAAAAGTAGCTTCTCTCGCCCTTCGGGGGCCGAGTTAACGGTGCCGGAACTCTTTATCGCTTTCCGGCTCCTCACGGCCTCGTTAAACTTTATAAACGATAGAAATATCAGGCTTCGCGGCGATTACGAAAGCCCCCCTTCCCCTGTAATCTGTTACGATATTTTAAACCGCCTTATACACCGATACGCGTGCGTTAAAGTCGGAAATTATGGTCTGCACACGTTCTCCCACGCAGTCTACGTGTTACCTGCCCCGGAAGTCGGCAAGTTAGCTCGTTGCATTCGTTAGGGGAACTTTAAGTTACCGATCTAATACTTTCCCGTGAAATGTGGACCGTACAGACACATTCCTGCGCTTGTTCCCCGGCCCCGGTGAATAAAGAAGACATCGTATTACGGGGCACGGTAATTCCATAGTCCTCGGGTAAGCACACAAGTCACCATGACGCAAGTCATCTTACAGGATCGCCGAAACTCTTTATCGTTGCTGCACCTGACGCTGGTTTCCTTTTTCCTTCTCGTTGCTGAATAAAATAGTGAATAACATAGACGATATACTACCGGAATAATTGCACTACAGATTTTACGATTTTACAGTGGAAATATAAATTTTCAAGGGCAAACACTGTTTTCCATTTCGCATCAGTTTCTTGTTATGAACGTATGTATATGTAACTACTCTTAAGTCACAAATACTTTAATAAATAATTACGGTCACTGCATAAAGTATTCGTGCACTCTTTAAGAACGAGTATCTGTTTCAACTGTGGACCAAATGACATGAATATTTTTGAGATGTTAGAAGCATTAGTTTACTAGCTGATGTATAAATAATTTTGCTTAATACTTTAACTGCCCAACCAACGACCTCAAAAAATCCCATAAAATCAAAGTGATTTATTTAACGAAGCAACGATTGAAAACTTAAAATGACATAAAGTTATCCTTCAACCTTTTTCTATTCTCTAGATCTCAACTAAATTTAGTGCAATGAATATATTAGTGTACAAATTTATTTTTAAACATGGACAAACAATTCTGTCACCCATATATGGGTGACATGGCAGTCAAAGTGTTAAAGAAGTTGTTATTAACACGTTGAACGCGGAGATATTTTTCCTAGCTTTCACGTCACATTTTATTTAATTTTAAATGGAAAGGATGCAACTGTGCTTTTCTGTTTCAATCAAATCTATTAAAATTGTGTGAATATTTCTTAAAATTGTATAAATGATATGTAATACATTAATTTATAAATTTTGATATCGTCAGTCTTCAGGAACTGACATAGCGTTTAATGTGTTAAATGTAATTGCGAATTATTCGGTTGTAGTATTTTGAGAGACTGTTTAATTGTTAATAATTAATGCACGAAGTTGAAATTACAAAATTGAATTCTTCATTTTTTCTTAAATTTTCTTCCACCCGCAGTGGATACCTTTTATAACTGTCGAATAGTAGATTATTTGTTATTTATTAAATACGGTGCTAACGTCGTAGTGTAATTCAGTGAAAAATGCCATAATGTAAATTTACGTGTACGTTTTGTCCTTGAAAGTCTCCCGGAGTTGTAATTCCCAGGTACACTGTCCCGATCCACGTCGGAGCGCGTCTACCGTCGAACTAACTGTTCACCTCGTAGCGTTTCGACCTCTATTTATGTTTTGTGTTTATCCTTTGTAGGTAAACGGGGAAGCACAATTCGCTGGTGCATACATTCGTCGAATCAGTTATTTCTGCAATGAGTTTTACAACTCTTTTTTTCCCCCCGGCTTCTCCGTGGTCTTTCATCCAAATAAAATATTCACTCGCTTTGTCCATTCGAGTAAAGGGAAATATTGTTATTACAATAATATTGCATTCGTTTAAAGATAATATTATTGTCTTCCGTATTTGTGCTCTACAAATACTGTTACGTTTTTACAGTATACAATTATTCTTGCTTCCATCGTTTGCAAGTGACCATTGACAAACAATATGCACCGAATCAACGAAACCCTTTAATAAAGCTAGAAAAAATTCTAGACAAGCATTTGTGGGGAGAAAAGAAGTCATAGAAATGTAAACGGAACTGATTAAGTGAACTATAAAAATGCAACGACAGAAAAAATTAAAAATAAAAACACTTTTCTATATAATTTCCCTATTTTACAATTGACAATTTTTACGTCGAATAAAGTATTTGTTTCGTTTAATTTTGTCATATGTTTCAGAATAGTCTACATTCTTCTATTCATTTCGTCGTTTTCCCGCGTACAAAATCCTATAGACACGATCAGAAATATTTAAAGCATAGCTGAGCGATTCTAAGGGAAAGGTATGCCTCGCAAACAGCAAAATTGATATTTTAAACGAAGAACGTTCGAACGGAATGTTGTTTCTTACATCATAACTGTTGCACCGGTGCGAAACTAACCTCAAGTTTCCAATTCTAACAGAAGCTCCGTCGTTCTTCTTTCAATTTGCAACACAATCAATGGTTATCTTCCATTCCTTCTGGCATAATTGAAATTCCAATCCTTTCTGAGAGCTGGAGCCGTTATGCTTCATTTGCATTTCCATAAAGCGTCTGGTTCGATCCAGCTCGAACCGATCGATCAGGAATTGCTCGAAGAAATGGAATCAATTAAATGCAAACGCAATAAAATTCAATTTGATTGATCGTAAAGAACAAGTCCTTGCCTAAACCGGCTTTACGGGCGTCGTTATGCTATGCGTGCTGGATAATTAAGTTCCATTGGTACGCGTGCAAGTGCTGGAGAACCCGTCGCCCGTCGATCGTATGTGAGTATCTCTCTCTCTCTCTCTCTCTCTCTCTCTCTCTCTCTCTCTCTCTCTTTCTCTCTCTCTCTCGGCACCAGAGGCTTTCACAGCGAAATCACTTAATTGAGGCATATTAAATTTTGCGCGACGGCTAAACACGCCTCGGAAAAACTCGGTTCAATTTGTATGTAGATTTCACCGTAAACGAGCTCGTTTATAGTACAAAATTCCAGGTTGTAGAATATAATCATCCCTATTGGAATATATATGGGACCGTATCCAGGCTGGTTTTAGATGCGGCCATATTTCAATTCTGTTTCACGTTATTTGCGAACAACAAGATTCTTAAAAATAAAAATACCCTCTACTGGGCAATTCGTCCACGAGTGATCTTTGTACCGATGACCGTTACGCAAATTAAATGACTGAGCCAATGGTCATTTAGTCTGTCACATTTTATTTCTATGTTACTGCGCGTTGACATTTGAGTGTTCATAATTTTGGCACTGTAGAAATTCTTTTAATCCCTCGAGTATTAAATTAGTTGCATGTGTCCACGAGAGATACCTATGAAAATATGTTGTAGAAAATTAATGATTAAAAATGGTGTGTCGTTCGAGGATTGGAAAATTAGCATAAGATGTACGTGAAATCTCGCGTACTCGCATTATCGCATAAACAAATTTTATATGAAACTGGTAGTACTTTTTAAATTATTACACAATTAAATGTGAAAAGTGCCGTGCTCAATTCGCTAACCGTTTATTTTTACCAAATTTTGTTTCGTTTGTACCAATTTTATCTTCTTGCAAATTGAAACCTTACCTAGAATATATTTTTAGAACTAACTTATTTATATTAGTAATTAATTAATTTAGGAGGGTACTTTGTTTGTTGATGATGAGTGTGAAATAAGAACGAATTATCCAGTTTAAAACGGAGATTTACTTTCGTTCTGAAAAATTGATGGCTAAGGTTCGTAATATATTTCCGTTTCATAAGACAACGGCCGATTTTCAGTTATCCAGTATTTTATGCACGGAAGAACTAACATATTGTTCTACCGTCAAATGACGAACAGAGAGCAATTAGGTACGCGCTCCAGTTTCGACGTGCCATTAAACACCTCCTGACTCGAGAAGCAATATTATCGTAAACTACAACCCCTGCGAAACACCCGTAGGCTACGACTTGCATGCAATCTTTAACCCTAAGGAGATCGAGACTTGTGTGACAGACAAGCGTTCGAATTTTTATCTATTTCTAAACAGTTACAAAGCAGAAATCATTGATGGAAGTGCATACATCTAGCTCCGTACACGTAGCATCCATAATAAATCCTAACTGCGACATATACACAGAACGATTTAACATTCAAAACATTTTTCTATAAATTTTTATTTTATTCATTATTCATTTTTCATTTTATTATTCATTTTATTTAGACATTGCTTAATTCTCCTGACTAAAGAAGTGGGGTCTTAAAACTCCAAGCCATGCAATACATTCTCATTGAAAATCATGATGAAAAATGTTTCCTCTTTTCAAATATATATAGGTTATTCAACGTGGATGCACATTGAAGTTCTATTTAATGCTAGAATCACCGAACAATTAATCCAACGATATACATTGCTTTATAATAATAATGAGACTGTATCTATTAAAACTTCATACAATTCTTATTATAACGTGTATATCATTAACACTTTAACTGCCAAACCAACGACCTCGAAAATTCCATAAAATCAAAGTGATTTATTTAATGAAGCAACGATTGATAACTTAAAATGTCCGACACATCCTTCAAGCTTCATGTATTCTCCAGAGTTAAATTACATTTAGTGCAACGAATATGTTAACGTACAAATTTATTTTTGTACATAGGCAAAGAATTCTGTCATCCTCGTATGAGTGACATGGCAGTCAAAATGTTAAAGAAGTATATCCGAAAATTTCTGATGAAAACATTTTTGTAACTTCAACAATTTCGAAAGGAAAACCTAGGGACCAGTCAAAATGACTGGTTTGGTAGTTCTGATGTTAACAATCCTATTAACACGTTAAGCGTCACGCCGGTCCCTAGGGACCGGCGCTGGACTTTCCGTTCAGGCCTCGTCGGTACCTACGGACCGGCGACAGATTTTTCGTTCTGCTATCGCAGTGCGCGTTACGTTACCCGACTGTTTATACTCTGATTCGTCTATCCGCGAGCCCGGCAAGGCCCGCCTGACGGCTAACAGTGGCTTGAACGGAACGGCACAGAAATTCGGCATGGCGCTTAACGTGTTAAAGAGGAAGGTTTGGGGAAGATTTTAGCGTTTGAACCATATCGATAGCTCTAATAGTTTGGCCGGGGCACGGCTTCAAAGATTTGGCAAATATTGCTAAATATTGAAGGTAACCCCCTTATTAAAATCATGAAAAATTGAAGAAAAATTATAGGTCTCCGATTTTTTTGTAATTTTGTCTACACGTTTCTAGACGCTCGGTCAGAGTGTATGGCAATTTTCAGGTCGATCGGAAAAGAATTGCAGCCGTGGCGCGACTTTGAAATTTCGGAGCGTCCATCGCGAAAATGGGAAAAATTGGGGTTAATAAAACGAAGCCCCCTGGATTTCCCTGAAATGCTGGCCTCGATATTGAGTAACATATTTAAAGAGGAAGGTCTGGGGAAGATTTTGCCAGTGGAATCATGTCGATAGCTCTAATAGTTTGGTCGGGGCACGACTTCAAAGATTTGCCAAATATTGCCACAAAATCGCTAAATATTGAAGGTAACCCCCTTCTTAAAATCGCGAAAAATCTTTAGGTCTCCGATTCTTGTGTAATTTTGGCTACACGTTTCTAGGCGCGCGGTCAGAGTGTATGGCAATTTTCAGGTCGATCGGAATCGAATTGTAGCCGTGGCGCGACTTTGAAATTTCGCGGCGATCAATGGCGAAAGGGGAAAAATGGGATTGATAAAAGGTAACTTCCTGAAGTCCCCTGATATGCTAGCCTAGATTTTGAGAGCTCTGCTTAACACGTTAAGCAGGCCTCATCAGTCCCAACGAACCGGCGACACATTTTTCGTTCTGCTATCGCGGCGCGCGTTACGTTACCCAACTGTTTATACTCTGATTCGTCTATTGGCGAGCGGCCCGTCTGACGGCTAACCGTGGCTTGAACGGAACGGTACAGAAATTCGGCGTGGCGCTTAACGTGTTAAACTACATTACACGTGACCACAAGCGGTTACAAAATGTTTTTATTAAATTATTGCCTCCTGTAGGTTCATATTAAACGGTTATAGGGAAAATCATATTGAAAGCTCGCTCACATGTCGATAGCATTTTTCCTAATGTTAAAATATTGTTTGCATAGAATCATTTATTTGCACCAGTACATCGCAGACAGTATATAAAATTATATTTTTCATAAGTTATGTATTAGACGGGGGAAAAACGGGGATTTTATCGAAACTATGGGCGATCGTGTCGACACGCGTGGATCTGATGATTCTTTATTTCATACCGGCTCATACTTTTCGGAAGTGAAACGGGTCGAGCCCCGAAAGGTCTCGTTAGTGTCTAATTACTGCTAACTGAGCGACAACCGGGGCCAGACGGCGTGGTTTCATCGCTGCAACCCGTAACTCACCACTTTATTCTGGCGACAATTACGGCACATCGATGCAGTATCGTGTAACGTTGTAACTGCTAGATCAGCAGTTACGATAAGCCAAGAATTATGTTGCCAGTGTTGGTGACTGGGATACGGCGTTAAGTACACGAGCAAGTGCTCTCACTAGTGGCTTAAGACAATGTAGTTAAATGGATCTTGCTGTTACGAACGCCTGCGAGAGGAATTCATACTTGCGAACTTCAACCGACGAGACGTTCTTGAGATTCGAGATATGACTCTCGGTTCGCATTTCAATAGAACGGTGTTGCGATCAGCACCATAACCGCCTCGATCCATAATGGGTCTCGTCGCGTTCTCCCAACTAAAAGTTAGACAATTAGTTTACTTACGTGATGAGAAAAAAAAGAATTACGAAAAAATTACAGTTGCTTCGAATTGCACAGAAAATACTAAAAATTGTTTCTCACAACTAATGGGTGTCCCAAAAACGCAAGATTTGAATTTGCCGCCATTTTTGCAGTAAATTTTTAGCAACCCTGAAAAAGGAACAATTTGACAGCTGAGAGTTTAGGGTTAGTAAAAATGGAACGTTATACGATACAACAACGTGTTTTCATTATTGAACAATATTTCAAAAATAATGAAAGTTTGGCGACCGCAGTTTGAAAATTGTATACAAAATATGGTCAAAATAGTGTTTTAATCTCGTCAACTGTGAAAAGATTAATTGAAAAATTCAGAGAGACTGGATCAGTTCGAGACGCTAAACACACCGGTCGTCCAAAAACAAGCCGTTCAAATGTCAATATCGAAGCAGTGCGTGAGAGTGTTGATGAAAACCCAGGAACATCAATTCAAGAAGCTCTCCACAGCGTATACTCACAAAAAATCTGTGTCTCCATGCTTGCAAAATTCAATTAACACAACAACTGAAGCCTAATGACCACGAACAGCGAAGAGAGTTCGTGGAATGCATTATTGAACATCAACAAGTGGATGCCGATTTTTTTAGCAAAATCATCCTAAGCGATGAAACACATTTTCACCTTGATGGCTTTGTTAATCGCCAAAATTGCCGTGTTTGGGATTCGGAGAACCCCCATGTGATTGTCGAACAACAAATGCACCCACAACGTGTCACTGTTTGGTGCGGATTTAGGGCTGGATGCATCATTGGACCATACT
>CM052093.1:12334590-12385415 GCA_028453745.1 Agapostemon virescens | reverse complement strand
ATTTTGGGACACCCTTTATTTCGTATGGGCCGGTATTACAAACCTTAAAAATAAATTTTTTACATTCGTGTTAATTAGGTATACACAAAAATAGAAGCTTCAAGTCGTAAAGCGAGCCAATTATATTGTACTATGTTAGCGCCGAAATTATTATAATTTAAATGTCGACGATGTTTTGAATATTGGAAAAATTTGTTTTTAAGATCTACTACTGTAACCGAAATATGAAAGAGTCTACATATGTGGCTAACGGGTTATGGTGACATTGTTCTCGATAAGTTCAAGGTACTTAATTTTCAACGAAAGTGTAGCTCGCGCAGTCGACTGCGTTCTCGTTTTAAATTTTATAGAAAATTACGTGCAATTATTAATAATGCCGAGGTAAATATTGAAAGCAAAGTGGATAACGGATGAAACGGGTCTTATCAGATGGAACGCCATTACCGAAACAGCACCAATCCGTTAAAATTCCGGCGAATCGCGTGCGATATATCACCGGCGAAAATTCCTCGGAATTTTGTATTTTCTGAAATTTTTTTTTATCCCATGACGTGATTCATAACGGACGTCAATTTTGTCGGGGGAGAGACAGTACTTATTGTTTTTACCTCCGATTTTTCCGTCGAAAAAACCGAATCACGTCCGATGGTCAACCAGAATTTGCATATTTACTGGGCCAAGTCGGGCTCGATGGAAATTTCTGTTAAATTTTTTCCAATCACCTCCCTCCTAAAAGCGAACGTGTTCCGTTAATCCAGAAAGGCTGGGGGTGTCCGAAAATGGTCGCGGGCCATGGAGTAGCTTATGGCGTGCCCGGCAGCAGTTTATTTAAATCATCTACGCGGTTTTTGGTTTACCATGCATCCTGCACACGAATTCGTATCATAAACTGACGCCCGTCCCGCGAATCAGCGAGTGACATTTCAACCGATGTCGCTTGCAGCATCAAACTATGAGAATAAAGAATAACAAAACGTCCCCGGTACCAGCCGGCATAGATTTATCACATCAGGTGTTCTAAAACGATGTTTCTTTCATGAGGACAAGAAAAATAGAGAATTTCATTTCCGGTTCGGTAACTCCGGTTGTCCTGCACAGGACCACTGTAAAAACCATTTGCGTTTTCGGCATCGGCCACAAAAAAAAATCACATTTTACTTTTCCCAAACAACGGATCACACGGAACTACGTTTTTCCAACGGTTTTGTTCCTCTCGACAGCCGCAAAAAATCAGGCAATAATTAAAACAATATATCAAATCAAATAAAAACTGGAAAATTTTCAATTGATGTTGCATTGCTACAAATTAATAGTATTTTTAATTGACCTGTGCTTTACAATTAATAAAAAACCGAGCGGTTCAACGGAAAACTTAAAAATATATTAGATCGCTGTTGATTATATAGTTTTGGTAGCGTTATACCGGTGGTCGCATCATTTCGTTTAATTAGACATAATACCAACAAAAAAAAAATATCGATTTAGTTTTTGGCTGGATGCTTTCGTGATCCCGACGAGTTTTACGTGTTCGAGAGCTCGTTGGATCTCGCTCGACTTTTTTCGACTCGACTCGAATCCGAAGTGCCGAGAACCCGCACGATTAGCAAGCTTCCAGTTTTGTAATAATTTAAACTAATTTGCGATTCCTTGAAACTATCGTCGACCAATGGAATATCTTTTTCGGTTCGCGCTCGCGTTCGCCGACGCCGCGGAATCGGTGCTGAAATCCCGAGCATAGTTTAAAGCATTCTGATGAAACGGTATTAATTAGCACCGCATTTGCCGTGTTTACGCTCGGGAATGATAAACCTGTTTAGTTCAATCTGTTCGTGCGACGCAGGTGTTATAAGCGCGATCCATCGCAGGCTGCGAAAGGACGTAAGGCTTTAGAGGAGTAGTTAAATGGAACGGGCGTGTGTGTCAGCCACTCTATGCGACATAATCTTTACAGCTGCCATAAACTCCGTTTTTCATATCGTTCACAAGCTCCTTGCTTATTCCTCTTTCCGTTCTCCTCGGTGTGGCGCGAGGCACGCGTCGAGGTGACTAAATAATTTTACCCCTTGCGCGCCGCGGCCGCAGGAAAAGTCCACCCCAAGTGAATTCTGCATTTTAAAATGACTTGTTTAGCTATCCGAAAGGGTAGATATACACCGGTTTGATTTATTTACACGTTAACGTTCTATTTCACTCACCGCGATCGCTGCGACTTCGCACGAACACGCCTTACCTCGAAAACTTAACGTTTCGCCAAGATTTCTTCTGATTTTCTGTCGCCATTTACGTGTTACGAAATCACAGCACGGCAAACATTATATTAGAAAAAATTTCCTACAGCAATTATGTCTGTTCACGTTTATTCATGATTAATTTCCCCTGTTGTTAATCGGAGAATTTTTAACCTCTGTAAAACAATGTATTTATTTGATTGATGTATTTGATCGTACTTGAATAAACATTTTTATGCTAATCCCAAAAGCTGGACGCGGGCATACAAATTTTTTCTCTCAATCGTTTGAATATATTTGCCTTTTCATATTTCACCCACAGAATTTTGTAATGAACACGTAAAATCTGCAATGCCATAATGATTGCACAAAATTTCTAATACAATTGGATTTTTAGTAATAAGCTCAGTTATTTTAGATGTTCTTCAAGCATGTTTAAGTGCTTCTAATATCAAGAAGATATGCATTGTTTAATTCGTGACAGTTTATAGAACCACTTTCTGATAAGTCCCTGAATTAAAAGAATTGACTTCCTGCGCAAAATTAAGACGACTAAGAAGAAGCATTTCATAGTCCACAATGCAAGTATCACACATTATACTCAACATGATAATTTCTACTTTGATTAAAATATTATCCGTGTTTCTGTGCGGAAAATTTTTAATTTACATCGTCGTAAGATTCTGTAGTTCAACAAATCTGAATTATCTTTTACTTAGAACAAATTCCATTTACGAAAGAAATAATCGTACAATTCAGTTCACTTTAACACTTTGACTGCCATGTCACCCATATGTGGGTGACAGAATTGTTTGTCCACGTTTAAAAATAAATTTGTACATTATTATATTCGTTGCACTAAATTTAGTGAAGATCTGGAGAATAGAAGAATTTTGTATCATACATTTTAAATTTTCAATTCTTGCTTCGTTCAATAAATTACTTTGATTCAGTGGGATTTTTAAGGTTGTTTGTTGGCCAGTAAAAGTATTAAGGCTTTAAATATTTTTTACAATTTCGAACAAGCTGTTTCGATTAACCAAAGCGAAATGAAGACATTCGCTAAACCAGTGTTAGCAAAAAAATTATGGCTACTCGCAAAAATTTTATTCAATCCGACCTGCTGATTCGAGAAGCTTGGGAGCACTGGCAACACTGGCCAAATTGATTAAGCAAAAGGCAATGCTTGATGATAGTGATCGAAAAAAAAAAGGAAACGACGGAACAAAGCTAGGACCGGCCCGTGAAAAGAGTCGTCGAAATGCAAATAATTTCCGCGAATCGCGGAGTGTCCTCTCGAAATCAGAACACTCGTGGCGTGGTTGTTGTCCGCTGTGCGTTTAACGAGTGCTGTAAAACGATAGGATGTTAAATCGCCGGCCATGTAGGGCACACACACCGGATTCTGCGAGTGTGGTCGGAAGAAGAGTTGGGATGCGAAGCAACGGTGTTGTATTGTTGCATAAATGGCCGGTATATTCGAGCGACGAGGGGTCAGCTTATTCACGCTACCTGAGTTATCACACACCGGGGATTGCAGTGATTCTCACTGTTCAATATCGTAGTCTTATCCAGCGATGATGGCTCGCCTGTCGAGGGGACACCGCGTAACAACCCCTGCTTCTCTCCCGAGGACTCTTAACATAGTAATGCTCGGTCGCTGGCCAAGTCCTGATGCATTCATTTCCTCTGTCGATCCCCTGTTCTTTTAATTCGCCAGCGAAAAGCTTTGTTCCTTGCCTTTTGCATATAGAGTATCCATTAAAAACCGCGATGCGAACGAAAGGAACGTGATCCTTCCTGCGAAAACTCCACTCGAAAAATTTTCTGAAAAACTTGTCGATTAAACGTTGCCGTGTGATAAATAAAAGTGTTTCAACCGTTTCTATCAATCTTTACCGGTACGTCTAGCAGTACTGTAATACCAGCGCATGTATTTAACATTTATGAAAGGGACAATTGTAGATTAGGATGTTTTAATTCGACATTTCTTAAGCAAGCAATTTCTATGTGAAAGAAATTCAATTTTCAATAATTTCAAATTTTTTAATTATTTTCGTACGAGAGTATTCATTGAGTTGAACCTTCCCTCAATTTTTAACCAGTTAACTGTGTTTGACGAGTATACTCGTTATAGAGAATTGACAGTATTTTGTGTCATAACGAGTATACTCGTCATGAGAAAAATTTAGTTACCATTAGCTATTTAAATTGTAATTTTAGCGAAAACTAAAATGTATTTGTAAATTTCAATATGTCTAGAATAGTTGGAGGTCAGGATGAAATTAAACGAACAAATAAAAAGTATAAATAATTTGAGATGGATTTGTGCATCCCTGTATACTCTGCCTAGAACATTTGATTTTCGCGACACACATAGGTGAGCGCTTTAAAAAGAGGTCGCCATAGATAAGTGGTTAATATATTTATTACACTTTGGATTTCACGTGTAATAAATGAGAATTGTTTAAAAATTAATATTTAAAATATAAAGTAAAATTTGTTTACAATAGTAGTATAGATATAATATAAGATGTAAGATAGTAGTAAAGTATGTAGTAACAATATTAACTTATTTAAGTTCAATATACTAATGTATAGTTTTGTATATACGAAGAAATTGATAACTGTAAATTTCTCGAAAATGAAATCATAGTGAGCGTGCCCAGGGCTAAAAGCTTTACCGATACGTACACACGTTTAGCGCATTTCGCAAAGGAAATATTATTTGAACATATCAGTTCAATGCTGTAACGTAACTTCTCGAATAATCTCATAGGCAAACACGATTACGGTTCCGACTATTATTCTATCCTATTTACGATTAATTAATCGGAAGTGGCCTAAGACATTTAATCCCTAAATTATATCCGTTCGATCGTGATAATATTTGCGGAAGTAACTATGACATGAAAAGCCATACAATTTCGATGAAATGTCTGATACAGTGCGGAAGCACTACGGAAACTATTTATGTCACGTCCCAACTTCACGCTATTAACCTCATTAACTTGAAACCACTAATGTACTTTATTATTAAGCTATTACACGAACAATTATTAAACATTATCATGCATGTTACATGCATTGATTTAATTAGCTTCCACTACTGGTAAAGATCTAACATTTCTTAATGCGACGTCGTTTACAGTCAATTAATGTTTGTTATTCCAGTTTGGAATTTTTATTGCTTCACTCAATCAGTTTCTCACAGCGTAAAACCTTATCAATAAAACATTTAAAAAAAAAATTAACACTGCAAATAAGCAGACATGAATTTTCAAATAATAAAAATAATAAAATGAAACATGAATTATAGAACAGAAAATAACAAATCATGTGGACTTTCAATAATCTAAGTGAACTGAATACTGAACAGAATATTGCGAATTGTATCCTTTAACTAAAGCTCGCAGGCAGTATAAAATTTATAAAACAAATTTTTCGTTTGTCAACGAAATTGTTTTACAACAAACGTGCTCTCCTCTGTCGGTACGATCGGAATGTTGTATCGAAAATTGACCCAGTATTTTTTCGGCGCAGCAATCCGACAAAAACACGCCCGTAAGAAACGGCTGGTATCACGAACTTCCGGTTGTCAAGTGATAGCGCCGTTCTCAAAGTGTATATTGCCCATAAAAGTCATTTCGCAAACGTGTGCTTGGCGCGCACGCACGAAACTATTCGACACGTCTACCCTGGGAAACCGTCGCTGCACAAAGAGGAGGCTGCGTAGCTACATTAACTTGATTAAAACGTATATTCTTCCATCAACGGAACGCCGATGGATGCACGTGAAAATAATCCTTAAAGCCCGAGGTCCGTGGCGCGTATCACGGAATTCCTTTCTTCTTTTATTTTTTTTTTTTGTTTCGTTTTGTCTCCCGCGGCGTGCGGACTTCCTTTGTAATAGTCGCGAATAAAAATTTCACGAGAGTCTGATTGTTTCCAGCGTCCGGCTCGGTGCGCTGATGGCAAAAAATAATAATTACCGTAGCCTTTCGTCATCGTAATTAGCTGCGACCGCCGTGTCCAATCTGCGATTGCTTTCTTTGCGCTCGCGTAATCACATACACCGCGCGCTCGTTATAAGCAGCAATACGCTAATTGCACGTGCCGCGTTATTACGTCGCGAAGAGATTCGTGACTTACCTCCTTGCTGCTCGATGCTCCACTATAATTAACATTTTCCACATATTTGTAATTGGCCGAGAGTCTCTATGCCGACGGAAAAATTTTCTCTGCGACGAGGCGCTAGAGCTGCATTTATTTGCTTTGATCAATTGAAAATAACGCGGCGATGTCACTTAAATCATTAACGAGTTATAATTTCACAAATACGTCGATGTACCACTGTTATAATTATACTGCCAATTTTTATAGTGACGAAAATATGCTTGTGTCCATTGCAGGAAACAAGAATTCCATGTTAATATTTCTCCTCTTGTAATTGCTTTAATGAATCAACAATAACGGAAGAAAATTCAAGCATATTGTAAATGTGTAGAGTCAATAAAATAATCAGTTTCAAAAATTCATAATATCTAGCATAATCAAAGATTTTTACCATTTCAAACGGTACGTTCGTTTCAGATGTTTTATAAGTTTGATTTAGACAGTTTAGGTTGGTGACGATTTTTTTATGAAGAATGCAGTCGATAATACGGAATTAGATAGCGTATTATACAGTTCATGTGAAAATATCTGTGTGTTTGTAAAATGTGTAGTCTGCAGGAATATCGGGTCTTGCTATTTTGTTGTACGTACGAGTGCGCGTTTTATTATGCAAAAGGTCCGCAGAAACTTCTCTCGGCTGCATATTCATACTCATTTTTCTAGGTTACATTCACGTGTGTGGCTCGATTTAACTTTCTCCATGACATTTTCTGTTTCTAATGTTTTCTTCAAGATCCCGTATGAGTCTCGCTCACCTCTGTATATGTAAGTTTGCTTAGCAGACCTTCACGAACCCCTGACACTTTCACTCTTTATTGCTTTACCACTTTCTCTGGAGTTTCTCCACGTATTCTTGCTTTCGTCTTCTGTGTCAGCTATTTTGCTTTATTCTGTTTTCTCTCCTTTTACCTTTTTTCCTGCTTCACGGGAATTTGCGACCGAGCTACTAATAATTCAACTGTGTAAACACTGTTCGAGACACAAGCACGGTAGATTCTTGAACCACGCGGTCAAACGATTTGTTAAAAAGACTGTGAAAGACAAGAACTATCACAGTGCTCTTAAATTAATTTTAGAATGTGCGAAGCTACTTTATATTTACTGCTACGTAAAACACCTATATGTTTTTCTATTTAATACAATTTGTTTACTGAAGTTGAAACAGATACATTTTATAGCAAAGTTGGATCAAGATTGAAAAAGATATATTTTGATCTCAAACTATAAAAATTTATTATAGGACAATTAACTGGTACAGAGGTAATATATTTCCTGCAATGTGTGCAGCTGTGATTTAAAATCGTCAGGAAATTTTTGTATCATGTTGTAGACGATGTTGAACAAACGTCTGAATACACTGCAAAAATTATGAAATTGTTCAGTCATCTTGCATACGATTTTAAAAAACGATCCACTCTTGTACGATTTAATAAAAAGCCACCGATGAGGTAGATCCTGAAATGGATGAAATAAATATCAAGGAGAAATCTTCCGTGCAACGATATGACTTGCCAGGATCATGCAAGAGCAGAAACAAGCTCTGTAATTCCGCGTGCTCGCTCGGCTCGAATCATCGCTCGTCAGATCTAAAATTGAGTTGTTGAAAAGCGTCGTTGTCATCCGACATCCTTCGCCACAGGTCCAATCTCGCATTACCGAGGGAACGGTTCAGCCGACGGAAAAATCACGGGCGTTTAATCGAACTGGCTAGGTTGAACCAACACACGTGCGAGTTCAAAAAGTGGGCCAGCAGCGCGAGCGTAAACGAAATTTTCTGCAATACTTTTCGTGTAACAGCCGCGCGACGCAACCCGATTCCGACTAACAGATTCAATCAAACTGTCATGATCACAGGCCATCATATTACTGTTGAACCCGACATCTTAGTAGACGACACAGAAGAATCTCGTTCGCATTACTAGAAACAACCCCTGTACGCGCAGTGTCCGGAAAGTAGCCAATTTTAATCGACTGTCTCCATCTTAAGAAATTGATTAACGTGTTAACACCTCGACATATAAAAAAAGCTAATTTTAATCGACTGTCTTTATGTTAGGAAATTGTTTAACGCGTTAATATCTCATGGTTAAGGTTTCAAACAAAATCTATTATATATAAATGTCATTCCTTTTTTTCTAGATTTCTTTTCAGACTGCAAACAATATTTAAGCATTAAAGTAAATTTAGAACGTAAGCACATGTTTATTTGGCGCATGTGTGTCTTTCTATTTTTATCACTTAATGTATACATACTGACGTAGCAAATTAACTAAAATAAAGTTGTTTTAATTAATTAATTATTTAATTTTATTAAATTAACTAAAATAAAAGCAAAGAACATTATATTGCATCATGATAATTCCAGGCCACATGCTGCTTTGGGGACTCGTCTAAAAATTGCAGAACTAGGCTGGGAAATTCTATCGTGTGCACCATATTCCCTGGACTTAGCACCCTCTGACTATCACTTGTTTTTGGGCTTACAAAATTTTTTGAAGGGCAAAAAATTAAAAAATGTAGAAGATATCAAACAAAAATGGGATATACAAATTGCCCTCACGCTGGGAAGAAATCATTAATAATAATGGCAATTATATTATTGAATAAAGTTTATTGATGATAATAAAAATTTGTATTTTGTTTCATTCCAGAAACGGACAGAACTTTCCGGTAGACCTAATAGTTTCGCTCTCAGTTCAGGTAACTAAAACTCATTGAAGAGATAAGGTTCTGGTGAGCGAGAGTCACCTCTCGAGTTGCGGCATCGAATAATGTAGTGAGTGAGAGTCACCTCTCAAATTAAAAGGATTAAAACTTGGTCCTTCGAGCATTCGGCACGCATCGAGCAAACGCTGCAAAGTCCAAAAGATCTTAGAAATCTCGTCGCGGACAAGGAACGGCGACGCGTTACGGCTCCGCTAAACATCCTCTCGTCTGTATCTCGCTTGAGCTTAGTAGATCGTCTGGATGAACCAGGAAAGTAACTGGATCTGAAATTGAATCGATAAATTGGCAACGGTGTAATCTCAAGTGACTGATCTTAAACGACAATATCGAGCGCCGATGTGAGAGGTAAGTGACACAAGCCTCGAGGGCGGATCCGCATATTCTCGTGTCTATTAGCCGATGTATGATGCTGGCTCGGCTCGACGCGGTCTGATCTCGCAGATACCCTGCCGCTTCGGAGGTTTACCGATTCCCTCGTCAACCATGCACTACCCACAAATGCCATCCGCAGTGCTTTCGCCGCATAACGCTACCACCGAGTCACCGTTACACCGACCCGGTGTGCAGAGCCGGCGCTGCCGAGAACGGCGCCAGGACGTGTGCGCGATGCTTGGTTTCGGTACAACCGTCGAGGACAAAGAGAATGCACAATGCACTTGTCTACCGAGCCGATCCTATTCTCTCGGTCCATCGAGCCGATCGTGTCGTCAGTTAAACGCGGCTATTTCGCGAGACCTGAGTGACACTAGACACCTACGGAGGGAGGGGAGACATCACCCTTGCTCGTTTACTACCGCGGCTATTTAACCGGCAAGCTACTCTCGTCTTTTCGATTAATCCTCCTTCTTACGGTTGATTAACGCGTACGCCGACGACATCCTCGCACCGGTTCTATTTTATTCGGTTCGCTGAACGGGTCTATTTAGTCGTGAATTGGTCGGCTTAGCCGTTAGGAGAACGACGCTCGCACTGATTATGGTCCATTCGGTTCACGATGGTTTCCGTCGTTCGGTAATTATTTGCTAGATTGTCTGTACCTTCGACAGATACCTTTCCTGGTAACTAAAGTGCGCGCCTACACGCGAAATTCAATTTTTTTAAGGAAAAGTAACAATTCCATTGAAACGAACTGTTTCTTTTGTATTTGTAGATTGATATGGTAGTTTCGCAGTGTTTGACTTCGTAATAATAGCGCGACTACATCTATTAAAATTTCATATAATTCGTATTGTAACATGTACGTTATTAAAGAAGTACATCCAAAATTTTTTGATGAGAACATTTTTATAACTTCAATAATTGTGAAAGAAAAAACTATGGACCAGTCAAAATGACTGATTTGGTAGTTCTAGTGTTAAACAATGCGAAATCGCTTGTTGAGTCGCTGATAATGCAAGTGTAAGTTCCGTTTGCGTTTGGCACGAATCTTCGTACACTTTCGGCCCTCCACTACGTTCTTTGTCTTCGTCATTAAATTCACCGTTCTTAAACTTTTAGAAACCGCTCGCGACAACTTTTCTCACTTAACACTTAAACTGCCCCAACAACAGCCTAAAAAATTCCACAAAATCAAAGTAATTTATTTAATGCAGCAACAGTTGAAAATTTAAAATTTCTGACACATAGTTATCCTTCAACCTTCTTGTAGTCGCCAGATATAAATTAAATTAAGTGCAATAAATACATTAGCGTACAAATTTATTTTTAATCACGGAGAAATAATTCTGTCACCCATATATGGGTGACATGGCCGTCAAAGTGTTAATGTAGCCTTACCATATACTTCTATATGCAATCAATGCGCCTCAGCTGCAGATTTATTCAAATTAAAGACGTAAATAAGAACTTCTCGCACTGTCGTTATTCGGCTCAAAACTCGACAAGTTTGCATGAAAAAAGATATACGACGCTGATACACAATTGCGTTAGCTGGTGTCAAACGGCGGAGACTTATTTGTACTCCTAATAATTATTTTATCCTAATTGTACAAAATCCACAGCGCAGTGACAATATTTCTGTCAGCCTGTAGCTACGAATCTGTAGCTGCAAACATAAAATTTAAACACGTACGTAACAGCAGATGCATTGTACATTTGTAACATTATACAAGAGTCAAACATAATATAATTCTCTGAAAAAAGGAATTTGCATTATCACTGTTTTTAATAGTGCTTAAACTCCGTAGAGTCGTCTAGATTCGTAAAATTGCGAAGAAAAACAAACCGCTTCGGTTTCCTAAGATTGTTTCACAACGGAAACAGAGAATACAATTTTGCAAGAATCGAAAACTTCATCCCTTAAACTAATCAGTTCTAGAACATTGAAAAGTATTCCCACACGAAATTCCACGATAATTAATGATTCTTTCGATTCTAAAATCCCATCGAAGCCTGCCCAACCTAAACGAGCGAAAACTATAACGCGGAGTCGCGCGACGCAGCATATTCAAATTAGATTCGCGAAACGTCGCATGTCGCAGAGGGCGCGGTTGCCGTAATTTGACTAATTATCCTGTTATACGGCGGCGTCAAATGCGCCGTATAAATAGCTACTCCGCGAGGAACAATCCAGGGGCCGTCTAAAAAAAGCGACACGAAACCGTGAACTAATGACAGGAACTAGAGAAAAATATTTATACGGGACTATGAGAAACAGCCGGCGAGCAGGTGGGTCGCTTCGTGTCGCAAAACGTTTACATTATTCCCACGTAGCCGCGTTAATAAAGAAACACGACTCGCGAAATTTCCTGCTCTCTCGCGAGTCATTAAATTTAAGAGCGATGTCGAGGGAAAGAAGAAAAAAAGAGAGAGAGCCCGACAGTCAGGGAGAGAAAGAGAGGGAAAAAGAGAGAGCGAGAGAGGGAGAGGGGGTTGGTCCATGGAACAGCAAGTGTCGGGACAAGACGCGTACACGCTCAAACATGAAAACGGAACGAAACGGAACGGTTGCCCGAGAAAAGAGTGCAACAGAAGCGGAAGTGGATGGATTAGGGATGCAGAGGGTGCAGAGCGTCGGAGGAGAAAATGAGAGACGCGGGAAAGACAGCTCCTGTATTGTTAATAACGATAACAGCCCCCCTCCCCTAGTCCAGTAATGCATATAAACAGCAAAGGCGTGTGGCTTATGGTTTAACGGTAAACACTTTGCCGGAGATAAACGGAATACGGTAGCGAAACTTGCAGTGTAACCCCTTTGTGCCGAAAAGCCCTGTAAATACTAGTACGATTATCCCTTGGCGCGATTCATAATGCAGGAAAAACGATGCACGATTACGCACTCTACCAGCCACGCTCAATCCGACCCTACACCACCACCTTCCAATCCGCTTAGGTTCCGCGTCTTTGTCTTCCCACGCCACTTCGCTGGGCTGTCTCTTTCCATTGTAGAGCGGCACACCTCGACGATGATCGCACGAAGAAAATGTTACACAGATTCTAACTCGGCCTTCGAAGAAATATCCCGCGGAAACTTGGTCTTTGGGGTGATTCTCAGGCTCGCGAAAAGTTCAAGGTACGTTCTGGTCGGAAAGTTTTCGACAATTTTCCAGGTTTTTGAAGGACAAGGTTCAGAGACGGTGTTTTAACTTGCTGTGATTTTTTCGGGAATTTTACATTTTAAATAAAATAGCTTCGAAATTAGTATTGTGCGTGAAACTGTTTTTTAAGGTGATTGCAATGGTTCCACAGCACTTGGTGTTCAGTCGTTGAACAATAAATATTGTAAGATTTTTACTCAGATTTAATTTTGACCCCGGATATAATCCGAGCCGAAATATTTACACATTTCTACCACCATAAGCAGTCGAACCTCTTCCATGAACATCTCCTTGAGGCTAGGCGCGGCAACAACCCTCAGCGGCTACCTGCGACCGCGCTACCCCGAACGCATAATCGACGCTGATTGGTGCGGTAACCGTACCCGAAAATCGTATAAATACACCACACTTTTTCACCTCAAGCATTCGAAAGTCGAACGTCATATACTCAGAAACAAGCGACCGCCGAGACCTTGTTACACGAAAAACTTACAATTCGACAACAGAACAAGGTTATCGTTGCAAACACCAGCGCATCATTTCTACTTACGCAGTTGAAGTAAACCGCGGCGATCGCGGCTTTGACGCAGCACTTGGAAAGGTAAAGGACTGTTTTAGCCTAAAATTTATTAGAGAAATTATTCATTTGACAGTATGCTGAGGGCCAAGGTTTGGAATTGTTTTAGTTATCAAACACTGTGTATTTATGTGATTAATGTGATTAATGATGGTGATGGCTTGACAACTCGGAATATTTTTATCTTAAAGTTTTAAAAAAATATCGTCATTTGTGTGTAGAGTGGTCCTTCAAAATTATGTCATAGAATTGTATGATTAAGACCTCGGGGTCTAAAATTGGGAGGTACAAATGATTTAAAAGAGCACAGCGTGCAGAGTAATGAAGTATTAAAATATAAAATATTTTCTTCATCTCTTATAACAATTGAAATTTATTGCAATATTTTAGAGTAAGCATTTTGAACGACTGTTTTCTCATAAATTTTGCAATTGTTACTATAAGACGTCTTTCTTCATGCTTTCTATTGTACTTTTATAATGATGTGAAGTTTTTCCATAGTAAGGCGTTCATTATTACGTTACAAGATGATCAGCCGTAATTATCGAGGCTACAGCTATTCTTTAATATGCCACCATTGTTTATAAGTTATCCGCGTATTTTTACCCGTTTCACTTGATTAAGAAACGAGAGGAATACTTCGAACGAAGTACCCTTTCTATATTGGAAATTTAAAATAGTTAACGAAAAATCTATATTAATTTACTGAAAGTTTACAAAGTACAATTAGATAGGTACGAATACAACACCATTGAATGCGACAGCAAATCTAAAGAATATCACTACCGCATAAACAATGCTCTTCTGTAACAACACAGTATTTCTCACACAACTGCACGAAGCCGCTCTTGATCTTTCAACGTTCAACGTTCGACTCGCAACTTGTTTGAAACGAAATCTGAAACACGCGCGCCACACAGAAAAAGAGATACTACCCTCGACACTTTCCCGAAACAATTTCCGTGCATTATAATTTGCCAGGCAGTCATTGTTAGCATTCGCAGACGTTGCTCAGCGTAGCGTTAAAAGTTTCGCGCACGCAGGCAGTTATACCACGTCATCCTTAGAGCGGACAGCAACGTAACGCGCGGGTACCGCGATCGTTGGATCCCGGATAAAAATAAAATTTCTGCTTTATGACGCGCACTGCGACAAGGCATAAGCTCATAAAAAGACGGTCCGAAGGACTCGCTCTGCGCCTTCGAAATCTGCTCTCATTATGCCCGAGTTGTCCCGCGACGCACTATCTCTTTCGGATAATATTCGCATCCGCTCCCTGGGCGTGCATTATAAGCGCTCATAAACGTCCACGGACCTAAAGTTGCGGCCCGCCATCCGAAACTCGCTAGTCCGTATCTTTTTATACTTGAAACACGTTCCGGTCGATATGTCGTAGCCATAGTTCCTCGCAAACCTTCCTCGGGAACGTTTGATTCCTAGCGTTTCGGTAACGACCGACCGTTGTAACAGCTAACGGGGTATTACGACTCTTCAGTTTCAAACATTCGATTTCTCTTTGCATTTTCTTGAAGCGTATCCGTTGCAAACGGGACTGTTTCAATCCGCAAACCGAATGCAGTAATCTCATTTCAAAATGTAAATTCGAATTCAAATTTTAACATCATTCTACAAATAATCAACCTCTTTCAATTTGTTTTCTCTTTAACGATTTTGATAATTCTTGCTTTAGAAACATAACTTATATGCATCGAGTGCCAACAAACGTACGAAAAGTTAATGCAAAAGGTTTAACCTATTTGGCAGGATGCGCCACTATAGTGGCTTTAGAGAATGTCATCCTACAGTGAATCACTTTAATATTCGGACACTATACAATTTTCACTTTGCCGCATTGTAATTCTGTTCGCGATGAAGAAAAAAAAATTAATTCTAAATTACATTACTGTATAAGGTGTAGTTAATAAAAGCATAATTTTTACTTATATAATTACTAACGTTTACTAAGTATTCTATTTTAACACTTTGACTGTCATGTCACCCATATATGGGTGACAGAATTGTTTGTCCATGTTTAAAAATAAATTTTTACGTTAATATATTCATTGCACTAAATTTAGTTGAGATCTGGAGAATAGAAAAAGGTTGAAGGATAACTTTGTGTCATTTTGTGTAAAATCAAAATAAATTTGATTTTATGGGATTTTTGAGGTCTATTGGGCAGTTAAGGTGTTAAACGAAACAATGTCTAGTTTTAACGTGGCAATAATATTCGGACACATGACTTCAAAAAATGATATTGTACGACGAAACTGATGAAAGATGTCGTCTGATTTCTTTATACAAACTGTCAAAACCACGTTCAGAAAATAACTAATTTAGAGCAGAAGATTTAATGTCGCAGCCGCGAGTCAAACGATTAGTTTGTATGAAGCTTCCCGTCACTTTTAAACGTCGTCGATTTATGTGGCTGCATAAAAACGCATGGGTTTTATGCGACTGTTACCGGCGCGGAAGTTCACCGGTTTTGAAATTTTGCAAAGAGCGAATTTAATGCGGGAACGTCTGGGACACGCTATTCTTCGTCTACGTTTACGAGATGGACGACTGGGCGAACAAACGAGTCTAACATCGTAAGGGGTCCGGTTTACTGTCGCGAAACAATCATTTTTTCGCTGCATGTTCGTAACTTTGACGTTCTGTTCCGGCTCCCTTGTAATTTCCCAGGTAATGGATGCTTTGGCATTCGATGATGAAGACTATTTGCCGAACGTTACGGGTGTGTACGGATGTCGTTTGCAGGATCGACGGTTTTCTGGATAGTTAAATGCGCGATTCGAAGAGCTGTGTTTGCCGAATTGGCGATAGCATGCCGAAGAAACATCGTACACATTATACTTATTACGCTACAATTGAAATCTATGCTGGCTTAAAGTAACCTCGTTGATTAACCCTTTCTACGACGGATCTCCTTTAGAATTATACAATCGGTAACGCTCAGGGCCATTGACAAATTTAATTATGAATGTTTTGAAATATATTTTTAAGTTTTATGGACTCCTCAGCTAGTTGCTGAAGGTTTTATACGTAAATAACATGCTGAAGAAAAACCGTACATATTAGATGAATTAAGGTACAATTGAAATTTATAATGACTTTAAAATAGACCTTTTTTTTTAAATTAGATAATAGTTAACATCGATAATAGTAAAATGTGTGAACAGAAATATTTCATTATGAATTTAATTTCTTGAAATGTATAGCATCGAAGATTTGTTAAAATTGTTTTGATAATTCTATTCGTGGAATTTATTGCCGAGAGGTAATGAAAGTATTTTCTACTAGAACAGACTTCGTTAAACACTTATTGTTAGAAGCTGAACATTTATAGAATACGTGCGCTCAGTTGAACTTTGTTAACAAGTCTTTCGGGATAGATACATTAGCGCCTCGTGGAGACTTCCTATTACAGAACTCTTGACTTGGCAAGTTCTGCTTTAATAATCTATTCCATTGCATGTATTAACCCTCGGAAGGTAGATGCTTCTTCATCAAACATAGAAGCCGTTGTCTAGGTCTCATTCGAGCTTAAGCATCTTTCTTCTCAAACGAATCTTGCAATATTGAAACAACCGAGTTTTCTTAACGGATTGACATTCCAATTGCATCTCCTCTATTAAGCGGATTTTATGTATTTGTTATAAAAATTGATAGAATCAATTTAAAAAGGAATTAGAAATATTAAGTCAATTTAAAAACACTAGCATATTATTTTCGAAGTGTTAAAATGATTTCTTCTGTTTTTTGCGATTCAAGAAAAATGCACCACACAGATTAAGGTTTTTCTTTATTTTAAATAAACACAAATAATAAAGGCAATATATATATAAAAAATGAAAATTGTGGAGATAAATTTTAGTTCACATATTGGTTCGCAATCTACTTAACTGTAAATGTATAATTTAGATTATAGTTTATATAAACTACAAAATCTATTCATGTTTCTCCTACTTGACCTTCATATGTCCTCTACACTTCCACTTATGTAGAAACTATTATCATTGAATTATGCCACTTTTGATACCTAGCAAATTTCTCTAACACATTTTTCTCTATCATCAACAGCTTATTTAGGTAGCATGTTTTAGATGCCTCACTTTTTATAGTTACAAACTTATTCCCCTACAATACAGAACTATTAACCTAACCGTTAAACTTAAGAAGGCGATTTCCTCTCAGAGGAATATCTTTTGGATAAAAACAAAAGGCAGATGTATTCATACTTGATAATACACCTCGTCTCTCCGTAAAGCTTCTAAACACTACAGCTTCAAACATAAGACGATCAGTCGAAACGATGAAATCTCAGAACAAACTTGGAAATCTTGCAAGACTACAGAGATTTCGTTTTCCAAAAGTGTAGCAACAGTGTTCAACCAAAACTCAAATATACCTTCTGCATAAAAATGAAATCCAAAAGTATCTACACTTCATAATACGCCACACTTCTGTGAAAAGCGCCTAAACAATTCAGCTTCAAACATAAGGCGATCAGTCGGAACGATGAAAACTCCGGCCGCAATCCTCTCGGTAGTCGTCTAGAGTTTGAAATCCGGCGGAACAAACTTGGAAATCTTGCGTCGGTATATCTTACAAGACTACAGAGATTTGGTTTTCCAAAAGTGTGGCGAGTGAGGTACGGACGAACAGAAATAAACTTGTCTAATATACATATGTACTCTGTTCCCGTGCAGACCATCAGAGAGTCGCAGTTGCAGGATGCGCAGGTGTACCGATATACCAGAGATTCCTCGCATTCCCGTCCAGAAAAGTAAAATAACCGTGTGCCTTCGCCGCCTTGGTATTCCCCGTCTCAGTTGTAACCGCAACGCGTACAGAGGTATCCACTCTCCGTACACGAGGAATGCGATCGCGGGGGTGGAAAAGAAGAGAGGAAGGTGTACAAATATGTGTGTGTACGTGTGCCGGCGAGGGGGGAGGGATGGAAAAAGTGTGCTTACCCCGTTCAACGACCGTGCAGTAGTTCCTGGCCGTATTTACACAGAGAATAGGGGAGGTGCGTTTTAGTTTTGCATTTGTCCGCGGGGAGGTATAGCACACGGCTTTGAAAAAGGATCGTTGGTGACCGAAAGGGACGAAGGGGGTAAACGAGGATTCGAGGAACATGGAGAGGACGAGACCCGACGCACCAATGGGAAATGCCATCAACTGTCTTTGTACAAGGAAGTTAAATTCGTTAAAAATTATATCTTCAATTATTTCGTTTCTGTTTTCCACCATATATATTATTTCACCTTTCGAGGACTATACCCGTCGTTCATTTCTATACGATGTTAGGCTTTCGACTATTTTCCACATTTTCAAATTATAAGATTTCCAACGATGATGCATAAAAGTTCATTGTTTCTAGTAATTGTTGTAATAGCAGACATTGTAAATGTTCAATTTATCAATTTTTATTAATCTTTCTTAAAGTGACGTGTTTATAATTTTTTATAGATGTTTTAACTACTTTCTGGCTTCATGAAGTAATTTTTTATAGATTTCCAATTTCTCGTTAGCAATAAGTACACGTATAAAAATTGTACTTCGCTGGTGTAGACAATTAAGAATCTTAGAGTGTATATGTATGTTTATAATTATCGTCCGTATCAGAATAAACAAATTAAAAATTGCCAAAGTCTACGCAAAATCGATCATCTCGCCGACAAAGTCTCAGTCGAAAGAATGTTATTATACATTTTCAACATGTTACGTCTCATAGAATCAGCTCGTATAGGGTTTTATCACCGGGTACACGACACCCTGTATATACGCGCGTTTTAGTTTTGCATTTGTCCGCGGGGAGGTATAGCACACGACTTCGAAAAAGGATCGAGGGTGAGCGAAGGGGATGCAGGGGGTGAAGGAAGAGGCTGGAGGAGTATGAGGAGAATTCGAGGAGCATGGGGAGGATGAGACCCGGTCCAGCAATGGGAAACCCGGCGAGAAGAACGACCAGAGATACAGGACCACCGTCTCTAACCGCTTCGGAAGGGGCAAGTATGGGTTTCAGAGGGGGATGAAGAGGGACATGGGATGAGGACACCGGAGAAGAGTAGGAGGGGCTGCTAGGATCGGGTCCCATGTGCCTTTCACGGTTTTACAAGTCTATAAAAAGAGGAATTTCAGACTGAGTTAAATATTGCTGCTGCCCCTCACTGAATTTCAAACACGCACACACGCGTGCATCGCTCACCGTGCATGTGGAATGGAGAGGCATACGTGCTCGACCTTCGGGCTTTCTCCGTGGCAAGATGGACACATGGAAAAAGCCGATCTTTGTTTGTTGGTCGTCGTTGATTGATGTGTGAGAAGAAATTGGAAGTGGTTGGAACATGTTAGAGCGCGCGTTGGTTGTGCGGTTCGTCGCGAGTAGAACATTCAGTGGGCCGTTGCTACTTTATTTAAATTGTAAAA
The DNA here is from genome assembly GCA_028453745.1 of Agapostemon virescens. NCBI lineage: Eukaryota > Metazoa > Arthropoda > Insecta > Hymenoptera > Halictidae > Agapostemon > Agapostemon virescens. The sequence continues at coordinate 12,365,733 of CM052093.1, read as the reverse complement.
TGGGTCTTTGAAAGACGTTAGTGGCTGGATTTGTGGAAAAAAAAGTGATTTGATATAATTTAATCCTTTCAGTGTCGGAGGTCGATATATCGGCCCTCATCTTGTAGCACTTTACTATTCGCATTGCGAGAGAACTCTATCTCAAAATAAATTTATAATACCACTTTTCCGACCGGATGTCTATTAATGGGTCTTTCAATAATTACCCCGCAACAAAATGAGGCTTGTAAAGCTGCTTTTACATTGTAATTTGTAACGAAATTATTTGATAACGTTACTGTGGATGTCATGCTGATTTACAACCGTGTTTTGTAATTGGTATGCAATAATTTTTATCTCGCATAGTAGATAGTGTAGATGTAGATAGCTGTAGATAGTGTTGTAGATAGTGTTTAATTTCGTTTTGTCTCCGTGAATGACATCTGCACACTTTAGTCCTGGCATAGTTCTTGCAGATGTTCGACACTTTTCTAATGACTTCATCTTCAACTATCTCTCTGTGTAAGTTACTTTGAATAGTTTTAGTTACGGTTCTGTTTTATAATCAATTCTCATTGTTATTATAATTAGTTGATCTTCGTAATATATTCCAGAATGAGACACAACTGTTCATATTTTCAGTCTGTCATAGTTTTTAGGTTCCTTTTCTAATGACATAATCGTTGATTTTTTTTCTGCAGGAGCTATTTTGAATATTTTTGTTAACGATTCTTACCTACACTGATTGATGTATGTGAGATAACGTAGCCGATGATAAGGCAACATTTATGTATTTCAGATATTTCAAACTGTTAATTTGAGAAGATTATACGGTTTTAACAATTTCAAATGAAACTGTGGGATTAACATCTGCGTATTTTGCATAAGAGTCCTGTAATAAATGCGAGGGCTTTACTAGATCAAGAAGTACTTCCTAGAAGAACTAATGAATCTTAATCCTTGATGATTTACGACGAAGTCGGAAGAATGGTAATACATTATCCTTCATCCGAGGTGAGATAGAAAATTTGATGTAACTTCTATTGTACACTGTTCACTGTTGTACAGTGATATACTCATAAATGATGGTCACGATTAACGTTGCCTTTGACTAACGTTTCTTTAAATGTACATCGCTCTTAACCCTTTGCACTCGAATGGCGACACTCATCATAAAAATGTAACTGTTGTAAGGACGAGTAACAGTAAAAACGCTCACGTGCATAAGATGAAATAAATCATGTGGAATGAAAATATCCTGGGTCGGAAGAAATGCCTAAGTTTTCGAGTAAAAGCAGCTTTGAGTGCAAAGGGTTAATATCCTGGCACTTTTCTAAAGAATACTCTAAATATTGGCAATTTAAATGTTATATTTATACGGAGTCAGAGGGTTAACTGCATTGCTTCGTATATCAATATTTTTAAATTACTCAAAGTAAAATTACAAGGTACTTACTGCTAGTGTCTTGTTTTGGTTGGTTTCCCGGAGAAGTCGCCCAGTTAACTTTCATCTCCTGAAACGATAAAACGATCGTATAAATACAAGGGTGTATTAAAGATACAACAGTAAATTATTGGAAGAAACGTTCGTAAACTGTTAATTCACCGAGTTCGATTAAAATTGGTGTTTATCGAGTTACCGGTGACAGTAATTTCAATACCAATTGAACAGACAAAATGATCTACACTTTGCAAACGTAGATGAAATAATAAATAGATTAAATTATTGTACAAAATTTAAATAACAAATAGACTGCTACTTGAGAGAATGACATTTCGTATTGTTGTGTGTTTTCTGCTCCTCGTTTACAATTATATCTGTACAATTAGTGTCTTTTTACAACCAGAATGCAATTCGGATAAATCTATCAGTTTGCCGTCCAGTCCGCTCGACAGCCAATCTTCGACTCTCTCGATTGTCTGTCGGTACAACAGTTCCGTGACAACCACCTTCTTCTATTATTTTCTTAAGGGTTGTTCACCATGAAGTAATTCTTCATTATGGCGACTCCATATGAACAACCGTCGTAATGCGTCGAACGAACCGAGAAACGATTGGCGTATGCTTGACACGAATAGATTCAACGATAAATAGAACACTAATCAAAAGATCAATGATTTCTATGCCAATAAAAATTTCATTATCCATTGGTTATCACAAGTGGGTTAAATAATAAATGGACAACCGACTGACAGAATACCATATTCGTTTTCAGACGCTCTATGCGGGAATATTTCAGTTTACACGGGCAGTATGTTCCCACGGTAATCATATCGGTTATGCGAGGCGTTTTGAAACGGTGATGCTCTGCTGTTTACGTGTTCTAGACAACTAAATTTTTTAGCGGCGCGCAATTCGGTTTATTTAGGGTCGAGCGGGTCTTCACTCTTGAATACGGTTGGTATTCCGTAGCGACAGGAAGCGGTATCACCGTCAAAAAGATGTCGCTAGGCGGGAATGGGACGTGTAGGATATCGTAGGGTCCTAACAGACGCCATAAACTGGATTTTTTATGCATCCCCGCGTACCCCCACCCCTCACCGTTTCCCAGATATTCGATAGATAGTAAAAGTCATTTCGGTGGGACCGGTTGCCAGGCGAGCATGGATAAAAATATAAAAGTGGATTAATCCAAACTGGTTACAAGTCACTTTTTTTCACAGGATCTCTGTCGAATTTCTCTCTGTGATCTGATTGAAAAGAAAACTATACGTCTTCGAGATCTTGTGAGAACATATGCACTACGCTTCTGAAACACTATACTTTTACCTTTACCAATAATAATATGCACACATAGCAAAAGTTGGATTTGAATAATTTAAAAATACTGTTGAATTATATTCGATGTATTAAAATTATTAAAATCCATATGTACCTCCTTTATTTTGCAACGAGTGCGGACAATTTTTGTTGTGCAGAAAAATCCGAAGTCTATTTATAATTTTATAGGAAATTCAGTATTAGTGGTGTTAATAAGAAAATATTGTATATTAAATTTTGTTCGGCGCCATGTTTTGTTTAAATAAAATTAGGCAAATACATGTTTAAAAGATTCAGTTCGAAATCTTGATCACGAGTCTGGCTCGTTGTCGTAGGGCAAGGGTTTAAATGATACAAATTAAAAAATAAGGCAGGTTTCTATTTTAGTTACTTTATTTTCGTGATCATATAAATTTTGTTTTAATAGGTGCATTTTCCTCGGTTTCTTTTTTTTTTGTTTATTAATTCTTAACGTTTATGGAACCGTTGTAGCGTATGAGATACATGTTACTGCTAGTATATTTTTATTTGCAGCATTCTGGTACGAGGAAGTATATTTTGTAAAAGTAACGTTCAGGGCTCAATCCAGCAACCATGTGTACACGTCCTTTGCGCTCGCAGTTTATCACGATCTGGACGTATAATCAGGTCTATAGCACTTAAAGGATGAGCAATAACTTATTCGCCGAACAAGCTGCATTAGTTCTAAAGTACGCTATGTCTACAGGGTAATTGAGATTTATGGTATCAGCGTTGAAAATTTTGAGAATATATATTTTATATTTGCTATAAAACGCAATGGAAAAATATATGTACCGTGGATTTTCAGACGATTCCTTTGTTACCGTTTGTTCGATTCCGAGAAAGGGTCCGCTTACCCTCCCGTCTCGCGCATTAAAAGGATCTATAGTCTTGCGATATGTTCAATCTTTAGAAATCGTTAGTCTTTAGAATTCTTTAATCTTTAGAAAACGCGCAAACAATACACGCAAGCCGACACGAGAATCGGCTACGATATTGCCCCCGAAAGGGTCCCTTTTCCGATTTTAAGCCTACTTCGTAATAATTGGAAGTAATGCTAATCAGCGAGTGCCTCATCAAAGGCATTCGATGGTTCGAGCACTGGCATTGGAAAAGGGGCAATAAATTCATTCCGGGCGTTTCTCGATCAGGTACCGTTCGCGAGGTACGACGAGGGTCCGACGGAATTGGAATACGCGCAGGCCAGGTCGGCATACGCGGCGGCCCAGGCATCATTAGACCAGCCGAACGTGTCGACCATTCGAATCTTATACAAAGGACATAATTACACCAAGTGCCTGCATAAGCGACGACCAAGGCAACGGACGCCTTGAGTCGGACGTGCCGGACACTTGGGGCCTTTCATACGCGCATAGCAAATTGTAACCCTCTTGGGCCTTTGTCAGCGGACTCAGGCGCGAGGGTGCAATAAAACACGAACCCAGGCCACACGGGCCAAAAATTAATTAGCGAATTCTGGGAACTCGTCAACCCCTCGAATTACGAAAAGTTCCAACGGGAACTTTCAAGATCGACTGGAAATGGAGACTTCCTCCTCCACCGACGAGGGTGGTGCTAGAAGATCCACCACCTCCAGTCAACCAGCGAATGGGGATGATTTTTCCCCCAAAAACGCACCTCGCAGGCCTCATGCGCCAAGTATAAAGGTGACGATCCCAGAAACGCGCTCGTCCGTCTTCTTTACGTCTTTGTCTTAATACGTCTTTATCTTTACGCTTAATGTCTTAATACGTCTTTGTCTTTCACGTCTTTACGTCTTAATACGTCTTTACGTCTTTACGTCTTTACGTCTTTACGTCTTTGTCTTTATCATATTCGAAATACGCACGTCTTATCTTTGTCATCACGTCTTATTATACGCACGCAGCGTCTTCGCACATTTCGCATTAGTTACAAAGTCTCGTCTTTTACACGCGCATATATACGTCTTACAAACGTATCAACTTGCTACAAACGAGCATCAATCGTTATTATTGTAAGCGACATAACGCATCGTTTCTTGTTAACCCGCACCAAGTTCACTGTTCCGAGAATATCTAATCAGTCGCCCAAAGTTAATTCGGCCGGCGACAAAGGTTGTTGTAAATATTAGAATTAAAGCACATCTTTCTTCTACCCAACGAACCCGCATTTATTTACAACACCGTGAATTACGACACCGTTTTATTTTACTATCACTTTCAACTGCTATTTTTATATATCTATAAACGGCCAAAACGATGACTGCGTGCGTTTACGTGGCCCGTAGTGTGCATCATTCGTATTTTTACTTAATCCCGAACTACACTTTCCCGGCGGTCGAACTAAAAAAAATAATGTATTAAAAATTCCATTGAATATTGAATTTATCAAAGGACAAATATCTTGATTCGCTGAACATTTTATCCAAAATTAAATGCAATCGATTCCAGAGAAGATTGTTATAAATATTATATTGAAAGTCAAATTTATTTCAATAAATGGTTGTCGCGATTTACGAGATGCAATTTCCAAAAATAAATAACTAAATCGCACGTAATTGAGATACCAAATATTGATGTAATAATTTTGACGATTGAATAATTTGTTAGAGCGAGAATGTAAATACCGCTTCTTTTTTATTCAATATAAAAATTACTTACCGGCAATTTCAATTATTTACGTTTGCTAATTAACCGGGGGAAATATTAAAAATGTAATCTGCAGAGGGAAGAGGAGGGACCATCAAACAGGAAGGAACAATCAAACCAGGAAAATCGTGAAAGCTTATTACATGATACGAAGTGTAGGCAGGCTTAATGGAAAAATGGTGTCAGCCCAGTGGGTGATACGTCGCCGACCGTATCACTATTGTTAATACGGTACACGCAACCAGTGTGCCTGATATTGAATCATTACTTCTCATTTTCTTAGCTGTCCCCTTGATTACGACTGCATGACAGGCATAATCGATTAGGGATTGATCATTTAATCTCAGAATATCTTTGGCAAGCTCTTAAAACTAAACCTAGCACATTTTGTCAAATGACCGTTTTTAAATTTTCTATTTTACTATTATCGACGTTATAAAATTGCCTTCGTAAGAATCGATTCGATAGATTTCTTTGTTCAATTATATATTGTAACAAAAATTATATCTTGTAATTTTTGTAAGACAATGTACATTAGTAAATTTTAATGCTCGATAGGTTCAGCGTTAACTTAACAATTTTAGACTCGACATAACAAGTTCGTTTAGCCAATGTGCATTTATAATAATTTTTTAATCAAATAAACGGTATGGTGTAATAAACGAGTCTTCGAAAAATAACTAAGCATAAGGGAAAATTAATAGCCCTGTTATATGTGCAGAAAAGAACTTTTGGTGAAACCAAAGAATTCATAAAATCGTAGAACAAATAAAATTTATATAGTACAAACGTTATTATTGCAAGAGAAATTGTAGAAATATTTTAACAAATAATTTGTCCTTTTCTTCCATCAACTTTGATGCTTCGTTATTAGTGACTCAGATAGCTTTCATCGTTTCTACACGTTCATTCTCATAAACTTCACCGATTTTGGGATATCGTCCGTTTTGCCTTGGACATTATTTTGGGATAGACGCTGATTAAACTGACGGTAAATACGATTTTAAGTAATTGCCTCCGTCTAAAGCCTCGCAATATCAGTTGCGTGATTTCATACAGTTACATACCGAAATTATTTCACGAACGTATCCGGCAAATTTACGAGTAACGCAGAATGTTACCAAAAGGAGTATGCATCACTCTGATTTATAACATTAATAAGCTTAAATTAGCTTTCTATTATGAAATACGGGCTCCATGAAATTTCCAGTTCCTCCATCTTCCATTCCGCGAATGGTAAAGACGGATAAACAATTCGGAAAAATTGTTGACAATCTTGTTTCTACTTCGAGACAGATTATTTTTTAACCATTTGTATTATAATATAAAGTTAAAATCATGATGGAAATTTCGAACAGAATTTGTTCAATACATATGCTCTTAATTTTCTTTAAATTGAAATAAAATTTTATGTTATTGTAGTGAATATGTAACCATCGTGAGTGTACAATAAATATAAATTCGGTGTTCTCCCTAGTAAATTATAAACGTCGAGGAGGTTGTAATAATTGCAATCGTAAAATAAATCATAGTGTACGGTTCTAAAGCGGCATGAGACGCACGTGTCTCAGGTTTCAATTTAAAAACTCTGTAAAACTACTACATAATTTCAGGATCGATTGCAGTGCCTTTCTCACACGACAAAGCCAATTACGCGGCCGCGAGTCCGATATAATTGAACGATAATTGAACCGAATTACAATGAAACGCGCAAAGGGATGCAAAATACTCTGTGGCGTTCGATAAAGCGTTTTTGGCGGATCCGACGCTTTGTTCGATTATTAACGCGTCGCATGTCGTGGAATACTTTACAGAATATATTTAGAAATATAAATGAAAAGCCACAACCATCTGCTCAAATATCCGTCGTTAATACTCGTTAATATTATATCGGCACGCGGATCTCGATGCGCAACGATGCGCTTTGCCAGCGGGCTATTAGTCATTACAATATGACGTGATTGTTCGTTTGCGAAGAACCGAACGATTGTTAATTTAATTATCTCCGGGATTACTGACGTTTCCATAACGGCAACGGGAACGGTTGCTGGGTCATTTTGACCCGGTCGGATGTTTATTGGAACTGCTACAGTATCGCACGATTTTCAGAAACAGCTGCGCGAAAGATCGAAGAATATTAAATTCAGTTTCCTTCTTTAACACGTTAACTGCCCATACTGGCGACCTCAAAAATTCCATAAAATCAAATTAATTTATTTAATGAAGCAACAATTTGAAACTTTAAATGTATGGCATATAGTTATCTATCAACCCTCTTGTATTCTTCAGATATCGACTAAATTGAATGCAACGACTATATTAACATACAAATTTATTTTTAAACATGGACTAATAATTCTGTCACCCATATATGGGTGAAATGGCAGTCAAAGTGTCAAAGTTAAAGTTAAAGTTTTCTACCTTCGGCAAACTACGCTTCCAGTATTATTTATTAATTTATCGCAGCCTCGAGTCCAAAGTTAGGACTTGATTTATTATTGACAATTACATTATATTCTAAAGAAATATGTTTTAAAGAATTTTTATGCAATATTAGAAATTACTGCAGCAATTGTAAAAACCAATAAATTTTTATTTAATTTAACTTTTAATAGTTGTGATTAATTAGAAATATAGTATTACGAAGATCTTTAACTTTGGTGATGCGCAAAATATGCAGTCTGTGAATATACAGTTAAAATGTGAATTTCACTAAACAGGTTAAAAAATGAAACGTTTCACCGTATCTGGGGAAGTGGAAATACTACATGGACAGTTTTCGACAACTGTAGGCGGCATTTTTGAATAATGGTTCCGCAGACTTATCCCCTTATTATTCAAATTTTATTTCACTGCCACATTAGGTGAAATCATACATTAATCATACATTTATTAACGTTGAATTTTCACAATTTTCCCCTGATACGAATACATAAATCAATACTTTAATATTCTACGATTAACATATTCGTGTGTCTTAATTGCGGGAAATGTTGTGCAATATCATTCGTAACTTTACGATTAATTGTCAATTTCATTAGATTTAAATCAACAAATATCAAAAAAGGAAATTGTCGATCTTTTATTTGACACCTTTACATAGTTAATTTTTATTTTATTATTAGAACAATTATGGACACGCTTTAAGAATTATTGAATACCTTGATTTATTTTTACATGAGCTACAAAAATCAAAACTAAAGTACAGTTTAATTACTCACGAAATAATAGATAATTTTAGTTGTCTGAAGTCCTAGCATTAAATCTATCCCAGCCGTTTCCCCGCAGAGAAACGTCGAGCAACAACAATCGAAAATTACATTATCGAAAAGAATCTGGTAGAAATTATACAAAACCATCAAAAGCACATTAAAGTTGAAATCGTGGAACAAGGTTCAGGGGGCCGGGCTACGCATAAACATCGAGCATACACGGTTGCAGCGCGGTCCCACGGTTCCATAAATATTATTACGTGAAAGATTAATACGGCCAAACAACAATATAATATTTATATCGGTTTTCGTTGATATCGTCGAATGAATATTTCATTTTCAGCTCTGCCGAAAATCATAAGTCGATAATCGGATCAGAACACATCAACTAACGCGGCTTATGGTCGCGGGCATGGCCGGCGCACCCGATTCACACGTAGGCCGCTAAAGTTGAACCTTAATAAACGTAAAAAACAAACTCGCGCTGAGAGTTTCGTTGGCATCAGCTCGTTTCATCCTAAGTATTAGAAGGGTTATTCAAATAGGACTTATAGATCATTGACAGTCTATTACAGCCATATTTTTTCCGTCTTTCCCTCCAGATTTCAGAAACGAGTCGAGTGTTGGTTGCCATTTTATCATGAGGAAATGTAGAGTCGAATGTACAGTCACATGGAAAAATAATGAATCTATTCGATAATTGAGAGGAAAGATTGGTGATCGTTTAATCTCTTGCAATGCTGATGTGAACTGGCCATACTGTTATCCCTCGATTAGTGTTCTTTTAACTACTTTGTATATTGCTGGGCTCGATATTTCATTGCATGAACACTTCAAGTCAAATAATCAAACTACAATGTTAATTTAAATGAATTATCTCAAAATTATTGGTAATTTTTCACTACATTTTGCTGTAAAATATTATTAAAATATTATATCAAAAATTGGTAGGTCCTACTGGAAACAGTAGAAAGGTTAAGACGATCTAATTAAATATAAAAATAATTTATTTAGATTTTATGCGACTGGCAATTTATATTACTTCAGTAATAGCAAAGTAAAATATCCAAGATTGTTTGACCGCCTGTGGTAGATCAGCATTACCCTCTTAGGCACTATGCGCCACTATAGTGGCTTTCCGGATGTCATCTTATATTACGTTGCGTAACTATAATGGCTTGAGCACACTCAATTGGGTTATTAATTATTAAATTAAATTATTAGAGTTAAAGTATATGCATCATATCTTTAAGAAAAATTATAATTTATTTATCAAAAACTTAATTCCAATGTGCTCTGCCGTACAGAGAAACAATCCAGTGCAAACTTCAGTCGTGCCTAAGAGGTTAGGAATGCTACTGTTATCGGTTTTCCAAGCCGATTAAAGTAAGAATGAAATGCCTCCAGTCTGAGAAAATTGACGAAGAGAATTTTTATTTTGCATAAAAATCCGATGTCCGTTTATGAACGACTCTGGACAAGAGAACATAAATATATTATATCTTTTTATTTATTTAAGAAAGAAGGGGAGCTCCCTCTGTATCTGGTTGGGAGCGCGCGTTTCGGTAGTTCCTGCGGGAAGAACATGAACAAGTAACGTTAAGCGGGGAAACTGTGGCGTAGAAAGAGGCAAGGGTAAAGAATACGGGGGCTAGGAATAAGTAAGTAAGCGAGTGACTATGTAAGTAAGAAAGTAAGTCTGGTAAGTAAGTAAGTTAGGACAGGATGGAGGAGTGCCCAAGACGGTCGGTACGCTAACGTCGGGCCCGCAGTGTGTCTGCAGCAATTTGCAACTTTTAATAGTTAGTTCGGGTTGCGAAGTCGACTGTCGGCCCACAGCCCGTTCTTTTATAGTTTATACCGGTGGAAAAGGAAGTTTATATGTAGTAGTTTTGAACAGTTAATGCGCACGCGGTTTATGCCCACCGCGGCCCTATATCATATTTATGCCGAGTGTCCCGCGAGATCTAACGCTTTCGATCAACGGGAGATTTTCTAGCCTGAACGGCGTCATCCTCGATCGGGGCATCTGCTGGGGACTCGACGAGCACTCGACGTGTTCGGTACTGTTAACGATTATTAATAATTGTTGCGGGAAATTTGCCGTTTTCAGTGGAAATCGCAAATATCGCATTACCACCACGTACCGTGGGTTTTGGGCGTATACGAGGTTTAATAAATTATTAGTGTGCAAGCATTATCCTTAATGCCTACAAAATGGCCGAGCAACATTCATTTAAACATTTCAATAGCACTTAAATGAGAATTATTAATATGTCCATACTATTACTTAATTATTATTTTGAATCTCATATTTGTAATTTTGTTGTTCACTGTATTCGATATTTAAAAAAAGAATCCGGGATAAAAATGTAGAAGAGGCAATGTAGAAAATATAAATGAAAAAGTAGCAATACTATTTCAGATTTTAGTCTTCTAAGTGAAATGAATCAATGAATCACGTGCACGTAACCATTGGAATAAGTAGAAACAGTTCATGGTACATTTTTGTCTGACCATTGTATGTAGTGGGTATTACTGATTTCGTTCACAGCATCGTTTATATTTTAGATACAATTATGCTGAAGAAATACTTTCGGCAATCAGTGACTTTTTAAACTGTACTCCCGTGAAAATCACGTTCGAAGCATGGAACCTGATTATTTTTTAAGAGTCCCAGTTTAAAAAGCTGTTTTCCTTTGATCTCATTTTATAGCGAGCAATTCGCGCTTGCTTTGAAGCGATCGAGTGTCACTTTGTATCGATTAAGCATACTAGGTTTATATATTGAGCTGCATTTTTGCTTCCGGTTCAATAAAAGTTCCAATATTCCCATAATTTTTTTAATTTAATGGAAACCTTTGTCGGAAGCCACTATATCTTATAAGAACGCTACTTTATCTTGTGCTTAATCGTTTTAAACTCCCGATTATTATAATTCTGCAGGTACATACTTCCAAAGATTGTATAAGATTATATTTTAACCACATAATTGTAAAAATATACAGTCACTGTAACAATGTACTCGAACGTCTTTTCAAAATTAATAACTTTATTAAATCGCAACAAAACTGTTCCAGTGTTTTGAAACGTTTGTAGGATTAGTTTATCGCAACTTCTTTAAAACAATTTCAATTAGCAATTGCGAATACAAAAATAAATATCACAGTTTTTAAATTGAATATGTATAATTTCAATAATTCTGGATTAAAAGTTCTGGAAACGGTTGTAGACCGCGTGTGGTAGGTTTAGTGTTAAGAATCGCATACGCGCGTGCGATCATTTTTTGCGGGAACGTGCAATGAAATTGTATGACGAAATGCACAAATCGGTATAGCAATGCGAGGCTTAAGCGGGCAGCAGAGAACCAATTACGTATTGCAGATGCGAAGGTTGAGTTACCGAGCATGAGCATCGGCAAGTCAAGCAGAAATTGCAAGCTGCTGCACTTTTGACCTTAACTGGCCGGTCCGGGGTCTGTCGTTCAGATATTTATTGTCCTATTATCGTGATTGATGCTGGCTCGACTAGCCACCGGCTACTATCTTATATAAGTACGTTTAATGGCGAGAGATCCTTTCGGACTTTTCGCATGACGAAGGGCGGCCCTGGTCCTTCCTGTGTCGCACGCCATTACGGCCAACTGCAGCCCTGGGGTTGCTACCCTAGGGTTGTCTCTTTCCACGGTTTTCTTATTCCTATCTTCTTATTTTCGAACCACATGGCGCCATTAGTCGCGGCGGCACGACCGACGTTTCTCGCCTGCTGCCGCCATAAGTCACGGAAATTCTATCGCAACGAATTTACGCGAAACATAGCTACTTTCCGCCGGCTGGCATTCAACGATTTAGCTTCCAAGCTTGTCCGGGAAACTCACTGATGATCCTTCGCGACGGTTTCACCGCAAATCGTGTCTCCCATCGTGTTCCGAGCAAGTCCGAAAAGAACGTAAGCGAAATCGCGTAGCTGAGTACCATCGCCATCGATGAGAATAAAAATAGTCAGGTTCTTTATCGATTGTGTGCATGGGGTGTTGCAAATAGTACTGCAAGCCTCTTGCTTAGAACCTAATAAAGACATCCACTTCGAGTTTTTCAATCAACTGGTCCATGGCAGTAAGTCTTTCAGCATGGCACAACATTTTTGTGTGGACAACTGTTAGACAGCAAAACCGAGCTCTTTGTCATTTTTTTTAAAGAAGTTGGTAGTTTTAATTATTAACATTTACCTCGACCATTTATTTCGATTGTGCATTGTCCATTTATGATATTTAAACACATTTTTATTTTAACTATTAAACGACCATCTAGGAAAATAATTATTAATTATCTTTCTGAAAGTTTAATTGTAAAATTTTTAACCATAGCTGCGAGTGATAAATGTTTTAATTAATTGGTGAACCAAGAACGAGATTATCATGTTGTTTGTTTTATCTTTTAATGACAACACTTGAGATATACACGTTTCAATTTTGAAGTTTAAATTGTATTATTTAATAACGTGATTGTTAATTAATTTCTGTTTCACAATTTGTTATCAAAGATGCTTAAAACATGTTAAAACTATAAGCTATAATCTTAGCCTATAAGATTCTCGTAAAAAACAATTGTACAGGTCCACGCAATGTTAAATACATGCAAACATCATTTTATATTTAGAAGCTTTAGGAAATCTCCGTGTCCGGAAATTGAGAGCACGCAGAAACGATGTTCGACATGCATCATCGTTGCAAGATGCATTCAGACCGCGTGTCACGTGATAACTGAGAATCGAGCAAACAGCCCGTTAACATAAATTCGTGATTGTTTAATTGGGCCCACTAGCTATGCAGGGCCTCGAAATATCCTCGCGGAACTGTTTTATATTCTCGTAGTTCATGAATCTACGGCATACGTCACCGAGTGACATTCACTGTAGGATTTCTTTTAGAATGAGGAATTCGCATGTTTCCTTTTGCGACACGAATTTGGGACATCCTTAGTATTGCGTGAGTACGCTACTATCCGCGAATTTCTTTTTGCCACGAGCTCTAATAAAAGACATGCAAGGTGTAAGCTCGTAAAGTTTGCAACCTTCTCCTGAAATAGATTTCGAAAGTATTATCTCTGCATATTTATGTTGGGAGTTGCTGTGTGTGATCGATACTGTGCTATATTTCCATCCATATTTTGCCTGGAATTACATCAACACACGTGAAAGATTGTTTTACGATTTATCCGTCATTAAATCGATGCGTTTAAAAATATCGAATTATTCAAAAAAAAAAAAAACTTTGTTTCTTTTAAAAACGGAAGCAGCGTGCAGTTCATCTTACAAAATATAAATTTTCTGCATCTGAAAGAAGGCTATTTCTCTCTTTGTTAATTTTAATAAATCGCGTAAAATATATATTTGTCGATATCTTCAAACACCCTTAATGTTTCTGTGGTTCTAAATCTCATACACTTATTTTTCTCATAACTGCATAAAATCGACAGTCCGATTATAATTAATTGGTTTCGCTAACAGCTACACTACTCTAACGACCGAAGAAGGTAAGATTTATGGAAGACAAAGACTATGGCCGAAATAATAAATCGAGAAGCAGTCGATAACAATAATGTACTATCCAGCGTCAGCTGAAATACCAAAACTTCTGTAACAATTGGTTGCAATGAAATATCTTCGCTGTTTGATTAAGCATTATCGCAAAAATATTTTTTCCTAAACTATAACGTTTCGACAATTTGTGAACAGCGAGGATCAGTTAACCTTCCGATGACGGACGTTGTTTAAAACAGCATAATTATCTTACATTCGATGCGCCACTGTAGTGACTTGATCAATCAATTAATTTTGTTAATAATAATTAAATTAAATTATTAATTCATAATTTAGTTATCAAATAGTTCATCGAGAAATTAATAAAGTTAAAGTATATACATCATATGTTTAAGAAAAATTATAATTTAATTATCGAAAACTTCATTTCAAAATTATTAAACCTGAAATGTATTAAAGCTGAATTATCGAAAACTTCATTTCAAAATTATTAAAGCTGAAATGTATGCACCATATTTTTAAGAAAAATTATAATGAAATAAAATATATTTTAAAAGACTACATCTTATAGACACGTTAGTCTTAGTATTATAATTGTAATTTTTCCATTTAGTGCAACTGCCAAAAGTGGAATATGTAAATGACCACCTCGACACTCTGGGTCAAAATGGACACCGCGATTGGAGAGTTAATCGCTCACGTGATTCCGAATTCCTCCGAGTCGCATATCGCGAAATCGCGAAGATTTACATCTATTACGTTCTGAAATGGCTCAGGTTGGGCAAACAGTTCTTCGACGACTATCTTTTCCACTGCCTCCTTTTTCTTATCCCATTCTGCAGTTAAAAGTTTCGCCAACGGTTTGCACAACGTTACGGAATTATAATCAATTCCATATGCAATCTCGACGCAATTTTCAACATGACGCAGAGTACACAAAAAGTGTTTCCTACTGTCAACTTTCGACCAGCTCTAATATTTATTCATTGACCGAACCGTTTACCCCTCCGTGGCATCCGTCGACCAACTTCCACGTTCTTGTTCAAAAAGTTCGCGAAACTGTTCCGAATTCCCAGGCAAGTTGCACACACACACACACACACACACACACACACACACACGTGCTCGCGAACACGCGCATGCCGGACGAGTCGGTCTACAGTTTGAACGATTCTTGTCGACAAAGACTAAGAAAAGTATAAAGAGAAGAACATTAATAGTACACGAGTCCCCGGGACTCTTGATACAATAGTTACCATGCCTAAACAAAGGAAATTTCCTCGGGGAGAAAGTATCTAAAGACGAATTCTTGTATTTGCTTCTTCCTCCAGAAATTCTAACGAGTATGCGTAAATCTAAGAACCCCTTCCCTTAATATTTTCCCATTTGCTTTCGTCTCTTAACCATTTTTATTTGCCAAACCGATGTTCATGGCGCCCTCTAGTTGTTAAACCATAATTTCGCCTTCTTTTCTTATCGAAAAATACGAAAACTTGGAAATTGAATGCAGTCTTTAAATGTTGTAAATTTCTAATCCTCATATAAAATAAAAATGAATTAAATCAGATCAGAAATTCATGTGAAATTAGTATTTTTTCGTTTTTCTATTCCATACCCATGTTTTTATTATACATGAATTTGCAGTAAAATAACGAGCTAAATAAAATAAAAATTAAGTAAACTTGTGAGATTTACCAGAGGTTTATAAAAATATCAGCTAGTACCGAATTGTTTTACTCGGTTTTGCAATAATAATAAAGAGAACATTATAATAAATAATCGGAAGTATCGCTGAATATTACGAAAATTTTCAGTTCCATTTTACGCAGAACATTTTCAGGTGAGCGTAATTACGTAGACGAAAGTATAGTTGTTTTCTTGCACGGAATTAGCTGAATATCCATTGGAAGTTAGTAATATTACACGATAGAGAAACTTGGGGTAACAGTGAACTTTTCTTGCTATATCTCTGACCCTGTTCAGAGTCTTCCCGTAGAAAGTTTAGTTCGGTTTAAAATGTTAATTATTAGCTCTAACTTATAATAAGCGGAATTACCAACAGCAAGAGCATTTCCTGGGTGGTTCCGTCGTTTAAACAAAAGCGATCATTTCCACATTACAAGCGGTGTTTGTGTTTCCTTTCTAGTGCCACGTACTTTGCTGCTTTCTGTTCTCCGAGCTGACAGAATGGCTGCTATTGTGCGACCAACATTAGTCAACGACGAAAATAAACCTTTATAGCGCGACACTAAATTAGTCAGATTTGCTTAGAGTACGCCACAGATTTAAGACCGTCAAAACGAACTTCTGTTTGCACCATTAAAGTATTCGAGTCACACGAAATTATAAAACAAACTATCCAGCATTTAATCAATTCTAAATATTTCGCTGTAAATTAATTCACTTACAACATTCACCTGAAATTTAATATTTCGAAGTACAATTTTTTTTGTCCAATTATTTGACGAATATATAAATTAACAATTAGTATTGAAACTTAAAATCCATCATAGTCACTGACAACTATCACCTAAAATTTAATAATTTGTAGTATAATTTCGTTCGTTAGGTTATCTGGAAAGTTTAGGTCAGACATTGCTTGTAAATTTTCAACGTTGTTTAATATTTAATGGGTAACGTTAAACATGTTTCAGTTATTTAATACACATGGATGAATAAAGTAATAAAACAGATGGTTATGAAGTAAATATATTTGTAAATGAAATTGTACAATTTGTCGTGGTACAGTTGTAGAATCGTCGATGTACTATCAAATGAAAGTCGAATTAAAAGTGTTATCGCGTTTCCTCGCGTTCTTCTGCTGTGTATTTTTTTATGGGAGGCATGATTGAAATTAAATCTAGATCCGTGAGTAATTTCCTACCATTCCGGAGGTTTGTGTTATTATATTACGTTCAGATTACTCGTAAAATATTCGCACTGTGTACAGAAAGCTTCAGGATACTAACCATTTCATACGAAAGTGCAGTAAACTTCACTGCGTATTCACTGAAACGATAAATCGCCAATAAAGATAAAATAAACAATTCCACAACCAGGAGCGTGGTGTAAATTCGTTGTAACGTGTACATCAATTTTTTACTATCCTCGATTACTTACAATCTACCACAAATAATAAAGAAAGTCGTAATTGTAAAATACTGAACATTTTGGGAAATTGTCGGCATTTGAACTGTGACGATTTTTACCTAAGATAGAAATCGATTAGAAAAGGAAAACTCTTTAATGATCCAAAATATTGCGGATTGAATCATTTATAAAAATATTAAAAATTTTGTTTCGTGACTGAAGCCATCGTAGCTTCGAAGATTAAAGATTCCTCTTTACAACGATTGCTTAAACTTTGAATGAAAAGTATTCTGACATGTTTGCAATAATTAGCAAGATGCATTCATTAAAGCTTAACACAACCAACTTTGTTCCCCGATTTGGTTTTATAAAACAGCCAGAAAAATCGCAGATTATATTTTGAGTGGTTTTTGTGAAGATAACGATTCAATCTTCGAATCAGCAATACGTTCATTCGTAAAACAATTTTTCATGATTTTATAGACAAATCAATTTGTCGTATTTTCGTCCTCAAAGAAGTGTCCTCAATTTTTCACCCGCTGTATTGTGCAGAAATATGCTAGAAAAAAATGAATGATACTCTGTGAACGTAGAGGTATTCGTCTATAAAGTGAGTTCAAATTCATAATTGTAGTATTTTTATTTTAAACGAATTCATCTTAGTCGAAATTTCAACGATTTCTCGAAAGTCGTAAATTTACTGTTCGAATACTTTTTCGATTCGCTGTGAATGTAACTTCGCCTATTAATACATGCGCGAATGCAATATCGTTGCATTTACAAATTCGGCGACCGCGTTTCCGCATCACGGAACACAAAACGTCTCCGATAAGTCAAGTTCGATAACATACTAATATTAAACAAGCGGGCAAAAGGACCGGGATCGACCGCGATAGTAAACGTATGGCAGCAGTACGTACACCGCTGGAAATCGGTGATTTTGCAAAGCCTGTTCGCGTCGTACATTCAGGCTTACTGATAACGATGGATTAAATGGCCCTTAAACACCCGCAACACGTTCATTATTAAACTCAAATAGTGCGGTTTTCGATGAAAACTGTACCGCCGCACCGAATACGCGCCGATCACTCTTTTTATATTCTATTCAACGAACGATTGCCAATGCCAGAGGGCTATCGAATGGTCCTTTTGCCACTCCTAGCTTTGGCTGCACATGTGAACGAGGAAAAACTGTATCGATATCGTCAGTAATGCAGAAAGCCGCGTTATACCACTCCGGAAGACCTGAGTGCTTTTAGTAACGCTCAGCAACATGCGAGTGCTCGATAATATTTCTTAATGTAAGACGGAAAGAGAGCAAACACATAATATGCTGGTAAGAACGTAAGACTGAAAGAAAATCATTACAGAACGCCATTTTCAACGTCATCCCTTTCAGATACACTTTTGCACTAGTGGCAATATACTTGCTTGCTTACCGTAGTTTATACGTGTGCGAATTCATTTTTTTTAAATAAATTATGTAAAAGGAAAGAGAGCAAATATTGTTTGTTCTATTTAGCAAATTATGTTGGTATGGTCATAATCACTAAATAAAAATCATTATGGAACGCCTGTTTCTGGACGTCACTCTTTTCAGATTCACTTTTAAACAAATGGAAATATACTTGTTTATTTACCTTAGTTCAACGTGTACAAGTTCAGATTTTTAAATAAATTATGTAGGAGGAAAGAGAGCAATTATTGTTTGTTCCATTTAGCAAACTATGTTGGTATGGTCATAATTACTGAATGAAAATCATTATGGAACGCCTGATTTTGGACGTCACTCTTTTCAGATCCACTTTTAAACAAATGGAAATATACTTGTTTACTTACCTTAGTTCACACGTGTGCAAGTTCAGATTTTTAAATAAATTATATAGGAGAAAAGAGAGCATATATTGTTTGTTTCATTTAACAAACTATGTTGGAATGGTCATGATCACTGAATAAAAATCATTATGGAACGCCTGCTTCTGGACATCTTTTCAGATTCACTTTTAAACAAGTTTCAATATTCTTGTTTATTGGCCGAAGTGCATACGTGTACAAATTCATATTTTTAAATAAAACATGTAGGAGGGAAAAGAGCAAATAGATATTATGTATTTGATTTAGCAAATGATGAAATTAAACTCACTGAAAGAAAATCATTATGGATTGCTATTTTCCAGACGACTTCTTTCAGATGCACTTTTCGATACGTGCTGATACACTCACTTATTTATCTAAATAATACGAATACAAATATGAAAATATGTATAATTAAAAGTATAGATCTGTGTTTGTATTCTGGAGCGAAACACAGATGGAAGGGTAACATTTTGATCAAAATGTCATAAGGCACCTCAGATCATTAGACTGTGAATTTTCATGTGCAATAATAATTAACAATGTAATTAATAATACATCAATAATATTGTATTGTTCGAATACCTCCCAGGCTTGCACATCAAATATTCCTGTTCATCATAAAAGCTTACAATCATCAGTCTACAGATCATCAGCCGAGAGATTGTTCCTTAATTTTGTACCTTTGATCATTTAAAAAAATCTCTATTCCTTAATCAAATATTTATTGTTTTAAAACTATGTCCTCTGATTTATTTCACAATTGCACTCATCGATGCTACGGTTTTCCCAGCAACAATATTAGCATTCCATTAAAAAAAGACAATTCGACGGGACTCTTAACATCGATACGAAATTTGTGCAACAAGTTTGTCAAAATTTGATGCACGTGCATCACATTGTCTGCATTATTTGCAAAAGTTCAACACTCGCGTACAGACCCTTACAAAGTGGTCAGGATAATTTTGTGAATACTTTATGATAGATAGCTTTAGCCGATTGAACCAGGATCATTCTCGGTTTTAATGAAAATCTAGCGACGCTAACGGTCCAGTGACGCGCACACGCGCAATTTGTTGGTCGCTATAAAAAATCCACTTTGTGGCCCGTTGCCGACCCTATGACCAATATAAAGGTAGATCACCATCAAATATGTATCCCATGTGCCTCGTATCGACCATTGCTTTAATAATAAAACATCGGTCCCCATTAATCGTTTCCGCTAGGCTGTCGTAAGCACGTTGGACATTCGTGTATGCCAGTAATTCTGGGAATTGCGTGGTTTCACAATAAAATATGCAGGGGGTTGGGGAGGGGGAGGGGAGGGTGTACAGGCGTGCGTTGTTGAACGAAGGATGTCGGTAAAATACAATATTAAGGACGTCGAATAAGCAGTGTCATAGTAGTCAAGAGATTAAACACGACCATTCACGGGAACGCTCGTCGTCGCCCACACCCCCGTAACCGAATAGAATTAATTATCCGTTCTATATCATGCGCTTAACTTCATTTTAGTTTGCGGTCCATAAGAAATTCATTTGGTTCTCGAGCAGCTTTAAAATTCCATATTGTTGCGGAGGGCTTTAGGAAACAGAGTGTACGCGCGGACCCTCTTTTACTATACACCAGAAATTAAAATCTTTTTCTTGAGAGAGGAGAATACCGGAGAAAACGCAAATGAGAATTTCTGCCGAATGGAAACACACGCACACGCACGCAGGAAAAAAAAAGAGAAGAAAAGGAAGAAGGAAAATGGCGGTAGGGTATACAGGGGTGGAGAATCAATTGCGAAACTTGAATATTCTATTTGGCGCAATGTTCGACGGAAAATGATGCGGCCGAAATGCAGTTGACCTAAAAACTATATCACAAGTGAAGAAACTGGTTTATGTAAATCGTTCTTGAATCGCTTTGCCGATCAGAAAGCGCAGATACGCCGTGCTTCCGCTAGGAACGCGCGGAACATCAGGAAGAGGCGAATGGAACGAAAAAGCCGCTCGAACGTTATAATTTATAACCCCCCCTCCTCTCTTTTCCCCGAGAAATTTGCAATACACATAGAAACGCCAAGGGATAAATAAAAATTATATTGCTTTTTTCTATTTTCGTTTCATGAAAATATATTTTAATCGGGTATCGTGACATATCCTCGATGAAGCTCGATACGCCGAGCCAGTGAGGTGTTGCGAATTACCTGTAATGTAAGTAATATCTATATTGCGAATCTATGCACATATAGAGCACGTAAATGTTTTAGAGTATCAGTAAAATACAAGATACCAGTCCGCTTGGTTCTTGTTCAGGAAAGTCTATAAAATAAGAAACAAAACTTTACGGCGGAAGAGATTGAGCTTGTACGAAAGCATATCGAATGTAGTGATCTCAAAGAAATTGTTAAATGCTAGTAAGGCTGTAAGAAAGTATGTTTATTAATACTGTTTGTTCCGCGGAATATTACGCAAAATAAAAATTTGTTGTTTCGATTACACTGAACAGAAGCGAAACGAAAGTTTCTTTCTTCTTCCAGGAATTTTAATAAACGGAGAAGACTACATCGATAATTTTGAGTATTTTCAATTTATCTACCACATTAAATAGCATATACATATTTTTATTGTAATATTATATATATACATCGTATTTTTAATAAATACATCTTGCAATCCAAGCAGCATGGAATAAAACGTTTCGCACTCTGCAAGATTAAAAATCGTGTACAATCGCTTGGGGGTTAATATGTAAAATATGTGCAAATGTGAAAGTTCCATTGCCTTTTTCGTACGGCCACAGTGAAATTGTAATTATAATTACAAAAGTGGTGTTTATTTAGTAACAGTAGGAATGATACAGTCATTTTCCAAGTGAAGTTTCATAGTCAAATCACTGGAAACCAAGGCCAACGAGAAACGAAAATTTGACACTATGTAGAACCAGAAAATGAACAAATTTTGTACTCTGAAATGAGTATATCAGTTCAAATGTAGAATGCGCAAGTATAAAAGTTGACAATACCATTTTTGTGCCGTTCTACACAAACGTATAGACGAAAGCAGCAATATGAAACATCGAAGGAAAGTGACCGATTATATAGCAATCTGAAACAATATAGTGATTTTTCCAAGTGAAGTTTCATCGTCAAACCACCGGTGACCCGCGCGAAACGCAGTTTGGCCATAGTTGAGACAGCAGCACAACGCCGAGCGATACGAGACGCATTCCTCACAGAAAGCATGTATTCGTGGCTTAAAGTTAAACGAGAAAGCTGGGGCATGCTTTTGGTACGAGCCTCTCTTCGTAAGCACTCGCCCCATGGAATGCGTTCCTCTTCGAGTGGCTCTTCGTCTCTCAAAACATTCTAAAAGCGTGGCTTAGCTCTTCTTTCGCAACTAGATACCCAACGGAGAAACAAAACTTGTACTTTCCCACCGTGAAACCAATTTAATAAGTCTGATTAATATTATTGATTCGACAAAACGAATATTAATTACATTAACTCGTATTTTAACTGCCACCTGTTACTGTTCTAAATAATAGACAAAAATCTTCCTGAAATAATTTGTCATTCTTTTGAAATAATTGTTAAACTGCAAATCATATGCTGTTATGACAAGAATGGGAAAGTTCAATTTAAAGCAATGAATATATTAAAAAATTGTAAGACGACATTCTGTGATTTCTAGCTTAACAAGATATTTAAAACACAAAAGAAATTTATGTCTATGTCTTGTGCACAATGCAAACATTTTTATTTTATATAAAATATGACTATTTAGATGTCATCCCATGAGTATGTAAATTTAATGCACACAATAAAAGTGCATAATTGTATATGAATTTCTATTGACGTTCGAATATTTTAAACACCTTATATGTGCCGCCACTAGAGCTGCGTACAAATGAAATGATCCAGCTGAGTATACCGGCAACGTGTAACAGTTCTAAAACGCAAAGTGCTGCACGGCTCGCGATTTTTCAGAAGCTTTGAATAACTAATCGTACGTAAAAGTAAAAGGAATAGGTTAACTAAGAATCCTGCACGGTTCACTGTCTTCCGTTATTTGCGTAACGTACGAATAATGAAAGACCGATTTCAACGTGGTGCTGCAATATGTAACAAAGACTCGACTTCTTCTTTGAATGTTGTATGAAATCACTGAAGATGGCCGCGTCCCGTCTCGTGTAACAGGAATCTTCCTCTCGGTAGAATGTCTGTGTCTAATTTTACAGCAGCCAGACTGCGCTTTTGTAACCTCCCGCTCGTGCAACCACGTTAACGGGTCTCTGGCACTTTAATACTTAACGTTGGATGCGCTATATGTTTATGCAAGAATGGGATTTTCCAGGCGAAAGCTAAAATGAAACTGAAATTTATTTACTCCATTACGAGCGCAGCCGCGAACGAAACGGAACGAAAGCTTGCATTTAGAACGTTTTGTGTTCTACATTGAATTTTAAACAATCACACGTGCCGCAGAAATATTAATATTCATTGTGTGCTTATCTGCGACGTCGCGAACCATTGAGGAATTGTGCTACACTCACACCTTTCGTACAACGGAAGCCATCTTTATGGAAAAATAAAAATGTTTTTGCATTGATTGCAGAAGGCAGTTAGACATTTGAAAATATTAGGTGATTTTCATTTAGATTAAAATACACGGTATTTTAAATTACACCTACCGGTTTTTATCGTAAATACACGAAGTTTAGTTATTATTAAATGTTTATACTGAAAGGAACTACTGGACCGTTTGGATCTCAAGTACGGAACAGCATGTTCGAGGCAGAAAGTATTTTCTCAACTCGAGAACATTTTAGAGCATGGTTACAAGAGGTTTGCTTTCTTAATGTCGATCGTGTTATAGTTAGTGGACATTGAACCGAAAGGAAATAATATTTGACTGCACACTAAGGGGAACGACAATCGATCCACAACCGTTATACTCTTTACGGTTAACACAAATATTTCGAATAAAATGTATTACCACCGAATTGAACAAATAGAAAAGAAAACATATGGATAGGTTACTTAGAAAGTCTATGTTGAAGACAAATGGTATAAATTCAAATATAATTACATAGAAATTTTAAATTTAATTAAATCTATGATAATAATTTTTAATAAGGAACTACTAAATACATTAACATAATTCAGATTTCAGAAAGTTTACAGGTTAATAATTTTTATTGCTTTATTTTTTTCAACGTGGGAACGTTAATTGTTGCTCACATGGTCCAGCGTTTGCAGGAACGGACACAGAAGCGTCTAAACGTTTAAACGAACGGAACGAAAAATAAAAGTGGATGACACTTCAGAGAAACTTTACGTCCAGGTAACTGGTGAAGTAATTTGTCCAGCAAAGTGCTGTTTCTAGTTCCTTCGATATTGTGTCCAATTGAATTCAATGGTGCCTTAATCCTTTTCTACGAGTTGCCCCCCCTTAAAGCTGCACACCGTGGCCTGGTTGCAGTTTTCCATCGATAGATACCGTCGAACCGATAGAAATTTATTAAAGAGCATGTAGTTTCGAGGAACGTGTCTCCGGAAACACGAGCGCCCACACGTATAATTACAAAAAGCCATATGGTTAATAACCGTATTGCGATGCAGTTAAGGAGTATTAAGCTTCGTCGAAGTTACCCTGAGTGACTCCTACGCCGATCCCCGGGGCACGATCAAACGTTATGTTAATTATTTTGCGCAATGAAGCGCGATGCACCGTTTAATTACGAAATCCATTATGCGCGTCGCGTAAGATCCTCGCGCGTCAACATGATTACCACTCTGATTTTTTGAGAAATCCTCGAAACGTGTCCTGAATCTCGGTTACCGTCGTTGGTAGCTTCGCGTATTTTTAATAACCAACTTGACAGCGTTTCAAATTATATTTGCAACAATTATCCTCTGGCGACTTCATCTAAATTGTTCATCCGGTTGCACTGCGACTAGGAATCGGCATAATCATCGATTTCACATGCATTTTTACTTAAAATTGGAGCGCATCTTTTACTTTATCCTTTTGCAACAGACTTTGAAGCATTGATTTTGCGTTCATTATTTAAAATTGTTGTGTACCTTTTACTTTTACTCTTTGTAACGGCTTCTTAATTTGTTTTAACTTATTTTTATAATTTCTCATTCGAGAAGGAGGTAAACTTTTATTTGGTTTATTTAAGCTTTTATTATAGGTTTATAATTTCTGATTTTTCGTACCCCCATTTTTTTTTGGATTAATAACAAAAATTCGGCCCATAGAGTTAAGTGAAGGTGTCGCTACATTAGTCCGAAACAGACCTAACGTCGGTGCTCCTTTGCTATCATCAATCACTATACACGACTCCAACGCACCGAGGGATTGTCAAACAGAAAATTCCACGGTCTAACTTAACAATGCGCAAAGATTGACTCTCCGAATTCAGCAACTCGAATTTTCCCCATACTGCCATCCGCGTTACGACGCGAGAGTCTGTTCTACAGACTTGGAAATTCTTTGTACATTGTCTACGGGATCTACGAATACCGTGGAAAAAAGCATGGAAGAACTTTAAAATATTTGCGCGGATATGAGCGGCTGTCTACAGGCGAGGCAGCGTCTAGAAATTCTGGTTGGGGGTTGCGAGGGGGTGTTTAAGGTAGATAACTTCCTTTGTTTCCCTCGACCGTCTGTTTTCCCGTTCGCTCACGCCCGCGCACCGGTCGACAATGACAGGAAAAAGCAACGGCAGCAAGCACCCGGTGGTAGGTAGCTAGCAACGGGCGAGAGTCGTCTTCGACTGGCAGTGCTGGCACAAAAGGTGGCGAATGCTGCAGCTACCGAAGTGAAACGGTGAATACTTCCGTCGATATTTAAATTCCGTGTCGGAAGACGACGACGAAAGGAATGACTGCGACGTCAAGAAGGGTGAAGTCGGAGGCACGCCGGTCACAGACGTTCTTCCTCTGACTTTGATCCTCCTTGTAATTACATTCTTTCAGTTCGAAAGCGAAACAAGAGCCCCGTCGGAACTTTCCACCGTTACACACCCGAAAATCTCTTTTTTCCCTTTTAGCAATGCTTCCACTTACATTGCGAACTATTAACCGCAAATCCGCCGTAGACGTCTACCGTTTGCCAAAGTGTTACGCATAGAAGAAAGTTCTTTCTGTAAAGCCTTGCACAATCGCTATTTGATTTGTAATATTCTGTATTTCTTGCACATCCGCAAGGCGTCGTAACAACTGATTTGTAAATTTTAAACATTTATGCGTTGATCGATTGAAATTCAAATGACTAAAACATTAACCCCTTGGCCTACGACTTATTTTACAATAACAGTGACTAGATTGTCTTTGTCCTCCGCAGAACGGTAAAAAGAAAAGACAAAGGCTATGGCCGGGTTCGGAGGTGATTTTCGCCACCGACGGTATTTTGATCGAGCTTCGAATATGTGGTAGTCTGCCAAGTTTCAGCCTCAAATCTCATCTGTAATGGTAGTTATTGAGAAAAATCGAAAAACCAGTTCTTGGACCATTTTCCGTATTTATTAATTAACTAATTAACTAAAAATTCTGAAAAAGTTGTGACACATTTCGAATACTATGCCACATGTTAGGTATTATTTAAAAATTTTTTTCAATATTTCCCCTTTTTCGACAGAGGGGGGTACGTCCCTCCAATATTGGCCAATTTTTGCAGGCGTCTCTCAACCAAACTATTAGAGCTATCGACATGATTCAAACGGCAAAATCTTCCTCAAACCTTCCTCTTTAAGAAGAGGCCTCATTTTCTAGGCTAGCGTTTCGGGGGACTTCAGGATGCTTCATTTTATCAATCCCATTTTGCCCATTTAGCAATCTTAAGTTGAACACCTCAGATTTAATTTAGCAATAAGATATAATTATAAGTGTTATTATCAATTCTTTTAAAATTTCTGAGAGTGAGAGATCATAGTTAAAAAAAATGAAAACTACTTTTTTCGACGTTTTTTTAAGTTATACTCATTTTTTCTGAATCTAAAAAAATATTATGTATTTTAGGTAAGTCGGTATATAATGAAAATGTTCATGTTAGTTATTTTTGTATATCGTGCGTTGTTCGAACAACTGCTACTTCCATTTGATTGGAGTAAAACGATAATTTATAACGTGCCGAACTTTTCCAATTGGCGGCACGGTTCTCCGTTTAATAGTGATAGGCAATTTGTGCGGGTATTATTTCGTATTAGCTGATTGCTCGCGAACATAATTGCTCTACGTGAACATTTTCATATTAAAACTTGAAACAGACAACTCTCTGTTTACTTGACGTAAACCAACGGCGCTCAGGTATTGTTTCGTAATTAATTAACTTTCATGAATTTGCAAAGGGATCAGAACACGTCCAACACATGTCGAAATTAATTTTCCCTAACATGCAGTGTATGTACCAATTCGAATAAGAAACATCGAGGATCGGTTGTAGCGTGGGAAAGTTGAAAGGTCGAAAACAAGGAAATATGTATAAAGCGAACATTCGGGATATGTTTGTAAAAGAAAGACCGGTTTTGCATCTCTCGGTAGCCAGCAAAAGTAGACCACTGTTGAGTCCATATTTCTGAAAGAGAGGTAAATCGACACCAGTCAGTAATTGATAGAAGAAGAACTTTAATAAAAATGTTAACAGAGAATCAAGGAATATAAACTCTTGTACGAAATTGTGTTAACTCGTGCAAATTAATATGTTATAAATAATTCATATAATATTAAAAAATATTCGCACTATTTCAATAGATTCGATTGAAACAGAAAAGCACAAATGGGCTTAGCGAGTCTTTTGCTCATGCACAGTTGCATTATTTCCGTTTAAAGGTAAATCAAATGTGACGCGAAAGCTAAACAAAATGACTCCGCATTGAACGTGTTAACTCTTGTATCTCCGAAATTAATTATAAGACAGTCGAAATTGCTACTTGAAGAAATTGCTAAGAAATGGCGAAGTTTGTTCGTTCGTGTCGCAAACATCCCTACATCTGTTTTCCTTGGACACTCGCGTGTCAACAACAGTGGAACTTAATAGACGGAGTAGGATCGAAAAATAATGTAATATAATATGAGATGAAAGGTGTTTGGCAAAGAATTATGTAAACTGCGAGCTGCGTCAAAGGGAAAGAACTTTTCAGAAAATCGCTGGGTAAATAAGAAACCCTGCGTGTCCATGAAAAACCGCTTTGACGTTCTAGCAGTAAATACCTCCCTCGCATTTTTCAATTTCTATCCATGACCGGGGCTGTTCTTTCATTTATGCGAGACATTTTTGGAAGACATACGACAGTTGTTTCCTCTATAAATATACCAATTTTCCTGCCCACGGAAATTCTTACGGGATATAATTTCACAAATTATTCGTACTGCAGTTCTCTTGTAAGTACTAGCATCGCCACGAAATGTTTTATTGTTTAATAGATTCAAAAAAATTGGAAAATGTATGTCGATCTTGTTAGATTCTTTTAATACGTTCACTGTTTCTAATTTTAGTAATTCATTCTTTAAATTTGTAATGAATTCGCAAAGTTCTCAGTCGAGTAATGACCAACGCAATGCAAAAATTCAACTATGCACCATCTTTGACGGGCACACGTGCTAATATAATAGTAACTGTCTGACAAGTCTGTTCATGATTTGCTGATTCTACTTCTTTCAAAAGCTGAGCACTCGAATCGACGGATTTTCAAAGCTGATTTTCTCGAGAACAATGCCTCACATAAAACAATATTCTACTTACTTTTTCATACAGAATTATCCTCTTCTCAATCGTACCACTAGTTACCTGTTTCGCGTATAAAGAAAAATTGTTGGATAAAAATTTGAACAAAACTAACTGTCATGAAATCAACTTTCTGCTTAAATTTTTAACATAGGCCCACATAAAAAAATTATAACCAGCAACAATTTTTATTTTCCCTGCAATTCCGTTGAATTGCGATCTTCTAAAAAAAAATTTATTTTCTCCTCATGTAGTAAACTAATTCCAACTTCTTCAGAAAATCTAAATCCTATGGTTGAATATTAAATAAGTTATCGTTTCTTGAAGAGTATCTGAATTACTATCAGTGGTAGTACGTTAACAACATTTAAGTTTCCTCTAAAAATTTTAATTCTAATCCTCACAGAATTTTGGTCTCACCTGTCTTTTTTTTCGAAATCCGTATAATTTTTATTTAGACGCAAAGATTATTAAAATTAACAGGTTATTCAAGGAGAAACATTTTTGTTCGTTATTTATTAGTTATGGTCGCGGCAGCAGTAGCTCGGGTTTGCCATTAGTTTAATTTTTCTTGCATGTTCCTCTTATGTGATTATAAAGGTTGCATTTTACTATTTAATAAATTTTGAATAATCAAATTTTGTGAAAATCCGACTGTGCACCGGCAGGATCCGCGCATCTTAACCTTTCAACCGTGCATCCCTTGCAATTTTATGAACATCGCGGACCAAACAGCCGGAGCAACCGTTAAAATTTTCAGTCGCCAATGGATTTCAACGGGGCAAAATGAAAAAATCTCGCAGCCCCGGCAGAGAGCCGAGCAGCATGCGGCGGGCGTAAATATCGAGAGTGGTTTTCGCGCAATCGAATCGAGCACCGAGCAATTTGATGCATCGAGATCACTGCTGCGCGACACACGGCTTTATAGATCCGCGTCTAATGCTTCCGCCGAATGTTTCCGGGGGGAGGACCGACTGTGGCAACTATAGCGCGCATGCACACGTCTAGGCCCGGCCATTCTTCCGGAGGAAAAATTTCCATGGCAAAGTCTACGAAGCCGTAGGATGCATGGGAGCTGCCGAGAGGATAGGAAATGTGCCACGAGGAGAGAAGAAAGCGAGGGAAGCATCTGGGCACGCTCGCATGAATGTTTAAACCGATGTTTTACGACGGCTTTTTGTTTCGCGTGTTTTATTGAGCAGAGAGCGGATATTCGCGTCAATATCGCTCTCTTACAATCCGCGAGAAGCACCGGAGACTGCACCAATCTCTTTTCCTGTGCCAGCCTCTGTTCCACGATCGTCTCCTATCCTTCTTCCTCTTCCGGTCCCTACGAATGCTCCGTCCTCTGTTATTTTTCATCAAACTTTCAGCGTTACGGTGACGCAGATGTGTGCGAGGCACCACGCCGATCTGGCTCACCTTCCAGCCAGGTTTTATACAGTTATTGATTAAGCGATCGAAAAATCAAGCTTTTTATTGCTGTTCTCCTTCCTGCGATCCCAAAGTGTGGGAAATCCCGCGTTTGACTTTGCTGAAATGGCTGCGATTTTTCCGCAGGCGGAACCTTTCTCCAGAAAATTTTACGGACGATTAGAAATTTTACGTTTCGACGGTGCGGCAGATCTCCGCAGAGATTTCCGTTTAAATGAATGTTGTTTCATTGAAGAATGTTTTACGAATGATAAGAATTTATAAAACGAGAGATTTTGATCAGAACATGAGAAATTTTATGTTTCTATAGTGTGGAACATTTCACGTATAATTTCATGTTTGTAATTTTAAAATGGCTGATTTTAATTTAAACAAACGCTGTTTCATTTGACGAATGTTTTACAACTCATTGTGAATTATACGTTTCGAAAAAGTATAATATTTTACGTTTGACAAAGCTGAAATGGTAAAGTGACAGATTTCCATTTAAATAAAAATTTTTACAGTAATATTTTACAATGACGAGAAGCTGTACAAGAGTTACGCAATACCTATGTAAATTTCATCCGTACCGTAGGAAACAAAGGAAGTTTCAGTAAACACGCAAAGATTATTAAAATTAACAGGTTATTTAATGAGAAACATTTTTGTTCGTTATTTATTATTTATACTCGCAGCAGCAGTAGCTCGGGTTTACCATTAGTCTAGTTTTTCTTGCACATTCCTCTTATGTGATTATAAAGGTTGCATTTTACTATTTAATCCTTTTTGCGTACCGAGTGCATTAATCTTTTACATTTTAAAACTGCGCCGAATAAAAGCGAATACCGTTTCATTTGACTTTCAATTTAGCGAATTTCGATTCAAAGGCACAGAGACACTCTTATAACATTATTCAT
>CM052093.1:12291992-12329957 GCA_028453745.1 Agapostemon virescens | reverse complement strand
GATTTAGCCGGATTCGCCAAATAAATAGCCATCCGAGCGTTCTATTCACTAAAATAATACGGATCTTTTAATTAAGGGACTCGGACGACGGTGGTCATTGCGTTCGACTAGAATAATAATAATTTTCGAATCTTCTACGACTTTGCAAGCAGACGAGGAATAGTATGAAGCCATAACCAGATTAATTTTATTTATTTATGAGAGATATGAAGAAAGTGGGAGGCTGAAAATTTGAGAAGATTTTGAAAACTATGATAATAATTGTAAATAGGGATCTTCTGTCTTGTAATCGTTTAATTATGTTGTTCCATATCGTGCTTTCATTCTTTGACGATTTAGCCGGATTCGCCAAATAAATAGCCATCCGAGCGTTCTATTCACTAAAATAATACGGATCTTTTAATTAAGGGACTCGGACGACGGTGGTCATTGCGTTCGACTAGAATAATAATAATTTTCGAATCTTCTACGACTTTGCAAGCAGACGAGGAATAGTATGAAGCCATAACCAGATTAATTTTATTTATTTATGAGAGATATGAAGAAAGTGGGAGGCTGAAAATTTGAGAAGATTTTGAAAACTATGATAATAATTGTAAATAGGGATCTTCTGTCTTGTAATCGTTTAATTATGTTGTTCCATATCGTGCTTTCATTCTTTGACGGTAAAATATGTATTAATAGATCGACAAAGATTTCATTATCCCAGACCTAACCTTTTAGGCATGGCTGAATTTTGCACGGGACTGTTTCTCTGTAAATTATAATTTTTCTTAAAGATACGATGCATATACTTTAACTCTAATAATTTACTTTAATAATTAATAATGCAATTGAATGTGCTCGAGCCACTATAGTGACGCATCGTAATATAAGATGACATCCGGAAAGCCACTATAGTGGCGCATCGTGCCTAAGAGATTAACCAGCTCACATAGGTGTATGCATTAACAGACACTGGGAAGAATAAAACTTTTTAACAACGTTATTTTGTAACGATGTTTCATCTTATCAATTTTTAAACGACAACGGAATGCATAACTTCATTATTACCTTATACCATTTCAATTGTCATGATATTAAATGTATAAATCAATTATTCTTAATTTTCTCTACATCTCGATTGTATAATAATTTAAACGACGTGTCTGGCTGCTGATTGAATAAACGAGATTCTATAACAAGGAGTAACAAATAACACGTAAAATAAATAATACAGTTAACAACACTTTGACTGCCACGCCACCCATATATGGGAGACAGAGTTATTTGTTAATGTTTAAAGAGAAATTTGAACGTTAAAATAATCGTTGTACTGAATTTAGTTGAGGTCTGGAAAATGCAAGAAGGTTGAAGGATAACTATGTCTCATACTTTTTAAGTTTTCAATTGTTGCTTTATTAAATAAATCACTTTGACTTTGTGGCATTTTTGAGGTTGTTCGTTGGGCAGTTAAAGTGTTAAAAGTGAACATGTCACTTATAACCGGAAATAAATAACATAGCTTTTTGAAGATCTCGAATGTTTTAGCGTTACGTTAAGATTTCCCCCTGAATTTTCAGACAGCAGAAACGTTTGCTTATTATGCCCGTGATTCGTTAAATAAAACAGAAGTGCCATTACGTTGTCGGATTGCGAGAAAACACGTCGCCGATGCAGAAAATTAGATACTTTGCAAAGAATAAAACGGATCATCTGGATGGGTGAACTTAAATGTTAACTTACGCGAGCGTTTTACAAGCGGTCGCGAAATGTCTGCTTACTGTACTGTAACGAATGCGTCTCTGGTAATGAAATTACTCATAAAAGAAACGAACATAAATAACGTCCATGAAATTGGATGCTTCGCGCTGTAATCAGAGCTACACGGAAAATTTGCTCGCCAAAAAGAGGATGAGCAAACCGGAACCCTCGGTCATTTCCTTCGAGTATTTCACTTGAGTAGCTACGTTTTCTGTCTGTATCGAGGCAATTCAATGACAAGAAGTAATTTATCAGTCTCCTCTTGCGTGAAAACGTAAGATTATATTTTCTTCTTACCGATTGAAATCGCGAAATCGAGCTTCCCGATTCGCGCAGAGTGCATCGGTGTAGAGCACCGATTAAATAAGAATTGCCCACTGCTCGAAAAACATTGTAGAATCGAAGAGACATAACGAATGACAGAACTAATTTTCTGTAATCGGTAAATCGTGCATTTGCAGACGGAAATGTTAGTGCAATAATTCTGATAGCCTGCAATAAACAAGAACGTCGATACTTTAAATCGTGTGTAAATAAATGTCCAGTTTAGTAATCGAACATTGTTAAGAAAATATTTGTTACGTCGCCGATAACGTCTGTTAAGGCTTTCTTAAACGGAAGTTTAATTGACTGACCAATTAAAAATGTATTAACGTTATGGGGAGCGAATGTCAAAAAAAGGTAAACCCAGAGATCCTTAAATGGGATGCAAGGTATAGCAAATAATGCAGTTTTTGCAGCGTAAATGTGCGAAATAAATTCATTAAAATCTTATGGACGCGGAATTCAGTGTTTGTTGCACATTTATTATCACTATTTTATTTGCTCAGATAATTTAATGCTGTGTTGTCGGAGATTCTTGACTATAAATTTGCCATACTCGTTCGTAACATACGGGGACAGAATTATGAATATACGTTATTACATCGAACCACTTCGCGCAGAAAAGTCCGTGGGTGTGTATACGGAAGTTTGGCAAAAAATAAAAAAATATATTGCAAAAGTTATTACATTCGATTATTCCCTGAACGGAAACTTTGACGCATTTCCATCGAGTGCGCGATCGATCACCGTGTAATCAAGTTTACGAGCGCATTATTTAAATCGAGTAGCGTGCCTAAGTGTTTTTTAATAGAAAGTATTGAAACTTTAGTTCTTCAAAGCTGGGCATTGTAGTCGAGCTAAATCTAGTTATAGGTAGTGAATGAAAGTTTCGGGAATTGATGATTATTTGCATGATACGTTAAGGAAGGTGCAGTTTCATTTGTGCTGCGAAGTGTATAACAGTAACGTGAATTAATATCTTCTTTGATGTTTATATTTGTTAACAACGACGACGTTATTGTTTTTCTACTATTCCTTAATGAATTCCACGTAGATTGATACCTGAGAGGCAGTAACATCTGTCAAGAACAGGTAGTTACACTTTCCGCGCAGCACAGACATTTAAGTAGATACGGTCAGTGATGGACAGACATGAAAGTAGAATCTTTTAACGTGCTCGTCAAGAGAACGAAATTTAATTCGAAAATTCGGACGAATTTTATTTCGCGTGATCACCTGGTACGAAATTTATCGTTACAAAGTTATTTAACTATATTCGAAATACAATTAAATATATTTCAAAGAAATTTCAGTGAAGTGAACAAGGAATAGATTTTTCAGTTTTCGTATGCAATTTAACAAATTTATAATTATTGACAGTGACACACTGACGTTTTGGTACTTGATACATGTGAATACATGAAATTGAAGAATTATGCATTACTCGCAATTAAGTTCTCCTGTTCTTTAAGAATACGATTTAGACATAAACTGTTATAAAATTTAGTAAAACTGACGTGTATATAACAATTTGATATCATGTAGACCAACAGAATATTTTGACAAATTTTGGAACATTGAATATAAAACATTTTTCACAATTATCAAATTAACAATTTCAACCAGATGGTGTTAAAAAATATTTCAAGCCGTATTAATCAGAGATTCATATGTTATGAAACATTTCGTTTAAGACATGAATCCATAGGAACAATTATCATACAACAATTTTATTTATTACATAAATAATATTTACAAAAAATAATTACTTTTCTACTCGTATATTTATTAATTTTATATTTCATTTTGTTATATAAAATCCAGAAAAATTGATACAAGGTGATTCAAGAAAAATTTCTCCATCCAGGCCAAGTGTATGCAATTATTGAAAGTTACAACTCGTAACACGACGTTCAAAGAATTCGCAGCGTGACAATTAATAAACAACGTCCGAAGATAATAGCAATGAAGTGGATAGTCGAACGTCATGGACAAAAGTGGATTCAGCTAAAAAAAGAAGCAGGAAAAGTATCCTGCTCGCAGTAGAAACAAAGCCTTTTCGTCGTCGATCGAAAGCTCGTGGTTCTACGCGCTTACGTAGCGGGCTGCTCGAGGTTTCGTCGGGACAGCAGCGTGGCAGCGCGGAAACGCGTTTTTCCGCAGGTTTACTGATTGGTCCACCTTGGAGGCTGCGCGGCCGGGCAAGTTTAATATTGGCCAACGGGTTGGAGGATAAGCGTGCCTTATGCTTCGCCATTGGTGGGGGGCGGAGCCACCCGAAGCTTTCAGGAAAGCTCATTCTCCGTCCCGCCCGTGTCCCCGGAGCTTCACCTGCTCTATCCCGACTTCCCGCGATCGTCGGCGGTACGTAGCTCGTCTCTAACTTTCCACCCTGCCGCCACCCCTTAACCTCGACCACCCCCCGAATGAAAAGCGGATTCCTCCACGGGGCGAGCCTGACTCTGCCTAGGTAGGAAGACTCTCGCGCAATTTGGGTCACAATACCACCGAGCTTTTTTCCGCCTCTCCGCCATCTCACCCCTCTGCCCCACCCCGCCGTGCTACCCTCGAAGACTTCGACGTTAACCCCCGCGAGGTCCGACCAACCTGCATTTGATATCGCGTGCACCACCCACGTGCGGACTCGCATCGAATAACTGCCGCGACCAATCACGCCTGCCTCGCCTATGCGAACACGGGAACACGTCAGATCAGGGACACGCCGACGAAAAGACGTCGGAACTCGGCGATACCGTCAGCCAGAACATCGTCAACGAATGTACAGGTTGTTCCGCGAAACCGTAGTCGTCATACTTTTTTCTTCTACGTTCTGCAAATTTATAAAAATATTCTCCTGAACGATCGTTCGCTGCAGACACTCCTTTATTCGAGTATGCGTTGCCACGAAAGTCCTATGAAATCCGAAAGCATTTAGTCCTTCTGTTACCGTGAAGGAACAGACATCCGTCTCGTTTAGGACTTCGTGATTCCAATATCATTATGCGATTTTTGTAGGTGCTTCACACGAAGTCGCGAAGCTACTTATTGCGCATTCAAATCTATATGAATTTGCTAACAGGTGATCGAAAGGGAAATACTGCTAGAATCACTAATTCATTTTTACAAACCTGATAGTGATTACGCAGAAACAAGTTAAGACTAGAACTACCGAGTAATAAATCCGACCGATGTACATTGATTTGTAATAATGAAAAAATTGCATCCATTCAGATCTCGTACAATTTTTATCGTAATGTCTGCTTCAATGAAGAAATTCATTCGAATCTTTCTGATGAAAATATTTTTATAACTTCAGTAATTATAAACGAAAAAATCAGGAACCAGTCATTTTGCCTGGTTCGGTAGTTCTAGTGTTAACCCCTTGGCCTACGACTTACTTTTACAATAACAGTAACTGGATTTTCTTTGTCCTCCGTAGAACGACAAAAAGAAAAGACATTTGTAGTTACTGCGAGGCTAGCTATTCTCCAATGATCGTATACGATCAACAATTAAATAAAATGTTATTTCCATTTAAAGAAAATTAAGGAAACACATATTTAGAAGATTCAGTTCGAAATCTTGATCACGAGTATGACTCTTTGTTGTAGAGCAAGGGGTTTTAAAAGGAAGAAATAACATTCTCTTGTTTAACGCCCTATTTTCGTATATTTTCATAAATCGAGTTTTCGAAGTCGTACCTTTCGAACTAACAGCAGAATCGCTAAAATTAATCCTGAGAGTCGTACAGAGAAAATATTCAATTGACACTACGATATTGATCGTTGTAGCGTAATTTGAAGCTTACAAATTCGACGTGCGTCAAAGCAATGAATCGACAAGAGCCAGGAAGACGATCACAGAACATTGGGAGTTCATTATAAAAATATGATTATATAGAAACACACTGTGGAAAGAAGAAAATTTCCTTGCAACTCCGACAAGCTAGATAAGATTGCCACCGGATTTCTTTCCCCCGAGCAGAGCCACGAATTGCAGACGAAATATACGCAACCGGCAAAAAGACACAGTAAAAAACGAGGCATCGTCCGTTGATAAAACAAGTGCAAGAAAGTGAAGGTGCTCGGAGAAGGGGCAGAAGAATGTCCAAAGCACGGGCAAGATTACACAGGCCATTCGCCTGCCTGCTTGTTTCCTCGGCCGTAGCTTACATTATTGACAAGCTTGATTATCTTAAGCATACTTTGCGGCGTTGGGAGCTAAAATTTCACCCCCCAGGAGGAAACACGAGGGCTTGTTCTGAGCTACCAGAGCTGCTAATATATTTATTAAGAATATCCAGCAAGACCTACTAGTCTCGCGCTCGCCCGAATCTTAGCCTCTCCTGTTTTCAACCGTCTTCCAAGCTCGTTTCCCTTTTCTGCACCCCTTCTCGTGCGCTTAAGCCAAGTCCACTACCCCTTACCCTGAGAAATAAAATATCTAGACGGCGTCGCTCGCACCATGATCGTTCGAACGAGTAACCGGTTCCTTGTTCAATTCGAAAAACATATTAACCCACTCCAAGCAATTGTAATTCATAACTCGAAACATTTTTCTGTCCTAGAATAATTCCATTGCACGTGGTTCATTTCCTTTCGTGCATATCAAATTTGTTACTGTTGATCGTACGGCGACAATCCAATTTTTACTAACTTCTTAATTACAAATATTTTTAACGTAGAAATTGTTTTGAATAATAGTCTGAGAATTTTCAGTGTCGCCTCAGAAGAGCCATTGGACTGCGAAGGGTTAATTTGGACGGCAACAATATTTGTTTCTTTCTTTAACATCCCCCGTAGGGGTTACCAAAAATCGCCGTAGCCGATGGTCTTTTACATCGTCATGGCAGGGTATTGGTAAAAGTTTTCAACTAGCAATAATCGCATCTCGGTAGAATCTCATCGGTTACGATATCACCACTGCGGAAAGCTTTCATTATTTGTTATATTTTTATTTTATTTTTTTATTTTAGGAAATCGTGTTAGCAGCAACTTGTTTACGCCTCTTTTAGGCGTCTATTATCAAGTAAAATATATGAATTTTGTAATGGAATGTAAATTTAATTTTGTTCAGCTGGCGTTTAATAAATGCACGTTTAATTATGTGAAGCTATGGCGGTGAAAAATATGTACGACGAGACCGGTCAGAGTATAATTCAATTTTGTTCGATTTCATTAGCAATAAGTAGACGCGACTACATTGTTAAGGCATTTCCATTCACCGGTCGATTTAAATCAATTCAATTAATTTGTGATGATGAATATTTTCCGTTTGCATTTACTGATTATTCGCTGTTATTTCAGTAACAGCTGAATATCATTAACTCCAAAGAAAGAGTCACAAAGTATACGTTTGCAGAAAGTATATCACTGGTTGCACCTATTTTATTAGCTGCTCTAAAGAATCACGATCAAATATCCACAAAAATTGTATGAGTTATTATATCTACGACAAACCTTGTATCTTCATTCGTCACAAAAAGCTAAAATCGAGCAACATCGTAAGTTTCGTTTAACCAAATTTTTAGCTAAGAATTTTTCTGGACACTCGAATGAATTGGTATACCATGTTAGAATATTCAGCATGAAAACATTAATATTAACTTCTATACTCTCGTCGAACCTCATATTTGCGTTTCCAATTTCTGTGCACAGTAACCCGTTTAAAAAATGCAGCTTCCCGAAATAAGTTTGAAAAGAAGTTCCAGCTGTATAACCAGCCCGTACCCCGCGCAGTCTCCTTGTAATTCTAAAAATGGCGTGTTCTGCTCCGGAAGAAGACTATATACTCTTTTTGATATAAAAAGCAGGGTGCACGACATGACCCCAATTCGAGGAGAAGAAGAATGGCGTTCCCAGGTCTAATCGACGATTCAACTATTTTATTCGTCCCTTTGGTCTAATCTCTGCGAGGTCTTCCCCTCTGTTACCCTTAATTCCTCATTGTTGTCGTAGATGTTTCCTTTCTTGTTCCAAGAGGGAGAGAGAACCGAGGGAGAAAAAGAGAGAGAAAGAGAGCCGCTTAATTTTGATTCAACAGCAATTCGTGTCCGGGGCTGGCTCGGTCGGCGCATGTTTTATTCACCGTTGCGGGAACTTTTGTCGTGCCCTCTAAATTTCGTCTCGTTCTCTGAGAAAGAGAGAGAGCGAGAGAGGGAGAAGCGAGGAAGATGTAGGTGCAGGTTGACGACGCCGACGACGGGTTGCTCATTAATTTCTAATGAAAGAGCTGCGACCGGTGTCGTCCCGCAAACGATGCTAATAAACCGTTGACGTTGTAGTTTCTAAATCAAGGTAATCAAATTCCGGGCATGCCGCGCGCTTATCGGCGGGAAAAACTTTGTTAGAATTAAGAATGCCTCGGTTTTTCTTGCCTCGTTAAATATGCTATAAAAGTCACGCGGGAAGTCTATTCTTCCGTATGTCCCGCAGACATGAACTTCCAAGCACCGGGGAACTTCGCCGACGAAGAAACGAATCGAGACTTCGTTACCACTGGGGATAATCGGGCTCCCTCATCGAATTAATTTAGACGAGCGAGAATTATTTAAATCAATCGTGGAAAAAAATCCTTTCATTCAGCTGTCCCTCGATCTTCCACAATCGTAGCAACGCCGAAGTATATCCTACTTTCGTCCATTTTTCATTTTTCACCTATCTGAAACCAAAGAATTTTTCCAATTACTTATTTATAAATTCTTTCGTGTTTTATATACTTTATTCGTATTTGTTCGTACTCAAGATTAGGCCACGGAACATTAAAAGTAAATGTTTCTTTCAGGTAAAGATTGATCGTACGATTTTCTAAATTTTCTAAAGTAATTACGAAAGTATATTGCAGGAGGAAATTAATTTGTTTTAAGTTAGAAGAGTCGCAATTTGTTTATTAATTTGTATTTTCGTTCGTTACAACGAACGTACCAATTTATTTACTTATGAGACAGACAAATCGATGACTGTTCCTCCGCAAAATGCTTCGTTCGTCATTTTCCATTTTTGCGCGATCGATTTGCATATATTGGTTGGCGTACCACTTTAATAGACAAGAAAACGCTGTTTCGCGGAACGAACGGAAAGATATTTCAGCGAACGTTCGTCTCGCATAAAAATTCCCGAGCATACGGTAATCGAAAATTTAATAATACACTATAGATTGAATTTCTGTGTGTCTTGGAAGATTTTCAACGCAGAATTCTTGGGAAATTACAACCGGAGAAGTTTTAAGACGTTTCAACGGTCCCGACAGCGTGTAATAGCACGTATGATACGATAGTTCGAAGACTCCGCCCACCGTTTCGAATACAACTTCTAATGGTAGTTGGCACTCATCTTCAAGAAAGGATTTTATTTTTACGCGAATCACGTTAATAACTATACAGAGCTGTATCGTATCTTTGAGCTCGATATTATATTCCATTATATTCTGGTCTGGCCTCAACCAACTTTTTCCACTTACTGTCGCCGACGACACACAAATTGTGTCCGAATATTCGTGAAAAGTTGTTCTGCCAAATTCGTTCGGTGGCTATTTTCGAGCTCGATATCGAAGAATTAGTTGCGCGGCTTGGAAAAAGAAGCTTGGCTGCATTGGCAATTTTTATTATGCGAATAATCTTTTACATGGATCGGAATTTTATATCGAAGCGATATGTTTTATTTCAAGTATTACACGGAGCACGTTTTATTATGTACAATGTAATGACAATGTTGTTGATTAATTTACAGACAATAATTGTACAACAGTGGCTACGATATTCCTTAATTAATTGCAGGAATTTCTATTTATTCATCGTTTGTTGGTACATTCGGTTGATTGCTTCATGTAAATTTCGATCAACAGAAGCAATTGAAATGAATAACAATTTGAATAAACATTCGCGCAACACCCTTCGAAGAGTGTTGAAAGGATTTCACGACGATTAATTATACGCGAAGAAAAAAAAAATTTATTCTTTCTTCGAAACATTCGCACAAAATGGGAAAGTGGACTAACGATAAATCGCTAGTCAATAATGGATTCAATGGTGACAAACTATCGAGTTGATATATGCGCCCGTACAGCACACTTTTAGGAATAAAAATTTTAATTACAATCCATAATTCAATTTAACAGTAGATAGAATATTAATGAGGCTTTCATAACTTTCTAAAGTGGTACGATACGAATATTAATATTCAGTGGGTTATTCGCGCCAGTCACGTTCATTTACCTTTAGAAATCGCGTATCAACTATAAATTATGAATTTTTTTTTTTTCACCTATAAAATCCCGGAATACAAACATTTTTGCCTTCTGATAAAACTAAATCAATTGTAATTCACGTGATATACATTTGTACGTGTTCAATGGTATTCGCTTAAACATTGATTCCAGTTCGTCGAAAATTATGGGAATAACCCTACTATATTCATACATAAAAATGCACGAAACATTATTTTTACGCTCTGAATGCCAAAATAATAAATTCAAATGTATCGGGCCATCAACATCTCATGAAAAAAACAGGATTTTTAAATGTACGATAATAAATTAATGCTTCGGTTTGTTTTTAAGATAAAGTTTATCGAAATGCATATGCAGGAATAAACTTTATTGTTGAATCAACGGTTCAATTAATGGAGACTATCTTGATACTTTGAAAGCCGTGTCGGCATCCATACGAATCTAACAATCGATGCAAATTCGAATATTTAAAAAGACAAAAAATTAATAAAGTTACTACAAAGTTTGCATTGATATGTTAACCTCTTAGGCACTATGCGCCACTATAGTGGCTTTCGCGGATGCCATCTTTCTAAACGACGCGCCACTCAATTGTATTATTAATTATTAAAGTAAATTGTTAAAGTCAACATACGTGCATCATATCTTTAAGGAAAATTATAATTTTATGACCAAACACTGTACTCCAATGTACTCGTGCAGAGAACAGCATTAAGTGCCTAAGAGGTTAAACAGGGTCATGTAAATTGAGTTATCTTTCGAGTAATACATTCATCTTGCTCGCGCGAAACCTTGACCCTTTCCTACATTCTTATTTCAACATTTTATCTTCCGGAAACATACTTATAAGATTTTCAATAACAGTACAGTACCAAAAGGAAGCTAAAAATCTATTTGTACATAGCAGTTCCAAACGGAGTTACTAGATCCAGTTACCTAGGACGATTTACCGATTTACTATTAAAACTGCTATCGCTGCTGAAGAAACTATTATATCCTGACCCACGGAATACAAACTCCAGTGCATACTAGAAATTTCTAAGAGAAATTGAAGCACGTAGAACCACAGTAAAAATCATCTCTGAATCCAGCAGTCTCTTAAAATTCCCAAAAATCTCTCAGTTATTGATTAAGACTAACGCAACGTCCAAAAAATGTCAGCGTCCCGACGCCATTAGGGTCCAAATGAAGAGGGTGGAAATGCGGATTTCCACTGGTCTAAGAAATCGGATTGCAACCGTCAAGAAAAGTCAATAATCCGTCTGAGACGGATTCCATCTCTAGGAACGTCGGCGTGGGAAGACTTAAACTTCCGATGCTTTCATCTCCAGTGTTGGGTCGTTAATAATGTCTCCTATCATCCGGCTACGCGCGTGTTTCCGGTCGCACATGCATTTTTGCTGGTTGCCGTTGGTCGGAATAGCATTAGACGAAATTAACGATGTAGCGTCTCTCGTTGCCCAACGATAGCAGAGGACCGATGAGTTCAGTTTCCCGAAATAGCGGTAAAACAACGACAGTCGGTGCTGATTGAAAACAAAGAACTTTAATCAATTTTTCATCTGAAGAACCGAACAATACAGTGAACGAATGTAAAAAAGTACAAAATGAAGAAGATTAGATGCAGATAATGTTGTGTACGAAGGTATCAGTTCTGTGATACCTTCTTCTTAGTGTACAAGGAACGTCGCTGAGCACCTTGGGTCGCGTAATAACTATACAATTATAGTCGTTGCGATTTTCTATGTTTCATAACATAACAACCATCGCCATAAGTAGTCGCAACCATGATGAAAACATCACCTGTTCCTAGTCACTGCACATATGTCTATAATTCCCAATAAACTCTGTTAAAAATAATTCTGAATCCCTTTCGGCCAAGTCCCACAAATAAATTTAGAGACGGCCGAAATCACAGCTTGTAAAAATTCCTCAAATATAGCGGGGTTGATTTTAAACATCCCTACATCTGTTTAACACGTTGACTGCCGAGCCATTTTGCTTAGCTTTTACGTCACGAAAATAAGCAAAAGACTCGCTAAGCCCATTTGTGCTATTGCGATAGTGCGAATATTTCTTAATATTATACGAATTATCTATAACATATTAATTTGTAAATTTGACACCGTCAGTCCCCAGGAACTGACATAGCATTCAACGTGTTAAAAGCATTGTTCGCGTCTTAACAAACGATGTCAATTAATTCGGCCTGAGAAATTCGCGATACACCGACGCGCTTTACCAAGGATTTCGCCGAGGTAAATATAATACTGACCATTTTTCCCGCGAACCGCGACTACCCTATTCTCCGGTACACTCGAAAGACTCTACAGCGAGAGCAGAGAAATAGTTTCCGATGATCGCCGCTGGAAAGGAAACGGTTGTGAAAAGTCGCAGTCCCATTTTTCCCAAGCTAGGCGACAGTATATAGGCCAGCCCGTTCCGTCAACGAGTATAATTTTCCCATTTGGACGGCAGTTTATCGGGAACGTTTTAATCGTTGCGCGTGATACGGCGGAACGTGTGCCGTTTTAGCTGAGCCTTCGCGTACACGCCGTTACGTCCTGTGATAAACGCTTCTAAAATGAGAAAAAGCTATGTGCGAGCATGTATTATTTAACGGTACGCGGCGAAGTCGGTACGCATAGTCGGTTTTTAATGGACGCATTTCCATAGAGGTGGGTATACGCCAGGGCCGGGGTCGTAGAACCTTGCGAGATATCAGGCTGGTTAATAAATTCGTGCATATTTGACAGAGTGGAAGCTGTATTAGCTATTCAGGTTATTACGGCTATTAAGGCGTTACCTACACCGACTAGGCTTACGCAGATCTATTTTTCAAAAAAATTCTTTCAAGCGAAA
The DNA here is from genome assembly GCA_028453745.1 of Agapostemon virescens. Lineage (NCBI taxonomy): Eukaryota > Metazoa > Arthropoda > Insecta > Hymenoptera > Halictidae > Agapostemon > Agapostemon virescens. Next base: position 12,316,802 of record CM052093.1, on the reverse strand, counting down.
ACTCTCGGGCACGGTCTCCTTGCAGAATTGTGAAGCTCCTGGTTCTGGCGAGGGCCGTACTCAACTGCGAATCCTACGACAGGAAAAACATATTTTTTAAATTATTCGAAAGATCAGGAATAGATTCGAATAGGAATTTATTTCTTGCTTCGATTTATCGATTGTTTAGGAGAATATTACAGTGTCATTAAAACCAAGTTCTTAAGTTTATCTTTCATTGAATATGCCTTTTTACAGTCAGTGTATAAAGTATTCGTATATCCATTAAAAACGAATAACTTTTTTAAAGACGAGTCAAGCTCAGTGGTCCCAAATGCAAAGAAAATAGTAAAGGTTACGAAAATTAAAGTTAAAATTAAAAAATAATTCTTTTACAATACTGTTTACAATTGTGGTCTATAACAAATTGAAAAGGAATATTATAGACACCTGATGCACATTTGAAAAATTATTTGTCTGATATAGTTTTTTTAGTCGTGTCAATGAATTCGAATTTAATTTACGAAATTGATGGGATAAATTGTAATGAATAAATAGGAGGTGTAAAATAGTATTTTTTATTTTCATTTGCGAATTATTGATGTACTTTGTTCTAACATGTTTGTTATGTAAGAACGTTGAAATAATGATTATGGCTAGACTGTGGATGTTTATGCAAAATAAAAATTTGCTGCACCTGTTGCAAGACGCAAGAGCCACTTAAGAATTTTTTCTTTTTAATCATTTCAACATGTTGCTAGAAATGTATCGTTATTCTTCAGCATTTCTTAATTCCGTTACACTTTTGAATTACAATTACTCACTCGAGACATAAATACATAAAACTTGCAGTCTCATAATGAAATATTTTAGCTGTACATTTTGCATTTCGATGAATAACTTCGATTCTGAAGAATTTCCGTTGTTATCGATTGAGCCGCCTATACGTCGAATCGTTCCTCCCAGAAATTAAAAGTAAAAATAACCGTTTTATGTTTTAAGAAACAATTCATCGCACTCCAAAGATGAAAATTCAGGGATTAATACAATTGCTTGATATATCGCGCAATGAATTGCGTGCGCATGTTACAGGTTTTTAAACATTCGTGTAATGCGCAGCATTGTTAAATCCAGAATTAGATTTTTCAGTAACGATAACTGCCGGTTTTGTAAAACGGGGATTTTGAAAGTTGACTATGACACGTACAAGTTTTATTCGTCTAGTTTTGAAGAGATATCGGTTTTTATTGGTATAGAAATTGACGGAGATTTTTCTGCAACCGCAAACACCGTGTTCGAAAACCAGTTGAACACGAACGTATGACTTTTCGTCGTATGTACAACTTTTTCTATAAAACATACGAAGATTATTGTTAAAATTATGTACTGGAGGCATAAAAAAATGTTGAAAATCATAGGACAAATTAGGATATTTTACAATAATGTTTGCTGTAAACAAAAATATATTTTATACCTTGTCACGTGTCGAATGTCTCGATTCCTTAAACGAAAGCATTTTATTATATTAAAAAGTATGCAAACAATCGTGCAAATTGAAATAACAAGCTTGCGATCATTCACGTGAATATAGAACAATTACAGATCAACTGTATGTGAAGTTAATGTATAAATGAACGAAGCATTTGTGTCAAAGGATGCATTGCAAATACGTAAGTGATACAGATGGAATTAACCTGTAAAACAATTTCTGAATCGAATAATAGACTAGCCCAGTGATACTAAAAATAAAGTTGTTGTTCCAGCAAAAAACCGTTCGTTTATAATTTTAAATTAATTTTAGTTAGCAAGCACCCTGGAGGTGCAACCTAGTTATTTTAAATTATTGCACCTCTTTCTACGTGGGCGAACTATGCAAACATTGTTCTGTGGAAATTTATGCGCTTGTATATACGGATGCATATGTATGTATGCATGCACTGCGGAATTTACGTACGTACGGACTGAAGTAAACTATACACCTTTTCTCTAGGTGTTTTTAATTAATTAAACTGTGGAGACCTGTCGTTTCATACCTGTGTCCTAAAGTTTCAGATAATATTTTTAGGCAACCTATAACAACGTGCAACATATTTATCGATTAACAGATGTTTCGAGACACAAATCATGCCACACATTTTTCTCAAACGATTAACACCTCTATTTCTTTAACCGACGTTTTATAATATTTTCTATTCAGTGAATTATACATTTTAATGCAATAATATGTAAAAGTTTGAACTACATAAGAAATTCAAAGCAAACTCGGTACGTAATAAATGTATACATTCATAATAAAATTATGCATAATTATGTATATCAAATTACACAGAATTTGTGAGAAGATGTGATGAAAATCATTCATGCATTAGTACTAGAATTAAAAGGAACGATAAATACTTATCGAGATCTCTAAATGTCGATAATAAAATATTATTAAAAATTAATCTAATTCCTGTGTAGGACAAAAACGAAGAGTCAAAAATAGCTAACCCAGTTAACTCTTTAACGTTCATTTAGTTTCTTCGGTAACTTTTAGTTAAAATTAATATTACTTTTAACCCTTAGCGCTCCAATGGCTCCCCTGAGGCGATACTGAAAATTATCAGACTATTATTCAAAACATTTTATACATTATAAATGTTTGTAATTAAGAAGTTAGAAATGAACCATGTGCAATGGAATTATCCTAAGACAGAAAGATATCTTGAGTTTGTAATTAAAATTGCTTGGATAGCAAAGGCTTAAAATTAATTCTACAACTATTACGTACCGATTAAAGACCTATACGGAGGTCGACGCAACCTAAACCAATTACAAACTTACAAAAAATTTGCAACAACCCAAAGACGCGTGTATAGAGGAGTAAATTTACAATAATTAAAGATATCCGTAGAATTTCAAACTTCGCTGGAAAGTTTTACAGAACCGTTGCCTCGGTCGGTCGAAACAATTTTGCCGGAGCCACCGCAATTTTATAGAATTCATTACCGGATGAATTCGCGGGGAACACATACGGGGCGCAACGAATCGTCGTTGAGTGTTCAAGAATGGGCAAAAACGCGAACAACTGAATTCGTAGTACGTTCAGCTTTTATTGCTGCGGCGGTTGGCAAAAAAGTGAGCGAGCTAGACAGTGGTGAAACCAAAAAGCTGGGACACGCGAGAGGACAGTTGTTCCATCCGGGCCATTTGGGCTTTATAATGTTCTTATTTGTTGCCCGCTTGGCTGTAGGGGCACTTAACCCAATTAGCACGTCATAGCCTTACTCTTACGCTAACTATCCCGCCACGTGCCTGCGTGTACGCGATGTCTCACACACACGTGAATTTCTATCTCACATGTAAACGGTTCCGTGTCTCACACTCGCCGGTTTCTGGTCTAGCATTAAAAATAACGCCGTCCAGGCGTTAATTTAATTAATATTCGTCCGACCACCGAAATTAAGTTATAATCGCTAGATTCTGGCAACGAGCATTGCCGATGCTTTTTTCCGAGTACCGGCCGACAAGACCCACGCACCACCGTGTTTTGTCAAAAACGTGAAGTCACGCAAACTTGGTTACGCTACAAAACTGAATGATTAATGGGGAACGTACAGACTGTAGTAATTATGCGCGCTGGTTATATTAGTAATTAATCACATTTAATAATGCGGCTAATGAATTACCGTTCGCTCTGCTAGCCGAACGATAAGCCGGCGATATTTATCACAGCATTCTTGGAACCGAGAACACCGACTTTTGTCGAGCTACTATGCCAGTCCGACTCGACTGGTGTAACTCGAGCACTTTTCACGAATGACAGAAATGGTTTATTCGTTTGAAGAAATGCATGATTTTCATACAAATTATTTTAATCGTCGTGATAAATGATAGCAACAAATGAAAGCAAGAACTATGGGCCGAATTTTTGTTTTTAATCCAAAAAAAATTGGGGGAACGAAAAATCAGAAATTATAAACCTATATGTGCAAATGAAAAACAATTTTTCCGTTTAAACAATTTTATTGCAATATATTCACTATGTGACTTTCAGGTAACAACGGCTTATAAAGTTTGCACTTCTGTGCGTAAAAGCTTAAGCGTGAAATTCCATAAAACAATTTGCACTTGACGTTAAACATTTTATTTTTGAAATTTCTTTGCTGGATCACATTGCAGTGCATACATATTGGTATAGTCAACTATATTGCTTATAATTTCCTTGTCAAATAGTTTTCGAAAATAGGTCACAGGAGAATGGGGTGCTTCGGGGACATTAAGGCAATCTCCTTTCCAAGGGCGATAACAATTATTATTATTCGTCTGGGATAGTGGTTGCCAAACAATTCTTTGTGGTCCTGCATCTTCCTCATCTGACGAGGATCGAGTACTAAATTCTTCGTCACTGTCAATGACATTTATCCGTCGTCGGGGAAATACTATTACATCTTCATCGGACTCGGAATCTAATAAGGAATCACCGGATCTATTATGGCTGATGCGTCTAATTCTAATTCCTCTGTTATTTCTATCTGATTTTGTATTCATATTTTGGGTATACGATGTATAAATCTGAAAACAGGAGACAGCACAAGCTTTATCCTAAATGTACCGAAATCTGCCATAATAGCCCACTGTAACCTCAAAGTTACAAAACTGTATCATAAAAAGACAGTAACAAATTGAAAAATGAAATGCAAACAAATAGGTTGTTATTGATATACGAACCCAGAGCTATTTTGTGCACTATTTTTAGTTTGGTAATCACTGACAAAAGCACAAATAATATCAATTGGATCAAATGGTTTCGCTTATTTTACTGCAGACAGTTTGCACAGCATTTATTTTGTTATTTCAGGTTGATGAGCCTAGCAAAGGTTATAAATATTAATATTGGTTGTCTTGGCAACGTTATAGAATTAAGATTTGTGCGCCATCTCATGAAAAAAGCTATAATTATTTGGTAAAATGTCGATAAATTAAAATATCACCTGAAAGTTACACGGGCCCATAGAGGGTTAAATTGTAGCTAATCCTAAAAGTCGAGAATTCTCTAAAAAGCAAATAATTGTCAACGCATTTGAAAATACATATGATTTCAGTGAAAGCGATTTTGATTAACACGAGAAGCTGAAAAGAACACGAAACTACCATTTATTTTTTCGCAGTCTAATATTTTCCGACAGGTTTTGTTAGCCTTAAACCTCGATAATCTTCGGAGGAGGATTAAAAGTTGTTATACGACGTCGCATGTTTACCATAAAAATAAATAAACCGGATGCTATAAGTCAAACTCGGACTCATCGGGATACCATTCATTTTCCCCCGAAGCAAATAAAATGACACGATAATGGTCCCCATGGATGTGTGGGACAGACGCATGCGACGACACGTCGGGGATTTGCATTTCAAATGAAAATTGTTATGCGATTCATATTTCAGAAACGTGGAAAAAAAAGAAGGAAGCGCAATAACACTCAGCGGGTTAGCGAAGAAAGGGAAAAGGCAGCAAATGAGTGAGTGAGTTTTATGTTTTATGCCGGGCGTAATGTTTCGGGATTAGCATAGTACACGATTGTAAAACCCCCCTGAGGAGATGCAGAAGCCGCAGAGGAGGCATCTCTCCGTTCTCTCTACCCTGCTACGCGGCTTGCTTTTAACGTCCGAATTTACCATGTTTCTCGTGGCTGCGAAATTATTTTCAGAATTTCCCTGGTTCCTTACTGTTTTTCCGCTTTTTGTTGCCACGGCTCGCGCGAACGTGGCCGGTTATGCACCCGGGGAAACAGGCGTGTTTCAAAAGAACGCGCGATACCGTGAAAATTTGCTGATTTCGAAAATGGCGACGTCGAGGGTGAACGCTACGCTGGATCGCTAAACTGCGGATTTTTATACGAAATTAAAATTCTCTGCGTTAATCGCGAATCACAGAAACTGCGTAGTCAGTTATTTCGTTTCTTAACCCCCTGCCGTACCATTTTGTTTGTAACTAATGTTATTATATAACATCTTCATGGCTAATGATGTTAAGGAAGAGAAAAAACAATTTATGTCTTTTATACTGCTGCATCTACTTCGATGCTTAAATATCGATTACGAATGAACATGGCAGAGGTTCAAGGCAATTTATATTTGTTAGACTTTATTAAAAATCTTCAATACGAGTCTGATTCGTTATAATATGGCAAAGTGCTAACACTAAAACTGCTGAATAACTTATTAATACTTTGCCGATTGAAGACCAATCAATAGGAATTTCAATTCGAACGCTGGAACAAAAAGAAGTTTAGAAATCTTCTTTCTTTGTAAGAGATTATACTATAAGAAAATACTATCTTTATTGTTGGACAACTAGATTGAGACTGTCACGACATCTGGGCCTTAAAAAGAGTCTTAAAATCTGATTCTGTTTACTAGACACTGTGGCGGCTGTACCTCCTGCGTTCGCCGACAGAAGGACAGTAGAACGAGACTTTCTCGATAGTACTTGATCCGTCTCCGATTAAATTCAGTTCAAACCGCCTTCCAGTGTCCCAGCGTCTAAGGCAGAGTCCGCTAGCCTCACTGACAAGTCCTCTAGCGAACTCAGAATGAAACGCTCACCCTTCCTTTTCTCCTTTTCTCTTCCTCTATCTTTCTCTCTATCATATCATACTACTCTTACGTGCATTCATCTCTCCCTGGCCTATTGCACGGTTTTGGTATCGGTATCGTAGCATACCGCGTCTGTTTGTGACAAGTGTAGTATCGTAAGAAACAGTCGCACATGCTTTTTGTTTAACGAAAACAGAACACGAGAGGGGATAGCGCCTCTAATTCGCCGCCGAGAAATGGATGTTCGGAGGACAGACTGAGTCAACGTCGTCGAAGAATCGAATCGAACTGTATCCTATCGCATCAGTATCGTATTGTGCAGCATCACATCGCGGCAAGTATAGCGTCGCATGGAACGATCGCATGCGCGTCCGCTTTATTGTTCAACGAAAAAAGAAAACGATGGGGAGGATAGCGCCTCTAATTCGCCGCCGGGAAATGGACATCCGGGAGGACAGGCTGAGTCAACGCCGTCGGAGTATCATATCCAACTGGTATCCTATCGGTATCGGTATCGGTATCGGTATCGGTATCGGTATCGTATCGCATCTCATCGCGGCAAGTATAGTATCGCATGGAACGGTCGCACGCGCGCCCGCTTTATTGTTCGACGAAAAAAGAAAACGAGGGGGAGGAAAGCGCGGGCGGAGCCCACGCAGGCAATCTGCGACCGGAAATTTAAAAAGTTGCGCAAATACACAGGCCACAAGGGAGTTAGATGGGAGCCAGGGGGATGCGGCGGTAAAAGGGGTCAGCGAGCGGGTTCCTGGCCCGTGGAACAGAGACGGCTAACTCTCCACCAAGTATACATGGAAGGTTAAACTGGCGAAATTACCTAGTTCCGAGCAATTCGCATCCGAATGACTCGCGGATGATCAAAGCTCGCTCGCCGAGCGAGCCTGCTTGCATGCTATGAGGTTGATATCCTGTACTCCAAGCTTCCTGCCAAGACAGGCTAAGTTACTCTCGGTTTCTTTCATGTTTCACGATGCATCGTCTGACAGCAGAGACACTGATGCCTCGAATATTTGCGCAGATTATGGCTGGCAGATCGGTGAACCGATCCGAGAGGAATGGGGAGATTAATGGGTCATAACCTCTTCGAATTTTAATCAGTTCAGCGGAGATTGATTCGAAATTCTTTCTGTTTGCTTGTTTTACGGTGGCGGTTCTTACTGTTATGCAGTCGAGAACGTATTCGTGGCTTCGACTCTTTAATCGAATCGGTCATAGTTATGTTTGAAAAATTTCTTTAGAAAAATCGTTAATATCTGCAATTACCTTCTTTATTAATGACTTGAAAATGATCTTTATATTTTAAGCTTCCCAATGTGTTCAACGCGAATCAATTCGCTATATTTCTTCTTCATTGTTGGCTTCTATCGACGAGAAGTCAAATATTCCATTCTGACTTGCTGATGTAAGAAATGTAACGCGAATATGTTTGAAAGTAGTGCAAATAAGTCATGCTATATCTAATATTCCTTCTTAAATATGGTGCTCATAGCAGAACATCCTGAAACTCTAAAATGTTAAATACCATTTTAAGCTCTTAGGCACGATGCGCCACTATAGTGACTTCCGCGGATGTCGTCTTATATTACGATGCGCCATTATAGTGGCTTCAGCACACTTAATTCTATTATTAATTATTACAGTAAATTATTAATGTTAAAATATATGCATCATATCGATTAGAAAGATTACAATTTAGTTATAGAAAACCTCATTCCAGAATTATTAAAGTTAAAGTATATGAATCATATCTTTAATCATATCTATTATCATTTTGGAAAACAACTTATTAAATTAAAAACACAGTGGGAATCTTATAAACAATGTTAAAATTGTCAAGAGTAATATGATATACCGTTTTAAGAAATGAACAACACAAAGGAATAATTAGCTAAGTGTACTAACAAGTGTAAATAAAACATTTACAACATAATATCGGTGTAACAAAAGATACTGCTATCGAGAACCTCGTTTCCACATTTCTATCCGAGCATTCGCGACCGGTCTACATTACCCGAAAACAACAAAACTGTTTAACAGTTCGATGATTGAAGGCTGCACCTTATTGCCACTCGTAAGTTAATTAAATTTTGATTGGAGAGTTCGTGAACAACGTGAAATAAGCTTTCCTTAATTGGGTAAAAGCAGCGGAGCGACAATTGGTCAGTTTAAAATAATTTTCAGTGTAACGTGCTGCCGGAATAAATGCATTGTTTTAAACAGGCGAATTTCTACGTTTATCACAATTTATTACAAGCCGTGTTGTTGCAGCTGATGAATAATAATTCTGCGCCGAGGTAAATAAGGAAATGAAATTTGTATTGTATTTCTTCGTTCACATGTGTCTTGATACTAAACGCGCGTTGTTTGGCACAGTTTCCTTAATTAATGTGCACGAAGAACGAAACCGCAACAATAACTTTGCGAATAAAATTTTGACAAATATTTGGCTCGTATGAAATATATCAGTTATCCTTCAGAATTAACAATACCTTCTTGCAGTATTCAATGAAAATTTACAGTACTCCGAACGACGTGTACTTGTTTATTTATAATTCTCCGTTGAATTGATAGCCGAGGTACTGTGCTTGGTTAGCATATCGAGCACGTGTATTTCAACTAAGTTTACGAGCAAAAATAATTCTCCATAGGAAGACACGGAAGATGAATCGCCGACGATTCACGTCCCGTGTCTGCCTGTTTTTTTTTTAACCAGCGTTTTGCATTATTGAAGAACAATTCATTTCGGCATCGCCGTAAATCGCCGGAGTTAAAACAATAAGAACACGGTCACGATATCACGATGATTTATAAGAGTGTGATACGGGAATGGAGCCTTTGTGCAGCCAAAATTATGTTACTTTTCGGAGTATCTCGATAGTGGTATATTTCAGAAATTACGCCATCTGTATCAACAGTGAACCACAAGTTTCAGTTTATTTAGAGCTCTTACGATTTTTATTGTAATATATGCTTAAACAATAATGTTTCTACACTGTGATCACAAGATAGACTTTAATTAACAAAATATATGCTTGAATAAAGAAATTTCAATTCGATAATCGCAAAATTGAATTTATATAGACTTCGTACGATTTTTATTGCAACATATGCTTGTACATCAGAGCCAAACCATTTTTCAAAAATAAATCTATTTGCACAAATAGTTCGTCATGCAGTTATAGGAGCTACAAATGTGTCAAACAAATCAAAATGATTTAAAAATACATTCACAAATAACTTTATTAATTTCTACATTAGAATGTTGCTCGATTTATGCACATTTCATTGTAGATTAAAACGTTTGTATACTAACATTCGCTTAAACTTGATAATTCATATAAAACTTTATGTAGGAGACAATAACATTCGCTTTGCACAAAATTTTAGCGGTATGTAAAGAATTGTACAGGCTGTGGAACTCCATTAACTTTCACGAAAAGGTTTAATTAGTTTCCACACTGTTTACTTTAAACAGAAATGATTCTTTGAAGAATCTGCGTGAAGAGGGTTTATTTTAATGTGAAGTTTTAATTGGTGAATAAACACTGAACAGGAGAGAATGGCAGTGTATTTACTTATTATCATTGAACAATGTTTAAAAAGATTCTTGAAAAATTGTTACATATTTACACCGGCAAACGATGAATATATTAAAAGCATAAAAGAAAAGATTTAAACCACACAATACTTTCTGTTGCTTCTGTTGTGCATTAATATGTTGTGTTAGTAATTTTTATGTGCGTAAGTGCGACAATTTTTCAATTTATTCTTTCAATTTAACAGTTTCTTTATTACCTGTAGTAATCTTGGTAGTTAAAAGCAAAATCTAAATAGTTCACAGAAATGTTCAATTTTTTCTCGAATGTACTAAAATTGTTCATACAACCAGAAGATTTTTAATTCATTCTCAGAGTTTAATCTATTAATTCTGCAACGAACTTACAGTTTAGTAGGCTTCTAGAAATGATCTACCAATATTCACCTAACGTCTCCACGATCGGTATGCGCTGACTGTTTTATTATTAAAGGTTGAAGCGAACTTTAACATTTTCTTTTAACACGTTCGAAAATGTTTTAATATGTATCCTGGATCTTGTTGCGTTTATATAGTACCTAATTCTTGTGCGATGATACCAACCATAGTCAACCATTCTCTACCCAGCAAAGAGGGTTCATTACTATTAAAATCGTAACACTTAACAATTTCTGTTTCTTCCTAAAGTTTCTTACATTTATGGTTTCACCGTACATCTCGACACACCCGAAACGCATTCTAACAAAATTCTAAATAAATGAATAAATCTATAATATAATTATTCATTCGAACATAATCTATAAGTAAATCTAAATAAATCTAATAAAATTCTTTACAAAATAATAAAGTCCAATAAAAACTAACGACAAACACGTTTCATTTAAATTCAATGATTACACAATTCATGAAAGTATAAAGTATGAACTTTCGACATTTGTTTATATCATGCACTCTATTTTCAAAAATGATGAAATGCAATAGAATTTGTCAAGCAACACAAAATTGCCTTTACATGTAATTTAATACAAGTGAACGGTAATACAACATAATTACAATTGTGAACGGGTCGTTTTCGGAGTTTCGTATCGGAGATCATTACTGTGTTTGAATCAGCGGTAATTTGGTAATAGACAGCAACAATGTCAATTAAATTTGTGTCGAAATTTTTAGCAGCGATCCGACTGGTATTGCAAGGGGGGTGGGGGTAGTTTCAATTTCTATTTCGAGGCTCTGTTCCTCAAGTAAAATATCACCGGTGCTCGCGTTTAGACGCGGAAGAGAATGAAAGCACGATGATTGGTTGTCGATTTCGAGCAAACGAAATAGAAACAGAAAAGATAGTATCGTGTTTCTGTTGGAAAAGACGGGAGTAATACGATGAATGGTAGAACTTAAGCCTCCAGGGGAAAGAAGGAAATGCGAAAGAAAAATGGCGGATGAGAAGCACCGCGAAATAAAATAAAATATCGGATTCTCTGTGTGTGACTGACGCGGCATATAGAGAAAAATGTGCTTGATGTTTTCTCTGCAAGCCCGGCAGCAATTATGCCATATATATATATATGCTCGGGAAATATGCGAAAGAAAAATACACGGAATAATTTATATGGGGAAGTAATTGCATTTATTTCCCTAATTTCTGGGTTCCGTGAACAAGCATTATTAGAACGCACGCGCAAAATTCACAAATTAAATAGACGAATTTGCATTCTGAATGTTAAACTTGTCTGATACGGAAATAATTGCGTTTGCAATACTTGCGATTAGGAAACGAGGGGATTGTAGGATATGGAAATGAAATTTGCACTAGCTCTAGGATGCTGAGAATTATTTTCCGTTGTTATTGCAATGCTTCGAGGAACGAATTTTTAACGAAGATTGTCTTAAAATGGAATGTCAGTTATACTTTAATATCTATTGATAGCGTAATCGTAGTGAAGAATGACAGGAGCAGAATCAATTAAAATTGAGTATACGACGCATTAAAATTAATAATACTACTAACTATTCAAATATACAAAACTCTAAATCTTACCTGAAGCAATTTCTTTTTCCAATCAATACGTTTAGTACAATCGCAATATAAGTATACAAAAAATCGAATTTTAATCGTCTCTCTTGTCACTAAAAAAGAAAAGCAATATTTAAATATTTCCTTTCTACTATAACGCCTTATTTATTCCAAATTCCATGCACTACATTCAGCATTACAACATTCAAGTTTTCGTTCATAAATTCATCTGATAATTTGGTAGAACAATGTTTCTAGAAACGATAAATATACATGATTTCGGCCGATGATACCGCGAACGAACCAAAAGAAAAGTCTAATCAAAGTTTCCATCTTTGAGACATCTTGCATCAAGAAATAAAACCTGAAGACAGTAAGAAATTTTGGAACTAAAGTATCATATAAAAGTTATGTTAAATAATGCTGTTACTAGGAAAGTTTTATGAATAGTATTTTTGTATTCTTTTCCTCTGAATAAATATTTTTACATTTTCCGTTTCCTTTTATTTTTATCGCCACTTTCATAATTTATGATCGATAGGGAACTGTTTCGATGTTAACAGAAAATTACGGAGCCTCTCGCGTTGATCGTGCTTATTACAGAAATCTATTGTACACACAGTTAAGAAGATCACCACGTTGACAATATTTACTTCAGCCGTTCACGCATCCATAGTGCGAGCTGTGTACATACGCTGATGGTGAAACTTGTTACGTGACATGCATACTTCCTATACATACGCTGATTAGCTTAAGATCTGTCTATCGACTAAACCCGACGCCGGTATCGTAATCTTTTGTCAAGAGTTTCTACATAACAACGCAATAGGTATTACCATTATTATACTAGATTTAAGCATGTTGAATATTTCATTAAAGATGTGTCTACCGCATGATCGCGTGGATACTAACTGCATGGTGCAACGAGTTCGACAGCAAAACGAAAGTCAGTCGAACAAGTTAGTCGTCTGATACGTCACTGGTGACTATTAACATAATCATTGATTGTGTATAGCAACTATAAATTGTTTGGATCACTTCGCGTTAAAGTTGTATAACTCAAATTATTTATTGGTCCTTCTATCTCCTGGATTAAAAAATTATTTACAACCACAATACAATTTCTGCAACCAAAATGTACAATGATTCTTAGTCTCACTGTTAGAGAACCATCAGGAAGACAATTGAACAAAATAGTATTAGATGTACAAATTATTAAATCGCCTTTATAATTAATTATTTGGACCAACGAATTTCAGTATAAACCAGTTATTAATAATGTCAGTCACCTGTAAGCACGAGTAAATATGGACAAAATAATGAAACTCGTTCTCAAAATTTATATTTATTTTAATTATTCGCGAGCAAACAGTAAATCCACGAAAAAAGAGGGAAGAATTAATTTGCACACCTATCGTATATTATTTTAAAGATTTAACTGCAAATTATTCGCAAACTCATAGTTTAACAACACTAAAATTGAACACAGCAAAAACCGATGTTTCTACTTTTGTGGTTTCTTATTAACGATGTATTTTAATTAGTCCACTCACATGCGAGAGTAAGTAATGTTACAAAATTAGTTTAGCATTTGCCGGAAACATGCACAAAAAGCAAGATTAACCGTTTCTACGAAATTGTGAATTTTATTTACTTTGGTCGCGGTCTTTGTGCCTCCGGGTGTCCTGGAATAAAATGAAACCTGTTGGCCGATGTCATGCGCTTGGTAACATTTAATATTTCTGCGAGCTTACTATTCGACGCTGCACAATGCTCGCATTGTTGTTGCACAAGCATTCAAATATTATAAATGAACGGTATTCTGAAATCCATTGGTTGCCCCTAATTCGTAGACCCGCGGTGACAATTGTCCACGCAATAAACAACATTAGTGGTCAATTACGTAACGTTTGGACGCAGGCATGTTATTAATCGTGTAACCAATTATGGCCTTTATATATAGTCAGTGTAAAAAGTATTCGTACACCCTTCGAGGAAGAACAACTTTTCTGAAATTAATGCTTAAAGTCGTACGAATTTTTTCCAGATCTTAAAAGGATCGTTTCAGATAATACATAAATAATATTTCTTCAATTGCTATTGGCCATAATTGCGAAGGAGGACGTAATGCTCACGAATTTTTGTTATTTGTGTCACTAATGAAAATTTAGAGTTTTAAATGCACTTAACAAAAATAAAAGAAGTTTGAAGAATTCAATGCCATTTAAAACGCATGTGTTAAATTTTCATTGCAGGCACAGGTAAATTTGAAAATCATGGCTTTTAAAAAATATTATTTTCAAAATAGCTAGTACATTAATCCTTCTAACATCCCTCACGAAATCAACTCGTTTTATTCACATTTAAAAAAGTTATTCGTTTCTAAAGATTGTACGAATACTTTAACAGTGCCTGCACATAATCGCCAATCACAATCATCAAAATACAAATATGTAATCGAATTTTCGCAGTATTCGCTTAATTTGTATCTCAAATTGATTTATGATAAAGAAGAAGTATATTTTTCGTGAAATTTTTACGAAAATAATTACGAAATAACAAATTTATATAACGGCGCAAAACTGAACTGTGATAGTTAACTTTAAAAATTGACAATGTTCGCAGGATAGAAAGTGCTTTTGTTATATCCAGTGATAAGGCAGTACGTTTCGCGAATTTGATAATTTCCGAGGTAATCAGCTTTGCGATTCAGTGCAAGACAGAATTAAAAGGAAAATAGCTGTCGTTTAAGTGCACGACATCATTCCCGTACTTGTCCACGTGCTTAATTGAATTCGGTGCGGTTAGAGTAACTCAGCGGCCGCTCACTATGCACGTGGGAAAATTGTGGTGCAAGCTTTCTGTTTATACGCGAACTTTTCAATGGATACTCGCGGTGTATGCGCAAACTTTTTGGCGAATAGTCGCTGTTTACGCGCAGACTTTTTGACGAATACTTTCCGCGTGTGCGTCGAGAGTTCGCCGGATGTTCCCTGTGTATGCGCGAATATTATAGTGGATAGTGCTATTAGTAAAAAGCCGATCCGAAGAGGTTCGATGCGTCGGTATACATTTCGCCGCGTGCTCGGATGCAGTTTCATCGAGAATTGCAGAAATTTCCGACAATATCGATATCTGTGGATCCTTAAAAATCATCGAACGACAAAGTCTAATGATTAAAGTGCGGATTTTACGCACTGACGACAGAAATGAGTAATCGAAATTTCAAATCCTTCACTGGCTAAACGACGATTCAAAAATGTTGATATTTGACCGATTAAAATCATTAACAATAGGTTTACGGAGCACTGAAAGCAATTATTTTACGTTACTTCGTAAGAATAACAAAACGTGTGTATTCAAAATTTTTAGCAATGTTTTTGTTGAAATAAAGCATTGAATGCTGAAAAAAAAATTGAGTCTCTATTTGTCTTTCAGAAAAACATAATTTACTTCTTCTCCGATATATTTGCACAGTAGATAGAAACTAAAAATTACAAGTTTGTATAGAGACTTCGCACGCGTGTTACTTATTTGTCCGCTCGCACAAGAAGAAGGAACAAGTGCTACGTAACCTATTATATTTCCGCTTACTGCTAAACATAATGTAATTGAATTCAATAGATGGCGCGATCAGCCTGAATATCTCCAACAGTTTTTACGATATACCTCAGTAGAAATAAATACGTGGAATAATACTTCGTAGATGCATTTTTATAATATTAACCCTTTGTACTCCAATGGCGCCTCTAGGGCGATACTAAAACTTGCCATACTATTATTTAAACAACTCTAGCATCGCTAGGTTTGCAGTTGAGAAATCGATAGAAATGTTAAAGTTCTCAGTACGAGTTATAGTAATTAATTTCGTATGAACGAAAGGAAATGAAAAAGGAAATTAAAAGGAAATCTACAGTGGAGCTATTATAGATAAAAATATTGTTTCGATTTTGGTGTAGAATTGTATCGAGTGCAGAGGGTTGATATTCGCAAATTAAATACAAAATAAATAGTAAATTTAATGTTAAATGAAGAATGAAAATTTGAATTGGATCCAGCGTTGTACGATTGACGAAGACAAATTTTATTTCGCATAAAGATCCGCAGTCTGTTAATGATAGAGCAGTCGAAAGCACATCGATTCGGTGAACGCAATTTAAGGTGGAACGAATACGAGACGGCGTTAGATTTTTCCAAGATCTATTCCACCGCCATAATTCCGTCGTTAGTGGAGTTAGGTACAGTTGTATCATAAATCTGAGTTCTGGCTAAGCGTGAGAATAGCCTGACAGTCGGAGACTTAGCGTGATCCACCCTTATTAAAGCGTTACTTGCTTACTTACCGTTGTATTCCGGTCGTTACTTGAATTCGTTCACCGTGACACATTCGGTCTGAAAACTTTGGACGGTTTTTAATTTGCCGGCCGTCACGAGCGACTTATGGATGGCGAAGTCACAGATGTACGCTGCTGAACTTTTTCATAATTTGTGCAAATTGTTGAAAAAGGGAGCTTCAACGACTGCCGGTTCCTTCGAAGGTAATTTAACGACCTAATGATTTAACAACTGCCTCATTTCGGTTAGCAATCTTTGAAATCTACTGCGAATAACGTACGCCTACGTGATGCACAATATTTAAAAATATTGAAAACTATTCGTGCATATACCAGGTGTATGCATAAGTTCTTTCCGGTTTGACTAAGAGGTGGCGCCAGTGAAAAGTACGCAGCGTATTAATTTGACACATATACCATTTTGTTCGTCTAACATAAAACTACAAACACACATAAGTTGAGTCTGCCAAGAACTGGCGTCTTTGTTTTATCGTTCAGTAATCATGTCGAGTTTTGTGCCTGAAAAAGAACATTTGCGGCACGCATTGCTTTTCTTATTTCATCAAAAGAAAAAGGCTGTCGAAAGTCATCGTTTGTTGGTAGAAACATATGGTGAACACGCTCCATCGATTAGAACATGTGAGACATGGTTTCGACAATTTAAAAGTGGTGATTTCAATGTGAAAGACAGTGAGCGCTCTGGTAGACCACAAAAATGCGAAGACGAGCAATTGCAGGAGTTATTGGATGATGACCCAACTCAAACTCAGCGGCAATTAGCAGAAGCATTACAAGTATCACAAGAAACAATCAGCAGACGTTTACGAGCAATGGGAAAGATCAACAAACTCGGTAAATGGGTCCCACACAATTTGAATGAACGTCAAATGGAAAATCGCAAAGTCACTTGTGAAATGCTGCTTCAACGCTACGAAAGGAAATCCTTTTTGTATCGAATTGTGACGGGTGACGAAAAATGGATTTATTTTGAAAACCCAAAGCGGAAAAAATCATGGCTTTCACATGGCGAAGCCGGTCCATCAACACCAAGACCAAATCGCTTCGGCAAGAAGACCATGCTCTGTGTCTGGTGGGATCAGACCGGTATTGTGTATTATGAACTTTTGAAACCCGGAGAAACTGTTAATACACAACGCTATCGCCAACAAATGATTAATTTAAACGACGCATTAATTGAAAGACGACCGGAATGGGCCAAAAGACATGGCAAAGTGATTTTGTTACACGACAATGCGCCGTCTCACACAGCAAAACAAGTGAAAGACACTATGAAATCGCTTGGATGGGACATCCTACCACACCCGCCGTACTCCCCAGACCTGGCACCATCTGACTATCACCTCTTCGCGTCAATGGGGCACGCGCTCGCAGAGCAGCACTTCAGCAATTTCGAGGAAGTTGGAAAATGGCTCGACGAATGGTTTGCCGCAAAAGACAAGCAGTTTTTCTGGCATGGTATTCATAAATTACCTGAAAGATGGACGAAATGTGTAGAAGCCGATGGCCAATATTTTGAATAAAAAAAAAATTAATTTCCCTTGAAAATTACGTGTTCTTTTTGATCAAAAAACCGGAAAAAACTTATGCATACACCTAGTAGTTCTTTTACTTTGGCTTTGTCGTGAGAAATGTTCTAGTAAAAATTCTATCTTTCCTCATTTAGACTTTCACAAAGTAGTTCGGAAAGATGTAACTAAATACAAATGCAAATAAGAGACACAAATTCTTGTTTAAAAATTCATGTGATAACAACGAATAATTTTTTGGATCTTGGTTAAAATAATTCTCCATATTGTCTTGTGTCTTATCGTGCTCATTAGATTCTACAGTTTATACGACTATGACAAGAATTAGTAGAACAAATGCAGAATAGTAAAAACATTTAACGGATTTAAAAATATACATGTGCATTATTTCCAGGTCGCTGAAATTATATGAAAATACTTACATCGAAAGCATGTTTCGAATCTTTCATAAATTTCAACAAAACGGGAAGAATATAAAAAGCTGTATGAATACAATTCCGGATAAAATATTCGAATATAAAAATCAGAGGGAAAAGAATAATCGGAGAGGGCAAACGGTTACAAGATTAATTTCCATAGAAATTGCTGATAGAAATAGTTATCCTCGATGTTCTTTATTTTTTAAATAATTTAAAAGGCGGAATATTAATGGCTCAACCGTCCCCTCCGTTTCGATGCGCTGCAACACGTTTGATTTCGAACGAAATTCCAAATATCCAGCGCAAAAACCATCGCGGTAGAGTGGAATGACATGTGACTAGCATTGCAAAAAAAAATTGTAGTCATTAGTTTTATTTGAGGATTGTCCCGATGCTGACTGCACGGAACCCACTAGGTAATTCTATTTGCAGAGAAAATTAAAAATGAGAAATATGCAGCATCACGTAGCTGTTTTTTAAATCTCCGGAATTTACATATAATCTCGCAACACCTCAATTTTTTTTCGTTTAGCTTACACGCTTGCATCTAAATTCGAAAGAAAATCTTTGAATTTTTCAACCGATTTTTTTCATTCGCCAACAAATCAATACAAAGTTCAACAATCTTTCTAACAGTTTGATCGTCGAATGCTTTACATTTTAATCGCAACTTACGGAGATTTTCAAAATGAAAGAAATTGAAAATTATTTCCCGTCAGAACAACTATAGTGTCTTTAAGAAATGTTTACGATTAAACTTATAAGCATATGATGTATAAAATAATACGTAATCAGCAGAGTGATTAATCTGCGTCTTTAAAAAATGTTATTGTAACTTTTGCTGCTACAAACAATTTATAACACACTGCACTGATTTGTAATAATCAGTGTTGTATTGTTGCATTGTGTAAGTAGAATTGTATATTATATCTATTAAATAAAAAAACAAGAAATTAAAGTTTCTATAGGTTTACAAATATAACTTTTTAAACATTGAAGCAATTAATTTAAAAAATAACATTCTCTTTTCCTCCATTTCTTAAATATTTCACATAGACGTCCACAATGCCCAGTAAAATGTGCTTAACCGTATTTTTCGAACACTGTTCATACATACACATGGATAATTTATAACAATAAAATATAATAATCAAGAAAATTGTACATAACTCGAATTTTTCAATGTTTCACTTTGCATTAAGGCCAAAAAGCTGAATGAACGTGTTATAACATTAAAATACAATAATCAAGAAAATTGTACATAGCTTGAATTTTTCAATGATTCGCTTTGCATTAAGGTCCACAACGCTGACTGAAAAATCGCGTTTATTTAAAGTGCATAGCAGTATATTTCGAAAATTGTTTACACGCCAGACACACGTGGATTATTTGCTGAAACGAAGTACAGTAATCGCAGTCGTATGGAATTGGCTGCGAGACGAGAAACGCAAGTTTCGACACTCATCTTACATCCGCAAATTTACATTAAGTCAAGTCATATTTCTTGCGGAACCGAGTAGAGTAGTGGATTGGGTCATCGTTTATAATCAAGAATATAATGAGTCAGAGACTGATCTGTTGACTTTCAAGTTCCGTTCTATCGTGGCTGCGACCCTAGTACAAACTTGCCATCGGATTTCTCCAGGCACCGTTTTCTTCGCGCTTGATTATGAATATTCAAGGATCCCCATCAGCGCAGCATTTGCAATCTTTCCAGTATTATAAATCTTTAAGTATTGCGTTACCGTTCATGTTAAATGAGGCTGCCGTAAGAAATGGCTAGTACACAGCTTTTCCGGTGCGAGTAAATTGAAAAAATACAGCCGGCAAACATTTTACCGAATATAAATTGTTAAAACAACACTCAAGTGGAACGATCATATTTTTTGTTTGTTTTCATTGTCTGCGTCTGCAGCGTGTCAATTTTAAGTGAATGAAATTTACATCCGAATCGTGACGCGAAAGCACACGGAAAACATGAATTTATGTAAAAAAAATTAAAAGATACACGTTTCAAAGTGGTAAACTAATAGTATTGATTTTCGCTGAGCATTAAAGCAAACTTTGTTCCGTTGTAAAAATAATAACGAGCACACGTAATCGACGAAAGAATTCAGTAGAAAACATAGATTTTTCCACAGGTATAATGCAATCGAATGAAATTTTCGAGAGCGGAAAAATTCGGTTGCATTTAGCATCAAATACATAGTAATCCTTGAATAAACGCCCTTTTCGATCGCAGTCCATTGAAAGTAATTTACAGCTCAATCACAATCGGCTACAATCACGGATGAAAAACGGATGAAATAATTCATATAAAGTCCACAATTGCACGCAGACAATGCAGATTCGAATTGAACAGTCACAAAAGTACAAAGAGTCCATGTCAAAACGAATCATTGTAAAATAATTATATCCATTTACTTTCTCTATGAACGGAATATTATAATTATTTATTACAAATGCCTAAATACTCGAATTTCGTTAATTTGTTAATCCTAAATATTTAAAATTTCATTAATCACAAAATTGGTGTCTCGTTGTTTTATAATTAAATAACAGGGCGCATTAAAAAAACGACGAACGTTATAGTGATTCCAATGGTGCTGTTATAGTCAACGTCTCCATACAATTATCAGGAAACCGGAAATACCTATGACACTTCCTTTAATAGAACGAGATAATCTTTCTGGCAGTTGGTAAATCGCGGCTTATACATTCTGCGCGTGGCTGCAACACACGTTGCATTGTTAATATCGTTGGAATCTATGTACGGGTGTATGTACATATATGTATACATATATGTGTACGTTCCTATATAATATACGAACGTGTACATACCTATATAATATATATGTACACACACGGTGCTGAGGTTTCTCGAGTGTTCACCTGTATACGTTTCATGTGACAAGTATATAAACATTACATATGTGTTATACGTATATTTACTCGGCTTTAAGACACGTATGTACGGGGGGCACACATATTGATCGTTCATGCATTCACATGTAATGTATGCACATTAACCGTACATAAGAAAGTTCAACGACCTTCATCTTACATAAATATTCATTAATGAATATTACCGACCGGTTTACGCCGCGAAATACTTAGCGTACGAGGGCAGCGTCAACTACTTGTTTTAATCTCGCATTACACATGATTGCAGTGCCTTTTTTTTCCTTCCTTCGCGAACCGTGCTTCGTTCTTTTTCGCAAAGCTGTAATTCGTTTTGGAAAATGTAGCTCCAACTACTTTGAAGCGAAACCGTGTTTGCGATGGATAATAAAAGAAACGTTTAAATGCAATGGCAAGGATGTCATCATTTGTAAAAATTCACATGCAACGTCAATTCATACAGTTTTGACTGAATATTCTTCTGTGATACATTTATTAATCTATCATAATTGTATTGCCCTTTTCTAAATATAAATTTCTTAATCTAAATTTTCTAAATATTTTTATGCCACACTTATTCATTTATTTTTCTTGTCTTCCGTTTCGAACGTTGCTTGTCATACTTTTTTGTGACATTCCAATACAAAATTTTACATTTTATACATTTCTAGAATTAACAAATACATTGACTTATTTTAGAATAAATTGTGAATTACCTTTATCTTCTAAGATGTGCGATTAATAAATACAACTGTTTTATCATGCAAAAGATTGTAGAACAGTTTTATAAATAATCTTGGAGAAATTCAAAAATTATTTTCGAGAAACTATCGCGTTGATGGTTGCTAGATCCACTAATTTGCATCTTCGAAATCCTAACAAATTTATATCACTTGAATAAATTGCAATGAAAATTACTTCATAAATATGCTGAAAGAATAACTCCATTCGTATGCAACATACGTAGTAATTTGCTGTACTCGTAGCTATTTGTTTGTAGCTGAGCCCAAAACTGGAGATAGCTATAACGATTTCCAGTTTTTACTACGTCGAAAGTACAGTACGTCGAAGAAGGCTTTAATCTTGGCGTCGAATCCAGTACAAATAATGTGCAAGCTCTTTCAATAATCGGAGACAGGAAACGTCTCATTACCGAGAAGTTGCTTTGAAAAGTGAAGTCACAACGCAGCTATTTGTTCGTCGAGTGAATGAAAGGAACTAGCATGTACAGGTGCAACTCTATCTCGTGTAGCATATTAACCTCTCCGATACGGCAGTGGACGTGTGGTTGAATGTTGTGTGTATGCATTTGATGGCTGTCGACTATAGTCAACGACCGGGCCCGAAGAGGTTAACTGCGAACCGATATTCCCGAATATCGTTGCCAATTGTCGAATGAATATTTAGCAGCTGTCTATAAATTCTTTGGCCAGGTCGGGTTTCAACGAACAGAGATTTGTCAGGCGACAAAAATATTTAATGCATAGACCGCTGGAATTCTGCTGGTGTATGGCCAATTGTTATTGTTCCGCGATGGAACAACCTTCGACAAGGAATTCATTCAACCTACGATACAAATCCATAAAATCCGCGATGCTGCTGCATCGGGAAATGCATTTTTTTTTTTCGTCGAAAATGCTCTTCGTTTCGCCAAAAACTAGTCCCAAGGAATCGTTTCGCGAAATAATATTTTTCAACGGTATAATCGCTTTTTTCGACCCGAATGCAAATTGATAAGAAATAGTCATGATTTTAATAGACATTTAGATAATTATCATTTGTTCGAAGTAAGTGTTGTGATCAATAGATTCGGGTGTACTGTAAAAAATAATTTTTGCAACGTAAGGTAACGAAGGTAAACGAAAATTTGAATAATTTTAATAGATCGATGAGAAAATGTGTACGAGAATGTTTCTAGGTGACAAGGAACGATAATTTTTATTTCATCCGAAAAATCAACAATAATTACAGAACGCACGGTTTTAATCACGAGAGGCGGCATTGCGAGAAACGGCCTCGCGATTACAAATACAATTGATTTGTTGGTTTATCAATTACTTATCATAATTGCCAAAATAAGTGAGTTATTTCGCGGCATTGAAAACAGACAACGGGCAGGAGCGATTTCGCCGGTGTATCGTGCCTCCATTTGACAAATATTCGTAATTCGCGCAGCGAAAAAGCAAATTTCCGTTCAATTTGGAATAGATTGCAATTTTCATGAACAGAATAAACAACGGGCGGGATCGAAGCAAATAAAATTTGAAAATGAAGCGAGATTCGAACGAAATGGAGTAATATACAACAAAACGACACACGGAGAATTCAATTACGCGCGTTGTCGACGTCATCAAACATCGGCGTTCGCGGAGAGCGTGTAGAGGCGAATGAAAATTCCTGAGTGTTAAACGCGACCGGTAAAACAACTTCGCTCGATAAATCAGTTTTAAATCCTAAGACGAAGTAATGACCTGAAACGCTCAGTCTAACAAGATAATACGAGTTCGCAGAACGATTAAACCTCCGGCGAGGCAAACATGTAGAGAGAAGAAGAGTTCCCCGAGATGTTTCATTTTAATCTGAGTTCCCGTACTGAATTGTTCTTCGGCGCCAGCTACATCTCTGCCATTCAGAGAGATACACGGACCCGGCCCTGCGAATTAGCGCCAACTTCTGACATACAGCGTGGATCGCCAAAGATTTTCACCGAAAATATCTCCGTCGTTTTTCGCGATACAGGAAATGTATTCGCGAAGGAAACGTTTCTCCCATAAGGCCGATTTTTACGATAAAAGAGATTATTCTTTTATCGTCGTATCTTCAGGAACTTCAAGGTAACTGTTAATTTTTCAAATGGGATGATCTAGTTTGATTGCTATTGTCTTACAGCGAATGAAAAAATTACAATTACAACTAAGTTTACTGTGTTGACCAAATGACTTTCGGAAGAGTCATTCTTCAATTGATTCACAGTCATATTTTATATTTTGATTTTCGACAGATAATTCGTGTGAAGGTCATTTGGAGGTCAACATATCATAAATAGACGAACTCGTTTGTTCATCGGCCATGGCATGTAATAATCTAAACATATTGTACAATTTAACCTCTTAGGCAGTATATGCCGCGGATGCAATCTCTCTGAACGACGCGCCATACACAATTGTATTATTAATTATTAAAGTAAATTGTTAAAGTCAATATACGTGTATCATATCTTTAAGAAAAATTATAATTTTATGATGAAACACTTCATTCCAATGTACTCGTGTAGACAACAGCATTATCCGTCACACATTGCAGTTCTCTACATTTACACATAATTCTTAACTTACACCTAAGAGGTTAACATGTTAAGCGCCACGCCGAATTTCTGTGCCGTTTCGTTCAAGCCACGATTAGCCGTCAGACGGGCCTTGCCAGGGCGCTCGCCGATAGACGAATCAGAGTATAAACAGTCGAGTAACGTAATGCGCTTAACGTGTTAAGC
>CM052093.1:12272252-12291892 GCA_028453745.1 Agapostemon virescens | reverse complement strand
GAGTTCTGCTTAACACGTTAAGCAGAACTCTCAAAATCTAGGCTAGCATATCAGGGGACTTCAGGAAGCTACCTTCTATCAACCCCATTTTTTCCATTTTCGCCATTGAACGCCCCGAAATTTCAAAGTCCCGCCACGGCTGCAATTCGATTCCGATCGAGCTGAAATTTGGCATACACTCTGACTGCGCGTCTAGAAACGTGTAGCCAAAATTACAAAAGAACCGGAGACCTAAAGATTTTTCGTGATTTTAAGAAGGGGGTTACCTTCAATATTTAGCAATATTTGCCAATATTTGGCAAATCTTTGAAGTCGTGCCCCGGCCAAACTATTAGAGCTATCGACATGGCTCAAACGCTGAAATCTTCCCCAAACCTTCCTCTTTAAGAAGAGCTCTTAAAGATGCTTATCTGAAATAACCTAACTCGATTGTACTAATTTCAATATACGCAAATTGAATTTTTTCAAGACTCCAGATTAAATCGTATAATGAAACCAGACGAAGGGGAACGAACGCATTTCATAGTTGTGGTAATACTCTTATGAGAGAGAATAATCTTCCATGTAAAGCTATCGAAACATTGTCTACTGTACTTCATGCGATTCGTATTTTCATTTCAAACATATATTCGGTAAAATATCTTTACTTCGATTACTCGTAAACATTCTAAATATTGAAACAATGCTCAGGAAATGTTTAGAGAATCAATATATATTTATACATTAAAATATTGCCTGCCTGGATCGTAATGGCTTGAACTAACAAATTTTATTGTCGTTTACGCGCAGCAGCTATAGTAAATTTAATCATTTATATATTTAAGCGTGGACGCGATCGGTATTAATGGAACATTGCTTTCACGTTATTCAAACAAGTTTTCCTACTAAATGTAACATCTGGTTTTGGGAATTGACTCCGGTAATGGAAATAAATACAACAAAAATAAACTTTATTAGAATAAGTTGAATAGTTAACGAATTAACACTTTTCATTTGTTTCGTTCGTCGCATGCATTGTAGAACTGAGCTTTCATCTTAAACCTATTTTACCGATAAACATTACTACATTATTACATAAACGTAATAAAAGAAAATACGATAAACATTTACAAAGAAATCGTCGCATCGAATCGATCGGTTGAAAGCACACTCTCTTATGAGCAGAATAAAAATCATGGAACAACGTGATCAACCAGAAAAACGATGAAAAACCAGAGCAAGAATAGTGTCGATAATAAAGAAAGCTCTGCTATCTTCTATTTCCGCCATTTCCCAAGCACATTGTAAGAAAAACTTTTATGAAGTTACGCCGGGGAAACGTTTTCACGGAAGGTGGAAGCCACTGTGCACGGTTTCAGCGCGCAGACAATTATGAACTAAATAAGTAAACATTACGTCTTCGTCAAAAGTTTCATCATCTCCCGTATGAAGAGGTATGCGTACAAGGTAACTAAGAAGGAAAGCATATATTCTGATGAGAAATTCTAACGCGTAAACTTCGAGAACATTCGTTTTTATACTGCACAATTTATGCTCATGACGTTAGTATAACTTTTCTCCCGCGTTAAACTATGCCACGGTAATCAGCGTTCTCGAATCGTCTTGACTAAAGTTGCCCAACTACTTAGGAGAGATGAGCCGTTCATTTGCCAAAGTAATTAAATCCTCAAAAAGCACAGCATCGAATTATTCTCGCCATGTTTTTTTGTGAAACTAAACTTCAAACGAATGATGCAAAATGATTTGTTAGAATGCCACTTTCGGGGTAGATCATTATCGTTGCGACGTTTATATAATTACGACAAATTCAATTAAGAAGCGAATGTGTAGAAACAATAAAAGAATTATTGTTACAATTATTCCAACAATTTATAAAGCTCGTAAGTTTTAAAATCTTCTCGTTCCTCATTCTGATAAATTAAAATATAAATATTTAAACCACTCGAGCTATCGAATAACAAATAAATAATTACAGAATAATAATTAGAGCTTAGATTAACACTATAGTCACGTAAAATTAGAAGATTTAGTATAATCATGCCATTACTTTCTTTTCTAGAAATCATTAATCTCCCTCATATTCTTCCAAAGTAAAAATTCAATAATTTCCCAAAGATTTCTTATTTTCTGCAATAGTATTGCAGCTTAAAATTAAAAATTAAAAACATACAATTTAATTATTATCGTTCGAAGAGTGTACAGAGGTCTAATCGTCAATTAAATACCAAAGACAAAAACTTAACTTAACTCTAATTAATTCTTGCATAGAATGTCATATGAATCTAAGTTGCTGGCTCTCCGAAAACCATACGGAGACGGAAATTAGAAGCCGATTGTTTTGATACGTCCTCTTTTTCCGTAATATTGTTGGAGTTCGACTAATTGGTAAAACATGATGCTCACTCTGTCAAGGATCCTCAGGAGATGATTCCTCGGCTAAAAGTGGAAGATCGTTAGCTGGAATTGAAGGAACAAAAAGGCGAGGGTAGGTTAGGTAATGTTAAGAGAAACAGGGGGTTGAAGACCAATACGTATTTAACTCACGTGCCTGCCTAAGCCCGGAAATCAATCGCTTCTCCCAAACGAATTCGACCAGCCATCGGACGATACCTATCTGACGAAAATCAAAACCTTCTATCGAATCGTTAGCCGCAAAATGGAAACAGACTTTTTCTTCTCTTCATGGGACGCGCGCCGGTGCATACCGTATTACTTCGCCGCGGACCTTTTCTCTGTTCTATTTTCTCTTTCATTTCAACCACGTAAACTTCTTTTCCGCTTTTTTCCCCCTCTTCTTTGCTTTTTGTTTTCTGTTTTTCTTTTCGTTTTTTTACACATGGAACAACCGTTCCATTGTTCCGTTCGCCGTTCACGCATTGTTACACTAAACTCCTTTAAACGCAACGAAATTGGAAATTCGCGACTCGGACATGTAATTAATTCTGGTACGAGCTTTTTTATTTTCTTGTTTCAATTTGGTTCGAACCTCGAATTTAAATGGAATCGTCCTGTTTGTAGAATTGTGCACTACATCCGCGTGTTTATTTTCTGTTTAATTGGAAGTCTCTGTACTGAGACCGTTTCGTTATGTTGTTTAAAGATACTTGTTTGTAAAGTATCAAAATTTATTGTCAGACTTGCGAGTCTTTGTGCATTCATGACACTTTTATGTATTTTTGGCGAACAATAACAGCATCATTATTCTTTTCTTATACGTTACTGATATATTACTGTACTATATTTTTTTAACCAAATTAACACACGTCGAATGCCATCATTTTCTCAAGAATGCAAAATTTGGCGTTTAAATAACTTTTAAATTTTCTAAAACATTTTTACATGATCTCCGCATCAACTACTATCACTTTATGGTTTCTAAAAATTATTTTTCAGAACTTTGAAATCTCAGTTCGAAGAATATTCATCCCCAGACAGTGGGACTATTCTTACAATTATTTAATTGATAATGTTTCTGATTATGTGTCGATGCAATACTATTTCTTACGTTTCTAATGTAACAATTATTCACTAAATATAATCGCCAGAGGCTAAGAAACGAATCGAAAATGTTTATACACTGGGTCAAACAAGACCCAGACACCATCGTCGACGGGTTGACCGGTCACTTCGCGTCTCTAATGAAATTCGAGACAACGAAACGATTTAAAAGATACCTGTAAGCTTCTACACATTAAAAATCTGTATGTTCCGCCTTTTCATCAAAAGCTAACATGAACGCGCTACCTCGTAAGTCATAGTTCCCCGGCGCGCAACGTTCTCTCACAAAATTCTATTCTTCCAGCATAACAGCAGGCACATTTGTCAATACTACAAGACGTATAACACCCCGGTATATTCTCGCTTTCCGGAGATATATACAGGGCAATATTCGCCGGCGGATCTCATCGACGTCCACGGCGCGCGTCGGAAGCAATCGAAAGGGTGTTGTAAAAAGGAGCCTCAGCGCGGCTCGATTATGATAGTAATTTTTCAGCAGGAAACCTATATGTCTCATCCGTCGTACTTCGGTAAACACTATGCCGATAGAGAATTCTCTGTGTATCGTCGTTCGGCGACTTGGTAGTCGGACAGATAGCAGTCTGTCTGCGTTCAGATCTGCATTCGGCCCCTGGGTTGCGCCCACGTTTGTCCGTGTGTAACGCAAATATGGCGTGCACACGGCCAGTGCACCCCCGTGCACTGCCGAATCCGGGGCATTAAAGTTAAGTCTGTATTTTATTGGACGCGCCTATAAATCAAAAGCTTCGGGCTAGTCAAATATTGGAAGCTTTGCATACGCCAATACGCGCGCCGGGGTGATGTACAAAATGCAGATACCTGCCTATCCGTTCACGTACACCTGATTGGCCGGCTTGTTCTCATAAGTACAAACATGCATCATGCATGCCGGGGCTATCTATCGATGTTTATCACGGCCGAATAAAAGCGGCGGCTGTTTGTTTTACGGATAATAATTAGTCCGGCCGGCCGCTTATTTGTGAGGCAAATTGCGAATTTTTAGTGCGTCCGTGCACGCGCCCGTACTCGTTGCCATTTCCATCGGCGTTAAAAGGCCGACGATGCGCACCCACGATCCGATCTATTGTATCGCTTCTGATTTACGAATTGTTTCTTGATCGCCGCCCGATGCGTCGCCGGTCCATTTTCCTCGATCGATGATCAACGGTTGTTTGCAGATTTCTCTTAGAGATAATACAAAATCGTTCGAAAAACGTTTATTCCATTTTGTGGCTGCCGTCGATTTAAAAATTGAAGCTTTCTATAAACATTTTAATCGACGAATTAACTACCACAGAAATGCCATAGTATCCTTATAACTTATTTAACGAAGTAACGATTCTAAGTTCAAAATGTACATTCGCTAAATTTTGTGTTGAGAATATATATGGCTGATAAAGGGTGTCCCAAAATTAAAGTAAGATTTGAATTTGCCGCCATTTTTGCAGTAAATTGTTGGCAACCCTGAAAAAAGAACAATTTGACGGCTGAGAGTTTAGGGTTAGTAAAAATGGAACGTTATACGATACAACAACGTGTTTTCATTATTGAACAATATTTAAAAAGTAATGAAAGTTTGGCGACCGCAGTTTGAAAATTTTATACAAAATATGGTCAAAATAGTGTTTTAACCTCGTCAACTGTGAAAAGATTAATTGAAAAAATCAGGGAGACTGGATCAGTTGGAGAAGCTAAACACACCGATCGTCCAAAAACAAGCCGTTCAAATGTCAATATCGAAGCAGTGCGTGAGAGTGTTAGTGAAAACCCAGGAACATCAATTCGGCGTAGTGGACAAGAATTGCAAATTCCAAGAAGTTCTCTACAGCGTATACTCACAAAAAATCTGTGTCTCCATGCTTACAAAATTCAATTAACACAACAACTGAAGCCTAATGACCACGAACAGCGAAGAGAGTTCGTGGAATGCATTATTGAACATCAACGAGTGGATACCGATTTTTCGAGCAAAATCATCCTAAGCGATGAAACACATTTTCACCTTGATGGCTTTGTTAATCGCCAAAATTGCCGTGTTTGGGATTCGGAGAACCCCCATGTGATTGTCGAACAACAAATGCACCCACAACGTGCCACTGTTTGGTGCGGATTTAGGGCTGGATGCATCATTGGACCATACTTTTTGGGAAATGAGGCTGGTCAAGCAGTAACTGTTACTGGTGCTCGATATCGCGACATGATAACACAGTTCTTTCCGCCGAAATTGGATGCTATTGATGTGGTCAATATGTGGTTTCAACAAGACGGTGCCACATGCCATACAGCCAGTGAAACAATTCAATTACTGCATGAGACATTTCCTGGTCGTGTACTCTCTCGTTTCGGTAATCAGAATTGGCCCCCTAGATCGTGTGATTTAACACCATTAGATTTCTTCTTATGGGGTTATTTGAAGCCAAAGGTCTATGTCAAGAAGCCCACAACCACCCGTGCATTACAAGAGGAAATTAAAAGCTGCATCAACGAAATTCAGCTACAATTATGCAGAAAGGTCAAGAAAAATTTCGACAAAAGAGTGCGTATGTGTGAGCAAAGCCACGGAGGCCATTTTCCCGATGTGTTATTCCATAAATAACCCTATCCTACGTACTTTATGATTCAATGAAAAAATAACAATCTAAAGACTAAATACTGTGTTTTCTATTTAATTTAAACCCTGCGTTAATTTTGGAACACCCTTTATAAGTGTCACTCATGTTTCCAAAATCGCAGCTTTCAACTCGATCGGTCGAATGGTTAACGAGCGTAGTGTATAAGTGCCGAAAACGTGATTTTACCGAATCAGTTTTCCATCGATACGCTTTTCCACTTTTTTATTCAATTTCAACTATGAAGAAGTCGACGTCGATATTCCTGTACTAAAATGGAGGTTAGGGATCGTCGTTCGCATTACAATCCCGAATAAAATGATTAAACGTTCTTAAATTCTAGTTTGAAATTGAAATTGCTGTTGTAGTCGAAAGACAATTATTAAACACTGGCCGTTAAGTGTCGCAGTTAAAAATGCGAATTCTGTGGTTCGAAGATTCGGTTACAGTTCGGTGTAAAAATATAGAAACGGTTTCGAACGATCGTGTTGCGTTTAATTTCATTGTTGCGCGTAATGGCGACGACCGCTGTAGTCGCTAAAGACACCGATGACAGAGGAAAAACGCAGGTAAGCATTACCATTGTCCGAAAGCA
Source organism: Agapostemon virescens (assembly GCA_028453745.1). Classification (NCBI taxonomy): domain Eukaryota; kingdom Metazoa; phylum Arthropoda; class Insecta; order Hymenoptera; family Halictidae; genus Agapostemon; species Agapostemon virescens. The sequence continues at coordinate 12,285,169 of CM052093.1, read as the reverse complement.
GTAAGACGTGCGGAACAATGAAAACGAACGGGGTGACAGTGGCGCATTCTTTCGTGTTTCGTTAAGCACGGGGAGAAGCCGCAGCATTAGAGATGCAATTATCGGGCGAAAAAGCTAACAATCGCATGGACGATTATTGCAACGAGTAAGCTCACTATTTTAAGTAGTTCACGGTTATCAAGTTTCTGTAAGTGGTCTTTATTTATTTTCACTTTTATTGTGCCGCTCCGCGTACAAGCGTTTCGCAATGGGACCAATGGAAATAGTTTCTAACTGTCCGAATTATGCAACTATTCTCCCGTTGTTGGCATATCTTCTTTTTTTGTCCCTAACGAGACGCGAGTCGCGTAATGAAATATATTAAAGTATTTGTTCTTTCATTTTTCGTTTCGAGAGGGGAAAAAATTGACATAGTCCGTGCGCCGCAGAACTGCGCCAGAAGTTTTGCATTCAATCCGAACGTGACTATTCAGAGAACTCTGGGCAAAGTTAACCGGCGGCAAACGAGTAGAGAACAAACACGACTGTAACTCGTGAACAAAGACAAATATGACATACATTAATGTGAACTTTCTTAATTGGTTCTTGTGCAATAGTCCTTGCTAATGAGAACTCGTGTAAACAATGCCGGTGAAAACTATCGGCCATGTCGCCTTAATCCAATTTTCACTCGTTCTCGTACACCATTCTTTCACGATTACTTTGTAATATCATCGTGATTTTATAGCTATCTCATAATTTTACTAAATTTTTTGAAAGATTAACGGTGCAAAGATTAGATTCTACTTGACCAATTAATATTTGGGAATTTGGAGGCTGAAAAAGCGATTCGTATAAAATCGCCAAAAAACATATGGGACTTTGTACAATTAATTAATTAAAACAACGGTTTCGAATTGATTCGACAAAATCGAAATTGTGTTAATACGTCGAAATAATTTCATTCAATGAATTAATCATATTTATTCTGGCCGGTAGACTGTCACTTTTAAAATTGTTATTAATATTCAACGTTGCGACAGGGTTAACGTGACTTGTGCCATTATAATATTTAAGTATGCATTTGGTTAAAGCGCCCGCGGGAATTATAGACTAGTTATTTATTGAAATGTCGAATGGTTATTGATATATTGGCATTTAATTTGCCGGAAGGAATTAACTCGAATTTATAAACCGCGAAATACGTGTTACGTGAAAGTACACGAAGCGCGGTCGCATAAACGCGAGGCGAAACTTTCAATAACCTGCCAAGAAACTAGTCGAGATATATTCATTAGACACAAATTAATGAGCTAAAATCCAGCTGCAATTTTCACATTTATTCATGCTTGTACAATTAACGCAACACAGAAATTATAATCAGCCTTGGGAAATCTTCCATTCATCGTTTCCCGCGTAACATCTACGTAGACGTTAATTAGCACGCGTGCATACATGTTAGGTTAAAACTCTTTTGCACCGCATTAATTTACTGTGGGCCGTTGAGTTCATTCGGGCTTGTTTCGTATTAAATGTTACAAATTGATAATACCATTCAACGCTAAAAACGGATCGTTTCAGCTGGCTAATTTATTCAAATTGATTCGTTAAACGTACGAAAACATATGCAACAAAACGATTTTGCACTATTCAACTTTAAACTATTTATTAACTTCAAGTTATTTGACAATTATTTGAAATGTCTCAAAATCAATCATTCACTAAAATAAAAGAAAATTGTTCAATTACAATTTTTCAATTACAATGTTTAATAAATATAAATTCGATTCTTGAAGTTCAATCGATGAAAATATAATCGAAAAAACGTAAAATTCAATTTCTTAAAAGTAATTCAATATTCATACTATTTTTTACATCCGTTAGAGCCTTTCTTATCGCACGCAACATTTTCTGTCATCCACTGGTTAATAGTTATACCACATTTTCATGGAAACAATCTCGTGTAGATCTTCACTATCGAAAATGAGTAAATTCCGATAATTCTGAGGGCAAAGAAAATCTTACGGTAACGATTTTAAAAGTGCAGTAATATTAAGGAAAATTATACGGAGTCGCCGTATGTGCGTTGATTGAAAGAGACGACGGTGCGCCATATAATTACGTACACCATGGCAGAGACCAACGTAGAATTAGGCGAAGGGGCTCGACGCGGTCGGCTTTGTCACGTACGTGTTACGGTAGAACGTACGTTTTGTCTGTCCCTTTCATCCGGTCAATCTTTCTCCCTCGGTTTCGCGATATTCTCGTTGCAGAAGATACGTCAGACCTCGACGGAGCTAGATAGAAAGTCAATTTGGCGTGATTCGAAGTAAGTCACGCGCGCAACGTTCATCTGGCTGCTTCCGGTTAAAACATCCGGTCGGCGGCCAGCCAGTTTGGGCAGTTTGTTGGTGAACAGGGATGCAATTTAATGTATAGCTTTACGCCACTGTGTTCGTACTACCTACGTGTGCGCTCGTGTCCATATATATATGTGTGCGTGTGTGTGTATGTGTGTGTCCGTGTAGAAACAGAGGCTGTTTCAGACGAGAAGCTTTTCTAGCTGGGGAACGTTTAGCGCATCCAATTTTTACCAGAGTCTACTACTTTCCTCTTTGTTTCCGCGTTCGCTAGCAGTCCTGCTATTTTGTTTAGCACGTTTATTAAGCGGCAATGCATGCATAATTCTGGCGAGAGCAGCATATTCATGCGGTGAAAACATAGTCTCTTCAATAAGCCCCGTTATGGGCACGATCGTTTTCAAATTCTTCTAATACATATTAATGCGGAATTTTATTTGGGAAAATAATAATGTGCTATAATAGGAAGGTAATGTATAATATAGAAAATTAAATGTAAAAGTTCCACGATAGTTAAGATAGTTGCTGTATTTTCGCGGTTCTCAACAGATCTTATAACGCAATCTTAAAATGTTCTCTCTGGGCTTGGTTTTAAAGAGGGAAGTTTATTTTTTAAGCGCTATTGAATTCGTTTCTTTTTTTTTTCAAAGACTCTTGTGTGTTACGTGCGGCTACCGTTGTCTTTTATTCGTAAAAAACACGGTGATTAGACGAGTGGTTCGAGTCTGACCACACGTTTGGTTATTCTACTGTCGTTGGCACACTTTTCATTCAAAGAGCTAAGTATTGCAGCTTAAAATTAAAAATTAAAAACTTTCGCTTGACCTATCGAATAACGAATAAATAATTACAAAATAATAATTAGAGCTTAGATTCACACTACAGTCATGTAAAATTAGAAGCTTTAGTATAATCATGCTATTACTTCCTTTTCTAGATATCATTAATCCCTCTCATGTTCTTCCGAAGTAGAAATTCAATAATTTCCCAAAGATTTCTTATTTTCTGCAATATCATTGCAGCTTAAAATTAAAAATTAAAAACCGTACAATTTAGTTACCGTATTATACCGTACTATTGAATTCATTTCTTTTTCTTTCAAAGACTCTTCTCTGTTACCTGCGGCTACCGTTGTCTTTTATTCGTAAAAAACACGGTGATTAGACGAGAGGTTCGAGTCTGACCACACGTTTGGTTATTCTACTGTCGTTGGCACACTTTTCATTCAAAGAGCTATAGCTTCGGGACATAGAAACGTGGATCAACTTCTGAGACGTCGTTTCGAAGAGGAGGCTTCCTTTAGTATTAGTGTTTAAGAACATACGTAAAAAAGATTTATTTAGCTCTGTAGAGCCGTATGAATCGAGATAAAATTTTAACAGTGTCCATTCGAATTTTAATTAATTAATATATCGCTCGAATGGAATAAGCGGTAGCACGTAAGAATTGAAAGACTTTTACAAGTTATAGAAACTATAGTGACCTTCGGAAAAATTAATTTTCAGCGGAAGTTTTAAAAGTTGTAAAAGTATCAAAAATTGATTTGTGTAGAATGTACACCAAAAACCCTACTTTAAATTTAAACCCAACGAATTTAAATTTAAAATATGTATTATATTTTTCAAATATTTATGAGTAAGTTTCAATGCAATGCAAACGTTTATGCAACATGTATTCGCTTAAATTGTTAGTTTCGATACAGCAAGCTGAATACACCGGTTCCGTCGAACGTAAAAATCACTATCGCATGGAATAAACTTTATTTTTTAACCTCCTAACCGGAACTGTGTTACCAAACACCGCAGAAATCATGTTCGATCCATTCCTCTCCTCTGTATATTCATTGCAGCTTTTCCCACGAGTTCCGTAAAACCTATTTCCATTACGTTCCTTACTTCAATAAGAAACACAATGTGAAGCGAAAAATTTACATACTTTTCGAACACACAAATAACACTTCAATTTCTTGCACAGCTTCATTTTTACCGTGCTATTTATACAGCAGGGGGAACGCATACTTGTCCGAAGTTATCAGAAAAAATGTTCTCCTCGGAAGAAAACAGTAGTTCGCCCAACTAAATTAATTTGAACTATTTGTTTTATCGTAAGACAAACTGGGTCAGTTTTGAAACAGCCTCCGGCTGTGTCTCGTCCTTGCACGGCACGATATACTATGTATTTGTAATACTACAACAATAATAACAAAGAATACAAACTACTGACCGTCCGCTCTGACAAAACAAACATGCCTAACGGGCTAGATATAATGTGAATTCATAAAGCAAAGTATACATCGCACTTAATGGACGGATCCATTATGGATGACCGCAAATATACAAGGGTATAGATGCGGTGAAAGATTTAACGATAACATTCGAATATTCTATCCGAGATTTTCTATGAAAGAAAAAATCGTGCATACAATTCACGGTGTTTGTCTAATAACTTTGCCTCTTTTTTTATACAGGCGCCGACTATACAGTTTGGCTATAGAATAATCCGATGTCTACAAATATCGAACGTTAAGTGGAAAATTCGTGTGGTAGCTTTCGATGGCTGTGTCTGAATGCAACTATGCACACACTGCGCCTGGATTAAAAGACATCTGCTCTGAAGCTCTACAATCAATATTTCTATATTAATTTTTTATCTGAACTAAGCCGTGACAGTGTTTCTTTAGCCACGTATTCATTGCATCCGGGATGAAATTTTGCATGGATATTAGCTTGAGAATAATGACCCCTCGATAACAAAATCTGAGAGATACGAAAGTGCAATAATACGTGTGTTGAATATGTGAATGATTGTTTAGATTGCATGAGAGTTAAGAATGAATGGTATAGATGGTGTTATGAGCGAGCGAGAGAGTGAGAGGCTAGTGCGTGTTTCAATGTTAAGTTCGAGGAGCGAGCAATGTGCGCCACCACGTGTCGTAGAGGGCGTTGATTATGTTAATTATGTAATGTGCGTTTATTAAATTTTTATGTTATATACGAAAGTCTAGTCGCATTATCCCACTTATCCACCACAGAATAATGTACAATAATAGTTGTACGTAAAACTGTAAAGTTTGTTTTTTAATTTTGAAAAATATGTTAAAAATAATCCTCGCGTCAATTTGGTAAGATGTAATTAATAACAGTGAACACTGTTTTAAGATGCAGATTTTGATGTTAATAATAATTTTTTTAAGTGTTCCCTTGCAATAGAATTCGAACGAAAAAATTCAGGAATTTAATAGCACTTCTAGAGTTAATGATAAATTTTTCTGTTTAATTTGGAGCAATATGAAGAAGACTTTAGTATTGAATGGTTCACGATTTATGTCGAACGTGCATCCTGCTCTTATATATGCAGGATTCATCTCGATATAGTAAACCGATTAAACTGACGACACTCTATGGTATTAAGACCTAATGAAAGGTAGCTAACAAAGCAGCTGTTATTGTTATCTGGTAATCACGATTGCTACTTTATGCCGTCGATACTGAATGCAAATTCGATCTACTATCCTTATCATCGCTGCATGAACTGGTTCTGACTAGTTACGGTTTTGCATTGTACTCGTGGAATATCCAATATCGCTTGGCAATTTGTAGAGATATTATAGCTAGATCTATGCACGAACCTGTTAATGTTTTCATTGTTAGAAATAAATAAATTTGTACAATGGTTTCGATTGTCCGTGGTACTACATGCTGCGAACAGTATGTTTCCATATTCGCATGAATCCAAGATGTACATGCATCGAAATTACGCTTCAAAATATATTTTGTCCATTCTTTAGATCGCACAAAAATGAAGTTTCAGTATTTTCGCAATAATTAAAAACTAGTTTTAATTGTAATTCTGAAACAAAATTAAAAATTACACTTACAAATATGTTTCGTCAATTTCGTAGATTACACAAGATTAAAATAATTAAAAACTAGTATTTGCAATTGTAAAAAAAAAATTAGAAATTACACTTGAAGATATATTTTGCCAATTTCTTAGATTAAATAAGAAAAAGTCCTATTTTCACAGGAACTAAGAACTAGTAAATATTTGTTTGTAAAACGAGAATAAAAATTAATTCATTTTAGCGTTTATTTCGTTTTTAAAAGAGTGAAGACTTTTTTTAGTGTGAGATACACATGCATTGTTATTCTTACAGTAAATTTTCTGTCATGGTATGTTTGTGTGTGTGTATACGCAAACCACCGGGAGCACATAAATTATTCGAAAGTGCATGTGAACAAAGTTTAACTAGAGATTCTACCACAACTTAACACACGGCATTACAACTGCAGTCAAACCATATGTCTAATGCGAAGTGAAATATAACGAAAAGGAGAAAATGTTAAAATATCAAACGCTATGTTATATTTAAACCCAGCGATAAAATTTGCAATGAGAGGTGAAAAGTGCCGAGAAAAATTGTCGAATTTATATGCTAAAATACAATTCGCATTTAATTTGGTTAGTTTGGTACGACAGATCTTGATTGTGAGTGTGCACCACTACAAAAAGTCTAAATCTACTTACCGATTAATTGAGATCCGGGTGGTTGATTAATACGGTGCAAAATTGTTCTCAACACAATACCGTCGGCGAGCTCCATTGAGTAAATTATTGTTTTCATAATACACACGCACGCGGAACACACGTTGCTGGAAAATTCCCCGTTGTAACTAGATTTTCAGAGTCGTGTGCATAACATACGTAAACGCCGAGCTGCTTCGTTACAATATTTAAGAGCCCCGGTGAAATCAAATACAAAGTTTCATGGAACGCTCTGCTTGATATTCGAAGTTCCGAAACGAGAAGCAGACGCTTGCAGCAATCAATGGATACACTTGCCTAGACATTTTTCAAGTACTATACACGATTCATTGAAATATTAACACTAAACTTACTGTGTGAAGTGCTGCTTCGTAGAAGCGACAGAATTCACGTATGTCATTTACGAATTTATTTAGATCACGTCAATATTGTTTCTCAGAAAATAGTCTTTGTTATTTCAGCAGTTTTAGAACAAAAATTTAGAATCGAACATTTAAGCGACAGCACCGGAATCATATTAAATAATTATTCAAGTTAAATTTACATTCTGAATGTGTAATTTATTAACTCATTTAAATAAATGGTACATAACCCCTGGTGACTTATTTAAATAAATGATTTATTATAGAGACTCTAAAATATCTATTTCATCAAAACATCCTTTAAAGAAGATTGTAATAGTAATGTTTCATTCTGTACTTAAGATTTTCACAGCAGCAAATATGTTGTTTGACGAATCGTAGAAGTTTGGATAGAGTTCCTCTAATAAGGAAAGACAGCTGTTAATTTTCATCTTCGCCTCACAGTTATTATTTTACAAAATAAATTGCTTCAATTTAGCCTAATTTTTAACGTATTAACATTTAATATACTGAAAATCTACGATATTAAATTCAAAAAGACTAGCATCAAATTTTTTGGCAACACTTATTAGGACCATAAAAATGTTTCCATTAACCTCATAGGGACGGCTGAATATGCGCAGGGCTATTTCCCTGAACGACAGAGTACATTGGAATAAAGTTTTTGATAACTAAATTATAATATTTTTTTAAAGATATAATGCATACACTTTAACTTTAATCATTTTTGTATGTAGTTTTATAATTTATTTTGAAGATTTATTAATATTTTAACTTTAATAGTTTTTCAATGAAATTTTATAATTTTTCTTAAATATGTGATGCATATACTGTAACTTTAACAATTTTGAAATGAAGATTTTGATAAGTAAATTATAATTTTTCTTAAATACGTGATGCATATACTTCAACATCAATAATTTTTTAACGAAATTGTATAATTTTTCTTCAAGATATGGTGCATATATTTTAACTGTAATAATTTACTTGTTGTTACTTTACTTGTTATTAAGTTGTTGCGTTACATTCGTTCGAAGTATTTGCCCAATTGTTCGCGAAATTTCTGTAGCTTCTGGACGATCCATCCAGAAGTTTCCAATCGTTGATGTTAAAAGGACTATTTGAAAGGTGGCTTCTAAATAATGCGAACCTGATTGAATTGTTGAAGCTGCAACAAATGAAGTCGCAGCAGGAGAGATGGCTTTCGCTGATCGGGGCAACAGTAAAGAATTCACCGGTATAAAGAGAATCCGTTTAATCGTCGTGTGTGACTTATTCAAATTCGATTCACGGAGCTATTAAAAGCTAGCAAGCGACGTCCTTGAGGGGAACTCGAACGCCGGAAGCGCGGACGGACTTCACTTTTTGGAAGTTGCGCCGCTGGTCCGGGGCCAAGCGCAGCCTCTTAATAATACATTTCTGTTGAACCGTTGCCAAGCCGATAATTTCGAACGCGACGATAGTTCACGAAAGATGCTGCTGCCATGTCAGGAGGAAACCCGTTCGGCGAGAAGTCCGCGAGAAAACGCCGGAACGTTCGACAACTATGACGTTTCAAATCGGAAGGGTATTCCGAATTTTTACGAATTATTCCGTAACATAATTTACCAATGAATGGAACAGCTTTATTATTAACCCTTAGCACTGGAATAACAACTTTGAGACACCGCTAAAAATTGTTATACCATTATTCGAAAGAATGCTCACATTATTCAATTTTAATTGTAGAAATCTATCTTCTAAATTTATTGTGTAGTGTCTTCTTTTCAGTCTTCTTATTTGACTCGATTTATCCAGGGTCTGTCTAACACATTAACTGCCCAACTGACGACCTCAAAAATTTCATACAATCAAATTAACCTTTGCACTCTTAAAAATTTTAATTCCTAACTCAAGACATCTTTCTGTCCTCGAATAATTCCATTGCAAGTGGTTCATTTCCTTTCGTGCATTTCAAATTCGTTACTGTTAATCGTACGGCAGCACATCAATTTTTACTAACTTCTTAGTTACAAACATTTGTAATGTACAAATTGTTTTGAATAACGTTACGAAATGTTACGAATGTTGTATATTATTCAATTGTTTAGAAATGTTTGCAATTTTCTATCATTACAATAAAAAAAAAAAACAAATTTAGGAAATAAGTGCTCAAATGGTAACTTTTGCTAATGCAAACATAACGCAGCATCCACATCACCAATAAGAAACCGTTTACATATTCAAGTTCAGGAATAGCAACAAATCCGAACCAACGTAAAACACAACGCGATGCAGAAGAATAAAAATAATATACATCTCGATTCGAAAATGTTACAAAATAATTTATAAAAAGCACGAAAATTTTAGATATTAATTAAACTATATTTGTCGTTGTTAAGAGGCGAATTTTATTTCAGCTGCGTCGAACGCTCCTGGAGTTTGTCGCGAACAGACGAAGCGGGATTTACAACCGCGCGAAATATGATATAAGTTTACGGATTCGAAGTCGCGTACGATTAAAGGAAATTAATAACATTTAATAGATTCTGTTCTATAGAGTTGCATTCTCGAAACGCCTACAACCGCGCTTAATTTTACGAATTCCACGAAGCAAGAAGAAAATCGATTTGAAAAAAATGAAATGAAAAATGAAAAACTAGGATACACTTTTAACAATGACAGAGCTTAGCATGCTTTTCGAGCCGGTTGTCCTCCTGCCGACGAAATCGCTGGAACTCGCCTGGCAATTTGAAGACGTGAGGCGTAAACCGAGCATGGCACGCATCGACATTCCACCTGCCGTTTCACCTACGCCGTGCATTCCCGAATTTTATTCCCAAATTCCCGGCGGAAAGGGAACAGAGCCGCCCCGCGCTTCGTCGCACCGGCTCGTATATTGACTTATTCCACTCACCCCGTATCAGTATTACCTGTGTTCGTTCGTTCCGGGGAAACGAAACGTCACACGATAAGTAGAAAGGATCGGGAACGACGCGCGGGGCGTGCTTTGTAATCGAACTTTCTGTCGGAGGAATTCAAATTCGATGGGAAAACAGGACACTCCGAGTCTAGTTTCAGTGAACGCGGTCAGAATTCGACGCGGCGACGATCGCGACCGCCCGGATCAAAAGAAAGTTTATGGAATCCCCGGGAAATATGCGGGTGAGGGATTATAGAACACTATGGGAGATACTGTCTGTTAATACCGGTGTGTATTACAGTCGGTGCAGCAAGTAGACTATGGATTTTATGCGCTTATTAATAGGTGAAATAATCTAAGCAAAAAGCAATAGGTGAAGTAAAACAAATTGCGAGAACAGATTACGAGAATCTAAGAATATTATTGTATTTTATAATTACGTATAATACACTGTTTTGAACTTATTAACACTTTGCTAACCGGCAATTATACACAGAAACTATGCCATGTCACCGGCTATTATTTTGTAATTGATTATGAAAGTAAAGTAAAACATTCTAAATAAACTCCAATAAATTTTATTTATACTGAATGAAATGAAATTAATCTTTGGACACATTTTTCTAAACACGACTAAACACGATGCGCAAAGCTTTTGCAATATTCTACATCGCCCTGGGATTCATAAATTGAAGTAGATAATGCAAGTGCAATGACGAGTTAACTCGTCATCGACCAACAACGTTAAAAAACTAAATTCATTTTTGTTTAGTATTTGTGCCTCTTTACGAGGTTAGAAAATGATTTTTGTGCACGAAGATTCATAGTCTAGTAGTAAGTTTTCGTTTTTTAAAATTGGACCAAACCTCATGATTTGTGTTGAGACGTTACTAGAATTAATATACTGTGCATAAACGATTGTTTTTCATTTGTCATTGATCGCAATGGCAAAACCATGCAGTTTTAATAAAAAAGGAATCCACCAGTTTGTAAAAAGTGTGGAGGATAATTGTTAAAAACGGTGGTGACTATACAGGGTGTTCCAAGTAATTTGAACACCTCAGCGAACTTGTATTAAGGTTAAGGGGCGTTGTTTCAAGTACCTGCTCTAGCTACCAGATATTAAGTACGTATTAAAAACTATTTCCTTAATATCTGCCTAACTATTACATTTAGGATATATCGAAGGCCAACAGATTTTTATTCTGAATTTTGTACTCCATCGTTTTGAGGTACAAAAAGAAGGCATTACATTTTAAAAGATAACCTAGAAATTTTGTACTTATCTCCACACACAGAAAAACACGTATCTTGTAAGATGTGTCCGTCCATAGAACTTAAATTTCACGTCTACAAATTTTCATGATGTGTATCGTTCAATCATTGTAGGAGGTGATCGCATTAGCTAACCTTCTAATTAAATGTAATCAGTTACAATTATTATAGTTGAATATTTGTATATACGTATAAATAAATAAATGCATACAGTGGCTCACAAAAGTATTCGGACACCCTTTACATCTAAATAACTTTTTTAAGATTGGCCTAAAACGTCTTAACTTGTCTTGAGCAATTAGTTGCATTAATTTAATAAATGACATGTGAAATGAATTTTGTAAATATTATAATTGGTATGAATTACATGACCAATAAAAATTAAGCTTTTTAAACATTTTTTATTTGAGCCAGGTACTGAAAATTTTAAAGACGCATCTGGTGATAATAAACATAATAAAATTGCGAAAATTTGCTAGGGTATGTGTGCGTGCAGTTTTGTATTTTAGTAGATCGAATGATCCCGATTCTAAATCGCCATCCGACAGTGCAGTTGCGTAAAGCCTTACAATCAAACGCTTGGCGTTGCATAGGAGGTGAGAATCGTCTCGCGTCAACGGCGTCTCATTGCATCGTCCATCGGGTGTTGCACACGTGTGCAGCGCCATGCTGAATGTTGCCTATACACGTGCAGTAATTTTCATCTGGCGCTTTCACGGCGTGTACGTGGAAGGGCCAAAACGCGCGGTTTCTGCGGCACCACGCGCCCCTCCTATATCATCGTTTAAAATAATATTGCGTCCAAAGGGGCATTCGCTGCTCTCATATCCGCCGCGACAAATCACCGTTGCTCGCTGTCTAGCGCCTACCATGATACCGTAGCTGGGAACCGAACACGGAATGCCAGAGGGATCGGTAGGAACGGGGTTGGGAATCGTGGTAAACCGGGCGCAGAGACAGAGAAAGGGAACGCTGGAACCGGGAATGAGAAAGCAAGCAACCAAGCAAACCCGCCCCGATGCGGAGATCGTGAGCCAAGCCAGGCACGAGATTCTGCCGCTATCGTTATTTATACTCGGCCGCTTATTGCTCGATTTGATTAATAATTTGCGAGCCGCGGCGCAGCCTCGCATCGCTCCGAAGAAACGAATATGTGCCTCGCACTAGGAATCTCGGATAAATAATCGCGCGGCTCATGGTTCCCGTAGTCGTGACTGCGGACGGTACGTCCTTGGAAACATGCCCCGGAAAAATACTGTGAACAGATACGTTTCGTTGTTATCACGTCCGGCGTTTCCTATTTCTTAAGCTGATGAAAGACGCGGACGTGGAATTCGAAACGGGCCGAATCAAATTTGTTCGATGTGATAACTCATGAGGAGGCACGCGGTATAGATTACTATGAACTTCCAGTTGTATTATTTTTTTTAGAGAACCGATTGCCGAATTTTCGAAGATTATATTCTGAGAATATATTCGTATGTATTAAAATAT
>CM052093.1:12224502-12272242 GCA_028453745.1 Agapostemon virescens | reverse complement strand
ACTTGAACATACTTGAATATACTGGTATGTATGAAAATACACTGTAATACAGTAGAATATACTCGTATGTATGAAAATACACTGTAATATACAAGAATATACTCAAATGTACTAAAATAAACTATAATATACTAGAATATATTCGTATGTATTAAAATACACTTGAATATACTCGAATATACTCGTGTGTATGAAAATACACTGTAATATACTAGAATATACCCGTATGCATTAAAATACACTTGAATATACTCGAATATACTCAAATGTACTAAAATAAACTATAATATACTAGAATATATTCGTATGTATTAAAATACGCTTGAATATACTCGAATATACTGGTACGTATGAAAATACACAGGAATATAGTAGAATATACTTGTATGTATTAAAATACACTTGAATATAATGGAATATACCGGAATATCCCAATCCTCTATCCCAAACTGCCATCCTTCGCCATTAATTTCAGCTCTTATACGTTTGAAAATGCATACAGGCGATGCATTCTTAATATCGTAAATATGCAAGCAAAGAACACGACTAATAGACATTCTAAGTCACCGTGTTCGTCGACGCGTGCTTAAAGCGCGTGTGCACGCGCTGCCTTTCGACGATTAATCAGTTTCGTACAATAAAATTGCATGGAACGTCTGCCACTCGGGTGTACCTATAGAATAATTTACAAACGATTACGTCAGTGTACTTGGAGGAGTTTCAGCTTTCCGTGGAGTTCGCCAAAAAATGTGATAACGACGTTCATAAGCTTATTGGATTATGGGTTCTTCTACGGTGCAAGATTTATGGGAACTGATATTAGTTTGGGAATATACAATCTGTAAATAACGGCTTTCCATAGATACGATCGTGACTCGTGTTCCTCGAAGGGAAAAGGATATCGGGCACAACTTCGTTAATCGCTGTCAGCGAGAGAATTATCAGGTAGGAACCCTTTCGAAGAAGAGACACGGCGAATGGTTGGGGGAGGGGTGGGGGGTTGGATACGAATGCGGTTATGATGTACGAGCTTACGATTTAGCTCTGAAATCAGATGGTTGTAGTTATACCGTATCTGAAAACGACGCGCATTGCCGAGACTAAAATTTATAGGTATGGGGGTGCCTTATTTGTGTCGTATAATTTAACTCGAAGATATGGAATTCCTATATCTTCGAATGGAATTGCTTTCTCTAGACACCGGTTCGAACAATCCGCGCTAACTATAACGAGGCCGCGTGCAGCGCCGTGAGATTTTGCGAGTTCTTCGAGCCCCGATCCTCCGTCAAACAATAATCGGCAAAATTGTTTGCGACAAGATCAACTATACATTGTCATTTACTACATCAACTATCGGATATTAAAAACGATTTCATCAAAGTCAAATTTTAATATTAACAGCACCAGCTAGAATGAAATATACAGTTAACAGAGAAATGTAAATGTTCTGCTTAGGTAATTTAAAATTTTTGGGAATATTTTTAAGCTACCAGAAAATTGGGGAATTCTATTATTATTTCCCTGCAAATAGTGATTCCAAATGAAAACTGATAACTTGTCAAATTATTTATTCGAAAGGTCTCGTAGAACAGAAATAAATGGAATTTGCGTTCTATATTAATACTTTGCTGATTGGCAATTTTACACAGAAACTATGCCATGTCACCGGCTATTATTTTGTAATTGATTATGGAAGTACAGTAAAACGTTCTAAATAAACTCCAATAAATTTTATTTATACTGAATAAAATGAAATTAATCTTTGGACATATTTTTATATAACTTTTAAAATATTGTGCAAAGCTTTTGCAATATTCTATATCGCCCTGGGTTTCATAAATGGAAATAGATAACTATTAATTATAATATAACTATTATATAATATTATAATAGAAACTATTTAAAGTACAGATAATAGTAATAATAAAATGAAAAGCTGTTAGTAAGTGAATACACTAGTGCAGTAACGGATAGACAATGGCATTCTACGTATTTATGAAGAAAATGAATAGGTAATATTTGAAATAGTGGAAATACTAAACCAATTTAAAAGTGTCGTATTATTTCCAACTCGTTAAAATCCTTAGAAGGAAGAAACAAATTTTCATTTGTCTGCCGCTCAGTATAATTGATGAATACAATTTTTCTTTTCTCGAGTGGGCAATTAGAAATATGATATGCGAGAGTATCGCGAATAATCGCGCAGTTCTATTTCAAATTCCACATGTAAAATAAGCAACACTATTATTCAAGCGAAAAACCGAGTGATTAACGGAGCCCGTGGCGATAATTCGAAGTGGTAAATATCAATACTAATGAGACGAACGCGTTGGTCGCGCGACGTTGATAAAGAACTGGCTCTGATGGACGTGGAGTGCATGAAATGTCGACGGGAAGAGGTCATGAAAAGTCAATCGATCTCGGCCAACGGTTCGGTAACACTCAAACCGTTGGCTAATTATACGAACAAATTATCGACAGGATTAAAGCAATTATTCGTCGCGCCTGATCGATGCGTGAAATTGGAATTACTTCGGCCTTCCGTGCAATTGTCCTGTCGCTCCCTAAAACCACATCCATCCCTCACCGACGGACTTTTCCGTGTGATGTCTTATTCATTCTGTTTCTGCATCGTCGCGGTGAACAAAGTATTCTCCCTTTCACACGTTACAACTCTACTAATGAGGGAACATATTCAGATGCGAAAACCCGATTTTGATGAAACTTATGAGAGCTTATAACTCTTTGAAAAATATTTGACACGCGTTTTCTTTTTATCGGCAACCATCCACTTTGAAGGGGTGAAAATAGCCCTCAATGTTGGGGGTCAAAACCATATTTTTTGGGATATCTAGGAAACCAGAGGTCGAAGAATTTGAATTCTTTTTTAAATTGTGTGTTTTTCAATAGAAAATGCAATCGCGCAAAAAAGATCACTATTTTAACCCCTTGGCATATTATAAAACATCAGACTCGTATTAAAAATTTTAAATAACGTCTAACGATTATAAATATTATACTTTTCTTTTTAGACGAAATCGAATTGTCGTTAATTTGTAATTAATATTTAAGCATTGAAGTAGATGCAGCAGTATAAAAGATATAAATTGTCTTTCCTCTGTTGTAACATTTTTAGCGACGAAGATGTTATAATAACTTTAGTTACGAAGAAAACAGTATTGCAAAAGGTCACCGCATAAAATTCTTTATCATTGAAAAATGCATTTGGAGAAAATATGCATTCCTTACATTTTCTTCAATATTATAGAACAGCAATGAGATTCAGTTTAATGTAAAATGTCAAGTTTCAGATTCCTGCACTTTGTGTGACGTTTTAAAATAGTGGGATGATGTGAAAAATTAATATTTCTTATTACAGAATATTAATGTTATTTTTATCGTGATGGACGAACATTCATTCCCACTTTTTATCATATTTTGAGCTTCCGATAAAATTGAGTTCACATATATCACACAGCCAAGGTTTAGTTTGTAAATTTTTTAATAACTTTTTTAAGATAGTGGAAACATGAATCACATGATTTCTGCGTCTTACGGTATCAATTTTATGTCACGAATTATAGAAATGATGTTATTAAACCTCACCATATAGTTTCAGGTAAAATGATAAATGCGTTTCCTCTTGAATCAATGTTTTTTTATTTCGAATATCGACAACCGTATTTTTTTTGTACACACGATACCATTTTTCCGTTTGAATTTAGGTACAAATAATTCTTTCAGTATTCACGTCAACAATTTTGATTGAAAATTTCTGTTCAGGGCGAACGACGTTCTGTTTTGTACGAGCGAACGTGTTTTGATTTTAGAGAACCTTTTGAAAGAAGTACGTGGCTCCATTGTTTCAGTGATGACAAAAACGACACCTCTTCGGAACTTCTTATAGTGACACTTTTATACGATGCCGCAGCAATAAAAAAGATATCGTACACAAAAATATAAAAAATTCACTGTTCATTTTAAAAAAAAGTTTGATTATTAATGATGGAACCATTGCCTTTAATTCCCTTGCGTTGAGTTTCTGCAGCTACACACGCATAATTTTCTCGAATACAACATAATACATTCAATTACACGGTAACACAGAATTCTTATAATTTCGTTCTAACATGGTTAGAAAATTGAGGTAACGTCGATGGAACTCTTTTATAAAATCACAAAAGGAGTTTCGGAAAAATACATCAGTACATTGTAGAAAATTTCAAAGAAGAAGCAACTAAACAAAAATAATAACTACTTGGAAAATCGAAGAATACAAGAGATGATACTGCGCGCAGCAGTTCACAAAGTTTGTCTTATAATTCTTCCGAAAGAAAAATCCTTTAACCGTACTTACAACTATAAAAATTAATCTGAAACTGTGATCACAGAATTTCACGAATTAGTATCTACTACCAAGAAAATTGTTTCTGAAATCTGAATAAAAATTTACGCTCAGTGACGCGTCATCGATACGCCAATCATACAAATGCGTACAGTTGACTATCATCGTCTAAAAATAGTATACATTCAACAAATTCCCGATTCAGTAGACACGTATCTCATGAAAGCCATGAAAGCAAAATTTCCTTCAGAATCTAGCTCTGAATTGGTTATCAGCCTTTATTATGATACTCGTTCTCCTAACTGCAATTTTCGTGGACACAAACTCGTCAGGCGACGATTAAAATTAATAGAATTGTTATCCCGAAAACCTACGTTATCCAATTTCAACGGGAACACATTTGCATGGTGCGACCATAATCGGGCATTTATAAGTCGGGAGCGCGGAGATTAATGCATTGAGTTATCGCCAATGTCGCGTGCGGTGCGTATTCCGCATTAGTCAGAACGTCGGACCTTTCAAGTAATTAAGCATCTCGGGTAATGACAACTAGGCGAACAGAACACGGCTGCTTTTGTTTATCGCTGGTTGGATCGCGTCTGCGAAAGCCCCTGGTAACGCGAGCGTGTACACCAGGTCTGCAAATATCAAACCGGAATTTGCCCATACGTGGCGCTAGCTGTCAACGTAATTACCATCAAACCGCGTCATTACCGCCATTTTCTTGTTTCAACATGGGATCAAGATTTTCGACTCACAACCATACAAGTTTTATACAACATCATAGTTTTTAATAGCGTTGAACGTGTCGAATTTTGTGCCGGGAAACTACGATTTGGGGACAGCATTGATTTTCTACCATTTGAAGGAAACTGCTGTGGAATTGCATTAAATGCTTGTCGAAGCTTACAGCAAGCTTACTCTTATTAAATCACAGTGCATTGAGTAGTTTAAAAGTGGCGATTTTGACGTGAGACACGAGTAACGTGGAAGACCACCGAAAAAGTTTGAAGACAGCGAATTGCAAGCATCGTTGGATGAGGATGATGCTCAAACGCAACAACAACACGTGTATCGATTAATTGTGACACGAGAAGCCGTCTTCATACGTTTGAAAGCCGTGGGAAAGATCCAGAAGATAGGAAAATGGAATCAAAGGCAACACAAAGTGATTTTGCTTCATAATAATGCATTATTGCACATACCAAACCGGTCAAAGGAACGATTGAGGTGTTTAGTTGGGAAATACTTTCGCGTACTCATCAGACTCAACTGTATCCGATTATTACTTATGTGCATCGATGAAAGACGACGACTGCAACTCGCTGTTGCAGCGCTTTATATCATACAAAAATGTACGAAAATAATTGGATGACCAATTTGTCTCAAAAGAAGAACAGTTTCTTTTGGCGTGCCTTTCACAAATTGTCAGAGAGCTGGAATCGCATTTTCATACGATACGCGTGTATTTTGTATTTTAAAAAATTCCGGTTTCATATTTACACGGCTGGTATATTGTTAAAACTGCCGCGCCGTTTCGATTAACCCGATAATCGAATTTGTTGTCATTAGCGAATATAGATCTGGCGCGAACGTTCGTTATTTTATTTCGCGTTGGCCATTGTTTTTTCCGTGGATTCTGTTTGCAGGGAAACGCGTCGCAGATTACTTTGGCCGACAGCTCGTCCGTAAAGCTCGAATAATAACAAAAATTATACGCGTTCTATTTTACACGGGGCCGTAACGCGAACGTATAGCTGCCATGATAAATGCCGTCGTCTCCTGTAACGAGAATGAACGTATCCGCGCTTATTAAGAGAAAAAACCGCGCGTGAAGTATGCCAATTATCTTTCACTGTGTTAAATCTCGCAGTTACCGCCGGCGCGCTGCCATATAGGAAACATTTTTATCGAACTTAGGTGAAGCGACGATCACACCGACAAACGAACGCGGATAGAATTCGCGACGCGCACGCGTTTGCGACAACGTGAGATTATTAAACCGGAATTCTTTTGTGCATTATACGCCGATCCATCTACACGCGCACCCACGTGTAATCGTTAAATTTGACTATGTATAAATGGATATTTTCTTTTGCATTTTGAAAGGCAATGCTTGTTGTCGTTATTTTCTATGTTTTAGTCTGAGCACATTGTATATTTCGATTTTGCACAGTTTTCGAGGCATAAGCTAATGTTAGTTGACACTAGAACTACTAAGCCTGCCATTTCGACTGGTCCCTAGTTTCTTCTTTCGCAATTATTGAAGTTGTAAAAATGTTTTCATCAGAAATTTTCGGATGTGCTTCTTTAATGACGTACACGTTACAATAAGAATTGTATGCAGTTTTAATAGATGCAGTTTTGTTATTATTACAAAACAATTTATATTAAACCGTATTTACTTACAGTTTTAAAAAAAGTAGTTAATTTAAGAAGGAGGAATTAGTTGTAGAAACATTGAACAATCTGAAAGACAATTATTCGTAAAAATTTTCTCGTTGCTTGGTCGTACTCTTTTTACGAATTATTTTATAAAACGGTAGAATTTTTATATGAATGAAGCAGTTAAAGTTAAAAAGGAGGAACTAATTGTTAAAGCTTTGAGTAACCTGAAAGACCGAATAACGATTCATAAAAATTTTTTCTCATTGTTTCGTGGGTGCTCTTTTTATGAATTACTTTATACAAAGGTGGCTTACGTACAATTATTTAGTTTTATTTACACTAACCAATTGTATTTCAAACATTCTGTTAACGTTCTTTTTATGATAGATACGTAAAATCAGAGGAATGGATTAAATTACAACCCAACCGTGCAAAAATTACAGTTTACAGAGAAAGTAAAGAGAGTTAATTAAGTTTCTATTGTGTCTGTTCATAGTTCCCTTTCAAAGAGACCCATAGCATATTCTCTTTTTTAACACAGCCCTTTTGTTCCGTATCTTTTTTAATATATAACCAGATAGTTCTGTTTTTTAACTCCACTAATTTGAAATATTTTCAGCTGAAATTTTAATGTAAAAGCTTTTTAAATTTTGGTTTCCCGTTTATAATGGTTTGGATATTTTAAAAGAAACATCGTCGAGCGTCGTACGGAATTGTTCAATATTTGTCAACTTTTTTACCAAATTCTACTAAAAATTCCATTGAATTCCATTGAATATAGTCCATAATTATAACAATATTTCTCGTATTATCTTTAAAAAATTAGAATTTTTCCAATGCTAGTTGTACGTTGATTGAAAGTTAGAATTGCACCATTATTTCTTGTTCCGAGTTTTAAAAGATAATGAAAGGAAACATTAAAATTAAATTACCATTATTTATATCTTTTTGGATAAATATAATGAAATAAAATTCCTCAATTAAACCGGAATAATTTGTATAAAGCGTCATTTGAACGATCGCATCCGTTAACTTAATTTTCCAATTAACTGATTCATTGAAAATCATGATGAATTGATGAAAAATGAAAAATAATATCGAAAATGATTAACTACCTAAGAAATAATATTTAACCCCGATAAAAGTAAAGCGAAAAAATTAGCTATAACATTTCACACTGTGTATCGATGCATTTCCATGTGCCTAATTAATAATTGCATACACGCCGCTGTGTAGTCGTTTAAAAAAAAATTGAATGCGAACGAAAAGCTTATTCGCCACTGTTCTCTTTTCCCCTCTTGACGCTTTCGAATCCAGAGAAACAGTAAAATACTGATTAAGCAGAAGAAGGCGAGGCTTTACTTTGCGCGCAATTAGAATCGGACCAATTGATCGGCAAAGCGTTCGCGCCGCGTCATAATTTTTGGGGCGTGCGTCCTGTCGAGCCCATATTCGTGCGATCTCTACAAATCAACGATCGTGTACGTGTTTTTGCGAGTTTATTTCGGATCAGAGATAGGAACCATTAGCCGCCCGCGGGCTTTCATTTCACGTGAAGTTAATCGAAAAGTATCGACCGCGGCCAAAATGAATAAAAATTCTTTAATGGATTTATCGTGTCTGCATCGCTTGGAATTAATAACTCGCGCATTGATAATACAAATGAGTATTTGCGTCAAACCTTTTTTTCTTTTTTTTTTTTAATGTTCCGATATTGAATCCGATGTCTCGTGTTTTTACTATCTGCCGGAGATATTGAATTTTGTTACGGGGCGACGGGCGATAATGCTCGGCGCTGCACGTTCATAAATATTTATGTCTAAATTTACGTTACACTTGCACTCGTTTTGTCGTATTCATATTTTACAATTAAAGGAATATTAAACACCGCGTCGAACGCGGCCGTACATTCGTTTCGCGGGTTGTCGCGGGAAGACACATTGAAATGCTTAAAAGAGATTAATTCGTCGTTTAATTGTCCCGCAATTAAACGATACACACGGAAAATCAAACAGCTTCTTCTTTCCGCCGGTATTTTCGTTTCGTGAATATTACAATAATCAACGGCCTTGCGGCGCGGTGATGTAAAGCTTGCATTATGCTTTATTAAGGTTTAATGCGCAAACCTGTATATCTATATATTTTGACTCGAGTACAAACCCCTGTAGACAGATACACGATATATCACTGAACACAGTACATATATATCGCATATATATATAAGTCATGGTTAATGTACCGTGTGAACATTATGCCTATACGTTGTCCTGCGCTATAGCCACAGTATTACTAGATAAAGCAGAGCTTGATGTTATTTATTTTATAATGAACGTTATCTTAACCGGAACGTGAAAACATACTGCCAGTTAAAAGTCAGCCACGTTCCTAACAACAATTCCAAAATTTCACTCAATTATGGATATCGTCAACCTGTTCTTAGTGCTAATTGAAGCTGATTATTACACGATCGATCGTTACGTATTGGTATACATGATTATTAACTGCAAGATTACTCCGAATATATAGACAATTTAGTAGACGCGTACCAATGCATGTGTAAAATAAACATATTCTATATTTAATTATGTTCTAGTTCCTCTAAGTGCAAAGGACAGGAGGTTAGGTAGACATGTTCTATGTTAAAATTGTTCTGTAACAGTAAAGGTGACAAATTAAATATTATTCTCTAATAGTAAAAGTGGCAAATTTAAAATGTTCTTTATTGTATTTTATTTTATATTACAAAGAACTAGAGACGAATGAAAAATATATTATATATTAAATGTATTCTTTATAAATATTTTATAATAGTAACTGCATCGTTTTAAGACACGTTCGTTTAATTTCCGAATTTTAGCCTCTACGAGTTTCACTACTGAAAAATTGATATATTTACAACATATGGAAATCTTCAAAAAATTATAAAATACAAATCATTAATTTAATGCAGTATTATATTATATATTATATATATTATTATATATTGGTGACAATATTGATAAAATAAGAAGTTCTCCTTCTAACTCTTTTACGTTTTTCAGAAATAATTGAGTAAAAGATTTTTCCATGATTGTTATTCATTTTTCTCATACACTTTGATCCAACGTATTATATTCTTTAATAATTTTAAATATAGTACAGCATAAACCATTCCCAGTAAATTCCCTAATGCAATTTTATGTTATGACAAAAGGAAAATATATAAAACTTTTATAAAAATGCCAAGATTTAATTTATTTGGATTATTTGCAGTTTTCATTACAAAGTGTAACAAAGAAGTCTATTGTATCGATTCCTATAAAGGCAATCCTATAATTTCAATAATTGCAAAATAGAAAATCTGGAAAGGGCCATTTGATCCACTACGATAAGTGTAGTGTTAAAAAAAAATTTTATTTCGAAATTCCGCCTCCTTTCCGCCATACGAGTCCTGAAACAAAATTACACCATAAGATCACTTTTTCCTTATCGAATAATTTATGTAAATTTTTTCATAAAACATTTAATTTCTCCAGACGATGGAAACGTACTGTGTAAACGAGCGAATCTCAAGGAACCATAAACGCGTCAGTCTTACAATTAATCACTTGTCGATGCGAATCAGAAATGACCCCTGCGCAGGGCCGTGGCTCCCGGTAGTCGAAGGGTCAATGATTTCCGAGGAATCAAGCGATACCGAGTAGCCGCCTTAATCATCGGAAACATTGACTCCGCCAAGAAATGACAAGTCCGTCATTGGCCGGAGTTCGCGCGACCGATGGATCGCGGGTCATCGTGATTGGATATCGACATCTCGGGAAACATACCACCTGTCAGACGCATAAGTCACCCGGCACCTCGACAACGGTAATAGATGCAACCTCCTTGCAGTCACGTCATTCGAAAATTAATTACAGTTGGTCGCGAGGTCGTAAAGAACAAGGCCTGAATAATTAACGTAACCGTTCTATCGCACCCGGAGCTAATTATAGGCCCTTCCTTTTCTATTCGCTTGATTAGCATATTCGTTAATTATCGGGCCTCCGCCGGTCCGTGAGCTTGCGTGCGCTAATATTCGCGTGAACGTGCGTGTCGTAGATTGCACGAGTATGTTGGTATACTACGCTCTAGGTTACAACCCTCTCCCGGCAAGATATGCGACGCGTAAAGTGACGCTCAAGTTTCCACATTTACGAAGACGACTGTCATACGATCTTTCATAGTACTTTCGTACCGATTAAGACCCATGCAATCATTACTACAGACGACACGCTTCCGAACTATCGTGGCAAATACTTTTAATCACTGTACCGTAAAGAAGCTTAACCCCTATTGCACTCCAAGCAATTTTAATTCCCAACTCGAGACATTTTTTGTCTTAGAATAATTCCATTGTAAGTGCAACACTTAAATTTTGACTGATTTTTAAAATACAAACATTGTAATGTAAATATTTTTTTTAATAATAGTGTGACAATTTTTAGCGTCGCCTCAGAGGAGCCATTAGAGTGATAAGGGTTAAAACATTTTAGTAATAGATCTATCAGAGTGGATCGAATTACGCTTTTCAGCTTTTTGATTGAAGTCATAAAATTACCATTCTAGGTTTATCAATTTTCTATAGATAAATTTCAGTATATAATTGAATAAATACATCTACTGAATGCATTTTTACGAAGGTAGTTTTACAACTTCAATCATTATGAAATAAAATACACTCTTTGACTTTAACCTTTTCACTTCGAGCGGCGGAATTTCAAATAAAACTGTGTGCGTAAACTTCAATTATAAATTTTAAGCGAAAAAAGTAATTAATAAATATTCTTGGGCATTTGTAGAAAAGATTTCGTGAAAACTAATTTTTGTTAATCTTGAAGAAACTAAAATTTAGTTTTCACGAAATCTTTTCTACAAATACCCAAGAATATTTATTAATCTTTTTTTTTCACTTAAAATTTATAATTGATGTTTACGCACACAGTTTTATTTGAAATTGGTCGCTGTACGAATACTTTCCACACCGACTGTATATATTTAGAAGATTCAGTTCGCGATTCTGATCACGAGTCTGACTCGTTGCTGCAGGACGAGGAGTTAACGGGAGTGCTAAGGGTTCAGAAATGGAAGAAAGCTGTCAAACGATGTAGAGGGCACAACGATATGTAATCGTCAGGGCTTAAGCGCATCGCGCAATAAGAAACCGCATGAACCGTCGGACGAACCCTAATGGGTGTTCACGAAAATTCATTTGTAGAGGGGAAGGGGGTCGGGAAGAGGGGTTGAGCGGAAAGACCAGGTTTACGCGTATTCAAACGTTTATCGTGCCATGTCGAGCGGAGCACGCAATCCCAGCGTTACACCTACTGTCGTGCTCGCGGAGGTAGGAGTACTACTGAATTCCTGTAATCCCCCATGATCGTACTTGCAAGTGCGAGCTTCCGAAAGTTCGGATCGTGAAATCGGTTTCGATGCTACAGGTTGCGTTTCAATGGCTCCGAAAGGTATCCGAGAGAGGTGGTCGCCGTCATTTTCCCGAGAACGCTCGAAACTCCTCGAGCCGAGACTCGCTAACCTATTAACGTAAATAAACAGTTACTATTTCATCGGGCAACGGCGAATCCCGTTTTTCTCGGAACTTGTCTCTCTCTCTCTCTCTCTCTCTCTCTCTCTCTGTTGATGATACCTCTCGAGCATTTTCTCGGACATTCTGGCCGCGACAGATGATAAATACAAGACAAAACAAAAACAACGAGTTTTAACTAGAAATTTGCGTCATACAGTTCTTACTTTCTAGGAATTCGGATAAAAGTCGTGTTCGACGTTTAGCAAGCATTCTACCTAGCTTCAATGTGAGGTCGAAAATCACACTGATAACGATCGTTGAATTTTAATATTTAACTGAATGATTTTTAATTTTGCTGATGAATTTCAATTTGAGAGAATCTAGTGCGAGAATATGTATACATTTTCGATGGTGTATCGGAATTAGGCAATTTAGCGAACGGGGTAAATGATATTGTTATTTGATGCAGATCAGTTAATGTTATAATACTGATTAGCATTTCGTCAACTGAGCTATGTTTACAAGCATTTGCAACAGTTAACTCTCGAATGGGGACTATTTAAAGCAATTTTTACGTAATTGTACTCGTGTCCAAGAAACAACTCAAAATAGAATTTTCACGCGGACGAATAGTAGTTAAAAATTCTATTTGCATAATAGAAAACGAATCACGTAGAATAAAAATATTATAAGTCTACAGAAATGCATTGATTTCGCAATAAAAATGATCTCGCAAGTGGAGAAATAATTTCCCTGAGTATTCGAGTTGTGTTTTCCATGTGATCGTAGATATTTGGTAATCGGTCGCGAAATGGCAATTCTGATTTGGTGGAAAATAGACGAAGGGTAGGTAGAAGGGAAGTGGAGCACAGGAAAGACGTCCTAACGACGACGGTGGTGCCTGTTAACGAATAAAGGAGAGCGAGGATATCGTGTCGCTGCGAGCCTACAGCCAATAGTTTCGCCGAGCTTTCACCGATAAATGAGCAATAATGGTGGCGTGTTGGGGTAATGGTTCCGTTTAACGCCCTTCGCTCGTTCGTCCGAGTATCGCTGCCTCGGGACTAACGGCAGCCAGCCAGGAAAATATGCTAGCTGTATCGGTGTATCAGCGCCACGGTCTATCGCACGAAAGCGGCAACCTGTTATGTGTAGAATCTCGTGGCTAATGAAAACCTTGCCCCCCTGACAACGACTGATTCTTCTATTTCAGAAAATTAACACCAGCTTGTACATCGATGATGATTTTCGCAAAACAATGCTCCCAGGCATCCTTATTTTTTCACAGACTCTTAACCCTTAGTATTCGAATGACTAAAAATACCTCTGAAAATTGCCGCGCTACTATTTAACCCTTAGCACTCCAATGGCGCCTCTGCGATGACACGAAAAATTGTAATACTATTATTTAAAACAAGTTTTACATGACAACGACTGATTCTTCTATTTCAGAAAATTAACATCAGCTTGTACATCGATGATGATTTTCGCAAAACAATGCTCCCAGGCATCCTTATTTTTACACAGAGTCTTAACCCTTAGTAGTCGAATGGCTAAAAATACCCTTAGTACTCCAATGGCGCCTTTGAGATGACACTAAAAATTGTCATACTATTATATAAATAATTTTTACATGACTATGTTTGAATTTTCGAAGTCGTTATACGCATAAACTTTATATGCACGCAAGGAAACTAGTCGTGTGTTAGAGAATTATTCTAGATCAACAAATGTTTCGATTTTAGAATTAAAATTGATTGAAATGCAGAGGGTTAACCACCCCTTGTTATATTGTATCGAGTCGAAATCGTGATGAAAGTTTTAAACAAAGTCCAACACCAATATCTAACTGACAGTGAACGCAGAGTGAGAATTGTGTAAATATCCTCAAACTAATTGTTATAACTAATTATTTCCAGATTCAGGAAATGAACTTTCTTTTATGTGATTTTTGTTGAGAAAATTCGAAGGTGCGAATAGCAGTAGAATATAAAATGATCACCCTCATCTTCAAAGAGAACAGATTTATAAAAGCCAAAGATAGCTCGAAATTTGTGAAACAGTAATATATTGTGAATTGTTTTAAAAAATTTAGTAGTCTTTGCAGCCTTTGCACTCGGTCCACAGAATGTTCGCGTGCACCGTTTACAATATTTACCTTTGTCGTAGCGGCAACTGGTGTGATATCTTTTTTTAATTACCCGTTTTTCGTAATGTTTTTACGGTCGGCAGCGCAGCTGTAATATTCAGACCATTATTTTCTAGCGGCGAAAACTTACCGCATAATTTGTTGCATGCTTATTAATGAACTTTGCAATTCACTTTCCCGCGTTACACGACCTCTGACAATGTTCGCCGTAAAAATGTAATTCATTACGCGACCATACAGCGTCCCGCGGTACATCTAACACTTGTTTGACTGCATTTTCTTTTGCTTCGTCAGCGCATACGGTAACATTACTAAAATACGAATAAATTTCAATATCACGTTCGAAATTCTGTAACCGTATACAGCCGTACGCAGAAAATATTAAATTCCTCTCGCACTGACACTGACAAGAAACACGCGAAACGTATGTTCCCCGTGTACGTTCGAAATTACGGTAAACGCAAAATATTTTTCTAGGCCAACATTTGACAAAGCGTGTCGATTATTTCCGTCAGAAACAGCAACTTTCTGAAGCTGGAATGAAAACGGTCCATAGTTTTGGGAAATGTGTTCCTTTTGTTTCTATGCCCACCATCGCTTTTTTCTTTCTTTAACATTAAACCTACCACAGCGGGTCGAATGACCTTTTTCAGATTGTTTATTTTACAATTATTGAAGTTACAAAATTGCCTTCATAGAAATCGATTCAATAGATATTTTTGTTCAGTTATACTTTGTTATGAAAATCGCAAATAATCCAAAGAAATTAAATCTTGACATTTTAATAACAAAATATATGTGTCCATAATTATGAAAGTGGTCCAAGTCATATATTCCTTGTTTCGAGATATTTGATGAATTGCATTTGAATAGATTAAAAAATATTTTTATATTATGCAACATTTTAATTTAGGATTTTATTAATCTTGATTAATGGCAACTTATTATGAATATGAAATTTCGTGTGAATTGACTTAGATCATTTTCAAAACTAACTGAATGTCCTATAAATGACTTAAAGCAGTAAAAAACTACGAGTGTAGTTCAAGAACGTGCCAAAGAGGACCACGTGCTATTTTAAGATTATGTTTATATAATTTCTTTAAATTTTTTACTTAGACCACTTTCATAATTCACACTAAATGAATTCCATACAATGTTAAAATTACAACCACCATCTAATGGTTCATTTTTGACAATATCGCAAAAATTACATTAAATTAATTTAGTTTAAAATAATGTGGTGTGAAATAACTGATAAACTCATTTCTTTTTAATTTTAACTTAGACCACTTTCATAATTATGGGCTCATATAGCAGCAACCAATTTTAGCGCTCGTTAGATTTAGTGTTAATTTTACGAATCTGTAAGAATGCGTTTGCTGTTCGAGAATTGATCTAGGATAAAGAAAGAAAGTAATTTTCTTTCGCTTTTGTTTATAACCATTGATGTATAAAAATTGCAGTCTAGTTACAAGAGACAGCACCGAATCTTATTTGCATTTTCTATTCGAAGCCTGTTTGCCTGTAATAACCCCATTCTCTGAATTGTTACAACAGAGTACCGTTCATCTATTTTACAGCATCGAGTTCTGCAGTTAATATTTCAATTTTTCTTTCCTGTCAGTTGTGTACCTAATTTAGAGTTAGGTATTAATGATTTCCGAGACAATTCCGTATATTCACTGTTTCACAGACCAGGAGGGTGGCGGACTATTTTTCGTATTTCACTTGTGACTTGCACGGTATTCCATCCGCTAATATCCAAGCGTCTAAGTAAATATGAAAATGTCTCCTGCATTGGAGTTCCACCGCGAATGTAATTTCCTCCATTCGCGCGGATCCTCGCTACCGCAACTACGTGCTCCGGTTTGACGCTGTGCTATAAAGTTTTTGTCACTGTCTACAAAATGGCAGTGAGAAACGAGCATACCTGTCGCGCCCGGCTAAAAGGCAGATTAAACGTTCCTCCGTCGGGTTGATCCGAAGATCGATCTGTCTCTCCCATCTTTTTACTTTTACATCTTTTCTATGCCTCCCATAAATTATTCTTTTCAAAGTATCCCTTAGTTGACGCCATTAAAAATGCGCTATCAACATTTCCCATGTTACAACGAACGAACCAGCTATTCGGATCGCCTCCTTCAGCCGGGACACCCCATAAATATCGCTTTCTGCGTATTCTAGATGAAAAATGTGAATAAAATATTATTAATTGTATAATTTCCTACGTGTATCTCGTTTTGCTGTACCGTTTAACCGTAGCAGGTCTGTAAATATTAAACCGGAATTGGTCCATAGGTGGCGCTAGCTGTCAATGTAGTTACCGTCAAACTGCGTCATTAGTGCCATTTTCTTGTTTCGACATGTGATCAAGATTTTCAACTCAACCACACAAGTTTCAGACAACAGCATAGCTTTTAATAGCGTTGAACATGTCGAATTTTGTGCCTGGAAACGATGATTTCCGAACAGCATTGATTTTCTATCATTTGAAGAAAACTGCTGCGGAATCGCATTAAATGCTTGTCGAAGCTTGCGGCAGGCGTGCTCTTGGTAAATCACGGTGCTTTGAGTGGTTTAAAAGCTTCGAAAGTGGCGATTTTGACGTGAGACACGAGGAACGTGGAAGACCACCGAAAAAGTTTGAAGACAGCGAATTGCAAGCATCGTTGGATGAGGATGATGCTCAAACGCAACAACAACACGCGGATCAATTAATTGTGACACGAAAAGCCGTCTCCATAAAAATGGAATTAAAGACTTATTTGCATCGATGAAAGACGCACTTGCTGAGCAGCGTTTCACATCATACAAAAATGTACGAAAATGGCTGTATGGTTGATTTTCATCAAAAGAAGAACAGTTTCTGTTGGCATGGCATCCACAAATTGTCAGAGAGCTGGGAAATGTTTTGCATAATTTCCATACAATAAACATTTCGAGTATGAACATTAGAATTACCGAACAATAAATTCAATGATGTATATTGCTCTGTAATACAGACGAGACTGTACCTATTGAAATTATATACAATTTTTATTGTAACATGTGCTTCATTGAATATTGAAAATTTCTGATATGAACATGTATTTTCTATAATAAGATTCCGGTTTCATATTTATATACCTGATACATCGATCTGCCGGTATAGTGTTCAGCGCACACGTGCAACGGGAATGTGCAACTAAAGGGGCAGCCAGCGATGGCCCTTGGTTCCGCGCTCGTGCGAAAAGGAAAAAAGGGAAAATCGTGCATCACCGGTGCGCCGAAATCGTCCTTTTGCGACGCCTTGTCAACCAATCAAAGCTGTCCGACGATTCCGTTGCAAAGTGGATCGCGTGATCGCGAAACCTCTCGACACATGCGTCTGTGTGTCTCCCTCTGTGTACGTGTATCCGAGCTCTTTTTCTATTTCGCGAGCCCTCCTCAGATATCACGAATCCTTGAATTTAAACTACGCGATTGGATTACTGCACGAAATCGAAGGATCACACCCCACCGCTATAACTACGGCCAACTCAAAAACGATTTGCACGCGAAATCTGTCGTGAAATCCAACTCGCGGTGTCGCTTTTCGCTTTTCGCTCGACGCCGATACTATTTCCGTGGCTCGCTTTGCCGACGTTCAGGTGTCCTCCCCGAAAAAAAAAAATTCGATCGCTGCCTCCAATTTGCACGATTCGATGTCCTTTTCGTATTTCATTATAATTCCTCGGGCCGGTGGTTTTTGTTATTCCCATCACCTGGAAACGCATCTCCTTTCGCCGCATCGATACCCTTGTGCGCCTAAATATTTCGCCCATAATGCCCGCCATTTTATTTTCCGCGCCAGAAATATTATCTTCGGTTCGCGTTGCAGTCCGCCGCACTGAAATCGCGAGGCGCTTTGTAGTTTCCGACTTCGGTGCAACGAGATAAAAGATAATCTTTGTTTAAATTAATGAGTACGGCGATGTGTCCACTGGATGTTTCTCGTTTCGGGAAGAAGCTTAAGCATTAATTTTAATATTCATTGCTGCCGTTCAGCTGAAAATGCAAGAGCTCGTCGACCGGGTTCAGAGGTTTTCCTTTGCCTGCGAAGAAACGTTCGAGTTTTAAATTTTTGTTAAATGTCGACTGCTATATACTGGAACGACGTTTAAACTTTGAATTCCATTCCGAATGAATATGGTCGTCGTATGTCGCGCAAAAGAGAAATTCACCCATTTATTATTTTTATCTATTTTAATAGAAAGCTTATCTATTTCTGGCTGCGTCGTGAGGTGTATCTTTCTATACGCCAATAATCAACACTTTCTATGGTATTCAACGATATTGAATTTTTATTTTCATTTAAATTGGTTGAGAAAAATGTTAAAGCATCTTTAAGAGGATTTAAGGGTAAAAGTAGTTTGTTTCCAGTATGAACATTAGAATTACCGAACAATAAATTCAATGATGTATATTGCTCATTAATAAAGACGAGACTGCACCTATTCAAATTTTATACAATTTTTATCATAACATGTGCTTTATTAAATATTGAAAATTTCTGGTATGAACATTTTTATAACTTCAGTAACCGCAAAAGAGAAAATGAAGAACTAGTAATTTTTACTAGTTCGATAGTTCTAATGTTAAACAAAAGTGAAAAATGTTAATAATGACAAGGTTGCAATTATTCAAAGTTTGTATAAGGTAAATGTTAATACATATTTCAATAAAAAAGTTTATATAAAAATTTTGCCTGAGAACATTCTAATAATCTCAGCAACTGTCAAATGAGAAGTCAGTAACGAGTAATTTCGACCCGTCCCGTAGTTCCAGTGTTAATTATATTAATACTTGCCGATTCGCCGTTATTTTTGTCACAGTGTGGCCATTTATTTCCGGCATGGTTCTCGCATTCCCGATGAAGGAGTGTGAAACAAGACCAGATTACAGAACGAGGACGGTCCTCTATAATTCGCGGCGAGGCAAAGTGTTGGTGTTACTAATTAGTGGCATTAATATCGCCCCTGTCGGTATAAAGACGAAGTAATTTGAATAACAAGTTGCCGTTGGAAACATTATCGAATTCCGTGTACGTCCGGAACAATGGAGAATTATAGAGGCGGCCGGCAAATAAAATGTTCCCGATGCTAAATGAATTGAAGAACTATTTATGGAATAACTGAACAATTTAATTCCGAGCAGAGCTCGACTTCCAGCACACGGTGTAGTCACTCAACAATAGATTTGCGGTGGGATTTGTGTTTGAAATTTCCAGTGTCCCGAAGTGTTCCCCCTTCGTTCTACCGTGAAATAAGTCTGGGAGTTGGAAGCCCGTGGCTGACTATTTGCACTTACCAACTGGTAGCCTGATACCTAGGTGCTCTCCACGGAAATACTACTTTCTGTCGACTGTCTTTTGCCTGACAAAATTGCGCACGCGATGTGAAATATTATCCTCGCAGCATCTAGTTGAATCTTTGCGTCGAGCTGACGGTAGCCTTATGTTAATGCAAGTAGAAGTAGACACATTTTTTTTCTTCAATGCTGCAGTTGTGTAGTTTTCCAGAAAAAAAAATCTGTAACAGCAGATTCTGGAAAACAGTTTTTAAATTATTACTCTGGAGCGTAACTGTTCGTTTTTGTCCCTTGTCTTTTTTAAATATTTGCCTTGTAGATGTTAAACATTTACAGTCAATTGTTCACACTGTGTATTTCTTAATAAAGGCTCGAACCATGTCAGAATATTTATGAAAATTTATTCTGAGATAATACCTGAAATTTGTAAATATAAAAAATCTAAAAGTAAATATAAAAACAGTTTTAAAATGTTTATCACAGAATTGTGGTTTTAAGACGAAATTATTGTAGACTTTTTAAAGTTAAAAAAATTTGATACGTTTATTTTACAATGCAAACTATAATTGTGTCAGTAGATTCAAATTTGATTTTTGTATTTTGTACAGAGGATAGCATGTTTGTATTTTTAATGGCACATAGATAACAACAGCTGAATCGACTATAATTTCATACTAAATTTATGGACAAGTAAACTGGCTAATGGAAGTTATCTATTTAACAAACACTATCGGGTCTGTTCGTTATCTCTAATTGTACAATATTCCCCTGCCGACTTACCATTAATTGGATCCCAAATTGTGTTAATGAAATTCTTCGGCAAACAACCGGAGTTTCCCGCAATGCGTGGAGGACGAAGTCATTTGTAATTAAGAGAAATTATATAATAACAATAGAAAAAGAAGTACCGAAACAGTGGAAAATTGTCGTGTTCCACGAACTCGAATGTAGAAATTAAAAATCCTAAAAATAGTTTCGATCGATCAAATTTTAATGAAATTGAACGTTTACTTTATTAGCGAATACAGAATGTTTCTCCCGTCTCTGACATTCGATTAAGCGTTCTTTATGCAATATTTAAAAGCTGTCGCACAGAGAAAGTCGTTGACTTCCTGAATACCTCGTCGTGCGTTATAATTTTATATCATAACCTGCATGAAATTAATTTAACTTTGCCACTCAAAAGCTTTTTTGCTGTTGCGAATTGCCGGCTAAAAGCGCATTTGCTGGATATTCGATGAAAATTTGTAAAAATAAAAATAAAACACGCTTTTTTTAACAAACATAACTGTTTCGTTTCACAACGTTTTATGCTCTTTTGCTGGACCCGTCTACAAACGCAATGTTAAATGTAATCTGTTCGGTACAGTGTTGCTCGAAACCGCTGAATAATATGCTTTCTGCCATTTTCATTTTCAATCTTCGTTTCTTATCCTTTTTAAACGCTTTTTTTTTAAATAAAATATACAGGTTATTGTCACTGGACAGCAGAATTTTATGAAACTATCTTTCTAGATAGAAGAATTTTATGTGAACGCACAGATTTATGAACAGAATCGAACTAGCTTAGAAAGAAAATATAAATAATGACAGAAGGAGCATTTATTACTACTACTGACTAACACGATACAATTTCACACTCGTTACCACAATCTGGTATTGAAGCAGATTTTTCAGTATTCTTCAAAGCAACCTTACAATTCCAGAAATTAACCACTTGAAATTGTATCTCATCAAATGATCTGACTTTCTGCAATCAATTTTTATATACCTTTCCCTCTTAGTACGATATACACTCATTGTCCCTAAATAACGAACTAAATAAACAGAAAAAAGCCGGCAATACTCGAAACCGTATCTCATCGAACAATATGACCTACTGCAATAAATTTTCATCTATTTATTAATATCGATGCAATATACAGAATTCATCATTGTAGGATGCAATAAACAAATATTTAAAAAATCCCAGCAACGCTTGAAATCGGATCAAGCGATCTGATCCTTTGCAATAATGTTTCGCATACTTCTCAGTGCCATGCGCACGCGTGAAGGTTAAACCAGAAGGTTGCCCGAAGGTTAAAGTAAATAAATAAACGGAGAAAAGAAGCTAATCATTTGGGGAAAGAGATCGGACGATCAGTGGAAGCCGGAATTCTTCGCGGTTCCATCTCGCGGCGAGATGAATTTTCGAGGAGCGGCATCCGAAGGAAAAAAAGGCTGGTACACATGTCGGCGGGAAGAGAGATTCGCGGACAGCGCAGCCGTTTCTGTTTACAAGATGAGCATCACGGTTGTAAATCATAGAGAACGATGGGTAGAGCGACCGCATGCTAGAGCACGCGGATAGGACAAGCAAGAAGAGGAATGTTCACTCGAGGTGGGCGAGAGAGCAGAGGAGGGTAGAGCGAGCAAGTCTGTTGGGAAATAAGGAGGCAAAGTTAAGCCCTCATACCCTTCTCCATCTTGCCGTTCCTTGCCTTCGGCAAATAGCTGTGTAACCCTACCATATTCCGTCCCTATCGCGCCGACATTACATTCGTTCCAGCTAACGTGACGAAGCCGCCCCCTCTGGGTGACGTAATCGCCATCGTTTATCCATTTCCTGTTACACCGGCGGATAGTCTTGACTCCCCCATCGGTCCTTTAAAAGGAGACCCTTTTTGGGATAGCGTACTAAGCTGGTGCAATGCCAATTAATAAATCGCGTGTAACATACCGGGCGAGGCACCTAACCCGATTACCTCGAATAACTTCTACATTATACACTCTGCCGAAAAATCATTCCGACATACGTTACGGGGTATCAATGTGGGCTAGGTGTAACTTTCAGGTCACATTTTAATTTATCGACATTTCACGAAATAATTATAGCTTTTTTTCATGAGATGGCGCATAAATCTTAATTCTATAACGTTGACAAGACAACCAATGTTAATATTTATGATCGTTGCAGGCTCATCAACCTGAAATAGCAAAATAAATGCTGTGTAAACTGTCTGCAGTAAAAATAAGCGAAACCATTTGATAAGATGACATCCGCGGAAGCCACTATAGTGGCACATCGTACTTAAGAGGTTAATGGTCGATTTTGATTTTTTTAAATAGGACTTTTCGCTTTTCGTTAATACGGTCCGCGCCACGTGTACCACTGGTGGTAGATTTATTTAATGTGCTAAAAAGTTATATTTTATAAGAAGTTTATAACTGGAGCGTATGTAATCCAAATCAACCCTAGATCAAAATACAAGATACAACAAAGAAAATAAGTTTATAAAGATATGTAAATCTTCTTTAAAGCTGAACCTACCGAGCATTAAAATTTACTGATGTACATTGTCTTCTAAAAATGACAAGATATTACTTATTTGGAATTTCTACGATTTTTATTAGGAGGGCAATTTTATGACTTCAATAATAGT
This sequence comes from Agapostemon virescens, assembly GCA_028453745.1. Classification (NCBI taxonomy): domain Eukaryota; kingdom Metazoa; phylum Arthropoda; class Insecta; order Hymenoptera; family Halictidae; genus Agapostemon; species Agapostemon virescens. The sequence goes on along the minus strand of CM052093.1, from coordinate 12,249,065 downwards.
AAAATAGGAAATCTAAAAAGGGTAATTTGACTCACTGTGGTAGGTTTAGTGTTAAATGGCCGTATGAAAAGTTAATAGAGAATAGCTTGGCACGGGACGTGTTAATACACAGAAGTATTATTTATTATTATTTCGGTGATAAATGTTAAGAAAAAGTGATAAATATTTAAAACCAGTATTAATAAGAAATTAATACATTAATATAGGTTTTTATTCTTTTGAATAAAAGCATTAACCCACGCATTGTCGAACAATAATTAGTTTATCAGATATTCTAATTGAAATGTTACTATACAAAATTATTATTAATAAGAGAGTGAAGTTATGTTTCTAATCTGTCAACCACTTTGTCGACCGAGGTTGACAGAATGGTTCAAAAAATGTGATTGCTCATCCAGCAAAACTAAAATGAAAATATGTCGTTTTTCGAAATTCCTTTGGCTACATAGAATGTTGTGTAGTTTACACCGTGGCGCGACGGTCGCCAAAAATCGTGTTTGAAACATTTTTCCTATAAATTGCAGGCAGCAGTGGCACACATGTTGCACAAACCTTAACCTCGCGATACGTCTTCGGCGTGTGTGTATGTGTGTTAAGCACAAGCGTGTCCCAGATTTATCCGACTCATATCTGCTGTCCCGTGGTAACATTTCGCAAAAAGAGCATTTCCCCTCTGTTGCAGCCATTAAAGCCGCGTACGTGCTTCTTTCTCGCCGACAATTTCCGAAAAAGCCCGCCACCTACGTGGATCAGGTGCTTGATTCGCATGCGGCAAGATGGGAAAAAATCAAATTACTCAGAGAACGAGACTTTTGCGCCCGGCACGAGCCGGCTCTAAATTTCAAGGAAGTATTACTGCGGCACAAATGAAATGTAAATACCACTGCATTATGGAATAGAGGGTGTGGTGTTTTATAACCGACCACCTAAACAATCCGTTCAACGCCGGCTGACAGAACACTTCCGGTTACCGTTGCGTGCACCGCTTGCAGGTCGAATCCTATTATAATAAGATTCTCGCATAATTTAATTAGTACCGATTTTTCTACTCGTATTTCTGTCGTAAACCATTTCGAAACTCGTACAGTGGTCTATGACGAACTGTGTTCGTGCGCGTACTTCTTTTCAACAAAATGTTAATTAAAGTTCTTGCCGAAGTCGAGCCATATTCAGATAATATTCTCGCATAATTTAATTAGTACATATTTTTCTACTTCTCCTCGTGTCGTAAATCATTTCGAATCTGGTGTACTAATCTGTAAGAAACAAACGTACAATAAAAGATGTTCATACATATTCACGTTTACCGAAATGTTAATTAGAGAGCTTATTATGGTCGAGTTGTATTAAGATAAAATACTTGCATAATTTAATTATCACATACTTTCTTTTTACTCTGAATCTTGAAAATAAAAACAGTAAATTTTATAGCATAATTATTATACATAATTCACTGACTTAATGGACAAATTAAATCCCGTACTTTTTAATTAGCAAAATATAACAGACTTTTGGCAATTACAAAAATATTGAGCAAACAAATCAAACGCTTTTAACTATTATAAAATTAATAAGGAAAATTTAGGAATAAATTTTTTAACAATTGAATAAACAATTTACCAACAATTGATTATTACAGTATAGTAGTACACATGAAAGACAAATCAATTAAATAAAGAAAGGTTGCAGAATAGATTAAAAATAGTCAAAATTTAGATATATCGAATGCTTACAGATCCGTAGAATTGTAGAGTAGACAGCGACAGGGTTTTTCGTGTGAAAATTCAATATATACCACTCTCGTGGTGTGCAATGCATCTCTCTTGTCCACCCGTGTCTCATTTACATCCACTATTGTTGGAAGAGACAAGTCAGTATGGTTGAAGAGCGTACACAAATGAGGAACAAGTAGCGCAGGAACAAACGAAACATTTTGAAACTTCGAATTTTGATTTGCAGAGCATTAATGGACAGGTTTGCACACTTGTGGTGCGCTATACATTCGCCAGGATGTAAACAAGCAAACAATCAATCACATTAGTCACTTCATCCGTATCCGCAACGACATCGCTACGAAATTCGTCAAACCGAACGAGTCGAGTGTTATCGAACGATTTCAGTAGAACGAATCGATCACGTGGCGGCCACATAGAATGCCTGTCGTGAAAAATCAATATTTTGTAAATTCTCAAGTGTTTCGAGTACGTTCCAGAAATAATAATTGGAATTACTATTATGAAAACATAGATAGCTTCGAGTCTGTTAGAAAGTTGAAACAAAAATATAGCAAGTGAAATAAAGTAGAAACAAGCGAACCGTCGTTCCCGTTCCTGAACTATTAGAACAAGCTGGAAATGTCTTAATAATAAACGAACAATAATCAAGCTAATTTTCCTTAACACTAGAACTACCGAACAGTAAATTCAACTATATAAGACTGCATCTATTAAAATTTCATACAATTCTTATTGTCACATGTACATCATTAACACTTTGACTGCCATGTCACCCGTAGTCACTAGTATAATCGTTGCACTCAATTTAGTTCATATCTGAAGACTACAGGAAGGTTGAAGGATAACTATGTGTCAGACATTTTATCTTTTCAATTGTTGCTGCATTAAATAAATTACTCTGATTTTACGGAATTTTTAAGGCTGTTGGTTGGGCAGTTAAAGTGTTAAAGAAGTACACCAGAAGAATTTCTGATGAAAACATTTTTATAACTTTAATAATTGCAAAAGAAAAAACTAGAAACCAGCCAAAATGACTGGTTTGGTATTATTCACAGGATTATTGCAGACAATAGACAACGACAAAAGAATTTTAGAGCACTGTGCTATTTATGATGAAAGAACTAACATTTGCGTTTATTCGAATACGTGTCCGAAGAGACTATTGAACAATTTCTCCACGAAAGCAACATTATAATTTTGTTAATGGTGACATAAAAATTTTTTTTTGAGTTCATTTAATTATCTATTTAAGAAGCTAGTGAAGGTTGCTTAGAGGGATTCGGAACTACTATGCTTTAGTTCCTGTATTAAGATGTAGCGAAGGATTTTAGAGCAAAATGGAGGTTTTCGAGGTCCGCTGGAATTGTCAGATGTTGGCATGATGGAAATATGACGAGTTCGCGATTATCAGAACGATGTCGAGCGTTGCGTGAGCGCTGAATCGGATCCCCAGTGGAACGTCATGCTATATAACGTATCTTTTTATGGTTCCTTTTGTGTGTCAACAGTGACGCTAAAAGCGGGCGGCATCAGCATGCCTTTTTTTCAACGTATACCGAACGGTTCATTCTTCAAAATCTTATTTAGAACGGGACGCGGCGGTACGGTCCGATTCTCCTTGCAATATCTCGTTCTCAACAATTTGGCGGGCTGGGGGCGTCTCGCTCTTGCGATTTAATACGCGGAAGCACAGCCAACCCTCGAAATTGCATTGCCGCGCGTCGTATAAAGCGCACGAAGACGTTCAATGGTTCTCCCCGTCTTGACGAAGCGAATATTTGTATGTTAATCCGATTAACGTGCTGGCTTTAATGGAAGGGAACGATGTCCCGCTAGTGCTCCGACACGAGCACAACGGAGCATCGAGGAGAATTGTTGGTAAACAATTGTTCCTTGTACGGTGGTCGAACCGAACGCCTTGAAAAGACGCAAGCGCTGAACATCAGACGGATAATTAAATTTCGAACTTTCGAGCGCACGCGTACTTTCAAAGAATTGTTCCTTAAAAGGAGAAATTAATTCTCATACGCTCTTTATATTTATTAGTTGACGTTTTGCCAGCTGATAGACCTTCGATGATAGTTATGGCTAATATACAACTGGAATTTTATTAATACGTTGAATGCCGAACGTATTTCGTTTACTTCAGACAAGTTTAATTGATTTCATTGATAGAAGTGATCGGTATTATTAAAGAAAATTGTTAATCACTGTATAATGAACCTCCTATCTCATACTACATTCTGCTTAACATTCACTATAATAAATCGATATTTAATGGCATTAATTTAATGATAATCATTCTTAAACGACGCAATGGTGCCGTTCACCGGTGACCACCATGGCATTCAACGTGTTAAAGCACTGTCAACCTTAATTTTGTAACCGATAGAGAATTATAAGTTGAAGTAGTGTAAGATATTTTCGAAGTTTTGCTGTTTTAAATGTGAAAATATTTTTTAAATTAGGTCTAGCAAATTTTGATATCCTGCTGATGAAGTAGAGGCCGAGAAAATTTTAGGTCACCTGTAATTTGAGGAAAGTATTGCCATCAATGATTGTGCAACTGGTAGACACTTTTCAGTAACAATATTCCAGGTGACTCTCGAATTTCAGCTTTTTTAAACTAGAAAATAGTTTTCAAATTAAGTCTGACAGATTTTGAAAAGTATCTTCGTGATCAAGTGAAGGCCGAGAAAACTTGAGACCAACTAAAATTTGAGGAAAGTGTTGCCATAAACGACTGTGCAACTGATAGATACTTTTTAGTAGCAATATTTCAGAGTATTTTCTAAACCGAGCTATTCTAAATGTGAAAATATTCTTTCGAAAAGAGAATTCATTACGTTCCCGGCCTCCTGATCGATAGGTTAGAAAACGCAAAGCACGAATGCGATATTGTTCCACAGAAGATGAAAAGCATGACGGGACCAAGAGGGTTAGATTACACGTTAGATTACACGTAATTGAACGGGATCCCTAATCGTAGGGCCTTCAAGCAAACGGGGTCACATCATTCGAATAACGAGAGGATCTCGCTCGAGCGATCTTTCTGTCTGGTTGCAAACAGAAATAACTTTTGCGGTGTTTTGCACGTGGTGGGGACAATGTCGCGTGAAGCACGCACCAAAGGTTTTCTCGCGACTCCTCGCAGGCTTGCCGACCGAACGTTTCGTCGGTTTTCTGATTTTACCTGTACACGAAGCTGTACAGGTGCCGGTATCGGTGTATGTACGCGCGCGCGCGCGTGTGTTGCACGTCACCTGGCAACTTTCTATGGCATGCATACTGTATGTGTAACAGCGCAGAAGGAGAGAGAGAGAAAGAGAGAGGCCAAAAAAACCGTGTAAAATATTTCGCAGACCTGAATTTCGCCGTCAGGTCGGCCCCTGCCCGCGGACTTTGATTGCCATAGAGACTGCACGTCGAGTGTATCGTGAGACCAATGGCCCAGCGTAAATACCCGCCGGCCAGTTGCTGTCAACGAGACGGAAATGTTTGAGGGGCCCTTTGTGAAAACCAACGCAGCATTTCGCCGATACTTTTTCGTTAGGCCACGGAAACACCGCGAGCATCGGCTATCGATGTTTAGCGTGCCACCGGGTTCTCTATTTAAATAATAATGGACCGCGACCGCCGTGCTTTCCCGAAAATCAACCGGCCATGATTAATCACGTTGTGGCGTTTTACAGTCTTTTACGAACCGCGGCTTCACAATGGAACTGTTTCACGTGCTAGAATCGACGGGCTCATCAATTCTTCCCTGTTTCACGAGACACCATATCGAGAGCCTAACTCTGTGGATTCTGAACTTTATGGTAAACCGATTGGGTAGATCGCAGAATTGTTTAGACATTAGACGATGGTGAGAATTTTTCGTCACCCTCGATTTGCTGAAATTAACCTCTTAAGCACGATGCGTCACTATAGTGGCTTCCGCGGATGTCATCTTATATTACGATCCGCCATTATTGTGGCTTGAGCATATTCAATTCTGTTATTAATTATTACAGTAAATTATTAATGTTAAAATATATGCATCATATCTTTTAGAAAAATTACAATTTAGTTATGAAAAACCTCATTCCAAAATTATTAATGTTAAAGTATATGCATCATATCTTTAAGAAGAATTATAAGAATATTTGAGGCTTTCATGGCTTGGCATTGTACAGTTGTCACTGTTGAGTCCTGATGTTGCACATTGTCAAAAATAATTCCAATTACTCCCGAAAGCCACAACAGTAACAAGCAACTTCTTGAGAGTCAAGTATATTCAAACAATGCTCAAGTCGTTGTCCAGGGAAGAAGAGCTCTCTAAATACAATCCATTCAACGCTGCATTCATTGTGAAACACGCACGATCGAGTACATGAAGTATTAAAATGAAACATCGCGCCGTGAAAAATCGAAAATGTGGTGGCTTATCTGAAATTCGTCGGGATATCATACATGTCTTTAATGTAGAAATGTTCATCGTATTCTCTGAATTCTAATGCACAAGCTCAATTTAAAACGATATATTAATTATTGTGTGGTGGCGAATAGTGAATAAAAACGCAGATACAGTCTAAAGTGACTAAATTAAACTAAAGAGTAGAGCAGAGGAAAATTACTGCACATATTTAATGAACGTCGTCAATAATATGTTTATACACGAAAAGTATATTTATCTATAACATTATTCAGCTGTACATTCTCAATAATTGTTCAAAATCTACAGACTAACTATCATACAATGCAAATGTAGGAAAGTCTGATTCATCAAGTAGTATAAGTCAATAATTGGCGCTCTAATCGTTAGAAGAATCATAAATCAAATAATCATCAATTCTATGAACTACACGTTGAAAGAATCTTTATCAATTCAAATATTAAATCTTTTTATAAATTTTACGTAACATAATTCACCTAATAAAATACATAAAATATTCGTTAATCAAAACTAAAAATACAAATACAATTTAAAAAAAATTTCTAATCCTTATAAATCAATGAAAATGATACCTACTTGTAGGTACCCTAAAATTTTTACAATTTTATCAACTATGAATGTATAAATATAAATTTGACTGCTGGAACGCAAAAAAATTATTTAAATTCGTACAGTGATTCCAGTAAATATTGAAATTCCAAATCGTAACAAGACACGCATAGTTGTACGTCGTTACAAACGAACGGTGAGAGTTTCTTGTCCAGGTTTCTTGCACATATAATTCGTTTTATAGTAACGGATTGATTTTCGCCGGGTGAACACGGAGCGGACGTAGTGGCACGCTACGATCTCGGAGGAGGGCAGCTGGAGGGGTGCAATAGTTTCCTGGTATCCGGTTATCAAAGGGCTGTAAACGGATCCATGAGACCCATGATGAAGGCAGATCGTGTTACTCTGATATTAAATTCTGCTTTAAAACCTTATGGCCGTCCTGCGTTGTATCTAACCACTACCGTTAATTTCAAAGTCATTTCCATTAAAGCGCTATCATTGTTTAAGAGCGTATTCGGTAACGGTTTTACTGCGTTTTCGCACCTGTGACATCGCAAAAAGTAATTTATCAAATCGAAATATTTATTGCTTCACAGATACCGAAAAATATCTTATATCAATTAAACAGCTTCAGAGACAATGAAGATTCACTTCGATTCACCCCTAGAAATAAATAGCATCGAACTCTAGTCTTATTTAAACATAATCGTGAATAAATTCTTACTAGATTCTAAGATTATTCGTTTGTGAACTTATTTGTATATTGTGCAAAAATTTTATAATTTTTTCTATTTACCATATTATATTCCCAAGAGGTATTTTTTCATGAAATAATTTGATACTCACGTATTACTTACAGAAATAAAAATACATATAGACTTACGGAGCAACAAAAGAGATTGTTTAACATTAATTCATAAAAATAACGAGAATACAGCTACCCAATTTTTTAGCATTTCTTTAAACAGTGTATAACCAAAGAAATAAATTTGTTAAATAATCGCGGAATCTTTACAATTTCAATAATCGTCGGTTAAAAATATTGAAACGCGTCCGATTGACGCGTCCCATAAATCCAGCGTCGATTCTAACGGAATCCCATATTTCTCCTCGAACAACAGCAATACCCTGCTCCTCGAAAGCCCACTAAACTCGGCATTAAAGTAAGAAAGTCTAGAGCGCGCTAATCGATAAATTCGTATAGCCCCACGGCTCTATCTCAGCGTCTGATTAACATTTTTCCCGTAACCCGGTTCGCGACTATCGGAATCGCGAGCACAGATAGGTACCGGCACCACCGTTCGTACCCGCTACGAATCAAAGCCGAAAACAGAGAAACTCGGTTGCGGATCGTTCGTTTGTTAATCGGCCGCGCGTTTTCCGCGGGTCGCGCGTGCCAATTAAACGTGATTTATTCGCGAAACACGGGACCGGGGAGATTACAACGTAATTTCACGAAGTTCCGCGGACATTGTACAAGAACCACCCTCGCCGCGTCTGTCAAACAAGAAGCGGTTCACGTTCTTCTGTTTTCGTGCCGAGTCGTACTAGAATCCTGTGCATTAATTCCAGCCTTAAAAATAATGATAGCGTGTGCCCGGGGCAGGCAGGAATTCCGAAAGCGGATGCAAAGCGGGCCTTGATTCGCAACGCGACGGACAAACCGACGAGCAAACCGACGAACAGGGGTGGAGACAGACGAAAGGGACCCGACCGAGGGCAGACAAAAAAAAAGGGACAGGCACGCTCGCTGCATTACTTTGTACAAATAACGCCAGGCCGCTGTAATTTGCAAAATTCCCGTTATTTTACATTTTAAACTAGAAAATAAAACGGCCTGGCTGGCGGCTGCTTATCCGCCGAACGGGATCTCGATGCTATCACCTCCAGTCACGCTTACCCTGCTGCAAGCAAGCCGAGCACGACTGCTCTGAAAATTACTGTAGTGCCGTACATGGCGTGAGTACTATTTTTTCCACCCCCCGCAGGACCCCGGACACCCCCGCACGCACACGACCACTCCTGCCGGTTTGGTTCACTCTTTACAACCCCTCTCTTCCTGTCTTTCTCTCTCTTTCTCTCTTCCTTCGCTCATTCTCCTCCCTTCGATCTCAGGTGTTCCACGGAGATCTCGGATAAGCATCCAGAGCAGCGGGAATTTCAAAAAATGTCAAGCATCCAGAAGATCCCCACTTTACCAACTCAGGGGCATCGCGTCGCCGTGATTCCAGATGGAAAAGTGAACGCTGGCGTCATCTCGCCGCCGTTCTTCGAACTTCAAATATTGCACGCCGGCGGAGGGGCTCTAGGGGCGATTTCGTCCCGGACGCGGTAGGGGTAGTTTCCCGCCGAGTGGGGGTTCGCTCTACAAGCCCATGTTACCCTCTTCGAAACGCTGTTTTTATTGGGCAGATCTCCTGCGCGGAATTTCGACGCCTCCAACCCCTCCATCTCTACTACCCCTTTGCTATGAAATTTTAGTCTGTCGCGTTAATGGCAATCTACGGTAACAGAAATTTGTTAGAATATTTTACTCTGTATTCCGCGGTGTACATGATTTTGTAGAAATTTATCTGATTTATCTAATTTATCTAAATGGATATAATTAATATATTTATGGTTCCGTTTTCGTCGGTGGTAAGTCAATGAATTTAATTTTTGATTTAGTTTTCAGGGTTCAGATTTTTTGTTCGAGGGTGAGATTGGACCACGAGCAGTTGGAATATTAAAATTCGAGGCCAGAAAGATTCGCATCGTGCAGAATGGGTTAACTGCCGGCACTCCCACCATGGGGTTCGAAAGACCGGTGGGGGTGAATCGATACAGCCACGATACAACGGCTAAAGGCTCGAAACTCGAAATAGAAATGCGCATGCACCTGCTTCTATCGCCGCTCTATCGAGCCTTGAAACAATGTAACAGCAAGCGAATCACTTCGTCGCGAAGAGGTGACTTTCAACCCCTATTCGCAACATCGTAGATTTAGAGCGTTACGGTTCAGGCATGATCGTTTCGCGACCAAACCACAGTAAGTGTTTCGTTGTCTTTCTTTTAGTTTTCGTTGGTTCCATGGGACGGGGATGTAGGATAGTGTTGTAGCAGTTGAAACCTGGTGATACGTATCTATAGTACACGAATCTCGTTTGCCGAGACGCGCGTGGTTATCTGAGAATATTAGATCGAGCTATTTGGACGACGTTGAAGCTCTCGGGTCGAGGGAATTGTTTGAAAAATTGTGAATTATAGTTTCCAACTAATTTGTTTGTTGCTTTAGTTGTCGACGAGACGGTGATAGACGATCTATTTTATTTTTTAAATTATGTTCTTGCAGCTAGAATTATTTTGAACGACGTGCCGTAGAAATGGAAACTGTGTTGTCGATTATTTTTGAAAATATATATTTGAAATGTGGACGTACATTTTGTTGTATGCCTACTTGTTTCGTGCATAGGTATTTCAAATTGCAATGAATATCAATCTTCAAAAAATGTTCCTAAAACTTTCAATGTTCGGTAATACATATTTTCGTAGTTTTCCGAGATAATTGAGATTGTGCTTGGAACGTTTTGCGTGTGAATTATTTATTTATTTATGTAACGAAATAAAGTTTATGTAATTGGGGTTGTAATATTTTTTCAAATAACGTGCGCGACATTTTTAAAATTGATTATAGTAAGAAGAATAGTTGAAAGTTTCACGAGACGCGGATACTTTGTTTGCGCGACAATGATTCCTAAACATGCATTGAACTCTCGTAGTTTGCCCAGTCCATGCGAAAATTCGCAAGATAATCATGTAGCAATTATTCGTGGAACATAATAAATGTCAATTCTCATACTATTTTATACAACGGAAATTAAAACGATTACATAAATGATTTTAGCAATTCTTTAAAATTCTCTGTGTGTTGCAGAGTCATGAAGAATTAATGAATCGTGTTAAGAAATCAAATGCATTTGAAACTTAGATCTGAATACTAAATATAGTTTTTGTTTAGTTCACATTGTAAATTTTACTTCACATAGTTCACATCGTAAATTTTTAGAATCACGTAAAATCATTCTGAAATGTAAAATCATTCGTCGTTGTCCGACATTATTTTTAATGTTTTCGTTGACGGAAGAAGATTGTTCTTCGCCTCACGCGAGCTCGATTCCTCGAATGAAAGAACTGAGGAAAATTGCAGCGTGTATAAATTGCTATGAATAGATCGATACCTTCGTACCTGTGGACTAACCACTAATAAACATATCATTGACTCTAACTACTGAATACTGCTTCGAGTAGCATAAGAAACAATATTTTTGTAGCATTGAATTATCAACACATTGAGCGCCGGCCCCGCGATAGTGCGGGTTTTGTAAGTCTGTCACTTAACCCCTTGCCCTACAACAACGAGTCAGACTCGTGATGAAGATTTTGAACTGAATCTTCTAAACATGTATTTTCTTAATTTTCTTTAAACGGAAGTAACATTTTATTTAATTGTTGATCGTATACGGTCATTGGAGAATAGCTAGGCACGCGGTAACTACAAATTTGTCTTTTCTTTTTGTCGTTCTGCGAAGGACAAATAAAGTCTAGTCACTGTTATCAGAAAATCAGTCGTAGACCAAGGGGTTAAATTGTACATGACAAATATTCAATCGAAATATACTACTTTGCAAAATTAAGGTTTTAAATATTTTCTTTAGCTACTCGTTATTCAGAAACAAGCAAATCAGCTCATAATTAATTAAGCGGCTCATACGTCGCCGGTGCTCAATGTGTTAAATAAAACTAGTTTCTATATTCACATTTGTTAATGTCATTCATAATATTGTACCATACAGTATTATTATCTATTTTTAATTCCAATCTGCAATACTTAGCAATGTCGTTAACAATTGTCTCAAATAATGAAATCTTCTAATCTTAACTCTGAAATGTCAAGACTGGAACCAATCTGGACCCCGATTAACAATGATTCCACATAAATCCTAACCCTCTGATCTGCATATCAAATCACCCCCATTGACACCTAACAAATAAATTTAAAAATACGCAACAAAAAACATTGAACAAATATTCAAAACATACATATCGAAGACGGTCCTGGAATCATGAAAATCCGTTTGTCTAGCAATCTTCTTAGCCTGCCAATTGAAACGGCCAATAAACGTCACCAAACAATTACCGTTCTCGAACTTTCCGGCAATCTGTAGCTCGTTAATTCCGTTGTATACAATTATCGACTGGCCAGCCTCATTACACCGCGCGAAGAGACTCGTCGCGGGTCGCAACAGCGCAGCGGTGTGCTTACATCCTTGTACAGAGATCCAAAGCAAAATCGCGAATCCTCCGAACAACGTAACGGCAGAATGGACAGTGTGTTTACTTGACCCAACATTTCTCGTTCTATTCTTAATTTTTCGACTTGTACTAAAAGGGTTAAACAAAGAATTGCAATTGATGCAGATAATTTTTATTGTGTATAAAGATCGGTCTTTCATTTAGCAGATTTTTTGATTGCATAAAAATTCTATAGATGTTTGATATTAATTTTTATTGTGTATAAAGATCGGCTCTAAACTATTCTAGAATTCCGTTGTATACAATTATCGACTGGCCAGCCTCATTACACCGCGCGAAGAGACCGGTCGCAGGTCGCAGCGGTGTGCTTACATTGTTGGACAGAGATCCGAAGCAAAATCGCGAATCCTCCGAACAACGTAACGGCAGAATGGACAGCGGTGTGCCCCGGGGGAACTATAACCGGGAAGCTGACCCTCCCGTGTTCACGGTAGTTGCTTAAAGTGTCAGCTCGAGGCAACGATACAAGTTCGAAATGTATGGTCCTCGAGAGCGATCGAGATTTAAGGTTCGAGGGTTGCCCATCGACCTAGAGCGACATGGAGAGAGACAGAGAGAAAGAGAGCGAGAGAGAGTGAAAAAGAGGGAGGGATTGAGAGAGAGAGGGAGAGGTATAAAACCGGGTGTAGGCGTCCTGCGCCGTCCCGTCGCTCTCGATCGATCGTTTTGCTCGTCGGATCGTTAGATCGATCGACTTTTCACGTGGTGGACCAACGGGACAGGGACAGAGGCACGAGATGGGGTGGCACGGCTGGAGGGGGGGCACGATACGACGGTGAAGGGGGTAGAGGAGTGATGCGAGATGGGGACAAGGGGGTTCGGAGGTGGGGAAGGGAAGGGGACACGATGCCACCCCCGCACCTATGGGGAGTATGCCGGTGCACATCGTATAACGTACGCGGTATGCTGAAGGGGGTGAGAGACAGATTAATGTGACCCCGTCACCGTTCGAACAAAGCTTCGCACAATGGCCGCACACCGGGGACACTGGACGGCCGGATTGCGTGGGTAGGAGACTCGATGTTTCAGGGGGTGAGGGCCCGAGGCACAGAAGGAAAGGGCTTGACTGCGCTCTGGATATATTACCCGCCACTCGCGGCTATCGCCAATGAAATTCAATGCGCGATCACGTACATCCGTCGCGATTCCTGTAAAAGTGTTCGCGTTTTGCCCCCCTCCCCGCCGACTATCATCCGAAGAAGAAGGAAGGGATGAGAGAGAACCGGGATTCGTCTATTCGTTTCGATGCCAGTGACGCGACCCCCTTTTCTTCGGTCGTCTTGCTCCTTCGAATGATTCGGATTCTCGCGATGCTCCTAGCTTCGCGGCGGATTTCTTCTTCGGGATTGTTTTGATCAGCTACCGGGCTTGTTTTGCTCGCGACGCGAAAGTCGTTCGGGTTTGATTGACGCCTTCACGATTTTTCGTCGAGCTGTCGTAGTTGACTGCGCGACGGCATCTTAGTTTTTGCGAGGTTCGTGCCGAGTCTTATTGGGCTGGTTCAGAGTGTTTGTTGACGGTGATTGGTCGTACTCGTTAGAGTCATTCGTTAGTAAGTTGGTCGGCAACCGGGGAAATTCAAGATTGCACGCGTTCGTATTTTAACACGTTGAATGCAACGCGAATTTTACATGCTTCGAACAAGTTTCATTTGTTTCATTTATAGAAATGATCAGCATTATTGGATAACATTGTTAGTTACTAAAAACTAAAGTTTTCACCTCGTACTATAATCTGGTTAATTTTGGCAGTGCTGCGTTAATGTTCAATGCTGTTAATTTATTGATAACGGTGCCGGTCACTAGTGACCCCCGTGGCATTCAACGTGTTAACGGTGTAGGATAAGTGTGCCGGAGTCCGGCGCCTATTCTAGATTTTCTGGAAGTAAATTGCATAAAATTAAGAGATATCTATTAACGAACGTACATAGATTTAGCTTCGTGTCTTCGCGTGAAACATATAGGAAAAGTTTATTAATCCTTTGCACTCCAAGCAATTTTAATTCTTAACTCGAGACATTTTTCTGTCCTAGAATAATTCCATTGCACGTGGTTCATTTTCTGTCGTGCATATCGAATTTGTTACTGTTAACCGTACGAAAACACTTCAATTTTTACTAACTTCTTAATTACAAATATTTGTAATGTAGAAATTGTTTTGAATAATAGTCTGAGAATTTTCAGTGTCGCCTCAGAGGAGCCATTGGAGTGCTAAGGGTTAATCTTAGAACTGCCAAGTTGTAATAATAAAAGGATCTTGGATAAATAAGTATACCAGGAAGTTTCTCTACTGTTTCAAGAATTGTAAAAGAATAACTTTGAATAATAATAATGATCGAATTTGATTTGCTAGTTTTGGTTGGTCAAATATGAATTTCTTTTGGTAAAAGTTTGAATAAATTGGAAACAATGCAACAATTTTCCTAAATTCTTTGAATACGTTCCCGGTAGGTCATTCGCAAATTTCCGTTACAAATGCATATAATCCACATACAATCCAATTATCTATTGATAATAGCAACGTTTTCGAGACGATCGAGGGCCTTAATTATAATTATGTACGAGCGAGAAAATTGATGGACGACCGGATCGATAGTATCGTTCTTGAAACGAGCAACCAAATTAAAAAACGGAATTCCTTTCGGTCGGAATGCGTCGAAACCGTTAAATCCATTTTCACTCGCAGCGTGGGTGACCAGAAAGTGTTCCGCGATTTTCACACTATAGTAGCCTTTCATTTAGCAGATTTTTTGATTGCATAGAAATTCTATAGATGTTTGATAGAGGGTGGTTGGGTGACCACACCTCCGGAGGGTGGTCTCCACTGCGCGCGCATGGAATCCTTCGTTCCCGTCGGAGGAGTTACCCATATTTGCCAGCATTCGGTTAGTCATCGGTAGAAAGATCGCAGTCGGCGTCCGCGATGCGTCTTCCACCTGTGAACACCTTGCAGCTCGATGCATTTCCAATCTATTTACTCCTCAGCGATCGCATTGCATGTACAGCTGAGACTATTAATCCTTTTAGCGTCGAACAACGATATATTGCTGCACCTGCGAAAACTGATTGTCCTATTCTAATTCACAGATTTATAATAGAATATTAGAATCCTATCGTATTTCGATATACATATTCTCGTACTACGATATCAGAATCCTATTTTAGTGTTAGAATCGATACCTCGCTTTCATTTATGAACTACTCTTTAACCCCTTACCCTACAACTACGAGTTAGACTCGTGATCAAGATTTCGAACAGAATCTTTTAAACATATGTTTCCTGAATTTTCTTTAGACCGAAATAACATTCTATTTAGTCTCTGATCGCATACAATCGATGGAGAATAGCTACGCACGCGTTAACTACAAATTAGACATTTCTTCTTGTCGTTTCACAAAGCATAAAGAAAATCTAGTCACTGTTTTCAGAAAATAAATCGTAGGCCAAGGGGTTAATGCATTAACCTCTTACGCACAATGCGCCACTATAGTGGCTTGAGCACACTCAATTCTATTATTAATTATTACAGTAAATTATTAATGTTAAAATATATGCATCACATCTTTTAGAAAAATTACAATTTAGTTATGAAAAACCTCATTCCAAAATTATTAAAGTGAAAGTATATACATCATATCTTTAAGAAGAACTATAATTTAGTTATCAGAAACTTCATTCCAATGTTCTCTGCCGTACAGAGAAACTGCCCCGCACAAAATTCAACCGCGCCTAAGAGGTTAAGGACTGCTCACGAGATTTCTCGTGTTTTGCGCTTCATCTGTTACGGGCCGATCACGAGATAACTCGTGTTTTCTACATTCTGTCATTGGTTGTCACCTACTTCAATACATTGTATCTACTTTATCTATTTAAGTGTTTACATCAATAGTCGATGTGTTAAACTCGATTGCCGTCATGTTTGTTTCGCTTATTTATTATCTGAAAGTTATCACAAAAAGTTACGATGATTATTAGTAATGTGCAAGTTATCTTAAAAACGTGCGGTCCCAAACGCATGTCTTACAGACAACATTTCTCGTTCAATTCTAAGTTCTCGACCTGCACTAAAAGGGTTAAATAGAGAATTGCAATTGATGCAGATAATTTTTATTTTGTATAAAGATCGGCTGTGAACTATACTAGAATTTCGATGTTATTGGCAGACCGTGGATTTTATGCGTTTGTATAAAAAATGAGTAGGCGAGACGCAAGATGAAGCGTCAGATGAATTAAGTATTATCGGTACACTATGGATAAGCCATTACAATTATTAAAAGACAAAATCAATTTGGATGTAACTCCTCTTTCTTGTAATCAATATACACAATTTTTATTTTTAACTAAATTAGTTTTAACGTTGTTATTATTTTTAATCTGAACGAAGTCAAAATGTTTGGAGAATTTTTAACTGTTTTGAACCAACTGTTTCATGAACGTTCCAGTTTATTTAAAACCAAGAAACTAATGAATTTACGTCCACTACAATTTTCTCTACACTAATAAGCACCAAGAGAACCAATCAGTGATCCATTGGATCAGTTTATTAACCCCTTGCCCTACAATTTATTTTCTGATAACAATGACTAGATTTTCTTTGTCCTCCACAGAACGAGAAAAAGAAAAGACAAATTTGTAGTTACTGCATGCTCTAACTATTCTCCAATGACAGTATACGATCATCGATTAAATACGATGTTATTCCCGTTGAAAAGAAAATTAAGGAAATACGTGTTTAGAAGATTCAGTTCGAAATCTTGATCACGAGTCTGACTCGTTATTGTAGGGCAAGGGGTTAAACAATAAATATAATTAATATTTTCCTGCATCCAACATCGTTTACCGAAACAAACGTAATTCCAAAAATCAACCCCTTGTAATTAATAAAATCATAATTACCAGGATTACTCCTCTGACACAATTAAATCCTACGAGCCCCAATAAAATTCGTCACAGCCAATCGTACAAAGAATTCCGTGGTGCCAAAAGAATTTCGTCGGACCAAAAACGAAACGGCAACTCGAGTCCGCTCACCACTTTCTTTCCCACAATTCCAAGATTCGAAGGAAGCATTCTCCGATTCATTGGAGCAGTCGAACAAGCGTTCCTGTTTGTTGTTTCTCGCGGGAAGATCAACGAGCGAGAGCCGGGTAACGTAGCACCGCCTGCGAGCATCGAAACAGGAACCGTTTGAGATCCGACGAAAAAGGATCTACACATATATATATATATATATACATACATATATATCTCGGTAATCGTTTGTTCCTTTTTTCTCCCTCCCACTCCCCTTTCCGGCCATCCCGTCCTCGTAGATAAAGGGGACAGGGAGTTGGTGTACATGGCCTGTATTTTCACGGGAGGCACCATTAAATCACTGGAAAATCTGTTCCGCAGTGAGTGCCACGGCTGCCACGGCATTGCAGAATAAAGAGGGGCTTATTATAAGCGACGGTAATTCTCGAATAAATAACCGCAGGCTTGTGTGAAGATCCAAGAGGGGCTGCTGGGGTGGAGCGACGACGAAGAAAAGCGGAAGCGTGGGTGTGGGAGGGAGGCAGGCTTGCTAGAGGGAGGAAGTCACGGCGGAGAAGAAGGAAAAGGAACCCAGGGTCGTAGGTGGTTGATTTATTTCGGCGCCACAAAGATCTGGATTCGCGTACGTGCGCTGTGCCTCAAATTACTAACTTATAAACTCTCGCTCACCCTTCCAGTCCAACCCCCTGTTCTCTTTCCTTCCTATCTCATTCTCTCTTTCCCTCTCTCTCTCTCTCTCTCTCTCTCTCTCTCTGTTCTCCTTCACCTTCGTTTCGCTGGCAGCCGCCTATCCACAGTCCGCAGACATCCTCCTTTATCCCCCATCCAGCTCACTCTTCGAACCAGAATCCACTATACATCACCCTATTCGCCGGCCAATAAAGTACGAAAGTAATGCACGCCTTCGTCGCATGGTTGACGAATCGGGGGTGATATGGATCTCATCCCCCTCCCCCCACACTTATTCGGATAATCGTAGATATTTATAGATTAACGCGGCCTACTTACTTTCACAAGTCGCGTTGACAGTCAACCGGAAAACCAGCGATTTCTACCGGTCGAGGCACGTCGTCTTACCTGAAATCAAATTATTCCTTGATTAGAACCGGCGCTGCTTGCGCGAGGGGTGAACAACCCCCTTGAACGAGTGGGAAGGTGATTGTTTCATGGAAAGTGATGTTGGCTGCAGGGGAATGTTGTCTGGTATGTTCGAGGATAAACGTTAAACGACTACCGATGGTTTGTTTCAACCCTTAACACTCCAATGGCTCCTCTAAGGCGACACTAAAAATTGCCATACTATTAATAAAAAGAACTATCGCACGACCATAATTTAACAAATCCTTAAAAATTGAACTGTTGTACATTCAAATAACAGTAATAAATTTAATATGCTAGAAAGGAAATAAACCATGTACAATGTAATTAATCTAAGTAAAAGAAATGTCTCGATTTTGGAATTAAAATTGCTCGGAGTGCAAAGGGTTAATTTGCAGCGTTATCGGAATAAATCTCGTGATAAACAGTATTCAGTAAACAGTATTGAGATTTTTTGACATATCAGAAGCTTTGGTTTGTTGGATAACGGGTAAACAAAATTTTGAAAGTATTAAACGGGATTGCGAGAATAAGTGAACGTCAGTTTTTTGAACTTTTTCTGTTTGAACTTGAAACGAAACTTTTCTCATCGCGTTTTGCAGATTTATGTCAAATATATGCGCGATGAACATTCCAGCGAAGTGGGTCAACATTCTTACGAGTTACGCACTTTTGATGCTTCTTTTACAATTTATTAATTGGTCGATTATTTGGATCGGCGATATTGCAGTATCTTAAATTGCTTTATACGAATTTAAATCGTTTGACAGACTTACCAGAATACGATTGTTTTGTAAAATACACTGTTTGCAGTATTAATATACGATTGGAACGAGTGTGCACAGTTTTTAAAATATTGTTGTAGCACGATGGTGTAGTAACACGGTTTTTATTTATATTTTATTTATTTTATTTATTTTATTTTATTTATATTTTATTTTATATTTAGTAACAAATACTAAATATAAGTAACACATCATTGTTTGGAATTTTCGATGTGCAACTAATTCGCAATAAAATCTACGTTCTACCCAATGTCCATTCTGCAAACACAGTGGCGGTGACTGGGAAATTTTTAAGTTAAATGAAGGGCAAACACTGCGTTGTTTTTATTCAACTGATAGTTGAATCTTTCCTGTTAATTTTTCAGTTAAATTAATGTTATGTTTTTAATTAAATTCTTTCATAAAGATGCAAATTTCAGCAAAAGTTCTGGAGTCAAGCAATCAAATAGGTCTGTTTTCTTTAATACCTTTTGTACACGCTTCTGAAATTGGCTGTGTCTTCCTGTGTTGTTTCTTGCAAAGTTTACTTCTCGTACTACAAATGTTCGTTAGAAATCATCCGTGTACAAAAAATTGCAATGCATACGTACAATATTGTACATTTTTAATTAATCGCAAGACAATCTTCAATTACTGGGAGTATATATATGTCGAAAGATAAACATTCCGGCGCGACCCGTGCATCCCGGAACTCACGCGTTTCCTCAACACTCGTCGCGTTCGTTGAGTGCCCTGACTGTTTGACTCTGCGGAGTTATTCATTTCGATTCTTCAAGTGCTTACCAAAATCTGCCGGCCTATCTCGGGCCATCGAGGGCCTTGCCTTGCATTCTCCTCACTCCGCAGAGTCACTCCGTCCACGTGCACGCATTCCAAAGGAGCCGACTTTGATTGTCGCGGTCGATCAAACGTTTCAAGAGAAACCGATCCCAACTGTCGCGGCCGATCAAACGTCTCGGCCGCGCTACAATGTAAATACATGCGCGGGCACTCGGCAACCGACTCCGGCAACTTCCAACAGCAAATGCTTAACCTATGATCTTCTTAAAAATACACTTAAATCTACGACATATATATATTCGAAGCAAAAGATATTTACCTTTAATATAATATAAACATCATATATATCAATATAACAATATAACTGTTATATTGCAATATATTGCAATATTGTTATATATGATATTTATATTATATTAAAAGTTAATATCTTTTGTTTCGAATATATATATTCTCAGTAATTGAAAATTGTTTTGCGATTAATTGAAAATGTATATAATATAACAATATATTGTTATATTGATGTATATGATGTTTATTTTGTATTATGTGATATATATATATATATATATATCAATATAATATATCAATATAATATAAATATAATATAAATTTAATATAAGATAAATATCAACGATAAAAATTATATCAATAGCTTTTGCGATAATCGAACATATTATAATCATATTTTACCTGTCGCTCAATAATTGTATTAAAAAGGAAGATTGTCCACAAACCTACTTTATAATAGTATCGCTTTTAAACTATTTCACAATTTATAGTAATCTATTATTACAATTTTAAATTATATAGAAATCACTTTCGCATCGAAGAACAGTTTCACGCGCCTCATGATCAAAATCGTCGATAGAAGCTGAAGAAAATGTAGAATTCACGCTGGTTTGTCTAAAGATAACAAGATAATAAATTATCCCAGGTGAGGCGAGTAATTTGCATTTTTGTCAGTTGCACGCACAATGTTTAACGGAAGATCAATATTCCTCTGGTACAACTGTTAGCGTCTCATTTGGCTATGCAGCTTAATGAATCTTAATTAAATCAGGAGTGGAAAAGAAGAAAAGGGAAAGGGTCTCGGGCAGAAAGTGGAAAGGGTGTGAGGCGAAACAGCACGGCGATGTAACGAAGCTGAGCGCAGAAGGGCGCTAAAGAACAAGTTCAAGTAAAACCGAAGATTTTTCGGCAGCGTTAACGCATTTAATTTATCCGACGATAATGGGAAGACTGCGATATGGTGAACAAGGAAAGGTTGGGTGGCCAGGGACACGGTTCCCTTATTAAAATTCATTAATTTCTCCCATCTATGAAAGTTTCATTTTCATGCAAATCCAAGGAACAATCCGATGGGAAAAGAACCAAGTCGGATGACTTTGGTTAGAGTTGCGGGAAAAATTTGTTCGGACAAAAATAAACGAACTTTTCAACGGTCCCAGCATACTTAAAAATGTTCTACCGTAACTCGTGGTCTTTTAAAATTACGTTCGATTGTAATTAAATTTTATTTTGTGACTCGCGTCCGTTGAAAACAACCGCTAACAACGTTCATTGTAACAATTTCGATTTATTTAAAAAAGCTACCTCACGCATTTGCAGCGCACTTAGATCCGAACACAATCACGATTTAAACAAATTCGTTTTACGCAATTTCCCGCAGCATAAAAAACCACGCATACGGTATTCTGTTTGTAAATAAAGAAATACGTGTCGAGCGAACCAACAAACATGATGGGCTTATTTTTTATTCATCCGTGGTAACGGAGTCTACGGATTTACATAAAAAATCACAGTTAACTGAATAAATTTCGGAGAAACAAAATGATTTAGCGTGCTGGTTTGATTGCTGCAACATTTCTCTTGATTTATTCCGTTTGGTTTTATTTTTGTTGCAATTTGCAGCCAGATTAATTTCTTTTGCTTCGAATGTGGTTTCATGGACGACGGTACCGTTTTATTCGCATGGTTTGCGATTTCAGACAAAAAATATAAAAAATATTTTTTATTAATCAATTCAATTTTTTATTTTTCAATTCAGTTATTGAAATTATAAAAATACTTCCACCAAAACTTTTTAAATAACCTTTTTTATTAATTCAGATATTCACATACAAGTTTCACTACATTTCAATCATTTTAGCATTGTCATTATTACGAAACAGTTTACGTCAGTCTAGTTTAACCCCTTGCCATTCCACTTTCTTTGACACAAATGTTATTTATTTATTCGTTTATACTGTTGCATCTACTTCAATGTGTAAATATCGATTACAAATAAACAACATAAGATTACGTCTAAAAGGAAAGGCATAATATTTATATTTGGAGTTTATTTATTCATTGTTATTCATTGTTAACGATCGGTAGTTTTATTTTCAACAATGTACATATAGAAAAATAAATTTAGCAAATAATTTCTCTACACTTTTACAATCTCAACAATTATAACCCACAAATACAATACTGATAAATTTAGCGTTAACTTTCACGTCGTTCCTAAAGTAGAAGACTGACAAAACCCAGTGAAATATTAATTTGGCGAAATGTTTATTTGATGAATTGGAGGATTATAAGATTCGATAGATGTTTCTACGAGACACGTGGATGTTTTCGGTTTTCCGGACACCTTGTACGGGGGAAGCAACGGACAAGGGCAAGCCTCTAGACATAGGAAATGGTCGTTTCGTCGACGAACAGGGGAAGCTAGTTGCATTTCTCTCCGGAAGCCCGACGACAAATCGCTTTGACGTGGCTGTCGGTCGGAAAATTTCGCTCCTTCCGAGGTTACCGGGCGGGAACACACGATCACTCATTCCGTGTCCTGCCAGATTTCTGTCACGTGCGTTTGTTCGGCTCTTGGCCCCGTTCTAATGCCGATCGAAACTGCGCGGGCGCGTGTCCCGCGTACCGATGCGCGTATTTACTCTTAAATGAATTAATACCAGGCACAGAGCGCCGGTTATTAATTCGCGGCCGACACGATTGATTTAGCGGCGCCCCGCCGGGAATAGGAATTGATTGAACTTGCTGCGGAATTACGGGTTTAGACGCCGAAGAAACTGTTTAAGGAGACCCGGCTCCTATTTAATTAAACGCATTTGTTGCTGTCTTTGCCGCGAGCCTGACAAATTAATCCGAATGCGTTCATTGGAGCCGAGAAACCGAGTGTTTCACACTCAACTAGTAAGCCGGCCCTTCCTGTACTACAATTTTTCTTTTTACACAACGATTGTCTAGTGCTTCCCTTGAAACGGCGGGAAACATTATCTGGTCTGTCGTATACATTTTCATAGCGAAGCTTGTTTGTAATCATTGTAAAAATGTACTCGACCACCCTCTAAAAACGAGTAACATTTTTAAATTTGCACGAAACGGTTCGAGTATTTCTTCGTTGAAATATTAGAAGGATTAACTTCTTTTTATTACACGCATAAATAATTATATAATTATTAGTTACATATAATTGTTAGTTACTGTGATTTCAATGAATCAGAAACTCTGAATTCGAAGATCCCTACATCTTGCGACGTCTGTAACTTCCTTACATACATTCATTACATAATTTCAATCTACATAAGTTACATTATGTACAAGTATATAGAATAGTCTACCTAATTACTGCCACATATATGTCTCCGCCAATCGCATCGATATGTAAACTTTATTCTATAGAATTTATTAAAACTGAATTTCACATCTGATTCTAATGTTCGAAGTGAAAGCAAATCTCTACGGCACATTATTCCATAACCAACAATGAAACTGCATATAAAATATTTTTCATGCCATAAAAACCGAAGAATATTGTTTCGGCGTCTACCTTTAAGCGGATCACCTTGTACAACGACGCGGCAGGCTCCTCCGAAAACTGTTGGAGTTACGCTAATACTACATTATCCAAAAAACAAACAGCTGAAAATTTGTATAGACACATTCTTGTTATTTTTATAAAGGTATGAGAAATAATCGCTTTCAGTGGCGCGTAAATTTATCGTTTGAATAGTATTTTAGCCAGCTCCGATCCGAGTTTCCAGGACACCCTATGTAGAGGGTTCTGTGGATCTTCCGGTCGAAGGTGCACCGTTCGTCCAGTTTCCTCCATTTTCCCCAGCCCTGGGCGCCTATCGGTTGTTATTTATTTAGAATCGAGCCGATGAATGCCGGTCTCCTCGATACACGGACCAGACCCAGACGATATATACACGCGGCAGGTGACGGCTTATCGCGTTCATGCAACATTAGGCTTTCCCCCGTTATTTACCTCATTTTCAGGCTTTCCGTTACCCCGCTATTCCTTCTCCGCGTCCCACCGCACCTCTCTTTCATCGACGGCAACACATTTCGCGAAGGCAACCCCGCGGCAGAGGGAAATCTGTGACGAACAGAAACGTGTCTCTCGCGCTTCATCCCCCCGCTTATTTATATTCATGCGCGTCAAACGATTCCGCTCGATGCTACTAAACCGGAGAACTTTCTGCGAGAGGACAAAGCGTTAACAAGGATTAAGGAGTTCCTCTCCGCGTTACCCTCCGCTCGAAGGTTTGCGTGATTTTCTCTTGTCCAGAAACATCCTGCAAGACTGTCTCACCCTTTTGGTCCTTGCGGGACGATTCGCGACCTTGGCACCACGAGCAACGCAGATCGAAAGAGTATGTTTCACCAGCAGATGCAAGGAACTGTTTGTGAATATATTTAAACGGATATAGAAATAGTCGGCATTTTATTCATCATATGTGTGAACAAGAAACACAATTTTCGTATAGCAGTTTGAAATTGTCA
>CM052093.1:12213350-12224492 GCA_028453745.1 Agapostemon virescens | reverse complement strand
AACAAAAACGAGACATTTTGTATGGACATATTTTAGTCAGAATTTGATTCATCATGCCTGTGAACAAGAACAGCAATGTTCATAGAACAGTTTCAAGATGTCCAAAAAGAAACAAGACATTGTTTACGAACATATTTAGTCAGTATTTTATTCATCACATATATGAACAAGAAGAACAATTTTCATAAAGCATTTTAAAATTGTCCAACAAAAACGAGACATTTTGTATGGACATATTTTAGTCAGAATTTGATTCATCATGCCTGTGAACAAGAACAGCAATGTTCATAGAACAGTTTCAAGATGTCCAAAAAGAAACAAGACATTGTTTACGAACATATTTAGTCAGTATTTTATTCATCATATATATGAACAAGAAGAACAATTTTCATAAAGCATTTTAAAATTGTCCAACAAAAACGAGACATTTTGTATGGACATATTTTAGTCAGAATTTTATTCATCATGCCTGTGAAAAAGAACAGCAATGTTCATGGACCATTTTAAAAATGTCCAAAAGAAACAAGACATTGTTTATTGGCATAATCAGTCAGTATTTTATTCATCATGTCTGTGGACAAGAACAGCAATGTTCATAAAACAGTTTCAAGTTGTCCAAGAGAAACGAGAAATTGTTTACGAACATATTTAGTCAGTATTTTATTCATCATGTCTGTGGACAAGAACAGCAATCTTCAGAAAACAGGTTCCAGTGTATTGTTTATTAATTTGTATAATTACAATAAGATGCATTAGTAGGATATATACGTTTCGTAATCAGGTAGATAATGTAAACTCCTGAGAGAAAAACGAAGAAAATTCGAAAAGAATAGATTCGAAAGGGTTGATGCAGAATTCGCGCGGGTAAATCGGGTCCTGGTAAAATGACAGTGCACACTCTGTGCACGAACTAATGTAGTTTTAGGATATGCCCTTAGGATGTGTGCTCTGCTGCTTGGTACAACCATTTACAGTGGGAAATGGAAGCTGCACAACATGCCTCTTAGGTAATTTTAGCGTGGTTCGAGAAAATAACTGAAATTAGTTGAATAGAATGTGCGTTCAAATGTTTGTGTAAGAGGTTGTTTTAAGTGCTGCTCGAATGGTTTATGTATGATCGAAAAGATAATGCAGCACTGGCCATAATTATTCTCGTAAATTGAAGCACAAGATGCTGTCAGATTTCGTAATTTCATACGAATTTACGTTTTTCTCGCTGGAAGAGAAAATACGTAATAAATATACTTTTCAAACTGTGACTGTTTAAAGATTTAATGAAATGTCTATTTAACAAATTGATTATCACAGTGATCCATTAGTAATACAGTTCTTCGACTATCTTCAAACATTATTACTGTACACACTTCAGGTCAATAATTTATATATAAGTGTCAATTATGCAATTTTTTATTACAAGTACGAAATTATTTTAATTTTGTGAGTTTTTCTCAAAAGAATTATTCAGCAGTTAGAAAAATTGTTATTCAATTTACATTTAAATTGATTATTAAATAGACAGAATAATTTACAAAGTGTATACAGTGCAGTAGCGAAACAAACATCGATTGTAAGGGAAGTTTTACGGAAAATCGAGGAACAAATGCCAGCTCGAAATTAAGCAAAATGGAGTATTCGGATGATGAAAGTTTCCGAGGCGCGGCATCGGAATCATCGTTAAACGGGTTACATTTCCAAATGAGGCCTCCAGTAACGATTGTCATGAATCGCTTTGAGCGTTGTTTTCAGGCTGGATTCTTCGTTCGAACCTCAAAGGACCGGCCGTGTGGTCGCAGGTGTATCCGTAGAATCGATGCAACGTGTAAATGTCAGTCCCCTTAGTGCATCCCGCGTGTGCATTAAGTGCGAGCAGGCCGGCTGTGATTAAGTGATCGGGATCAAAGCTCTCGGCGCCGAAATATAATTTGGCTTGCATATTTCCCGTGGAAATCAATGCGTGCCGAACGAATGCTCGCCGGCTACGGCGATTATGTTAATGCGGGTAACGAAGGTAGCGTAACTGCGAGCACCGCGCGCATCCGATAGACTTTTCGAGCTGGTTTTTCCATTTTCGTCCCCCGTTTTTTCGTCTCGTCAAGGAGCCGCGATCGTCGGCGCGCATAAAAATATGCGGACCTCCGAGCCCGACATGAGTTCGGCTGCATAATCATGCAGTCAATGAGTGCGAAGGAGCTAACCATGCGAAAAAGGAGACCGTGGAAAGAAAAATTTATGGGAATACGTATCGGGTTCGATACCGTTTCAGAATTCCTCGTCGGTCGTCCCATTCCCAACTCGCCCCTCTCCATTTTTCTCTCCTTCTCTCTCTCTCTCTCTCTCTCTCTCTCTCTCTCTCTCTCTCTCTCATTTTCTCTCTCTCTCTGGATGTTTCTTGTTTTATCGGTGATATAGGGAACACGACAGAATGATTTTATTTAAATATCATTATCGCGTTTCCCATCGATCCTTCCATTAACGTCGTTATGAAATATGTGTGTAAATAGTCGAGGCGAGCACCCGGGGGCTGCGGCTACTTGGATAAACGCACACCTATTTATCTGGCCGATGACGACAGGGAATATTCATGAATGGAGCTTGTTTGAATATTCAGATCACAAACGTTTTTAAGTATTGATCGACTTTTGGCTTTAAGTTACTCCGTTTGCGTAACAGCTCCTCCAACGCGCCTTTATTTCCCCTTTTGCTGCAATGTACTGCAAAATAAATGAAACAGCAGGTGACTCGTTGATTTATGCAACAGTCGATATTATTTACGGTTTGTCGATGTTTAGAATCGCACAGGAGACGTTTTACAACGTTTTCGTAGTATATTCGTTATATGCATAACGCTTTCGTTCATTCTTCTTAGATTTTTAATATATAATTACGTTTTCAATCTTGTCTTTTAATTTCATTCTTATTTTAAAGTACATTATTATGTGCTCAATCTTGTATTTTAATTTCCTTACTATTTTATAGTATATTATTATGTGTTCAATCTTGTTGTTCATTTATATTATTCATTTTTAGTGTATCAATTATGTGTGGCATTATATCGTTCAGTATTATTAGCAGTTTTCTATCTACTATCACGAATTCAACATTATCCTCCAATTTTATTACTTTTTAGCATATTGTTATTTTTAATATATGTTCAATCTTGTCGTATATACCTATTACTACATGTTCCACCTTGTCGTTTAATTTTGTTAACACCTTTGAATATGTTATTATGTATTCAGTCTCGTAGTTCAGTTATATAATAATGTTATATTCTTTTAATTATCTGTATCGTTATATGGTTCATTATTATTATTTTTCAATATACTATTATGTATTCAACCTTGTCCTCCAATTTTATTAGTTTTTAGCATATTGTTATATATTCAATCTTGTCATGTTTATTTGACTATTACAGTACGTTGTTACGTGTTCAATATTGCAGTTCAGTTAAACAGTTGTGCATTTGGGTAATTGTTTACCAGCCAAAATATTCGAGACGTACCGGTTCCTGCATTTAGCAAATAATATTCTAACGGTGTGTCTAATACATCGACATTCACTTGCACGTACATGTTTTACAATTATACGTGAAGTATCCGCTCGTTACTTGCCAAACGTTTACCTTGCCTCGCGGAATGCTTTCGGTATTGTCCATGTCCACAACGCTGTCAGCGTACGGTTGCTTTTCTCTGTGACCAAGATTTCGTCCAACTATGCGAATCTTGTTTATATGAGACGGACGACAAACAGAAGACAATCTGTACTGCAAACATCTTCTACGTAAATAAACTTGCGACAAATTGCATATGACTCTGGAGGGAACCAGTTGCAATCCATGGCGTTCACAATTTCATATCCGCTTCGTGCTGACAGTTTTTGCTACCGAGAAAACCGTTCGAAATAACCGCATTTAGATAAATCGTGATTAGTGGTAAACTTTGAAAATCTAATCTTCCTTCATTTCTTGTCTTCATTCTCCTTTCTCTTATTCTTTATCTCTATCAGATAATAAGAAAGGATATTTTTCATAAGATCGTTCGAACTACTGTTCCTCTTTAGTTTCATCGCTTTTCTTTTCAGTACAATGATGAAATTGCGCGTAACAAATTACTTTATTTTATTAAATTACTTTATTAATTATTAAAATGAGCAACAATTACGCTTTACGAAGCCAATTACATTTTCTTCAATACGTAAAGACTAATTTAATATTTTTAAAAAGAAAATTAGAATAGGAAATACTTTCTCAACCTCTTAGGCACTATGCGCCACTATAGTGACTTTCACGGCTGCCATCTTTCTGTACGACGGGCCACTCAATTGTATTATTAATTATTAAAATACATTGTTAAATTATAATTTTATGATCAAACACTTTATTCCAATGTACTCGTGTGGAGAGCAGCATTATCCGTCACACATTGCAGTGCCGAGCCGTGCAGTGCAGTGGAGTGCCTCGCGCAAAATTCAGCCGTACCTAAGAGTTTAAATATCAAGGATACGGTAATACGAATTGTAACCATGATTAGACTGCGTGTTTGAAGTATTCATGAAAAAAATAAGTGGACGAGGAACGAAGTCGTGCAAGCATACAATGAATTATCAAGCGTCGTAGGAACTTACCGAAGAGGTTACAAGCAGCGACAAACGCAGCTGAATTAAATTTCCCGTAAAAATTGGATAACGATGATTTTGCAGCGCAAAGTCAAGGGGCGGTGTTTGGCGGGTTATTTTGGTAAGGATTCTTTTCGTTTTCATAGAGGAGGGTAGCGGCCAGCAGCAGAGGACAGGACAGGTCGATATAGTAGAGACTGTAACTCTTATCGCAAGGAAGCCGGCGGCGGAAGAAGAAACATCTCTCGTAAATATAGAAGGTATAAAAGCTACCCTTTTGATGGAGTGGGCTTTTAAGGGTCGACCTGGTATATCGGACCGTTCGTTCACCGCAGGATGACCAAAAGGATCGAATGGAAGAGAGGACGGACCAGAAGAGCGGGGCGCGGGAAGGTTGCAGCGGTCTGTGGACGTAGGATACCAACCGTGTTTAACAACCATCGCTTTACGGGTTTCGTATTTTGTTTAAAATCTAACCATAAAGTGGCCATCGGTTCTGACCTGACCGTGGCATTTGCCATTACGAGTTTTAAGGTCCCTGGGTTTATGTACACCAACCTGCGTTACTCCGTCTGGCTTGCCTATCACGAACGACCACATAAAATATAAGATTCGCAGAGACATTCCACCGGGTTATATCTTATCTTTCAAAGTGCTTTGCAATTTCATTTTCATTAAACGTTGACGCGCCCTCGAAATATTGGGAAACACTGTGCCTCGCAAATGTGATTAAATTCTTATCGTCGCCAGATCAGAATTATTATGCCGAGGTTCGAATGAACGTCGCTAGCGAAACCTACTGTTTTTTATTTCCGAAAACTTTGCTCGAACGCCGTCGCGCTGGAAAATCTGATTTTTATCATTTCACTGATCAAAATCAACGAGAGTGATCTCTAAGAATGTATTTTTGTTTGAATTGTATGCATTCTTGCCTCTGAATTAAGTACATAATTAAATACAATAATATATTCTGCTGTAAATTAATCATCTTTGCGTGTTGCATCTCAATGTACATTTTCATTGTATTTATAAAATGTACTATAACAACTGTTCAATTACTGAACTTTAAATTGACTAATCGTAAGTCACGTATCTGACGTGCTCTCTTTTCTTGTATTTAGAAAATGTACTATAAAAATTGTCTAATTACTAAATTTGAAGTGAACCATTTCTAAATAACGAATCTGATTGTACAAAAATGTTAGGCAATACGTAAGCTTTATTAAATGCATAGTACATTTAAGAAACGCGATAATTATTAATTCATTACTAATTTTTAAGTAAACAGGTTGCAGATGCTTTGTTTTAATATTTTCACATTTTCGTGTCAATTAAAAAAGTGTCGCTATATTTTATTATTAGAACTGATGAAAGTTAAACATGTAAAAATGTTTTATCAGTTTATTCAGTCTTTCTTTCGATTAGCGAATGCATTAGTATGGTCTAGAACACAATGTTGAAATCACAGTGCAATCTGAACCAGTGTTAAAGTACGAAACAAAAAAAAATAAAAATACAGAATTGGAAGATTCGATTGTTTCAAAGGTAACAGCAATATCGACAAATAAAAGGGCGGAATAATTATTACGCAATTTCCTGTATACATCACGGAAGCTTGAACCTTAAATTGATTCGTCAGTGGCACATGTATCTCGGAATCGAGTTTTCCGTTCCATCGAACTTCCGAAAGCAGAACAGCAAGCCGACGATTACATTTTGCGGAAAACTGAAACAAAACTGGCGTAACGTTTCAGAATATTAAAAAACGCGTGCGGAGAGGATCATTTGCAGAGAACGAGAAATTTTGAGAGGCGCTTTAAAGAAGGTCAGCATTTGCCGGTAGACGATGAACGGTCTTCCGACTTCAAGAACAGAGAACTTCTTGAAAAGTTCTCGCTCGTGGAACAGGCCATAAACGTTCAAGTGATGAATCAGAATTAACGAAAGTTAAAATTGCGATAAAAAAGAAACGCGATCCCGAGACGCACGGTTAGAGTATATCTAGGCCAGGTTTCACTGCGTCGGAATTATGAACAACTCCGGCGACAGCGTTTTCACAGATCATTCTGTCATTTGATGAACGCCATCGACGCAGTATGCAGATTTGTACAGATTCTTTCCAACAGCTTTCATCGCGAAATGGTTCCATCGTTTCCTCGTTTCACTGGAATACCAATATCGATATTAACGTCACTTGAATATCGATTTTTGCTGAACAGTAATTATGCAAGCGTGTAATTAAACATTACAATGAAATTATTTTAATTTCAACATTATTGAAAACGTAAATCGTTCCGTAGAAAATTATTACATATATTGAAAAATGATAAATGGAAATTATTTAGTTGCTTTCTATGGGAATCGATATTACTAAATTGTTCGTAAAATTAATTATATATATATATTATTTATTGTAGATTATTTCTACATAAATTGTACACTATCCTCAAACATACAGTATTACCTGTGTTTCATAATGTATTCATTTATATTATTAAATAATAATTGTAAAGATTGCATCTACGACCGAGGAAAAAATTTCTAAGGCTTTAGTTATTCCGCCTTATTTGCCTTTAAAAGATTTCCTAATTGTAACAAACGCTTCTTAATAATTATTAATAATTCTTAAAAAACTTGCTTACTATTTTTGACTTTTCCAGAATGACAATATTTCCGTTCAAAAAGTTTGTAAACTGTCGTTTCGTAAAAGCCCAGAATTAATTAAAACACGATTGTCATAAAGCAAAACGAGGTTAAAGAATATACATCTGGTTGGCAACATATTTTTTCAGGTATCGAATCGTTCCCTCCGGAGTTGTAACATCGATTCGACGACACTTCATTGAAGAATCAAAAGGAGCCAACATCTGTTTTTGAAATAGAATATATTTCCGTAGACGTTCGGCATATACATATCTTCCGGACACATTTATTGCGGCGGATATTTGTATAGAGACGAAGGAATAGTGGCTGCTCCCATTTTCGTCCCACATATATTTTCGTCTATTTGTCTCGCGGAACGATTTCAGCAGATAGTATACGATGATAGGAAGCATCATCGAAATTCAGAAGGAAGCGTCACAAGGTATTCCCATTTCCCTCGCGCCTTCCCAGTCATATACGATATCGGGTGTCTTCGTGTTTGCGTAGGGATATCTGCGAGGCGATAAACCTGCACCCGCCTAGGGTGTATAACTTATGTTCATTCGCCTCAATTCCCATACAAGCGAATTTTCGCGTGTCGTGTGAGCTCAATCGTTTCGATACTAATTATCGATATTTCAGATACGGTTGACTCACACAATGCGATCAATTGTTTAAATAAAAATATATTATTTTGTAATTTTACTTGTTATGAATAATGTTTACCCTGCGGAAAACTATTAGGACCGATGCGGTCTCGCTCGAGTTTGTGCTGGCAATTATTTCGTATATAACTGTTAATAATATGTATACGTTTAATGTATAATTATTTGTGGATTTAGGTGAAATTTTACTATCTCACTGCGGTTCTATTTAACATTTCAATAGATATTAGTATTGAATATATGTACGATATTAAATACAATTTAATTGTGCCGTAGCACTTTTAATGAATATTTTGATACTGAATACCAAATTTGTTGCTAAATGCAATTCATGTATAATTTTTATTTAATGTTATACAGGAATATTTTAAATATTCGTTCGTATCTACACAGTTTTGGAAACAATTAAATTACTGTTAAAATATAATTGTTAATTTTTTAGCAAGATATGTCTGCAGGGTATATCATGCCGCTATTAATTCTTATCAAATTTACTAAGTTACTTGGTTACCAGAAATCAAAAGTTTTAGAAGTTCTTTGCTCCTGTGGGTCAAAGACGAGTTTGATAAGACTTTATAACAGTATACTATACCCTCGAGGCAGCGAAAAGTAGTTTTAAAAAATCCAACCGAATATTTTGAACTTGCGCGGTCGAAGATTAACACCGGATTATTTTCAATAAAAATAATTAAATCTTCAGAATTATTTATCACAACTTGTGGCTTTTAGCATTTAGTACGAATATAGATAATCCATAAAACAATGTATTAAATATTTGATTCAAAGATTCTTCTTCCTTCGATCGCTATCCTTGTGAACGTTCGACACACTACGAAGAATATAGTACCTCTTCTAGAATTGTCGCGCGGCAGACGCGATGATACGACAGTTGCGGAGAGAGTATTATAATCAACGTCCATGAAACGTGCGGACCATTCCTCTCGTTTTAATATCCGAGCGGTTGAAATTGAAGACGGTCGCGTTGCAGTGACTTTACCGGTGGAGTGTGCATAAAGATTCACAGTCTAGTAACATTGCATCGGAGCCGCGACAAACGTGATAGGCAGTTATAGCGCATATTGAAGCGGTCGTGTATCCAGGACATTATATTTTTGGAAAGAAACCAGACGCGACGGAGTTTACGGTCACCATAAAGTTGTTTTATTTCCGCGGGGGCGATTTTAAAATTCCACTCCAGAAATGACGTGTGCAAAGCGGGGGCGAGACAGGAGGTGAAACGGTGGTGAAACCGAGGAAGGAGGGTGAACTAAACCACGGGGGGTGGGAAAACCATGCAGGATCGAACAAAGAGCGAGAAGAAACGAGAATGCGAATTGCGAGCTTGCAGCAAGAGGGGAACACAGGAGCGAGTAAAAAATATAAACGTTAGTCCCCTTCTCGTAGTTGTGAATTCGAGAGGGTCGCTCGGCCATACATATGGGACCAATTTACAAAAATTATTCAGAGACCAGACGATCCTGCCTATATTCGTCTCGCGCCTACGCGGAACCATCCGGAACGCATATCATTGTCAAAGGATTTCGGACAACCACCGGTACAAGGAACCCAGAAGGGGAGGAGGGGAAGAAGAATCGAGTTTCAAGCTTTGTGAAAAATATAAAGTAAATTCTCTCCTCCAGTTTCCAGTAATTTTGTCCATAGAGATGGGCAAACTTTTATTGGAATAATGAATGTGAAATGAAACACGATGTATCAATGTCGTCCTGTAAATTGACTCTGCGTGCAGGAAAATTCGTGACAAGTTGTTTACAGAAACGGATGGCGAACGGAAATTTATTTCGCTTTGCTCAAAGGTTCCAGTTAAACATTATCCCAATAGTTTCTTTCGTAACGTTTACATTTAACATTGCAAAATAACAAACGTACACGAATAACAGCATTATCTACTCGCAATTTCCTTTCTTAAAACAAATCTAAGAAATATTGTTTGCGATAATTCCAAGATATGGAAATTAAATATTATTTATTTCTAGTAAAACGCTATGTATAAATTCTTTACACATTTATACAGTTTTCCGCTTGATGCGTTCATTTTGCATGAGCGCGTAAAATCCGTAGTCTAATTATCATCGTATTGAAAAGGGAAATGGTAAAATTTTGAGAGCGACCTAACAGCGTTACGCGAAAAAATCAATATGCGAAACGGCAGTGTCTCTGATTTACACGGTCATGCAGAGACAACTGAAAATTAACGAGGACAGCTTAATTCACTTCAACTCGCATCAGAGAACGTGCAATGTTCTCCGCAGAATTTCTATCAATTTATTTGGCAAAGGAGTGTCCTCTGGTGTTTCACGAGCGAAAAGTGAAACAACGGAGTGTGTGCAGCCGTCAAAGAGGCCGTTGCATAGATGAATTTATGGTCTGAGCGAGCCTCCGTCGACGCGACGCTGTGACTTGGAAAGTTGTTATGAATTTCGAGCAGAATATATTCGGGAAGTTGCCGCGATAGAATTCGCCCTACGACAAATTTATTCCCCGACGATTATTGAAAGTTACAACAACAACGAGAGAAAGAGACGGAGAGAGAAGGGAGAGAGGGAGAGAGACTGTTCACCACGACCGAGTTTTCGCAGCGGCGATCGACGAAAGTTAGGACAACGGCGGTGCTGCCGCTTCAGCAACCCGGAGACAGTTATTAACACGCTCGCGACGCTGATTAGCGGGCGAAGGATATTTACGGAAATGTCTGTCTCACAGAGAAATTTTGCGAAAGCGTTTCCAAGTAGAGTTTCGTGATCTTGGATCGGATAACAGTTTCGCTAAAGGATCACGATTGAAAATTGTGTTGGGGTATGATGAACTTTGAGTAATCGATTAAGTGTTCATTAATAGTATTTTTCTGCTATTTCGTCTGTATCTCATCTTTCTACGATTATTACAAATATAAAGGATCCGTAGTTTGATCATCGCAAACGATTATATAGTAACGCTTTGGAATTTTTTAACACGTTAAGCGCCACGCCGAATTTCTGCACCGTTCCGTTCGAGCCACGGTTACACGTCAGGCGGGCCGCTCGCCGATAGACGAATCAGAGTATAAACAGTCGGGTAACGCAACGCGCGCCGCGATAGCAGAACGAAAAATGTGTCGCCGGCTCGTAGGGACCGACGAGGCCTGCTTAACGTGTTAAGCAGAGCTCTCAAAATCTAGGCTAGCATATCAGGAGACTTCAGGAAGCTACCTTTTATCAACCCC
>CM052093.1:12169840-12213340 GCA_028453745.1 Agapostemon virescens | reverse complement strand
ATTTTTCCCATTTTCGCCATTGACCGCCCCGAAATTTCAAAGTCGCGCCACGGCTGCAATTCGATTACGATCGACCTGAAAATTGCCATACACTCAGACCGCGCGTCTAGAAACGTGTAGCCAAAATTACAAAATAATTGGAGACCTAAAGATTTTTCACGATTTTAAGAAGGGGGTTACCTTCAATATTTAGCAATATTTGCCAATATTTGGCAAATCTTTGAGGTCGTCCCCCGGCCAAACTATTAGAGCTATCGACATGGCTCAAACGCTAAAATCTTCCCCAAACCTTCCTCTTTAAGCAGAGCTCTCAAAATCTAGGCTAGCATTTCAGGAGACTTCAGGAAGCTACCTTTTATCAACCCCATTTTTCCCATTTTCGCCATTGATCGCCCCGAGATTTCAAAGTCGCGCCACGGCTGCAATTCGATTCCGATCGACCTAAAAATTGCCATACACTCTGACCGCGCGTCTAGAAACGTGTTCCCAAAATTACAGAAGAATCGGAAACCTAAAGATTTTTCGCGATTTTAAGAAGGGGGTTACCTTCAATATTTAGCAATATTTGCCAATATTTGGCAAATCTTTGAGGTCGTCCCCCGGCCAAACTATTAGAGCTATCGACATGGCTCAAACGCTAAAATCTTTCCCAAACCTTCCTCTTTAAGCAGAGCTCTCAAAATCTAGGCTAGCATTTCAGGAGACTTCAGGAAGCTACCTTTTATCAACCCTATTTTTCCCATTTTCGCCATTGACCGCCCCGAAATTTCAAAGTCGCGCCACGGCTGCAATTCGATTCCGATCGACCTGAAAATTGCCATACACTCAGACCGCGCGTCTAGAAACGTGTAGCCAAAATTACAAAATAATTGGAGACCTAAAGATTTTTCACGATTTTAAGAAGGGGGTTACCTTCAATATTTAGCAATATTTTCCAATATTTGGCAAATCTTTGAAGTCGTCCCCCGGCCAAACTATTAGAGCTATCGACATGGCTCAAACGCTAAAATCTTCCCCAAACCTTCCTCTTGAAAGAAAGATAGTTGAACTTCGTATTTTCAAAGTTGGTATGTTTATTAGCATTTCAAGAATGTTCTCATGTTTTTGCGCAGGAAAAACGTTCAGCATTTACATTTATTAGCAATTTATTAAACAAAATTATTGCACATTCAATTATTCACTTCACGTTTATTAATTTATATAATGAACACAACTTGATTGATATAAATATTTAATTGTAATTTGAGTAAATTGCAGTCGACTCATTTATATAATTTTCATTGATCAGCGTTTCTAGGTGCAAATGGTATCTGAGCAGCATCAGCCGTAACTGGTCGCCTAGGCAGAGTGTATCAAATTTGATCGGAAGCGAATTGCGGCCGCGGCGCGACTTTGAAGTTTTGGGGTTTACTTATATAATAAATAATATTTATTATATATTATATACATATACTTTTGATATAATTTATAATTATCATTGAAGACTATGATATACTTTTTTTTTACAACAACGCAAAGTATAGGGAAATGACTTTCGCAAACTATCAAACAGAGAGGTCCCTAAACTTCTGACAGCTGAATTAAATACTCGCGTGACGTAATCGTCCGTCAAGACTGACGTGAGGCGAAATGGTTGATCCAGTAAGGTACCTGAAGATTGAATAACTTCAGGAATCTCTCATTCCGAATATGTTTGCATCTTCTGGGACACTCTGTATACCCGGAAGATGCGATTTAGACATTAAATTACAAAAATGCAAAGTGGAGAAAAACGATTCTCGCAAACTGTCAAACTGGGAGGCCCCTAAACCTCTGCAACTGAACTAAAGAATCGCGGAACGTAGCCGCCGGTGGAGGAAGAGTGAAGAGAAGTAAAAGAGTTGAGCCAGGAGGAAACCTGAAGAAAGAATGAGTCGAAGAGAGTAAGAGAGAGAGATAGAGCGAAAGGGTGCGAGCGGAGCAGAGACGTGGAGGGAGAGAGAAGAAACGAAACCGCCCGGGTCACTCGTTCGACTTTGCGAAATAAAAACTCTCTTTACGGGGAGCTTTTATTGCGGGCTCAACGTTTTTTTGTATCCCTTTCGTTGCACGCCACAGTGCCTTTCAATCGGTTCAACGAATACATAGTTTACCAATGGTCTCTTCGGGAATACCGCGTTTCCCTCTTCCCTAACAACTTCTATCTTCTGCCTTTCGCCTGTTTCTTCCCTCCTGTTTTCTCTCTGCCTCGACTCTTTTTTTCGCTCTGTCGCGGCAGAAAGAAATAAGGAGAGAGAGAGAAAGATAAAAAGAGAGAGAGTAACAGGGAGGGAGAGAGCTTAATTCCTCTCATGGCTTTCTTCTTTTTTTGTTGCGCTTTCGCGGAACAGCGACCGTTAAACGGCTGTTCTTAAACAGATCTCTCGCGATTCGTTGATTCGTCTCCTTGTATTCTTTCTTAATTTCTTTCTGGAAAGTAACTTAAATTGGGGAATTGTCTGAGGCGATTAAACTACCTTCGCGATTAAATAACGCGGGGAAAAAACCTTTCCGAAGTAATTGGATCATTGTCTCGGGACGACCCGGCAGGCATAAGCTTTTTAGGCAAAGCTGCTGCCTGCTGTACGTTTCCAAACTGTTTTCTACGAGATGGCTTTCTGATTACGGAAACCGGGAATCCCGGATAATTCGTCCGGGGGTTTTGTGTTTGACGACGTTGGATTCGTTTAGCCGAGGCAATTTGCAGTCGATTTATTTATCAAACGAGCCGGATTTATCCTGCGGATTGTGGAGGATTTACACGATTAATATGTTCGTAAACAGCATAGTGAGAGTATATACTTACAAAACGTTTCTTTAATTAATTTCAACAGATTTCAATCTACACGTTCAAAAACAAATATTAAATATAAATTTTTGTAAACATATGGGTATTTCAATTTTTACTTATACCTATTCATTTATTACATATCATGTAATTAAATTTTTTAAGTATTTATTCACTCATATTTACCCGTATCATTTAAACATTAAATCTTTGATATTGTGCAATTATTACTGTTCGGATTATTTGATAAGAACATACAGAATATTTACAACAGTTGTAAATACTGAAAAATGATTTGATCCTATACAGAAAACAGTAATATTATCTTAATACAACTTTTATCTACGGGATGAACTCATAATCTTCTCCGAACCATTCTACTCGCACATTACAAAAATGTCCGACGCGTGCCAGTCAACGGGTGTGAAACAACTGAACTGTCCTTACGTCCTACCATGCAGACAACGACCAATGTTCCACGTAAAAACACAAAGACTATCCTCCCCGTCGAGGTTCATCGTCATTTTCGATTTTCGTCAGGTTTCATCCAGCGAATCACACAACATTATGTTGCGCGTTCAATTTAAAGTTCTGCTACCGTGTCGTAGTTACCATTGTACGATGCTTTAAAGTCCTGGAGCATTCTCTACATATTCATGCGTATGCATTGTAGATGAATGCACAATGTACTGTCAATGAAACAGTACTTTACGCGAGACGTATTTCAATTGCCTGTGAAATGACTGGGATGCAGTTCTTTATGCAGTTTTTATGGAATTTTTCATGCAGACCAGAACGTTCCTGTTGACACGTCTCCATTTATCATCGTTGTTTTTTTATTTACAAGAGACGTAATTTGTTTACTGTACCTACATTCGAATAATTAGAACTTTAGACTGAATCTGAATGAAAAAATCTATTTCCGAATTTCCATTTTGTAATTAATTATACAAGTTGTTTTAGGAAAGAATTTAAATAAAGTTGTTCGTTTGAGAGTATATTAGCATCGATTCTTTATAAATTTATTGTTTGTAACTATTCAGGAATAGTTAAATATTAGTGACTATGATTGTTTACCGCTTTAAGTAATATCAAGATGGCGATTGTTATTATATCATATAGTCGACAAGCTAATTTCTGAACGTGTTTGCCATCAATCGAGTAAAGATGAACTTTTCCCTGGTAATTTAGTAATTAATTTTTAAGAGAAAAAACAGTTGTATAGTTACTGGGAAGGTGAGGGGCGGAGGTGGGGCTGTCAAGAGCACTGATTGAAATGTGGGGTAAAGAAGCCTCGGGCGG
Source organism: Agapostemon virescens (assembly GCA_028453745.1). Classification (NCBI taxonomy): domain Eukaryota; kingdom Metazoa; phylum Arthropoda; class Insecta; order Hymenoptera; family Halictidae; genus Agapostemon; species Agapostemon virescens. Next base: position 12,209,232 of record CM052093.1, on the reverse strand, counting down.
AAGATTCGAGGGTAGAATATTGGAAGAGGTGGATGGGGGTAAAAGCGTGAGACGCGCAATTTAAACTGGCTAACAACGTACCGCCAAAGAAATGATACTCTACCTTCGGCGAAAATATTTTAAATTTTGCTATTTTATAGCCAGCATCTTGGGCACGAAATTTTGCGTCGCGCGAACACGTCAATCTTTGCACGATCACCATTCTTATTTATTTTCTGTTCCACTGTTAACTGTTACTAATACACTGGGGCTATGAAACTCGAATATATTAGAAAAGTCTTAAACGAATGTCATTTATGTAAAATTAACAGCTGAACAATTTTATCTCGCATAGAAACGGTTTCACATATTCCAATTATTAACCCTTAGCGCTCCAATGGCGCTTCTGAGGCGACACTAAAAATTCCCTTAATATTATTTAAAACAGGTTTTACGTTGCTCTGTTTGCATGTAAAGAGTCGATAAAAATTGTGATGTTGCACGTAGGAGTAATAGTAATAAACTTTATATTCACGAAAGGAAATGAACCATGTACAATGGAATTATTTTACGTCAAAAATAATGTTTCGATTTTGGTGTTAAAATTGTTCAGAGTGCTAAGGGTTAATTTAATTTTTCTTTTCAATCTTCTATGGGCTTCTAAATATCTGCGATGATCTTTATTACAATTTCTTATAAAAAAGCAATTACCCTCTCATTAACATCACATAAGCTACATTTGCATAAACTTAGAAAATTAACAAAATAATATTGACATCTCTAACTTCACTCGCCAATTAAATTAAACTAACCGTACTTAGGAATCGTTGTTAACGTCATAATATTATACTATCGCTATACGAATCACTCGAAAAAATGTAACCAAACGCACGATAAAAATTCTTAAACATATTTTCACTTTTAATACTTCTCTAATTTCTGAGTAAAATAATATTGTTTATAACGAAAAAATTCTGTCAGCTTTTATCGTTGCTTGGACACGTACTCGAGCAAATGAACGCGCGGAATATTCTGTTAAAAATACACGAAGTCAAATAGATGGTCGTCTTAAATTTCTGCTCGGACATGGAAGATGTTACGGTCGGTTTGCTGAAACAACGGTTAGTGCGCACTTGATTCGAGTGTGATTTCATTGGCGTTTTTCTGGATGTAATAAACGAGTGGTGTTTGCGGCGGGGTTCGCAATTAAACCGTATATAGGTATCGTACATACCGCATGTACCGAGTACACTCTAAGCGCAGAGTGCAGGTAAAGCCTGTTTGTTTTGGAAATTGCGTTAATTTGCCAAGCGCAGACCGGTTGATTTTGTGAGTGACGTCGCAATCACTGCGCAATCACCGGAAACGAGCCGGGGGCGAACCGCCGTGGCCATGTATACGGCTGTACTTTACCAATCGAATTCTTCGAATAGCGACACTGTGTTGCAACTACAAACGACGTTATACGCTAGATTGGACCCACCGATGAAAAATTCGCATATTTCCAACTATCGCCTAACCGTGTTCCAGGGAAACACTCCTACGAGATTTCATACGAAAATTATCTCGTAACGAAACGGTGAATTTTTATGCAGAAAATTAACAAATTAACGAGCAAGAGACGAGAACTCCGTAGAGAGTTTACCCTTCATGGGCAAGCATGATGTTTGCACCTTCCGTGAGCAACCTGGGATGTCCACCACCGATATCTTTACTGTTCTGTTTTTTCAAAAAATCTAAGGCGGTTCTGAACTACGCACTGAAGTTCCTGTTTTAACACTTTACCGACCGGCGATTATTTCGGAATTATTTTAAGTTCATAATTCATCACTGAAAACTTTTTAAGGCCTTCTAAGCAACGTTATCTAATAATTTTGTTACAAATTACAAAGTAAAAGCAGTTTTTTAAGCCTCATTTTGTTACGGGGCAATTATTGAAAGAACTATTAATAGGCCTCCGGTCGATAAAGTGTTAAAACTATATAAATATATAATATATTTCGATAAATATATATATATATATATATATATAATATTTAAGTAATATAAATTATTATGAGTCGAATATGAGTCGTCCCTTCAGCGTTTGCCAATATTTGGCAATCTTTGAAGGCGTCCCCCGACCAAACGATTAGAGCTATCGACATGAGCCCAACGGGAAAATCTTCCCCAAACCTTCCTCTTTAAGAAGAGCACCCTAAATTTAGGCTAGCATTTCAGGAGACTGCAGGAAGGTCCCTTTTATCAACCCCATATTAAGAATTAATTTTTTTGGATTTTGTGCAATTTTTATTACAATAGATGTTGGAATAGAAAAATCTATGGAATCTATTTTGGCGAAGAAAATTTTATAACGTCAGTAATTGTAAAATAGAAAATCTGGAAAGCGTCATTTGATTCCTTATGGTAGGTTTAAGTCTAGGTTAGGTGGTATATGGGTACCTGGATTTTTATAAGAAGGGGATTGAAAATTTGCAAGTAGTATGGAAAACTGTTCTTGATAATAATGGAGATTATAAATAAAACCTTGATTTTACTCCAAAGTTGGTTTTAGATTTAAAAATAATTTATTACGTATAGATACTCCTTATATCTAATCTCTGGAACATCAAATGTCTGCAACATTATTAGAGAAGCGAATATTGAAAATATTCAAAAATTAAACGACCCAGGTAGCCCATCATAGTATTTCTCTGAATAGTTGAAAGAAACTGTAGCGACCATCGACTATCGTAAAGATTCGCTGCAAACACGTCTGATTGGGTTTGGTGTAAATGTGGCATTGGCCAATTAGAGCGTGTGTCACTATAATGTCTGCGAAGTTAGTCATTATTAAAATTCGACAATGTGGACGTTCATTCTTATCTGTATTCTAGTTTCATGTTCCTTCATTTGTTATTTTATCGTGTTAATTTGAGATCTGTCTTTAATAAAGATCTAGTATTCACTTTCCTGGATTTCAAGGATTGTAATACTTAATTTCGAATCGAAAGGCAAGACTTCATTCCACCTTGAATTATACAAGAATACGTGGGTTCTAATTCTGGTAGTTTCTTTCGCTCTACAGAAACTATAAACGATGTGTTCGAGTTCTTGTGGTAATTTGATATTTTCACTGTTTTGCGTTTCACTTACTTGTTTCCGCCTAATCAGGACAAATATCTCATTATTCTCGTCAGCCACGCTGTAATGCATGCGTTACGTGATAGTACTCTGCTGTGTCCAACAGCCTGCTACCCTGTTTTATCATGCTATCCACTTCAGGGTGGAAAAACACGTGGTGTCGCTTAAACGAGCAGGTTACGAGTAAAGTTAACATATGTCTAAAAAGATTAACAAAAACAGTTTCAAATCAACTGCTTATCTTATCCGCTGTCTGTCTGATATGAAAGTTTTTGTGAGCATCGTACGAATATCATTGTTGCTCGTGTAATCACGACGTTAATAAAATTATAATAAATTCGTTGCACGAATAACGTGTAAATATCGCAGTTAGCGAAATTATAAATTCGATCGAAGCTTCGTCGAAGTTTAGTTTATTATTACTATACAAGAGTTTCGCGTTCACCATTAACAAAATAAAATATTGATCGTAGCGCTTATGATGTAGTCGATTGATTTGGTAATTAGCATTTTGCAGAAGTTAAGTTATGAATACATTATCCGGTAAAACATCGTTGTAATTACAATGCTGTAGGTAGACAACAACGTGTATCACAGAGCAGGGAAGGGTATCATAAAATTTAGAGCGTCATCCAGGCAATTAATCACCTATTAATTGGCAAGAAAAGATGTTCGTCATCCTACGAAATTAGTTGATCTTGAAGAGTTTCTAGATGAGTTAAATACCGTCTCTCATTATTTATAATTAATGGATGTCTGTCCGAAACATGATCTACAACGTTGCCCACCTTTCTTTCCTGCGAAACGTGAACGCAAACATTTTGCGTACGCGTTATTAAATGGACACACGTCTACTCGGACGCGTTGCAAAAATCAACGATCTCAAAATAAACGAAGATATATACTGAAAGCAAAATCTTTTCTCGTTTCACCTAAAGGTTACGTTTTTCACTGTTTCTGAAAACTGATGCACGTCGCATGTCGTTGTTATGCGACGGTCACAATTCGAGTAACGTATCGGAGTCCTAGATTCGCAAACGCAAAGGCTGGAGTGGACACGTGTAACTTATTTTTCAATTTGTACCAACCACCGACGACCTTATCCAAGGGTATGGTTTTTGCGAAATCAATCACATGTTATTTGCTGCCACATGTCACCTCCGTTAGCAGAACAGACAGAAAGACTGACGACAGACATGAAGAACACGGGAAACGGCGCGGAGGAAATAAGGGGGAAAGGATCAGGATTAGAAAAAGAGAGATTTACTCGTATCAAACTCGAACACACACCAAATCCCGGAGAAAAATGCGGTTTCCTCGAATGGGTTCAGCGGGGTGCACGGATACTCTCGATAGCGACATTCAATGTCCATTTCAGAGTTACACTTGCAAATTCGTGTACGTATCAATAATAATGTATACTTCGTTTGGGTGGCCAAAAACACGGAATAACAAATTGCTAAATAACTGATTAATAAACAGTAACTCATCTACTATTCTCAAGACTCAGAAGACTCGTGACTGGCATTAAAATTATCCCTTTGCCATACAATTTTCATTGTAACTAAAATTATTATTAAAAATATTATAAAAAGGAAAAGACAATTTATAACTTTTATACTTCTACATTTACTCTAATGCTTAAATTTTATTTTATCTAAAAAGAAAGACATAATATTTATATTTATTCAACATTATTTAACGAGTTTTACTCGTCATAATATGGCAAGGGGATAATATTACTACATACTCTGGTTTCCCTTCAAAACACGCATAAATCTTTCGCCTTTTACTAAAGATTTCGCTGGTGTGGAACAATTGATGAGTCTGTAAAATAATTTTTTTTTAATAACTTCCAAGTGATTATTTCCCACCAATGGAAAATCTGCAACCCAAAGCTAAGGCTTTATAAATAAAATTTGTCAACAGTAATATTAAGTACATTTGTGAACCAATAATTCACCTCCAATACCATTGTCTAATCATTTCTTTCAGAACTATCACTATAAAGAAAATCGTCGAATTACTTCGGTATGTAATCACCATAAAAAATTCAATTAATGACCGTGAACACCGAAACACTCGAATCGCAGCAAAAATTACGAGCCTGTAAGCAAAGGGTATGAAAATAAAGAATTTTACAGGGACTCACGCGATCATAGTTCCATCAGCGTTACATCGAGGCGGCGACGTTCGAGGCTCGTGTTCGATAAGATCTCCATCGGTGTTTTTCTTTCGAAAATTCCCTCGAAAGGCGCGACGACGCGTTTCGTTGGTTCGATGTTTAGACGTTGGGTCATGCGTTGAACCCTAACTGCGCGGACTTGTTTTTCGTTGAAAGAATCAAAGGGTAGATTACCGACGAGCGACGGGAGGTGGGAGTGGGGCGGAGTTCAGTCTAACCTTCTCCACAGCAATTTACTTTGAAATCATTTACCCTCCTATCGGTGAGTGATAGAACTGGAGTAACAAAGAGAAAGTGAGAGAGTGAGAGAGAGGAGAGGATGAGAGCAAGAAAGGGAAAGGGTTGGTCGATCCACAAGTAGAAAGACGAAAAGAAAAGAGGGTGCGCGGCAGTCCGGAGCTTTCGAAAAATTACGCCAGTAAATTTCCGTGGCAACTACCATCATTTACTTAAACTTCGTGGCATCGGAGCTATTGCGGACCCCAGATAGAAGCCTTCTTGCGGAATCGCGAGGACAATTGTTTTACCACCTTCGGGTGGATGCAGGGGGTGGGAGTAAGTAGACCTACCGAAGCGGTACGAAGCCATCCCGAGATGTACGGTAATTGTTTGCAATTATTGGCTCGCCTGGGGCCAACTTTGGGATCATCTCAACATGCCCAGCAAATTGTTGCCACCGCTATCCTTGCTTCTATTCTCCGTTTCTTGCACCCTTCCAGTTTCCCCCTTTCGCTCTCTCCTACGCTCTTTTGCACCCTCAACATTCTCCTTTGTTTTCTCTCTCTCTCTCTCTCTCTCTCTCTCTCGCTCTCTCTTTCTCATTCTTGCTCTCTTTCCTTTGAGTATACTGTGAAATTTCCTACCTCCGCCCTTTCTTTACTTACGTCTCGCACTCCCCCTCCCCCCTCTTCGCTGGTACTAGTTAAACGACTGCTTCGTACCTTGTCAGTTGACGAAATTGAACTCTATCACCTCGTTCGTTCCAATCCCCGGCGAATCGATCGTTTCACTTACCCCCGCGCTGATTGCGCCGCATTCAAAGAAACATTGTCGTCCTCGAAATTGGATTTGAATATTGCAAAATTAATTTTCTTCCGGGCGCTATTCTGCCGGACTAATGGCGCGCCGGCACCTTCTCTGATCACTTCGGTTCTTTGCATTTATTGGTAAACATCGGTGGCTGCCCGGTTTATGAGATATTTTTACTTTGGCAATCGCTTTCGATATTTCCCGAACGGTGTTTGCGAATCTTTATTCGCGATCCGGCGGAAACGGTGACTTCGATCGTTAGACCGCGGAGTTTTATGTAAAATAAAATTTGTCCAAGCCAATAATTTGCCAAATATAAACGTCGTTGACCCTTTCTGGACAGCCTGAGTCGTTTTTGTTCGAAGTAAAATTTCTCATTTGAATTTCCTTCTTTCCAATACTTTTTTTTTTTCTTCGTCAATGCAGCAAATGCAATTCTTGTATGAAACTTATTCGATAACGCCATAAATTTGGATACCAACTATTTAGTATTTAACGGTACTTTAACACTCTGACTGCCAAATTAACAAACATAAAAATCTCATGAAATCAGAGAAAGTGAACGAATGAAATAAAAATTGGAAAAATATAATGTACGACAATGAGTAGTTTTCCGACCTTCCTGAATTTCCTGGACCATTGTCAAATTGGATACGATGAATATATCAACGTGAAAATTCATTTAAAAATCGTACAAACAATTCTGTCACCCATATACAGTGAGTAACTTTAATATTCGGACACTATAAAATTTTCACTTTGTCGCATTGTAATTTTGTTCACGATGGATGAAAAAAAATTAATTCTAAATTACATTCCTACATAATGTCCAGTTAATAAAAGTATAAATTTTATTTATATAATTACGTTTATTAAATGTTCTATTTTAAACAAAACAATGTCTGGTTTTAACGTTACAATAATATTCGGACATTTTTAAAGACTGATACTTTTTGTACTAATTTTTACTAACGAAAAAAGCATTCCAATAAAATGCGAGTATTTAACTATACGACGACCGATTAAACAATCGGTACAGCTGCGTTAGTTTTCACCATGTACACGATTGTCCATCGATCTTAAAGAACATAGAAAATAGAAGCGTCGAACTGGCTCAACGTCATAGAAAATTTTGTTTCCCGGGGATTGAAGGGCTTCGATACGTTAAAGGGTTGCAGCTTACGGGAGTGGCAGGAGGAAGAAATCAATCAAGCAGAATTTATTTGATCGAGGATGTGGGTTATACGGTCTATATAGACAGACTAGCTATAGAGCTAGGCAACAACGCCGGGGCAAGGCAGCAAATCTTGCTGGGAGAAGATTCAAGACGCAAAACGGATGAAGGTGGTAGCTTTTGCCTTGAGATACGACGATATATTCTCGAGCGTGGTCGTAGCATTAGGATTAACATTCGACCGAGCTAACTACCAGCCAGACCAGGATTCTCCAGTGAAATTTACGGTAACTTCGTGTTAAACGATAAAACCAACAGTGGCTTCTATGGGAGGAGAGGAAGGGAGACAGTATGCGAGGAGAGAAAGCGGAAGTGTGTGCGTGTGTGCATGTATGCGAGAGAGAGAGAGAGAGAGAGAGAGAGAGAGAGAGAGAGAGGGAGGAAATATGTATGCGTGTATATATTTGCATGACTGAGAGAGTCAGAGAGGCTGAGGAGAGAAAAGGACGGGATGAGAGAAAGGACATGGTTGCGGGCTCTTGCCTCTAGTATGTGCACACTGCGTGTATACTATACGCGAGAATGGTAGGTATAATAACGAGGCCCTCAATATTCATGGTGTACGACATACCCGCGCAAATTTAACCCATCTGTACACCCTTACCCTCGTTCGCCCCGTGTTTCTCTTCTCTTTCACCCCCGTTTTTCCTCTCTTCTCCTCTCTCTTCCTCTCTCTTTGTTTCTCCTCTTCTCTCTGTCACCCTCTTCCTTTTTAAATCCCCTCTACTCTCTTCTTCATCTCGTGTAATTTTCTGCGTCGACTTTCTTTCTCGCTTCGTGCCCGCATTACGCGCGGTAACGTTCTCCCTTCGACATCGACACATTTCAATTATGCACCGCGAATATTTACCGTGACCTATGCATTCAGTTTGATCAACCACTTGCGCGTTTAAGATTGTCGACACTGCAAATTCTACCGGTTTCGGTTTACCTTTACCCTGGAATTTTGTAAACGATGAGCCCGTCGTCTTTCTCTCTCTATCTTTCTCTCTCCATCTCTCCCTGAGTGTGTGTCGTTCTCTATTTCTGTCGACGCTCTTCGAAGTTTATTTAATGAGGCTTTTTAAAAGTTTGCGCAAACTGTACCTCTAAAGTCATATAAATACGCTGTAAATATTTTAGAACTCTGTCTCTGAGATTCTAAATGATTTAGAACTGTTTTCTATGACTTTCGATAATGCTTCCTACTTTATCATGATGAAAAATATAAGAATTAATTTGCATTAGCATTTACAATGGAAAATTAACTATGCCTGAGTTATGAAATTCTGCATTTACTTTTTCATATATATTCTAGTTCTATTTACATATTATAGTTGGAATTTGATTTGTATACAAAATGGTTATTTATGTTATACAGTGTAAAAATTAATTATACTAAAACTAAATTATACAATGAAAAATAAACCGGAAGTCTGAATAACTGATATTTCTGTTTGCTTTTCCACTACGTATTTTTATATTAAATTATTAGTCTGTTTACGCATATTATATAATTAAAACAAATTGTCAATGCAGAAGAACTATATCGCCTTTTATTTTCATATTTTCTTTAGAGTGATTATAACTGCTAACAGCATCTCGTTAATTTTTAAGAGATAACTGAAATTAAGTAATTTTGTTTGTACAGTCTGACTGAAAAGAGTAATATTTCCTTTCAGTTGTAAATGAAATTTTCAGCGAAGATTTTGTTAGCTCCAACGAAAAGGAATTTCACAATATACTTTCCTACGTGATAAAAGAAAGTTGAATGAAAAAGAACCTTCAAGTTTTCAACTTTTCCTGCAGCTTTCAAGTTCAAAGAAGCACAGTGCCCACGGCTCCAGGTTTTTTTTATACCTTCAAGTTCAAAGAAAAAGAGTCTTCAATTTTTTACCCTTTCTTTTAACCTCCACGTTAAAAGAAAAAGTTCTTTCGCGATTGCTTTGGCGGTGTCAACAAACCGGACGACTCTGTGCAGCTAAACACTCTGTCAGAGGAAAATTGTCTTGCTTCAGAGCGTTCTAATTAATCCGACATTATTAAAATATCATTACACCATTTATTTTACTAGACATTGCAGAAACGTTTGACGAAATGCCATTTTCTATCTGCTATCTCTCAATTTCCAAATTTACACTCCAATGGCATGATTTATGCCTAAAATATTCATGAATCAACCTTTATGCATTATTACGCGTGTATTCAATTTTATTTGCATAAATGTTTCACCGATTCTCTTCGGCTTTTTATGCAAATATCCTTTCAGATCATTTTGCGATATTGCCTATGTATTTCGTGAGTACTTTTGAAACTACGTATCAACGCGTTAGCTGCCAGCATTTAATTTACCAACAGCCCTCGCAGCTATAACATTCTAATAAATGCAACCTATTTATTTTATATCCTATAAAATATTATTACGACGATATAAAATTGCGACAAAAATGAAATCGCCTCCTTTTCTATATTCCGAAGATGTCAGAAATTCAAATTACAACCTTTCGATCGAGAGAAGTCTACTTCCGAATCGATACCGTGGTTTCCGGTCATCGGGATGGTCGATAAGAAGATCGACAGATCGATTTGTGACCCCAGAGCGATATATAACGATATATTGCACGTTACAGACGATTAATTGATTATTATTGTGAGTAAATTATTGCGTTTACACTTTCTCCATATTTTTAAACAAAATGTGCTCAACGGCGAGCAACAGTAGAAGCCTTGCAACGACATAAAAAAATATTGTCCCATAAAAGCTTCCAGGACGTCGTGCCGTGCATTACAATTTTAAATAACGACGTGCAGAGAATTAATACGATTTTCTTAGCGCAAAATACAATACCGTGAACGGGGCACACGTGTGCCGAGATGATAGCGAATATGTTAAGGTATTAAAAAAAATAAAAACATACTGACGTAGAATAATGAGGGAAGAGATCGAGGTTAGAAAAATGTTCGTGTTCATAGAAATATATAGCGACTATTAAGTTAGTACAAAATAATATTTGAAGATGGCGGCGAGATGAATTCTATTCTACAACCTCCTCGGCGCCAGTGTGTAAGAATAACACTTGGTGGATGGGCAAGGGCGTCGGGGATTTGTCTGGGACTATCTAGAATCAATTCAGTTATAGTAGTCGACCCCTCGAAAGTAACAGCGCAGGGAACCTCAACCCTTATCCTCGCCGGTCTGTCGGCTGTGTCAATAGCTGATAATATTAGCGCCACCTATTTCACGCCGCTGTCATATATTAAAGTGCTGAATGCCTCGGTCGCATCTACCATTTTTCGGCTGGATGTTCGCTCGGTCCGAGCAGCGATCAAAATGTATCCAAACGGTGAATAATACCGGAAAGGGATCTGAACATTTTCTAGCAACGGAGACAGCAACGGTTCTTGCATCATTTTTACGAAACCCCACAGCTTTCGAGAACCTCGGAACATCAAACATATTGTTTTAATAATAATCTATCACAGTATACCAAATGACGTTTTCCAGATTTTTTATTTTTCAATTATTGAAGTTACAAAATCGCCTTCATTACCGGTTTCATATTTACATGCCTGGTATGTTACATTGTAGAAGAAACTGTGTTGAATTTATCATGATTTCTTTCTCTACAAAATAACGTTCCACCACTGTTTCACCACAGTTTTCATAATAAATTACCACAGTATGCCAAATGACGTTTTTCACATTTTTTATTTTACAACTATTGAAGTTACAAAATGGTCTTCATAGAAAATACCAGTTTCATATTTACATGTCTGGTATGTTAGATTGTAGAAGAAACTGTGTTCAATTTATCTTGATTTCTTTCTCTACAAAATAACGTTCCATCACAGTTTTCATAATAAACTACCACAGTATGTCAAATGACGTTTTTTCAGATTTTTTTATTTTACAATTATTGAAGTTACAAAATCGCCTTCATAGAAAATACCGGTTTGATATTTACATGCCTGGTATGTTACATGGTAGAAGAAACTGTGTTCAATTTATCATGATTTCTTTCTCTACAAAATAAGGTTCCACCACAGAAATGTGTAATAACTGAGTTTAAATTGAAAATAAATATATTTTTTCTCTGTTAACATTTTATCGACCAACGATTGTTTTAGAATTTTTTAAGGTCCACAGTCCATGTTTGAAAACTTTTCAACCTGACAAGAATTTTTATTGACAAACCTCAAGGCATCTTCAGTAACGTTATTTAATAATTTCGTTACAAACTACAATGTAATTTTTCACGACGATCCGCAATCGAGATATCATAATTTGGAAGTTTCGTCCGTTTCAATACGATTGCAAGTAATCGTGAAAATGTTTAAACATTGCAAGTCGATTTTCGCGGCACTCCGAAGAGTTGAATTGATACACACACACACGTTTCCAAGTTCGTATATTCGCAGTAACACGATGCAATTGTGGAAAATTGACGCTTTCTCTCCGAACGGAAGCGACAATATTTTCGCGAGTAGGCGACCCCTCCGCGCGATTTACCGCGTGGAAAAAATCCAATTTGACGTGCCGATTCCGCGACTTAACCTCTTAAACTTGCCCCAGCAGATATTCATAACTTTTACACCGACACAGACGCCGAGGCTTGAAAAATAACTTGAAAACACGGGTCGCGATCATACTTCCGCTAGAATAATTCTCGCTGGATTCGAAGAAAATCGAGAGCGATAAGAGCAGTCTGTACCGGAGATATTCAATTGAAAATGATCGACACGGTGATAACAATAAACGATAAACCACGCGATCCGTGCTCGTTTGCAGAAACTCGTTTTCTCGAATTCGTACAATTAGCGGCTGCCGTACAATAGAAAGCTAAGACCGCGTAATTTACCGCGAGTCAACGTTAATTAAAGTAATATTCCGTCCCTGAAACCGGAAATTAAGTCGGAAAATTCTTAAACGTCGCCGTGAAATTCGTTGCATAAAACCGGTGGTTTAAAACAACCCTTCTTAAGGGTCGCAAAACACTTAAGGAGATATACCGTCTTTATTATTCCATAAAAATGAGACACTCCGCGCAGGGAGTGATCATCCTCGATCTTTTAGTATTGTCTGTTTCTCTCTTTTATGGCTCATCGACCTTACGCGACGCTTTGAATCTCATTGCTGAAGTATTCGAGTGGAAGTTGGACGAAATACCATTATACATACAAGCGAGCTTGTTTCGATCAACTACTGCTTCCGAAAAACTTTTATATCCAAGATTTGTTACCCAATGACGTCGATGAACAATAGCCACGTTTTTTGTCCATTGGCAAAGCATTACAATTACAAGGATTTATTTCACTGAAAGGTAATAAGTATTTTTAACAACTTACAGCACCTTGAATACTATTTAAATATTTTTTACCAAATAAAAAATGATGTTTTAGTGACCAAATTTGTAGTAAAATAAATTCTCTAGTTTTTAAAATCATGTTTGAATAGTAAATATTATACTACTTTTTAGGAATTCTATTTTAACACTTTGACTGTCATGTCACCCATATATGGCTGACAGAATTGTTTGTCCACGTTTAAAAATAAATTTGTATATTAATATATTCGTTGCGCTAAATTTAGTTGAGATCTGGAGAATAGAAGAAGGTTGAAGGATAACTTTATGTCGTACAGTTTAAGCTTTCAATTGTTATTTCGTTAAATAAATTACTTTGATTTTGTGGGATTTTTAAGATTGTTGGTTGGGCAGTTAATGTGTTAAGCATTTTAGAGCATTAGTGTACAATAGTTGAATTTGTATTATTACACTACGTAATTTCATGCTAGACACGTTGCAAGTAATAAAATCGCGGATACTTAAAAATCCATAAATGTATAATAAATATTTTCGCGACGCATTGTCTGTCGATAAAAAGCGTAACAGTTCGACAATGTCGTTTTCAATTAATTTAAATAAAAATGTACACTCTGGAGAGCAACGAGCGTCGCACATAATTTCTTCTGGGAAGTTCGGGGAGGGGGTTGCTTTTACATAATTTATTCGGCATCACATTAATGCAGGGAAGCATGCGTTATGCATGTACACAGTACATCCTCTGTGTACCGAATTTCCATTTCTGGGCTATAAAACGCGAAGAAATCTAAGGTCTCCTTGTGTTCTCGTGTATCAAAAGCGGACACGGAAAGACAGAAAATGAAAGGAGGAGAAAGAGAGACGGAGGATCGGCGTTTCGTTCGAACGATACTTTGAAAGCTGCTCTTTACCGGTTTCGATTCGCTGGTCTGGCCACGATAATAGAATTCAGCCCCATAATCCTATGTTTGACGAGACCCGTTCGAGATAAAGATGGCGAAACGAGCTTCCAAGTGGAGAGAAAGATAAAAATAAAAAAGGAAAAGATAGAGAAGAGAGAGAGAGAGAGGAACCATCGTCGAGGTAAAAGACAAACCGGCAGCGAAGAGAGTGCGAGGAAGGAGAATTAGGCAGAGAATAGACGAGACGGGGAAAAAGGAGCTTGTTTTCTCGGGAGATAAAAATGTTAATTTAAAAATAAGGCGCTAGTTGGGATTAATAGGGTAATAAAAAGACCTCGTTCCCCGAAAGCATTTTTCTTTCTCTTCTCTTCTACTGCGTTTCCTTCTTCCGGCTGTCCCCGGGTATGAAATGGGATAATTTAGAATTATTGCAAATTAGGAAGCCGGAACAGTACGTTGTTTGCGAATCATAAAGCTTCTCCCGTGGGACACGTCGAAGATCGGATAAAGGGGTTGAACCGCTCCTCTTGGGACGACATCTCCGACACCCTGTTCATTACAATGAGTTACACGATATTCAACTTATTGCGCGAACGCTACGGGCTTGTTGGTTACACCGATAAACTTACATAGCGCGTCGTAGGTCATTCGATGCTGCTGTATTCATACACGGTAGACCGGGAATACGTGTTTATCGCGAGACTGCTCGGAATTATGGTATTGGAATTATGTTTGCAGGGAGGAGCGCGCGTACAATGTCTAAAAACATTGTTGCAACAACAGTTTGTACAGTACCACTCATCCAGATAATTTAGACTTCATCTTTTCTCAAAGTTGATTCCCAATCTCGCAGGGAAAATCGAAAAAGTGGCAAAATCCGGGCTATAATGATTTTTTTTTGGATGCCACAGAAACGCCAGCTTCCTGTAACTTTGAGAGTGTCTTGAGAGATGATTAGAGCGTGTGCATGAATTTTTACAAGTCCGTAGCATTGATAGTCTGGCTGCAGCATGTAGACATAGAATCGTAAATTTTTTTAGGGGTACACTGAAGACGCTGTAAGAGGGGCTTCAAAATAGGCTAAGAAAATGTAGGTCTGCGTTGCTTCTGTAGCTCCGCAGATACATTCTAGGATGCGTGCTCAGTGTCCCTGTAAAATTTCAGATCAATAGCGATCGAATTGCGGTCGTGGCGCGACTTTGAAATTTCGCGGCGTCAAAATCGCGAGAATGGACAAAATGGCTTTGCTATAATGATTATTTTTCTGAAGTCCCCTGAAATGCTAAGCTCTTGTCACAGTGCGGGTGCCTCGAGGGTTGTTTGGAGCAGGTCCAGGAATTTTTTCATGACGGTAACATTTGTAGATTGGTCGCGGAAGACAGATATAGTAAGGGCCAATTTTCAAGTCGTCGAATCTTCGCCTGTCAAGTTTAAGGTCGATAGCGATCGAATGTAGACACGGCGCGACGTTGAAGTTATTATTAAAAGTAAAACTCTGAAATCTATTATTAATGTCTTTCCTGTATTAGCAATATCATTAATAACTCGGACGTTGCGACAAATAAATGACTGCAACGTCTTAAGATCAGACGAATTATAAAAATGCAATGGCGTAAGATGATATCACAAATTATTATAAAATATAGGAAACAGCAGACACATGAGCAGAGAGAAAATGTCGATACGTGTTAACTGCTCGATTTTCGCGTTGTCGAATAAATTGCTTTAATCTTACCGAATTTTTGCCGAGTCACCGCGTCGCGACGTGTCAAACGATTTCGCGTGTCGTCGATAATAGGAAAGCACGGTTTGCCGTATCAAGTTTTAGTAACAAGAAGCAAAGTTACGAGCCGACTCGCGTTAAGCTCGCTAGGATGCGGGTGTGCTCGCGTACATAAATAGTCCCGGGAAATATTTCCTTTATAACCGGAACGAGAAATTTGACGGCGGTATCGGCGAATGGTCGTGCGCGATAGAAAATAAACGGGCGTTTGATAAAAACGCGGCCGCTTCATACCGTTCAACGTAAATTGCTCCATTATGACGAGGCAGAACATCCGGAGGCGGCGCGTAAATCAAAATCTATAAAACTTGTTCCCGAGGAAACTTTGTTAACGATGTTGTTACGATCTGACGGGGGAGAACGGCAGCCTCGCTGCGCCTCGCTTCGCCTCGCTTCGCCTTGCCTCGCTCCGCCTTGCCTTGCCCGGCCGCAGTCTTATTTTTCCTATCACTGCCACGCGTTATCGAAGTCTCAGGTGCATTTTTATATTTCCTTCCAGACTGAGAGAAAAGTTGTAACAACCCTAGCCCTCGGGGGAGCGCACCGCGCGAGTTCACGAAAAGTGACTTCTCGTATCTTCGTATACCGATGCCTCCGTTGTTGCGAACGCTGCGCCACGTCGACTGGCTATATAGCTGAACGGTTCCTAAGAAAATGACGAAAAAGGAGAAAGCAAAGCCGAAGAAGAACAGCATCGAGCTTGGATAACGGGAGACGATGAGACTGCAGTACTAACACTCGATATTTTCCAGGTGCTCGCGGTTAAACATTAATTACACTGTTTCAATACCTTCCCAAATTATTAGGTTGTTCGGAAAGTAATTTCTTTCCAAAACAATTTCGTTTTTATTTTCAATAAAATATTTATTCACTATAAGAAAATCGTCTTTCATTTTCATAAAAAAAAAAACGAAATTACTTTCCGAACAACCTAATACAATTTTTCACTCGATCATTTGTCGCTAGAAATCAAATCTATCGGACGCGAATGTAGTTCCACCGAGACACAATTATTCTAGTATTTCCTACAAAACGCATATAACGTATAATTTTTATCTTCGTTTCTTCGCATCTCGCACAGGCTAAGGCATAATTAAAAGTGGAACTGTTGATACCATGGACATCATAAAGAGACAACAATATGCATAACAAATTCAATCAGGAAATCGGTCTCATTTTGATACTATGAGCCACGAGAAAGTGGTAGAATTAAGGAAAAAGTATAAAGGAAATAAAATTGCTTAAGTAACTGCATAAAATTCATAACATTCATCACTACATTATTTTGAAGAAATACTTAATCACTTTCATTACGGAAAATTGTTGCATTTATGTAATCGTGGGTTCTCCGACATAATTGGAATACTGTGTCTACCATCCACCCGAATCTAGTACGTTTCAAAAAGAGCTAGTCCCACTTAGGGGCAGTCTACTTCAATTTTTAACATTTCCAGCCTTCTACAATAAAAAGAGATCCAATTTAAATGCTGAGTCCTTCGACATGTAGATTTTCCAATATTTTATATAACATTCATCTCAGCTCAGTATGTCTCCAAAACTGCAAGCCCCAAATAGATAACTCTATTTCGTTTAGCATCGCATGTCACTAGTAACGAAAAGAAATATCTTCCATTGAAACGACGTAGAAACCTAATTTAAATCCTGGGTCCACCGATGTTGGCGGAATGTCCTCAGATCTTGAAATGCTTTTTTCAACGCTCATTTCTACCTAGTATGAAAGGACTGGTCCGGTTGAGGCGGTCTACTTCAACTTTTAGCATTTTCAGCCTTTTTTATAAAAAGAAGTATAATTGAATTGGCGTAGAAATTTAATTTAAATTCTTCGATATGTAGGTCTTCTAATGCTTTGTATAACACCCATCCCAGCCTAGTTCCAAGATGGCTAGTCCTAATTGGATAATTCTACTTTATTTAGCATGACGCGTTAGTAATGAAAGGCAATGTCTTCCATCGGAACGACGTAGAAATCTAATTTAAATCCTGTGTCCACCGATGTTGGCGGAATGTCCTCAGACCTTGAAATGCTTTTTTCAGCGCTCATTTCTACCTAGTATGAAAGGACTAGCCCGGTTGTGGCAGTCTAGTTTAACTTTTAGCGTCCCCAGCCCCTGGCAATGAAGGAAAGTAGCGGATGGATATCTCTACACTAGGTTTGTTTCTCTTCGGAGCCATCGGCCTCGGTGTTACGAGGACGTATACACGCCGCGGCAAGAATACGGCCCCGTCTACGGCCATAAGAAAGGAATAACATTTTCGTGTTCCAGGGAAACGAACCACGAGCTGTTTGGTATTCAGACCGCAATCGGCGCTATCTGTTTATTTCGAAACAACCGCGTCTCCGGGAGTCCCCCGGCTACATTTCTGCCACTCTCACTGTTCTCTCCTATCTGGCTTTCTTTTTTGCGCCGACTGTACCCTATCCTATCCGTATCTAGATCTCTTTCTTCGTTTCTTTCTTTCCAAGGGGCGGTTTGCTGCCTACGTATCTTTGTTAAAAATTTATCTGCTCGACGAAACCGAAGAAACACGTAGACCGATGCTGGGACACAAGCGAATATTGAATAGCGTCGCCTGACCAACGACTCGAAGGAAACAGAATTTATTGTGCAGCTGCAAATTCATTCTAGAACCTCTATTTATAATTTTACTGCAGTCTATTTGCATCCTATTTATACTTTTGTTTTAATATCGATGCTCACTGATAACGCTGCTCAAATGTTTAGTTGTACTCGTATCGTTAAACAAGGATTTGATATTTTATCATCAATAGCTTCGATGTGCTAAAGTATTTTTCTCGCAGAAGTATAGTTTTTGCAACCCTGGATAACATATTTGATTTATAAACTATATATTTGACTGACAATTTAGTTTTATTTATTTTAGTTCACAATGATGTCAATGTTAAGCTAATGTTAACTCATAGTAGTGCAATGTATGCTTTTAAACATATTAGTTTAAATGATAGAAAATGTGTTCATATGCGAATAAGAATGAAGGAAACAGAATTTACGTTGGTGCACTCTTCAATTTGACTGCACGTTTGTACAAGACAATTCTAGCCACGGTATCAAGGAACGTGGGTTACAAAAATTTTCAGCAACACGTAGCCAAAAAACAAACAGTTTATTTACCTTACTGCGAAGTGCGACAGGGAGTTACTGTTGCCTGAGAAATTCCTTTTCTTTCTGCAAATAGTTTTACGGTCCCTTGAGAACACTGTGTAAAGAGCAAATTTAAAACAACAAAGAGAAGTTACAAAGAGAACTTCATTGTTGCGTCAGTCTCGAGACAATGCAGTTTCTATTTTCGTCTATTCAATGTCAGTTTTTTAATTCGTCCCAAAATGGATTTAAATTTGTTAAATTGCATCTGTGCAGAAAAACACGTGCAACAGCTTGAAACTTTTAATTCGTATGCGAAAAATTTATTTAAGATTCGCGACTTGTCAAATTGTAACTGAAATTATTATTATAATAAACTTTCTCCTTTATTGTCTTGTATATTTAAATTCGTACGTCGTGTGGCTTTTACGAGTATTGCTGTTGTTTCGTATTGTTCTCAGTTCGATATTAGGCTACATATTTTCCAAAAAGATATTTCATATACTATTTTACATAATCGTTGTTCCACGATTTAAATAAAATACTAATTTAAATACACAGTGAAATCTCTTGCAAATAAAATATTATTATCTTGGCAATCTAAAACATAAAATAAAATATTTTCATTTTGCTACATTACGGAATAAAATATTTCTGTTTTAAAAGTATAATTGCCAACATAATTCACACTATTTTGTGAATTCTTAAAATAAAATACTGTCTTAAATTCTTTTATTAAGAAATAAAATATTTGATCTTGAAAATTACACGTATAAATTTTAATATAATTTATAATGTCTTACGAATTTTTCAAATAAAATGCTATTTTGAAGTCTTTCACTATGAAATTAGACAATCGATTTTTAAACGCGCACGCATGATTTCAAATAAAATAAGACAACTTACTATTTGATATAGTATTTCAGCCAGCTTGTCATAAATACCGGAGAAGTTAAATTCGAATTCCAGATACCGTAGTTTATGTTTATCCAGCTGTCTGCCTGTATTTTCGAAACATTGATCTCCTTTCCCCGACCAAAGTGTTCCTAGTTGCTCGCACGTACGTATTGACGTTTATATTCTGTCGTCGTTGCTCAAATACGTTCTATTGCTGTTATAAAATTTATCAGGCTGACAAAATCGAACGGACACGTAAAGAAAGTGTGCAGCGAAACCCTCAGAAATACTGCAAATAGATGCTATCGTGTAGAAACCGATACTTGTTCGCCACTTTAACACTCGATCGGGACAGCTCTCGAGACCATTCGGATCACGCAATATCCTTCACTTCTATCTGCTACAGAGTTCGCGAATATTGTAGCGGAAGCTGCGCAAATCCGATTTCAAACTTTATCCACCGCGCATTATATACTATACTTTTGTTTATATTTATTTCGCGAAAATATTTTCATGCAAAATATTTATTCATTTTGTTCCGGAGACTATTCACGTGTTTAAATATAATTTTAAAAAATTGAATCCAACCACTTGAACTTTTCTGAACAGCTAGATGAATTTACATACAAAATTGTAACTATCGTTTAAAGTTCCGTAGGTTACTTCAGCGTTTCTCAGATATTTTGTAAAACAAGAAAATTCTATTTCTGATTAATTGGAGATATTCAGGCTGATTGCAACGCGAGAATGTTCGAATAGGCGTAGAATCGTGTCGATGAATTCGTTTCTGGCGTCGGTCCCCGCGTAATTCCAATTCGAGTCGTAAAACGAAACCGTAAAGAGTCTTGTACGTACGAATGGCCAATAGTTTTCGCAGGCCAGGAACTGAAACCTAAATATCGAAAGACGGAAAGAGCCAAACTTGTCCGTTGAACTTGTAAGAAGCCACTGGAAGTCTATGCACGTGACCAGAGAACCAACATGTGCGGTGAAATTATTGTCCACAAACCGTCGAGCGTTTCTCGAACGAAGGAAGAAAGACAGAAGTACGAAGAAAAAGGGACAGAGGGAGGAAAAGGGAGACGTATACAGGGAGAGATCGAGAAAGAGAGAGAGAGAGAGAGAGAGAGAGAGAGAGAGAGAGAGAGAGAGTGAGAGAGAGAAGTTGGGGGGAGTAAAGAGAGACCGGTAGCAAGAGCTCACGTTCTGATTAAATTCTCGAGGAATTTAGGTGATTGCACGTTGATTCGATTGAAGGCATTTCATAGACGAACAGTCACGAATAAGGGTTCAATGAAGGCGCGTTTGTCAAAGGAAACTATCTGGATCTAACGTTCCCGTCAGAACGGATCGTCACGACTTCACCTGAATCGGGTCAATCATTTATTTATCGTCTGCGAAACGTCTCTGTCGCGCCAACACGTATTATATTAGTTCTCAAATAATCGAAACGATAATTACGTATGTATTTATTGTATAATTACGCATTGTATATTCTCGATGTGAATCCATTATTCACGTCATACGATCGTTCATAGAATTTTCCACTAGAATGCAATGAAAGACAAGAAATTATGCAGATTGTAATTATTATTCGGTACCGGAAAATGGAATCGCAATAAATTAAAATAAATTTATTTTTCTTTTATACTTCCGATTCGTTCCGACAGATTCTATAAAATATTCTAATATCAGATTCTGAGCTGTTAATAATTTTATATGCTTTACCTTTACAATGATTCTTGCTATGCATAATGAGTGTACTTATAATTATTGGATAAACAAGATCTTATGCTACACACTTCTTTTTATTGATAAGTATACATTTTTTATCTTACTGTTAATATAGATGTCTCTAAGACAGATTACTTTGCAATTTAATTATCATTTAAAAGAATACGTAATTTCAAAATATAAATAAACTTAACAAATTCTTCCAGACAGACTTTAATTATTAATTGCCATGGTACAGTCTAATTTACGAATTTGTGCAGCAATGTGGTCTTATTTTCAACTTATATTGTACTGTATAAAATGAATTATAATTGGAAAATTAAAAAGAACATTACAATAAATTCCCATTAAAAAAATTTAATTGAAATAAAGAAACAAATATATTTGACCAAATCAAATCTTTCCGTCTATCTCAACTGCGTTGCAGTTCTTCTGCCCTTCAAAGAGCATCTTTCCGCAGCAGAAAATTTTATTACAAATACTTTCGTAATACACAGTAACATATTATTTTGTAGTTACTCTCGTGAGACTGCACGCAACAACCATACATTCTACTAAAAAATTTAATGTCATCCCTTATAGAGAGAAATTTCATTTCGTTTCATACAAAGTGACATTTCATTTCACCTCTCATAAAAATATTCGTATTTCTGCTAAAAGCTAAAAGACAAATGATGAAAGATGAATTAAAGTATAAAATAAACGAACGCAACAGCGAAGTTTCGGATTTACCAAGAATCACCGGAATAGACGATCAAAATCCCGAAATGAAATTCCGTAAATCCGTTCGCGCATCTTGATCTCGAGATAATGAACTCCGCGCGGAAAACACGGCGAGAAATGATGCGTGTGCACGGATTGAGACGGCAGAATTCCCTTACGTAGAATAATCGCAGCAGGTCTGACACTCGCTGTTGTCACTCTTAATCTGTATTTTCCCCTCTTTCGTGCTGGCTTTCGCACCCGGCGTCGATTTTGCCGGCCGTGTCCCACAAATTGCTTCATCGCTCTCCGGGCTGTCTCCCAACGGCAGCCTCTGCCTCTCTCGCTCTCTTTTTTTCCAACCCCTCGTTCCACGATTCTCGGTCAGCTTTTGCCCGAGACGGAGGCTCGCGAAGAGGTGAAATATGCTGACTTTTACAGGCGCGGCCCGAACGCCGACAACGAGAGAGGACCAGAGAGCCCAGTGCCGAGAGAACGAAGAACGAGAAGGGACTAGACCACAAAGGCTGCGGTCGGCCCGATTTTACCGGCAGACGTGTCCTCGGCAATTATCGAACTTTTAAAGTCCGAAAGGGCTCCGTTATCCATTACCGAACGCTAGACACGCCCATTGTGAAATTGTCGACGCTTCGTGTCGTCGCCCTTGGCTCATATTCGCGCCAGCCTGCTTCAAATCAACCGCCAAAGAATATACCCGGCTGTCTTTCAATTATCCTCATCCTCGCCTACCTGCAGACACGCTCCCTCGAACAGGTTTTCTCTTAGCGAGCTGGTGAATGGATCGTTGTCACACTAATATTCGTCATAAGCAATTATACTTACTGTATTTTAGAGGAATGATCGATCGCGATATTAAGGCGCCATTAAAAATTTTCGTATTATTGTTCAAAGCAATTTTTACGTCATTGTGTTTGTATCTAACAAGGGACATATTCAGATGTGAAAATCGGATTTTTATGAAATTTATGGGAGCTTATAGCTCTGTTGTTTAAATGAAAAGCTTTTATTAAAATTTTCTTGCGCGACTACATTTAGCATGGGGTTGTTTTCACCCCTTCAAAGTGGATGGTTGCCGATAAAAAAAACACGTGCCATGTACAAAAAGTGAAGGTGACTTGAATTTATTTTCGAAGGTAGATAATTCTGAACTTTTACGATATCAAAATTTATTTGTTTAAATGTACTTGCAATTTATAAGTATATTTATAATAGAATTTTCCAGAAACGAACGTTTATCTTGGGTCTCACGATGATTGAATTATTGAGACTTGTGATCTTTCAAATTGACGAATCTGAACGCACTATTTGTAGGAATAAATGAAGGTCACTTTCGACGTTTTTATTTATGAGTATTTTAGATTCGTTTCGATATCCCCTCGACACTATGATAACAAATCCAGTCGAATCTTTGTGCGAATGTAAAGTGGTTATCTTTCTGTTTGCCTTGTCAGAATTCAATCGATATTCCAAAGCAAACCCTTTCGAAATCCCAAGAAATCGAAAGTTTTCTGTAGGAAACCGATATCTACCTTCGCACTGTGCTTTTGTAACGTTACATTTCTCAGCAGGGATAGCCTCCATGCATACACAATACTATTTCCACATACCTCCCTTCACCAATTCTTACCTGTCTTCTAAGACACTCTCAAAAAAAATTATATGAAATAGTATTTTATCATCTGAAGAATAATCTGATGCTGAAGAACGACACGAAGTCTCTGGTAAAACGATTCTCCACGATGTAATTAAAATTCGTGCATCTACCAGAAACTATGAGCGCGGCGCGTGGTGGCCAACAATAGCAATAAGAACAATAAGCAATGAGAATAATAATAGGAAACGATAAGACCCGAGGATCACGAGGTTCTAATATAGGATCTAGCTAGTGGGGGTGTTCGCGACGTTGCCAGGAGTGTCCGAATTCTACAAACCCGAGGAAAATGCCCGCATCTGGTAATGATTCCGTGCTAAGTGGTCTAAATTACCCGGCCGCCTCGAACCGAGAAATCCGAAACTAAACTTGTACAGCCTTTGACGTTTTATGGCCTAATAGTTGCATTGTACAGAGGAAATCGCAGCCCCTGTGCCTTGATTTGGCCGGCAATGCTGCTGCCAGATGACACCCACATCGTAGCTTAACACTTTACCGACCGGCGAATGTTTCAAAATTTTCTAAGGTTCGTGATTCATTACTGAAAACTTTTTAATGGGTCATTCAACGATGCCAGCAATTTTTATTGTAAATCAACAAAGCATCCTCAGTAATGTTATTTAATAATTTCATTACAAATTCCAATGTAAAAGCAATTTTTAAGCTTCGTTTCGATACATCACAATTATTGAAAGTCCTATTAATAGGCTTCCGGTCAGTAAAGTGTTAACCCACCCTTAGCACTCCAATGGCGCCTCCGAGGCGATACTAAAAATTGCCATACTATTACACAGAACAGCTTCTCGATTTTTACAGATTTTTTAAATGCAAATATAGTGATGTAAAAGTTTCACGCACGAGTAATACAAATATATATGATATGCATAAAAGGAAATTATTCATGCACAATGGAGATCTTACAGCTAAAAATATTATTTCGATTTTAGAATGGAATTGCTTTGAGTGCAAAGGGTTAAAAATGTAAAGTCGAGTGCCGAGCCTAAGCGATATCCTGCCAAACGCTGGCAGCTACATAGAAATTATTAATTTTTCGCCAACTCTTGTAAGAGTCGAACATGGTCCGTCCTCTGACTCGCGCGATATTATGCAATAACCGAATATCGTCCGATGACTTAGCATAGACCAAAGGAGAAAAACGTGGAGAAGCGACGATATCGTTTCGCTGAAGAAACCGGCCAGGACGAGGGAATACCAAGAGGAGGAATCCCATAGCCAGAAAAGTGTACGGTCAACGATAAGAGGGTAGGTTTTCGAATGGTACGATCACGTCGTTACCACTGAGGTTTTTGGCGAATGGCGGCGGTTGTCGGAAGTTAAAGGGGATATGACCGAGAACGTAATGAATATATTTGCATATCGGGGCCGTTACCGAACCGTTACTGGTACAAGGTATACCGAAGTACAAGTCTGTCCGACTGCCAAATATGCATGCATCTCGCTCGGGGCCAACCGTCCGCAACGCTTCAAACCGAGCGCCATGCATATAACACTCGGAGGAGAGAATTGTCGATTAGTTTGCAAACTAGGGACGTGCATTCCGTCGCGCGTGCATATACGTCTGTGTATCTATTCAAGCATGAAATTCACGCGCTTATCTGCGCCGACCAAGTTAAGTAATAACTATGTGGGTCACGCGCGTATGCGTCTTAATCGAAAAGTTACGGCGATTACCTCGTTTAAAGAATTTCCTTTGAGCACACGAACAAGTAAATCGTTATCCTTGCGCTTCGAGCGCTTAACTTAACCCTCTATGGGCCCGTGTAACTTTCAGGTCACATTTTATTAAATAATTACACCTTTTTTAAGTGTGATAGATATAAAGATGGAGTTTCGTTTATTATTCGTTGTTATGTAAGTCAATATGTTCAACTCT
This sequence comes from Agapostemon virescens, assembly GCA_028453745.1. Lineage (NCBI taxonomy): Eukaryota > Metazoa > Arthropoda > Insecta > Hymenoptera > Halictidae > Agapostemon > Agapostemon virescens. The sequence continues at coordinate 12,183,676 of CM052093.1, read as the reverse complement.
GCACCGTACGAAAGTCCAGCACGTTGTTTCGCGAACCTTCAATCAGGCTATGCAGAACTTTCGAGTACCCCAAATATTATTCAAATCTCCGAAGTATTGGAGACCTTAAAAGTTTCGAAAACTTTCAAACTCTTAAGAGTTTTGAAAGTCACGAGGGTCTTGAAAATTGAAGCGAAATTGAAAATGTTATATTCATTTTGCACAATCATCTAACATACTTTCCAATTTCTTCGCTGGCGCATCTTCGTAACAATATTATCAGAAGTATACGAACTGGTATAAACTAAGCGATTATAGTAATGTCGTCGTAATGTGTAGGATTCGATGCGGGATGAACTGGAATATTATCTTATGAATTTCTGTTAAACTGAAACACTACTGACTTCGTTTCCAGACCCTTAAGTCCGGAAGGATAAATATCTGAGTTCGCAACTACATCATGCGGAAGAGATATTGTTCGCAATTAATTGGTGTTACGGTGGATGCTGCAGGGAGGTACAAATTTAATCAAACGCGTCCTAGATTAATCAATATTTTCTAATGATCGATAATATCGACGTTTTGCTTCGTCTTTCCTTATCCGAAGACGCGTATTGTAATTCAAATTCATTCCTCAATAACTCAAAGAAAATTATTTACATTGTTGCAGGAATTTTGCGTAAATTTATTGCTTCTTGTTTCTACATACTCTACCATTCGTAATTAAGATAGGTTGCATAGTACCTTCCTCAAGTTTTCAATATTCAATCTATAATAAAAGTTAAATGAAATTGATACGACTTATAACGACGAGTGAAATTTTCTTCGCTTGTCTGACCAATCTTTGATTCTTCTACTTACACCGATTGCGAAAAGACCAAGTTAAGTAGTAAATGCTGCAATTTTTTCTCCAAGAATACAACCTTTGGCATTAAAAGAAATTTATGATATTGATAGGGTTAAACATCGTGTACTTTGTCTTTCTAATCATTGATTGACATTTTTACTTACACTGATTTTTATAATTAAGCCAGATTGAATAATTGATTGATTGAAATTTATTGCACTGATATCATTCAATATCATCTGCTTTTTCTGCCTGGCCATTGATTGACATTTCTACTTACACTGATTTTTATTATGATACCAATTTGGATGATTTTCTCATCAAGATTTCAACCTTAAACGTTAGTTAGATGAAATTTATGACACTGACATAATTAAATATCATGTGCTTCTTCTGTTTGACTAATGATCGACATTTCCACTTATGGTACACTGACTATTATAGTGAAACTAGTTTGTACAGAAGAAAAGTGAAAAGAAAATGACAAGAAACCTAGATAGAAGAGCTGAATGAAAATTAATCGTTATAAAACGGGTAAAAAATCTTTTTATGTCTTTACAAAATGATTTATTAAATTTCCCACGTACCCGTTCTGAATGCTTTCTCCCGCACACTGTACTAATAACGAACTATAAAATACAATTGAAATAAACAACCAATTTCACCGGTTCCGTCACATTTTGGAAGCTTCATTTAGCGCCTCGGGAACGAAATGAAACCTTATCTTCATCGCGGGGTTCGTACAGTTCGGATTCTCGGGCCGGTCGGAGGAAATCAGTGCGTGTAGGAAGGAATCCCAAAGCTGACGGCTGTCCTAAGGGAGTTTCGACTAATTTCTCGTAGTTCCGAGTCGAAATAGACCGTTAACACCCCGGTGGAAACGTGGGACAGGCACCAGGCAGCCGGGGGAATGTAAGTTCGGCTCCGAGAACAAGGGCGGTGTCGAGAAGAGGACGAGCTTCGATGAACCGCTTCCGAGCTAGACGAAGACGGGGCAAGTATCCTGTGGCGTAGTGCAAAAAGGAGGAGGATCCTGTAGAACCACGGGAAGCAGGACGGAAAAGTGAGAAAGGACAGTCTGGCAGTCAAACAGAAACTTGCTCCTTTTGATCTTGACTCGGCCGTGGTCCCTCTCTTTCCTGTGCTGGCGCGTCTCTGTGCACCGTATATCTTGTAACTGCCGGAAATTTGGAAACTTGACACGACGAAGCGGATCGGCACGGCATTTGCACCGAACACTTTGGAATTTCTCAGCCGGACATCACTTTGCCGGCGAACGAAATCGATCTACCGTGTAACCTCGTTGTTGCTTCCTGATTTACATCCTCGGTTCGTCTGCAAGACGTTTTTCCCCTCGATCCTCTTCCGCAGAGAGGTGAACCTTCCTATTTCATCGCGGCACACCGGTTCAGAGAACCGTTACTTTTAATTCTCGCATTAACCCCTTGCCGTAATTTGACGAGTCTGTGTCGTAAAGTGTCAAAGATGGAACGTTTAGCGCAGGTTCTGATTCGAAAGAATTTTAACACGTTGAATGAGGAGCCATTTTGCTTAGCTTTCGCGTCACATTTTATTTACCTGCAAATTGTTTTAAGGAATTTCACGCTTAAGCTTTTATGCACAGAAGTGCCAACTTTATAAGCCGTTGTTACCTGAAAGTCACATAGTGAATATATTGCAATCAAATTGTTTAAATGGAAAATTTTTGTTTCATTTGCGTATATAGGTTTATAATTTCTGATTTTTTGTTCCCCAATTTTTTTTTGGATTAAAAACAAAAATTCGGCCCATAGAGAGTTAATTTGTAAATTTGATACCGTCAGTCCCCAGGGACTGACATATCATTCAACGTGTTAATAAATTCGGAGAAGAAATAAATTATGTTTCTCTGAAAGACAAGAGACTCAATTTTTGTTTGTGAATGAAAGCATAAACGAGCATACATTGATTTATTTTAACAAAAAACATAAATAATGACGTAAAAATTTAAAGAGACTAGCCACTAGCGTCGCAATGATCGCATCCTCCACAAACGAACACTTGCCAAAATATTTATAAATTCTGATTGGTTGTTAATTTAACGCATTGGTGCAATTTTATTTTTAAAATATGTTGCTTGCGCGTTGACTGGTGAACTAATCCTTAGATCTCAAAAGTAGGTCCAAAGCATTCGATATGAAAAAAGTTATTCGCTTTTCAAGCTAAACTTACCGAGCGTTACATTTGATTGGTGTACATTATCTTATAAAAATGCCAAGATTTAATTAATTTTGATTACTTGCGGTCTTCATTACGACGTATAATTAAACGAAGAGACGATTACAAATGTCAGTTACGATATTATTTTTCTAGAAGGACCGCAGCAGTTTCATTTTAATTTCAATCTATTTTATTACATCGTGAATGTAGAACGTTTCGAATGTATCCACAATTACAATTTGCGAATTTAGAAGAGTATACGTGAATGAATTGCAACAAACGAAGATTTTCATTACACTATACGATTGAATAAAGAAATCTATCGGTTAATCGATTCCTATGAAGGCAATTTTATAACTTCAATAATCGTAAAATGAAAACTCTGAAAAGTTTAGTTAAAGGGTTTACGAATGTTTTCTACACTGACTGTACGTTCTTTAAAACTGTGTATGTGCATGAATTATCTTTTGAATTGTCTGTTCGTTGTCTACAAATCGTTACAATCATACGTCCCAATAATGATGACAGTAGAATTTTCGTAGGCGATCGCGACTATCAGTCATTTCCTTCGATGGTCTTTTTCACACATATTTTCTACCCCGTGGATCGTCGATTTCTCTCTATCTTATCTGTCTCTCGCTCCTCTTTTATTTCAATGCGCCGTGCTATTGTACGTAGGCATAATCGTCACTGTAATAACACAGCTAGGCGAAGGGAAAGAAAGAGAGAACGGGATCACTGCTGTGCTCCGTGTACCCTCAGGGAGAGACTGAGCTTTATAATAGCACGATGGAAACACAATGGCTCCCATTCTACCTTTCTACCCCCTCCCCCACCTTTAGTCCTGTCCTTACACCCTCGTCCGTCCACCTGTGCACCTGGAAACTTTGCATAAATATACTATAACTATTGTTTCGCAAGAGCCATTCGTGGCAGTTTGCCTTGTTATTTATCGTTGTGGGTTAATGAATTTCCCTTTTCAGCCCCGATTTATTGGCTGATTCGCCACCCTTGTCGCGCGAATAAGTTGTTTAACTGGCTCCGAACACAACGGGAGAAGAAATCTTGATCGTGAGTGGATGCTGAGATAGTGGAACAACGGATCTGTTACCCAGTGGCTTTATCTTTCGATTTTCTGTAGCGAGAACGTTGCATAGAGTGCGACGAAATTTATTTGCCATAAATTGCCTGGGGAATTGCTGATTTTTAAATTAATCGTTCGTATCGTTTCTTATTTTAGCATGTATTTTAACCCTTTGAGGCACGGAATTTTAGAAAATAAAATGTAACGTAGCGATTGCAAAATTTCGAGGGGGGTCAAAAAATATCCAACGGTGTACTTTCGTGTATTAGAAAGACGGAAAAGGAAAACTGTCTCAAAGAGTTAACTGAGTTTTGGAAATGTCAGTATGGAAAATTTTCCGGAGAACGAACTAGTTTAAACAGTGGTATGCAACTTTCAGTATGGCGGAAATTATTATTTACTTTATTGCATTGTAGCAAAATAGAAATTTTTACATAACATTTTTCCCAAATTTATAATTATCATTTCTCTTCTGACTGCGACAGAATTATAGGAGTACTAAAAGCGAAATCGTTACTTCTCGAAAGTAATTCATCACTTTCGATTGCTCCGACAAACGTTAACTGTTGAACGCGACGCTGCCACATGAAACACAATTAAACTTACATCGCGCAGGTAATTATAATTTCTTTGTAGAACACCACTCGCGCGACAGCTCCGTGTTCCTAGCGCAACGGTACCTGGCAAAAATTTAAATGAAAACATTATCGAATCAGCATAGCGTTAACTATCTTCCCATGCAAATTCCCGTACACCCGACTCGCAAAAAACCAGAAGTAAAGAATAAAACTGTCCATTCCCCGAAAAGAATTCCGCTACTCCTAAAACCACATTCGGCGGTATCGCGCGGACCGCGAACGAGAGAAAACCGTCGTCGTTGCCGGGCTCCGTTCGAAGGTGATTAATTTTCGTCGACTGCCTCGGCGTATAATATCGTTCTCCGTTCGCGTTGTTTGCTTCGAAACGCTGAAAAATGGTAATAAGACGTCGGCCGCGTAAAACAAGTCGAGGGGATGAGGGAACACAAGGATTCTCTCCTTCTTTCTTTTTTTTTCAATTTTAATCTTTCAAGCGAGTCCCACTGTATCGCGATTGTCTCATTTGCGTAAACTGCGACCTCTCTCTCTCTCTCTTTCTCTCTCTCTCTCTCTCCCTCTCTCTCTCTCGCTCAGTCTCTCCCCCGTTTCATTTAGATACGCAAGAACGGCGGAGAGAGGATTTCATCCGGGGTCGGATTCCTTGTGTCGTGATTTGTAGGTAACGGTTAATTCATTTTCCTCGCTCATTCTCCTTCGCCCATAGCAGATTGGCGCCAACAAAATCCGTGCTTGGGAAACTATTTACGGTCTGTCTGCCTATCTAGCCTCGTCTTTGGCCTTTTCACGAGCACAGAAGAGGATCCTACGGTTCGTTCCGCCACCGCTTCTCGCCAATATTCCTTCGTCCGCTTTCCTGGAGGGGAAAAGGAGAATCGCGTTTGGCGGGAAAGTATGGGGCTGCCGTTTTATTAAGGCCTCAGTTTCTATGCTACTTTATGGCCAATTCGTAGGAGTACGTAACTGAGCCGCTGCCGCGCCGTCCAATATTCTTAAAAAATATTTCTGTGGTCAGTGATCCGTCCGGCGACCTCTGTTCCACGTTGCGCCCATTTGCGAATTCTTCCGAAAACTCAACCCTACCGCGGAATATCCATTGCTGTAACATACCGTGATGCCATTTTCTTCCTTTCGCACATATTGCGAGACTCTCGCACTTTATGCAAAATTAAAATTGTTACCACCGGTTGGGAGAAACATTAATCTGCCTTTATTTAATAATCTTAGAATTTTAATCGGTTGGGAACGGAATGCGGACATTCTTAAATTCTTTTAACGATTTCGTTATTTTAACCCCTTGCCCTACGATTTATTTTCTGATAACAGTGACTAGATTTTCTTTGTCCTCAGCAGAACGAGAAAAAGAAAAGACAAATTTGTAGTTACTGTATGCCCTAACTATTTTCCAATGACCGTATATTATCAACAATAAAATAAAATGTTACTTCCGTTTAAAGAAAATTAAGGAAATACATGTTTAGGAGATTCAGTTCGAAATCGTGATCACGAGTCTGACTCGTTAGTGTAGGGCAAGGGGTTAAGCTGCGTCAACTTATTTTATTATAAATGTAAAAAATTAGCAATCTATATATTGCCTACCCGTGATTGTTTCAGAATTTTGTTTCTAGAGTTTTGCTTAAGAGGTTAATTATATCAATTCCCATATGGTTTGCACCCATTTCTCATAGAGTTTAAAAATGGATTTTCACGGTAGTATATCGGAGAAAATTGATTCGCGTTACAATTAAGGGTTGCATTTCAGTTTCGCGAATTGTATCGCGGAAGGAGGCTGTCGCTAGTCCGGTTGCTCTATTTCCAGCGTGTTAATTGTCAGTGCTCGGCAACGGCACACGTGCGGGGAACGCTTGGCTATTCATGCGAACAGTTTTCGAAAGTTTAATCGGCGCATCCGTCGGCCGCGCCGTATGGTCGTTCGTTCCGGAGTTCATGCGAGCAACCGAGAGACAAGAACAGCCTGGAAGAAAGGGTGAGGTCAAGGGAGAGGCTGGCGACAAAAGACAGAACCGTTCAGAAAGACAGTGCCACGAGGAAATAGGTTGAAGCCGCAGAGCCAACCAGGCAAAAGTGAAAAGAAAATTAAAAGCTGGCAAAAGCGAAATGAAAATCGGTGGAAAGGGGTAGCGAACTTGGAGAACGAAGTCGTGACAGTGAAACGTAAGTGAGATGGGACGGGGTGTGGAATGAAAGGCGAGAGAAAAAAAGAAAGAGAGAGAAAGAAAGAAAGAGAAAGAGAGAAAGAGAGAGAGAGACCAGATACCAGAACGAACATCAAGGGATGAAAGAGGAATGAGCGCCGGTGGGAAGGGTGGAAAGTTGTTATCTACTTCACAGGTGGTGATAAGGTCGCGATTTGTTTTCACGTGAGGTTCCTAGGCATAGATTAAAACTGTTTAAGCCCCGGCCATCCCGAGAGGCGCTGTTCCTACACGAGTTTAATCTAACCTCACTGTTCCCTTGTGGTATCCATCCTCTGCCGTTCCACTTTCACCTTGCCTAGCGAATGTATTAAATCCTTTTATAAATGCTCTCCGGCTCTAAAAAGGGGAGGAAAACGCTTTCCATCCCCTTGTCCCTTAAACAAAAGACGAGAGCGACGCTACAAGTCCGCGCGAACGTACAACACCTCTCAAAAGTGTCTTCGAACTTGCCATTTTTGGCGAAACTGCTGTAAAAAGCGGAATTTTATACGTTAACTCCCCTTTCACTGCGACTAGTCAGATTCGACAAGAAGAATTCCAACAGAATACGAATGCAAATGAAATTTTATATTGTTGTTGCAGATATATAAACATTCAATAAATATTTACATCCTTCGCCTATTAGTAGGCTTTTCAATATTCGCGCTGTATCAAAATGAAGCTTAAAATTCTATTTTTACGTTCCAATTTGTAACAACATTATTAGACAATATTATTGGGGATGCATTGTTGATCCGCAATAAAAATTGCTGTCAGCGTTGAAAGACTGATTAAAAAGTTTTCAGTCATGGATCATGGGCCTTACAAAAATTCTGAAATACTCGCTGGTCGGTAAAGTGTTAAAGAAATCGCTACGACCATAAAATAAATCGTAATGCAAGGGGTTAACATTAATCATTTTTTTCAGTTACAGGATCCAATTAATATAGCAGTTCTTTATAAAGTTTTTGACGTAACAGTAGAAACTTCTGCTTCGAATAAGTGAAAATCGATTAAAGCGACGATCAGTGCAATGGACACCGGAATGGAAAAGTTGGATTTTCCCATTTGTTATACTGTGTAAGAATAATATTTGCTGATTTAATGATTGTAGAGAATTTGTCGAAGTGCGCGGTACGTTTTGTAAGTGTTCTAATGCCCATGCACAGGAGCGAACGTATCGAGGGAAGCAAATTAATGGAATATGCGGTTCACCGTTCCCCGTGGAAAAGTTACAAGTTAAATCGATGATAAAACGAACTTCGTTCCCTATTTTCCGACGAAATTAGTGCGAATTAGCAGTTTCAATGCGATTTCGCCGGAGTTTTACTAGCTGTTTAGAAGCGGCGCTTGCATGCGACGAACAACTTCCTTGCTTTGAGGAAATTAAGTTGATACGCACGCACGTAGACTGTAAACTATCGCCTTATCGGTCGGGTTTCGCTTTAATTGTCGGCGCGGTAGTACCGCTTTTGTGTACCCTGAATAAGTTTTCGAACGATAATGAGCGAGTGGTAAAAAGAAGTTTCGAAAATAGTTTCAGGTAGAATTGTTTAGAGGATTGCGCAACGCGAGTCAATGCCCCGAACAAGAATCCATGTATATCAGAAGACGTGTAAAAACACTTCTTCGCTCGATGTATGCAATCTTTAAACAAATATTAACAAAAGATTAATATTAATTCGAATGTTTATAGAATCTGTCTTTCACGTTTTAAATATCACTGTTTTGTAACGTAGTAACAATTACAGTGCGTTTACATTAGATTCTGTACAATTATCATTCCTCGAGTGCCGTCATCTTTTCCTTAGACTTAAAATTTTTTAGGAATTTTTACAAGCAGCGATGTCGACCATTTTTTTAATTTATTCGAGAGCCGGGATACTTCGAGTTTAGATATTGGGTGACGTTTTCTTTGTGAAAGACGTACCTCGCGAAGGTTTCCAGCTCCCCGCTCAGCGACGATAGACGTATCATAAACATCCAGCTGTGACACTGTTGTAAACGCTAAACGCGTAACCACCCTCGGCCTGATAACTGATATGTACCCTCTTGAGGACTTTTCGCAACTGCTCTCACGCTAACATTGTTATGCTAACAACGAATGACCTTCTACAATCATTTCGTACACTTTCATGGGTGGATGATGTTTACGCTCCATCGACGACCGCTTGTATATCTATGCGGTCATTGCGACGGTCGCGACTGTTTCGTTTTCCATTTGTGTCTCTTCTTCTTCATTTCGTACTTGCTCTTTTACATTTGTTTACTGTATTGTTGCCCATTCTTCAAGCGAGTAATTTATTAACCCTTTGCATTCGAAGCTGTTTTACCTTCGAAAACCAAAACATATCTTCTGGTCTTGAAAATTTCACTTTACGTGATTTATTTCCTCTTATGCATATCCAGGTTTTAACTATTATTCGTCTTTACAACAGTGAAACTGTTATCACTTTCTTAGATGCTAGCATAGTGATGTAAAAATTATTTCAAATAATGGCATTTCAATGTTTAGTGGTTCAACGGGTTAAAGTTCTTTGTTTTTTACCAACACTGACTGTTTTATCTCCGTTTGAGGAAAGTAACCTCAGCGTAAGTAAAATCCAGTATTGTTGGACGTTAAAAGACGCTACAGATCATTTGTATGCTTTTTCTATAATTGCATACAGATCTACAATCTAACGATATTAATTTATATGCAGGACACATACAATCTCTTTTAGTGCATTCTTCAAAAAATTAGTTTCCAGCAGTTTCGAAAGAATTCCAACCCTATCTAATTCCTTCCACCTTCCAGAATTCTACACGGAAAGGGCAACGGCACTCTTCGCAAGAAGGTAGATCATTTATCACAATGACACACACTCGCTTCGATCGCATTGTCTGTCCATTCGAAACGAAGCTCTCGATTAACAGGCGAGACTCGAAAAGTTTTTCGACTGAACGTTTCTTATTCATTTACCTGTCCGAGCGCTGTCGAGGCTTCGTCCAGGATTAGGGCTAACTTTCGTGCACACCTGGCGACCGGGGACGGTCGAGTCTCAGCTGGTTATGTGTTCCGATACTTTCTCTATATCTTCGCAGATTTTTCCGGGTAAATATCCGTTCGCAACTACTCCCGTACTGTTCCCGTTTTCGAACTTCTCTACGGAAGTTTTCGAATTGGCCTGGTTAATCTTCGCACACATTTAGCGATTGGGTGTTCGCTAACTTTTACGCAAGCGCGCGCGCGTTCCTCTGGATTTATTATTTACTTAGTCACTTTCTTCGAGTTCTCTAGCGACGTCCACGCCACTTTTCCGTTTGCCATCCGTCTTTCTCATTTCTCCATTTCTTCTTTCGTTCACCTCCATCGAGTCACGTTTGGCCCCGTCTTTTTCATCAGCTATTGGTCCACTCGTTCGAGAACTCTAGCAAACCATGTCGCTCTCGCAGGTCTCGTCACACATTCTGTTTGTTTAATAAATTCAGAGAACCGTCGTACCTGCTCCATTTCCCATCTCCAAGGTAATTGTGAATATTCTTCATTCACGTACGGTTTTATAAAATATGTTCAAATGCTTATAGTGAATATTCTTCATTCACATACGGTGTTATAAAATATGTTCAAATGATTATTGTAAATATTCTTCATTCACATGCGGTTTTATAAAATATGTTCAAATGCTTATTGTAGATATTCTTCATTCACATACAGTTTTAAAAAATATGTTCAAATGCTTGTTCAATTCAATCCAGTTGAATACTTGGTCTACAACCAATTAGCAATCGTTCGATGCTTTGGATAAAATCAGTAAGAAAATAAATGTTTAAACATAAATTTGAATCTTGAACTATCAAGTCGCCTTAAGTAGATTCTCTTAAATAAATTTCTTTTATAGGCACGTAAAAAAGTGTATTTATATTTTCAATAATTATAATAAAATAAGTGATGTATCAAATAACACTGATTCGTTTAATTTCAGTAATGTTAAAAACGTTTCTGGTGCACTTCGCATCTAGAAGTAGAAACAGCGAATCACAGCAAGCAAGTTTTTATCCAACATTATAAATAATCGATAAATTTACAAAACTGTTTTATGATGTATTTATTTCTTTTTTATTTTAATCATTGAAATCTTCTTTCAGAAGTGCGTATTATGCCAAAGAAAAGGGAGGCAACGTTCGCGTAATTATAATGCGCAGAAACATTTAGTGTAACGCTGCGCACAAACATTATTATCTGAATTGATTGTCTCTCGTTTCGGAACACCGTCTAAAAATACGGAAAACGCGTTTTGCATAGGTTCCAGCAGCAATAAATCAATCGTAGACAATTCACTTCGCTCCCACTTGCTCGTTCCACAGTTTTCGCGATCAGACATGCGATGTAACAATTACTGCGCGCTATCAGCGTCATTCACAATATCTATCATCCGCAAAACCTGGAGGGGAACGTGCTCCGATGTGCTCGGGTGTCCTTCTCTTCGAGTAGCAATTTTAGGGAAGTGTGTATCATCACTCATCATGCTCCTACCTGCTAAACAATGCTTTCGTTCGAGCATCTACGCTCGGCATTGTGCTGGGATCATGAATATGTTTTGAAATACCGTTATTTTATGCGGGGAAACGGTGCAATCAGAGCTGTAATTTACAGTAATTGTAGATCGTGTAATCGCTTTCGATGCTAGTAAATCGTTTATGGATAGTTCCACGCTCAATCGATCACTATTAAATTCAAATCTCAACACCTTCCTCGAAATTTCATGTTAATTGCGTGTGTGTCGGTTTCATTGAAATTCAAATGCGTTCAACAAAACCGTACGAATTCTTCGTTCTTCGTTTAAAAACTTTTAAACGTTACTTGTTAATTCTCCATCCTCCACTGTTTTTCAATTCTTCTCTCTTCATAATCGGAAGGCGAACGCTCGTTTTACGCGTTGTACATCGAAACGAGGAGTACGAGGGAAAATAATTAACTCTGTATCGTCTATAATTGATATAGATTTAAATACAATGTGAATCAGTAATTTCAATACATTTTAATACAAATATTAACCCCTTCTGCTATAATATTGAGTCAGGCTCGTGATGAAAACTTCGAACAGAGTCAACTAAATATAAATGGTATTAATTACTTTTAAACTCGAATGAAATTCAATTTTATTGCAATCAATATGTAGCCATTGGAGAATACATGGATTTTATATTTTTTCCTTTTCTCTCCTGGTATATTTTATTTCTAGATAAATTTTAATCAAGGTGTTAACATGCAAACATTTATTCAAAGATACCCCTTATCGTACAAATGTTCTTCTTTAAATAAGAATTCATTTGCTTTTTAGTGATAGATAATATTTAATGTTGCCATTCGTAACGATTATCATCGGCTGGAACTACAATTTAAAAAGGACGGTTAGCATATCAGAGCGTTCTCAGTGTTTCCGATGCAAAATGAAATAATTCGAGATGCAGCCCGAGCATTCCATAAGTATAGCAATGTAATTACAGAAAAATAGTGCTCGTCGACGGCACGTGTGAGTGTAATTAAGATCCGTAGATGGCGTAAAGTGTCGAGATTTTGAGGTTGCTAATTACATGGTGCTCCGCGGTTCTTATGTGCCTACCAGCCAGGTAGGTAGTTGGCAATAAATTTGATGGTGCGCAGGAAGCGGCTGCAGTAAGCAAATCCGGCTGAGTTACGAAAGAGAATAATGGTAGCAGATGTAAGTAAACTAAGCGCAGCGGGTGCATCGGGACGTGTGTATTTATTCATTAGTTGTTAGCTATTAAGCGACTGCGGATTTTCTCCGCTTGGCGATGAAAATAAATCAGTGGAACGCGAAACAATTAAAATATTGACATAAATGAAAAATTTTCTGCATCGTTTGCAATATGCATACTCCATTACACTAAAATTTACGCATTAACACACTTGCACCCTTCCGATCGGGTTTCTCTTTCTTTTTACACGTAATCAAAATAAAATTTATGCAATATTTAAATTATTAATTGATTCAGGATCTTATAACTACAGTCTTGCAATATAATATTTGTTTTCATAAATTTTGTGCTACTTCCACCGTATCTATCACTAGCACGTTTAGAATCGTATTTCTGCATATAGTTTAAATACTTTTTAACACTAAAATTACCACAGATGGCTAAATGATTCTTTTCAGAGTTTTTATTTAACAATTGCTGAAGTTACAAAAATACCTTCATAAAAAATCTAAAATATAAATAAATTGAATTTTGTCATTTCTATATCAGTCACTTTTATAGTTCGGTAGGTTTACTGCTATACTTCTTTACCATCAACGTTGATCTTCATATTGGACCCAATAAAAATATCGAAATAGTTTGAAAATTCGGGACAATTCGAATTCAGGTACGAAGTTTGTAACCGTGGGTTAAAATGAACTCGGCAACTTGTCCTAACAGGGACAGTTAAGGATTTAACGTGGTAATCGGAAGATGTGTATATGAAGCACTCAAGACCCTTGTAACTACATCCGACGGTTAAACAAACGCTGTCTCAGAAAAACAACGACCTTGAAATTCGCTCTTAAGCAAAGTGCTCCGAAGAAAACGTTCCACCGCGATAAAATACGATAGAAATGCGACGCGAAACGAATCATGGTCGAAGCGAAAAGAGGACGAGCGTGCTCGAACGAAGCCTGTATCATCGATAAATTCATTAACCAGCCTGACGAACGACTTATCCGAGGATACGTCTGCGACTCCGGCATTCCGGTAATAGCCTCATTAATCTAATCACGGAAGGGATACACAGGGATGCTTTATGAGGGCTGGGTCTTTTCAGGAAGCGTTTAGAAAAACTGCAGCTCTCGTCGCGGTGTGTATAAAGTCGGCGTTCGTTAATAAATCTCCGTGGTATTGCAGGGGCCAGGCTCTCTCGTGCTCAGGGAGCCCAGTAAATAAGCTGGCCGA
>CM052093.1:12146098-12169440 GCA_028453745.1 Agapostemon virescens | reverse complement strand
GAGGGGTAGAAGCGAGAAAGAAAGAAAAGCGAGAAAAGAGGAAAAAGCAGCACCCAAGAGGCAGGTCAGGTAAGATTCGCAAGTCATAATCAGGGAGATTCATTTGCCTCGGTACATAAAAATATAATCTCTCCCCTCTTCTCTCTGCTTCATCTCTCTCTCTTTCTCTCTCTCTTGTTCTCTACCCCTCTCTCGCACTAGACCTTTATTTCTCTCTGTCTCGGCACTTCCTTGTCGCGATAAATACATTTCCAACGTTAATCGTAATAGCTTCTCTGCTGATTAAAGCCGCGCATTAACGCCCTTTGTTGGATAGAATTACGTGAATTGTATTGTCAGCGGGAGCACATCTTCAAAGCGGCACGCGAGGAATGCTGAAACCTTAATGATGCGGCGATCTTTGTTTTAGTGGAGTCACGCCCTTTGTTGCGCGCTATTTTTCGATATTAATCGGTCGATCGAGGAGCAACGGTGGGTGGAAAATTTTGTTTCGTAAGCAAGCAATGTTAATTGTACAAACTTGTGGAGATGGGCTCGTTGTTCTTCTATCTTTCGTCGTTTTCCATAATCATTTTTGCAAACAGACACCAGATCATTCTCGAGCGGTACTCATGTTACAATTTTTTAAATAAACTGGAGAAAAAGTAATTTGGTAGCTGTATTCGTGCATATGTATTTAAATAACATTTTATACTTGGTTTTGAGTATAGAACGTTCTGGATCAATGTGACGGAAGACAACTGGGACACCCTGCATGCGTTAGCATTCCTCTAGAAATTTTGGTATTATTGTTATTCAATTATAATTGTGAAGTGTGCTACAATAATGCATCTCTAAAAATAAATTGGAACTTCAACTACGTTATTTGAATTTTATTTTCATTTACCTATTGCAATTTCATTTTTTGCGAATTTATATACAATCCAGCATCAAGAATTAATGCGTTCAGGTATAATTTTAAAAAGCTACTTAATAATGAATTTATAATATTGTTGTATGAAGTCAATGTGTCCATTAAAATTATGAAAGAATGTTCCATATGCAATTTACATAGTCTACTTGAAATTTAGTATAAAAAGTGTAACAGAAGTCTTAAACTTAAACTTAAACTTAAAATTAATTATAAGAGCCACATTACAAATTTCAAAAAGCGCGTTCCATCGATTCTACGGTTGTTTAAATATATTCAAATCGATATTGGTATGTATATTTCATTATTGATAAACGGAAAAGGAGTTTCAGTGTCAATGTAAGACCAATTGCATTTACAAAATGTTTTGCAATCAACAATCTGTAAGCATTTCATGACAAGAGCCATTTTCTCGTAATAGTAAAGCGAAGTTTAATATCGCGTTTCGACATGTGGAACTAATGGAAATAAACTCCATAAAATTAATTGTAATTAACGTATGCTTAATGGACGTTGCGCAATCGTTCCAATATACATACCGTAAGAGGTCAGATTGGTATTTTCTGAACAAAATTCGCGACAATGTAAATCCTGGTCGTTCCTCGACGTCCATACGGTGAAATTTCATAAATTTACACAGTGGTACATGGGGAAATTATGGTCCTCAAACGGTGAACCCGGATTAAATGCAAATAGAAGGCCAGGGTTCCCACTTATCTATTGTAAATTCCCTTTTAGACGGAACTTTTGCAAAGTAATTTAACTTCCATAGAGGAATAATTTTATTCATTTATAGAAAACTTCGTATATAAGTATCCTGGGAAAACGGACTCACTGGAAAGAAAGTTGGCAAGTACTGATGAGAAATAACGCTTTTACAGAAACAGTTGAAAACTGGCTTCACCGACTCCGGAAAGAATGAGATTATTCATCTTGTTTAACTTACTAATTGCAATGTCCATCTTAAAGCAACGAGACTTCCATCATTCGAAACTGGCATGCGTACAAAAGGTAATTCAATGTTTCGCAAACTTCGTCGCCGTATTTGTTCTTGTTAACCAAAGTTATTTTCCACTAATCTACATAATTCCCTTCTTTGTGGAATATCCTTTTACTGCTCAGCAAATCCACCGTTACGGATAAAAGTAATACAGGTGTATTAATGACTGGAACCGCGTTCAACCGATTTTCACTTAGAAAAGGACACTCTAAAATTACAATCTATCAAAATTTTCTTAGACTTACAACGAGTCGTGTAATTTTTTAATTGTGCAAAATATTCATCTTTTAACACTTGTGGTAGACATACAAATTTTGTTGTCATAGAAATCATTAAATTATTCGTGTCTTTGAAATGTCAGGAAATAAAAATGGTGATTAATCATTTTTAACCGAATAGGAGTTATTATCGTATTTTCTTTAAGCGTATTATCCTTTTTAATCTGAGTGCTGTTTGAAACAAAAGTTTGGCATGCATAAATTCTATAATGGTTTTTCTGAAGTCGACATTAAAAATTAATTTTTTAATGTGAAGTTATATTGCTAATCTGCAAGGATGCATTTCATTTTTGTACAAGAATTTATTTGCAGCGGTATAATAACATTTTAACCTTTTGCACTCGAAGCAATTTTAATTCCTAATTCGACACATTTTTTTTGTCCTAGAATAATTCCACTGTACGTGGTTCATTTCCTTTCGTGCATGCCAAATTTGTTACTATTAATCGAACGTGCAACACTTCAATTTATATTAGCTTCTTAAATACAAAAATTGTAATGTAGAAATTGTTTCGAATAATAGTCTGTCAATTTTTAATGTTGCCTCAGAGGAACCATTGGAGTGCTAAGGGTTAAAATATTCAACCGGAACAAATATTGTTTATTGAGCGAACTTAAACATCTTCGAAGAATTTCAAAGTTGCACATACACGCGTGTTAACTTGCGCTTCGATAATTATAAAAGTTTATTTATGTAATGAAAGAATGAGTGCTTAGTTGCCGCAGTTCGTCGTATAATTCGATTGCAAAAGGGTTGGCGGAGAGTAAATTCGGCGGAAAATAAAATGTTATGGCTTGCAATATTCATGGGGAAAGTTCGGAGGCGATCGCCGGAACCGTAATAATTGAATGAAAACGTTTTACAAATCGAGAGCATCAGAGGAGGGGAAGAATCGAAGAATTACAGCTGGTTGGAACAAAAGCCCTAACGACGACCGTCACGACAATTATTCATTATTTTCCCCTGGTTTCACCATGAAATCTCTAATAACGGCGGCTGCACCGAGCCACCGTAGGAGTTTAAAAGCCTCCCCCATGATAAAAAAGGAAAGCCGGCGGTAGTCAAGCAGGTAATGTATCCAGTTAAAAGTTTTCCAGGTTCGCCCGGAGAGGGTGGAAAACTTCTCAGGCCGTCGCCAAGTAAGGGGCCAAGGTGCCAGTAGAGACTAGAGATTGTGCATTTGTTATTCATGGGGTCCAACGCTTCAGTTGGCTTTAACATTTCATCGTGTAGAAAGTAGCCGCTTTCACTGCAGGGCCTACGTCTATGTAAACTGTACGTAATGCATGCGTAAGAAAGACAGAAAGCCCGCGGAATTTTTCAACGAGTTCCCCCACGTAAAAATTATAAATTCGACGAGGTCGTGTAATATCGCCGAGGAACGACCCCATAATCTGGAATATATTTCTCTCGCTTCTCATCGAATTACAATTATCCCAGTTACAAAATACACAAGTTGAAAACTCACAGTGTTTACATTATCAGCGTTATCTTATTGGTGGAGGAATGAAGGGTCGAGAGAGTGTTACGCGACCGAATTTCACCACATTTCTTTTTTGAACTAAACTGCTGATACCGATAAAAATTTACAACTCTAAAAGTACATTTATAATAAGAGAAATCTTACATCGTTCTCTGTGAAAAACACAGGACTGCATTTATGAACTAAGTTTTTATTAAATATTGTACACCGCATAGCTGAAATTCTCGCAGATGCTGTAGAAACTTTTCCATTATTTTCGAGGATGATTTCGAATCGGAAATATTAAACGAGTAAAGTAACAACAACTGGATCCACTACAAAACGTACACAATTTCCCGTAGACTTAATTTAGGTACCCGGTATATTTTCGCCAAGGCATTTATACTTTTTCACTGTCATAAATCGGAGAAACCACCCTTACATCCAATATCTTGCAACCAGGTGTAAGGAAAACTCAGAACAGCTACCTGCGATCGCCATTCGACCAACTCACCGTCAATTCTGATTGGTGCGCAGTCTGCTCCACATTTTGTATAAATACACCGAGATTGGACTCGCACTCACTCGTTTGTAACAGTAATTTTAAGTGTTAAAACTCGTACACGAGTCTATTACAGTCTAACATTTATTTTTAAACAAGTTGTGTGTTTTGTAAAACCATTAGCGCCGCTCCTAAATATTCGATCATTATTAACCTCTTAAGCACGATGCACCACTATAGTGGCTTCCGCTGATGTCATCTTATATTACGATGCGTCGTTATAATGGCTTGAGCAGCACTTAATTCTATTATTAATTATTACAGTAAATTATTAATGTTAAAATATGAAAAATTGTTAGTTCGGTTCGTAATATATTATTCGTATCTGCTTATGTATTAATGACAGATATAAATTGAAATACGAAAACATATTTATACGTCTTTAATGTTTCTATTAGAAACGTGACTATTCGGGTTTGAATTCATCCGTTTTAAAAAACAAATTGGGAGATGAAAAATATTTCGTTCTCATATATATATGTAGAGTTGTTTCAGTGGTTATCGCAGTTCGAAAATTTCGCAACGTGTAACGTGCAGAAGGTCGAAGAAAGTTACGAACGTTGAAGAGCTGGGAAACCTTGCGTAACGGGTTCTTATGGGCAAACCATGACCTAAGCTATGAGCAACTTCGTTTGCTGTGCGTTGAACGGTACGTGTCATCTTGAGAGTTTTACTCTCGAGCTCTGTTCTACCTAGTTGCTTAATTACTTACAATTAGTAGCACTCTCCGTTGAACACAGATCCGAGGGCAACTCTCCGACAGCTTATTATTCTCCCATGTCTGTCGCTTCTACTTTCGAGAGGAAAATTCGCTGAAGTCTACTCAACTACACGTGCAACGTGGCTACTTCGCGTGCGGCCATTTATGGCTAAATGAATTTCCCATTTTGACACTTTGCGTCTGAGAAGTGGTCCTAAAACAAATACAGCGTGCTCAGATTTATTCTAAACTCCCTCCCTTCACGTTGCGATGGTTATATAGATGATTTAATCTTTCCCAAAGTAGAAATTTAAGGTACAGAGAATGGCGAACCTTTAGCACTCGAAAGCACTACTTAAAAATTGCTATACTATTATTTAGAACAATTTTTACATCGCTACGTTTGAAAAATGCCTTGATTTTGGAGTTAAAATCTCTTTAATTTTTGTGTCGAAAAATTTCATGGGAGTTTTCCATTAAAAATAAATTTCCTGAATAATCAAGCTAAATGCCATTACACAAATATTGAAAAGATTGAAAGGAATTTTTAAAATTAATGTTTTAAAAATTAATATTATCAGTATTAAGACGAACACATTTAACACAAATTCAGGTAATAGACGAATATCAATCGCAATATTTTATTAATAGATTCCGGTTGTTTCAGAATTATAAGTCCAAAAAAGACACGAATGAGCATACACCGAAGCGCAAGGGTGCGCAAAATCCTCTCGGAAATTAGGAAACTTATTCATCGATTCTCAAAGCAAAAGTACAACACTGCGGCTTGTTTACAACGTGTTCCACGGCGATATTCACTTCGGCGGCCCGAATTCAAGTTTATATTCATTCCCCCTTTCTATTGGGCTCATGCTGATAACTTTCGGAACCGATATTTGACAAACTTTCTTTAAGTCCCGAGGACGTGATAATATAATCAAAACTTCGCGCGCGCCCAGACAAAATAGGAGTATAACCCCTTTGTCGCTACCGTAAAGTTTCCGGGGAATTATACAATGATTTGCATGTTAAGTGTTAATTGCAAATGAAGCAAAACTTCGCGGGGAACGGAGCGAAACCAGCCGGCAAACTCGTTTTCCAATTTGTCCGTTTTTTGCCGATAAGACTATTTTTACCATAGCATAAACTTCACAGATTCACAACGGGTCGTACATGTTTCCTAAGAATTATAGTACACGTTACAAAATTGTTACAATTAAACCTAATGTTGCTCGTGTTTCTGAAAATGTTACTAAATAACATTGAAAAGAACTTGGGAAATAAGAACAGTCAGAATTTTTATAGTATGGATTATCTATTCCTTTTTAGTGTTAAGTATAAAATAGAAGAATAATCCATTCTTGCTGGTGTATAGTTCACAGAGAGCTCTGCAATGATTCGCGATGAGCGAAACCAGCCGGACAACTCGTTTTCCCATTTTTCAATTTTTTTTTTGGGCATCAACGCAATGGTTGTATATGGAAAGAATGAAATAAAAAGGGAGGGATGGAGAAGGAGATAGGAGAAAGACAAGGAAACGAAGCAACGACGATTCGCGGGAAAATAAAGGCAGAAAAGAGCGGGGAAAATTTCATATCGTCGCCCCGACGCTTTCGAGTAACATCGTCGAGACGATGCGGGACGCACCTGAGGCGCCCCTTTCTCACTCGTTCACTTCTCTCTGAGTGGCTTAGAAAAAAACTGTCGCCCGAGAAATTTAAAACGCTTTAAAAAAGGCGACATTCTCGTATAATGAAATACCCATTTATTTATGTCTTCCCTTGAAACGCCGCTCCTCCGGCTCGCCGATATTTCAACAAAGAGATACTGCTCGGCCAACCTTTTGAAAACATTGATTCCCGTCACAGCAACGGTATTTCACCCATGGCACCGCTGCTTTTCTTATTTAACCCGGTTTTTCCGAACACCCGGTGCAAAACCACAGAAATTGCCTTATTTTACGCGAACACGGCGATCGCGTTGAAAAGACGAAGATGGTCTTGAAATCGCGTATCGTAAAACGAGTATGTTTAACGGGTACCTTATTGTTCTATCCATTACAGACTTAATGCGAGAGAATGTAATTTTTGGTATGTTCGATTTAAACCGCAGATGTGTCTCCATTTACGCGATGTCTGACATTACTTGGATTCAGAAAATGCAGCAGTGAAACGGATTCTACTTGATGGAAATAGGCCAACCGTATGATTAGGCACTTATCGAGGGAAAGAAATCTACGTACTAGATACTCAATTTATATCGCTGTTATTCGTTTTAACCGTTTGCACTCGAATGGCGAGTCTGAGACGAAAAATTGCCATGCCGCAATTTAAAACAGTTTTAATTTTACCAAATTCGTTCACGTTTTATAAAATTCTAAACAATGTAAGAAAAGATTATATAGAATAAAATTGTTCTAGGTTAAAAGATGTGACTTAAGTTTAAAATTGTTTCGAGTGCGAAGGGTTAAATTCACAACAAGAACTTTTACCTCTAAAATAATTTATTAAAAAATATATGAAGATAATATATAGACGTATAAGAAAATATATTAGACGTTCTTGACAGAATGCAACTTTATTAATTCTTGATCAATTTTCTCATTTTCCTTCGAGTCTAAACGTTTCTAAAAATGCTCCTACTCCGACGAACATTATGCACCACCATTCGCCAATCAGAAACCGTTCAGACTCCTTAAATTTTCGAGTCGATCAACAGCAACAAATCCGAACAGACGTAAAACAGGACACGATGCAAAAGAAGCAGAAGCAATATGAATCTCGATCAACATTGAAACAAGAAACACACGATTAATGGGTGCTCTCGCCGATTGTAGTGATTATTAACACTTTGACTGCCATGGCACCTATATACGAGTGACAGAATTATTTGTCCATGTTTAAAAATAAACTTGTACGCTAATATATTCGTTGCACTCAATTTAGTTCATATCTGGAGACTACAAGGAGGATGAAGGATGAAGGATA
The DNA here is from genome assembly GCA_028453745.1 of Agapostemon virescens. Taxonomy (NCBI): domain Eukaryota; kingdom Metazoa; phylum Arthropoda; class Insecta; order Hymenoptera; family Halictidae; genus Agapostemon; species Agapostemon virescens. The sequence continues at coordinate 12,161,540 of CM052093.1, read as the reverse complement.
ACTATGTATCAGACATTTTAAGTTTTCAATTGTTGCTGCATTAAATAAATTACTTTGACTTTGTGGCATTTTTTGTTAATTAAACTACGTGTTTCCTTTGAAAGCAAAAATTTATTTTAAATACACGTTAATCGTAACTACTTGGGGCGTACCGAAAATTCGTCGCGAGGAAGCGGAGCGGGTTTTACGCCTTCGATACGCGAATTTACGAATTCGAGATCGCAATGTTAGAAATTCGCAAAAAGCTCGGGGAGCATGGTCGTAGGTGTGTGTCGGAAAACTGGGGTAATCGAACGAGCCAAAAAATCGTTTTTGGTTTTCGTGTTCTGCGGAACCGTATGCAGACGCAACTTTCCCGAAACGCAGTGGCACGGTCTAATAGAGCGGAGCAATTGCTAATACAACATCGGGGGTATAGTGCACTACCGGACTGATCACATTGCCGACCGTGAACGGGAAGACGATCAGATAGATCGCATGAATACTGCGGATGTCGTGCCGTGTCCGGACCTCCTATATATCCGTGGACGAGTCCGACAGACAACGAACGTTCCAGCGGGACACCATCAACCCTGATTGACAACTTCATGCGTGGAATGGCGCAACCGAGATTATCGGGTCTCCAGACCGGAAACTCGTTCTGCTGACCACCTCGGACCTGAACCGAATTTCACCTCCCGCGCGCCGTGTACGATTTCCGCATACAAAAGGGATCCCGTCGAATGGACCGAGGCTACGTCGACGAGACACTTGATAAGGACATTCCGTGGCATATGCAACTGATTACCATATCGTTACCAGCGAGGTACCCTTGATACGCGGCGAATTAGAAAATCATGGGAAATGTATCTTTGATATCTGACCGAATAATCTCGGTTCGATTCTCATCAAGCTCCGTCAAATTGCTCCACGTTGTAATTATGGATATATATTCTCCTTCTTTCAGTCATCCTTTCGACGCAGATTTATATTACGAATGTACAAATATTATTATTTTGTTATTTTATTTTGTATTATGTAATTTTGAAAATAGGTCTAATAGTCTCATTTCGATCATCACCAAGCTTCATCAAATTGGTTCATCTTGTAATTATGAACATATATTATCCTTCTTTCGTTCATCCTCTGAAATGTAGATTTATGTTACGAATGTACAAATATTTATGTAATTTTGAAAATAGGTCGAATAGTTTCGCTTCGATCCTCATCAAGCTTCATCAAATTGGTCCACGTTGTAATTATGGACACATATTCTCGCTTTGTTAATACTGTGTAACGAAAATATTTCTTATGCATGTAAAAATATTTATGTAGTTTTGCAAATGGTAGATATCTTATACATGCAAATTTACATTGAGTTCGTTTATGTGGAAAAAATGGTAGTGTAAAGCCTTTATAAAGTTTATATCAATAATTAAATATTGATTCACATAATAGAATAACGCAAATTTAAAACAATTATGGATAAATCCTTTGATTAATAAACTGTGGAATTTATGCATTTTTGATAAAAATGAATGACTAGAATATGAAGTATGGAAAACAATCGAAGTTGTTAGTTTTACAATCTGTGAGTTACCCGACTTATGGACGTAATTATTATAGTTAATTATTACAATACTGCTATTGATTTTTGGCTTATCTATTTAGGTGCATGTAGACTAATATTATTTTTCTTATCAATAACCTCACAGCAGCAAAGTTCTTTAGAGTGACAGAAATTATCACACAACTTACAAAATGACACATTGTTTAGTGGCCTCTCCATTTTTTAAAGTAGTGCACATAGAAGTTAATATACATCAATTCGCAAAGTCACGAAGCTTCGTGTAGAATCTTCAAAATTGCCACGAAACTTATAAAAATGGTATATCATTTAATAACTTTTTAATTTTGTAGGGTATGTACGTACAGGATAACGCGTTTAAGTGTTCGATTTATGAAGCAACGAAGCTTTATTCATGGTCTTAAAAATTACCATAACTTATCCAAGAATGGCACATCATTCAGCAATCCTTTAATCCCATTAAATAATGTATACACATAAACTACAAGTGTCAATATCCAATTTTTAAATTCAGACTTTCAAATGCCAAAGCAATTTACGTTTATTTAATTCCTACGCGAAACCAACATCATATAAACATAACTCAAACCACAAAATGAGAACCTAAATGCTCAAAATTGCCTCCTAAAATTATAACAACTATCATCATTTACAAAATCTCCACGTTCAGGTTTATAATGAACGATTACAACGAACCAAATATATTACAACAAGATCAAAGAATTTGCGTTTGAAGGCTTCGAAATAATTCTATCCAGTTCGCACTTAGCTTTGTTATAGAATTTTCCGTTTAAAACATTACAACATCGTATATTAGCCACGATCAAGCTGAACGTTTACCTACAAAACAGCCCTCTCGAGCAGGCTGACCTGTTAATAACGCACGTGGTCGGCAAACAGCGTGGCCACGAGACAGACGAAGCAAAATAGCACGGACCCGGATCGATGATACGCTGAAATGTATCGGAGAGCCGGTTCGACGGGTTGACCGTTCGAATGGATAAAAATTCTCTAGCCGTGAAGCAAGCAGGTAATGCTCGGGACATAGAGGAGTAAGATAAAGCGGAGGAGAGAAAGCGGGAGACTGTGTGTGATAAGGGGGTACCAGGTCGGCTGCAGGGGGTGGTTAAAAAGGGGGGTAGATAGGCGAAAAGGGGGCACCAATGTCTTGGCTTGCAAGCCTTGAGGTCCTCCCGTCACCCAATCACGTCCTGGCGAAGCTCGCCATATTTTGCGGGGCGGAGCCCTCTCCTTACTCTCCTCACGCGACCGACTCAGCCTCTGTGTTCTACTATTATTTTAAACCTTTCGCTCTCTTCTTCCATCCCCCGCCGATCGCGGACCACCCACTCTCCCCTCTATCCCCCTGCCCTTCTGGTTCGCCAGTTTCATCCCCTTGTCTTCTTTACCACCTCTGCGCCGACACCCTCCTACGATCTGATTCCCCTGCTCCTTTCTCTCTCGTTTCGGCTCGCTTTGACTCACCACCTTCGAAACACTCTCTCTCTCTCTCTCTCTTCCTCTCTCTCTTTCTCTCTCTGTCTCCTGTTCCTGTTCCATTGGTCTCTCTCCCTCTCTCTGTCTGTCTCTCTGCGACTACGACCGACGTAGATCTGCTCTCCTACCAGCGTCCTCTGCCTCGAGGCAGAGATGAAAATTTCCAGACTCCTTGCGATCGAAACCAAATTGTTATTTCACGAGGTAGTCGACCCCTTCGTTCTCGGTCGACTAACTCTCTCTTTCTCCGTTGCCCTTGGACGCCAGTTACAGTTACAGGTCCGAAATCGTTGCTGCTCCGTCGCTCCTTGTTTCACTTTCGGTTTTTCGGTTTTTCCTACCCTCCTCCGCAGCTCGAACGACGTTCAACGGTGTTGCGAGTCGTCGAGGACTTATCGGTGGTTTCAACGTTGATTAGCTTCCGGTAGATTTTGTTGTACAGTGGCTGACGGAATTCATAGCTACTCGGATCAACGATTTTTTAGGATACTGTGGATAATTGAGCGAAGAACTTGGTACACTGAATTTGGTCTTAGAATTTGGATTCAACCTTTCACCTTGTATATAACCTACTACTTGTATATAACCTATCACCTTGCATATAAATAAATTATAATTTTTGTTAAAGATATGATGCATATAATTTAACTCTAATAATTTACTTTAATAATTAATAATGCAATTAAGTGTGCTCAAACCACTATAGTGACGCATCGTAATATAAGATGACATCCGGATTTGTTTTATGGCGTTTATAATTATTAATAGCGTTTATGTTCATTGCATGTGCGTATTTTGGTTAAGTATCAACGACTACGAAATCAAATTTTACTTCTGTTTAAGAGAAATTACGAACGTACATGACTCTATCACGAGTCTGACTGGATGTTATAAAACGAGTCTGACATTGTTATAAAACAGTGAAAACAAATAAAAATTTGATCTAGCCATTTTGATCATATTTATGGAAAATTCTTATGTTCACTAAAATGGAAATAGGTATCGAATAAATAAAGAAAATGGCGTCCCTTGGTAACGTTGTAAAATATCAGAGTAAACATTTTCTTAATTAAACGCGCTATGTATAAACTATTAGAATTCGCAATTTCTGAATGGATTACAATGCTAACAAGGTATAAGATGTTAGGTGGCACGAAACGGTTTAATTTTATGGACTACGAACAAAGACTCCGTGTCCATGCTTTGCAGTGGATTATACATCAAGATTAATTTACAAGATAAGGCAAGTGACACTTCGTAGGTATTTACTGCTGTCTGGTGCAGAATGGGGTCGGAAATGTTCATATGATCGCCGACACGGCTTTAATTACCTGAGTAACTTCATACAAAGTCAAGCTGTGTCCACAATTTATTGCAAACAATTATAATTTATTGCTGTAGCATTTCTAGTTTCGTTGTAACCACAGCAGTGTTTCCTAAACGTTATATCGAACATTGTACATGAAATTCTCTTTGAACCAAAGATATCTGCAACATAACCAATTTGAATAAAATTTTACAACAATCTACAATAATAATTAAAATGACCGAATTTGTATCATTATTCAACTCTATCTGGCACCACGAACGTTGTTTCGATAGTTTTGACAAAATGGCTGTCATATTTTTCTAGTTTATGATGTTTAGCTCATTTCTTTCAGAATTACTACTCAAATATCGTAAAATAAGACATTCATTTTTCAAGAAACCTAATATTATGCATAAAAATAATTGTTTTTCGAGAACTGGAAACGGTATATTGTAAAAATGGTTTTGCGAAAATGTTTGCCACACCCTTCCCATTTCAGATATTCATATAAATTTTTCAGAAAATATTAATCCAGCATCGCACAATAAATTGTCCACGTTAATGAAAAAATATACGCAATTTGGTATAAACAGAAATAGTCAATTACTCTCGTTCTTTAACCTTTGAAATGTGCTTTAACAAACGCCCGCATAAAGCGAGTCAAACATCACGAGACTCACAAATAAAGCTCAATTGAGCCGTAATCCCGTATTCACAATGAATGCTGGTATACTATGTTGTTACAAGAATAGTACTCGGCGAAGTGTCGCAAGCGGGAAATTTAAAATCGGCGAAGAAGGGGATCGCGCAAAGACGAGGAGGCCAGAAGAAAGATGGTAGTTAACTTTTTGCAGAATCACTGGCGCAGACTGTGCCACGCGGAAAAGAGGTTTTACGTAACCTGAATGGAGGCAGCAACTTTTACAAATTATAAGTACAATCGCAATACGCTAGTTCGTTCAATCTCGACTCGCTCAGTTTGTTATTCACTGGCGTAGCAAAGAAGATTTTACACGGCGGCGATCTGCAACAGGATCGGTTCACGCAAAAATGCAGACGGCACGCGTGCGCCGCGGTTATCAGACTCGTCAAGCGAAGGTTTTTAAATTCAGAGAAGATTCCCATGAATGGCGTAAGAGGTCTTCTATGTGGAAAGCTGTTTCCACAAATCCGACCGACTGGATCTCCTAAAGAAAAACGGCGCAAACTCGTGAACCGAAAAACTGCAGAAAGCAGTGTGCATAATAGAAGGAAGGTGCACAAAGAAAATTAGTAAGTCATCTCTTCTTGCTAATAGACCGATGGTCAGCTGCTAGAATCGGCAGAAAGACATACAAACTGAGAGAAAACCCTCGATTTTGCTAAAACGTTTAAATCTGCGAATTTTGGGTGCAGATACGAATTCGAAGCCATTTCATTCTAAAATAAATGAAAATTTTATTAGATTTTTTTGAACGCGAACTTTTACATCTATAATCTATTTTTCTCATACATAAAGCGTCAATTTTGACTTTCAATAAAATTGAAACTTTTTATTACGAAAGGGTCAATTTACAATTTGAATGGAGCACATTTAGCAAATACCTGTTTTACAAATTTAAAATAATAAATTGAAGCAACCTGCCTTTACTATTTTTTATTCCAGCTAGAAAATTGATCTCAATTCGCTGCTTGTTTTTAATAATTATTTCTTAAACGGATTAACTAATAAACTTAATAACGATGGTGAAGAATAAAAATATTTGAATGATTTCAAGATAATATTTGTAATGTTTCTGGTGAGAGTATTTTTATCAATTAACTGGAGAGACTTAGCTTCGATTTATTGGAACAAGAACGAACGAGTCACGGAAACGTGTAATTTCGTTTTTGCTGGCAAATTCTGACGGACCAGACGCGACGCGCGAAAGAATTATTTCTATTCGAATGGCATAACTGCGAAGCTTACGGTAATTAGTATGACAGCCGTGCCTAGTGATTCTGATGGTAACCCAATTAACGGCGATCTCAGTACAGTAACGCAAATTCAATATGCAACCGTTGTCGCGACATGTTCTTCGAATTCCCGTCATGCTTTCTAACAAAGAGAATTATTGTATCCTCTGAGCTTGTCCGGACATGTACCAATTGCTTAATTCGCGTGCACGCCGCGCTGGAAATTGCGGTTCACCAAATGGGGGATGACTTGTCTGTCAGGATAAAGTGAAAAGAAATTTCCTCTTCGTCGGTTTCAATTAATATTCCCGTCGGAAAATTTATTTCACTTGGAAATGCCGATTTAACCGGCGCTAGTGATCCCTAAAAGCTTCGGGTTACAGAATGAATATTTATTACATTAAAACTTTGCGACAATTAACTTACACGTATTTGAAAACAGGAAAAATACATCCAGCAATTTCTACTGTGCAGAAAAATTGTATTAAATTAAATAATCGACGATAATTAACGCTATTCAAAATTCCGCAGATTTTGGCAGTGATTTGTTTAAATTCTCCATCGGAGAATTTCGAGAAAAAGTGGAATAGGAATGTTTTAAAATTTCGAATATTTTAAGTGAAACTGCAATTATATTTGGAATAAAAGAAAATTAAATATTCTTTCGAACTAGACGGTTCTTTTAGAATTTACATTTATTTACACTAAATGTACGATTTCGATGCAAGTAATTCGTTTTAAAGAATAGACTATATCTAAAGGAGCAGCAAAAGGTAAAATAATTTCTTTAAATAAAAACCTGTGTCGTTACTCATTAAAAATAAAATAAACCGAATAATATTGAATTCGAAAACCCTGTGCATCGTGTTCGCTGCGATTTGGAATATTATAAGAAATTATAATTCTACATTGCGAGCCTGTATATGGATCTGCACCGAAAATATCACGAATAAATGCGCAAATGAATATAAACCGAATATCAGATAATAAACGTAAAAATTGCACAAAGGGGTGGCAAAATAAATTAATCGAATCCGTACGTTTCGAAAAGAGTAAACTTATTAAACCGAGCGAACGGGTCTCGGCAGTGTACTGTTCGTGATTAATATATATATTTCGTGTAGTTACCTGGAGTGTGTATGCGATGCATGTGCCAGCATTTAAAAGCGTTTTTAATAAATAACAGTTCCCGTGTTTGTTTATGACCAGGAATGTATGGCCTGCTATATGTTAGCCTAGCCTGTGTGCAGTAAGCATAATAGACGGCCATTTGTTTCTTTTTGCGCCATCGCGACATGCTATGTGACTTGGCTACCTAGAATTTACCATGTTCCACCGAAAAGAGGTACCAATGTATCTTACTATTTCATACGTTCCTAGCTTTGTTACGTTTTATTCCTAGCTTGTCACAAGTGAAGACATCGTGTCTCGAATATTTATGCGAGCAATGTTACATTAAAACGAAATTGTATAATTATTATCCATTTCATTCTACAAGGTGTTCCCTATCGAACTAGTTCCTTTGGATAAGGTAAAAAATTATTTTATAAAATATTCATTTGTTATGTGCAAACAACGAGCAGTTCTAGTTTCAACTGCTGGCTTTAGCATTTTTAGAAAACCTCTAATGGGTGAACTTGATCGTATCATTTATTCGTGCATAACGCTGTTGAAAAATATTATAACACTTGTTTAATGTAAATTAATAAACTATTGAAACACCTTAATAATTATTATATGTTCTTATAAACTATTTTAAAAAGGAGATGGATGTTTCTGTATGAAAAAGTGAGACGAAATGTGGAATAGAATTTTTCACGTGGTTAAATGTTCTGTAGAAGACGTAGAGGCTGATGTGTCTGACCATGGCTGACCATATCTACTTCAGTTGCAGTTGTGCCTAAGAAATGTGCACGATTAGATCGCAGATTTTTTGCGTTTTTAACAAGAATGAATCAATGAAATATAAAACATTAAAACATATAGAAAGATTTAAAAATATCAATACATTATTTTAAGTTATAAAAACAATTAGAGGAAAAAATAAATATTGTTGAACGAACAAAGTTTATTTTGTATTTTCAGTTGGTATGTTTTACTAAAATGACTTGCTTCTTTACTACATAACAAACGTTAATTATTTTACACAGCATGACGTTCGCAAATATTTACTTTTCAATCGAAGGAATACTGAATTTTTATATTTTCAGCAAACTTTGGGAATTCTTTAAGAATAAACTTATCCATAGAAGAAACTCACAAAATGCAGTGAAGAAAAGTATTCACGCGTGTTAGCAGCGCTTTATAGCCAAACTGTTTCGTCCAATACTCAACCGGTGTTGCGAACCAATCTATTGTATACGATACCCTTAACGTTCGCGAGCTATTGATACAGGAAAGAATATTTTCATTAGAATGACTATAAAATCGCAGAAAAATCCGAAGTCCATTTGCGAGCACCGGCCACTGGGATAAATATTCTCGGTGCATCCACCGCCTATTAAAACAAACTGAACAATTCAAAAAGCATAACTACTTTCCATTGTTCACAGCTACGGAATACTTTCGCCGCTGCCGCGGTTAATCCCATTATCTACCGATCGCTTGCAAAGTGTCGTCCATAACTCGTATAATCTAGCGAGCCCCTATAGCGAGCAGAGCAGCATTTCGTTCTAAAGTTCACTGCGGGATTTCTGTCAGCGTGACCAATGGCGGTTTATACTGCACCCCGGGCAACTAATTTGTCGTTTACGAAATTACAGAAGGATACACGGCGGTTGGTCGTTGGCCGAATTAGCATAGGATTGGCGGACGTTGTTGGGAGCGAAATAAAAAAAAAAGGAGAAAGAGAGAAAGGGGGGAAAAAGAGAAAGAAAGAGAGAAAAACTAAGGGCTTGCTATCGTTTATCATGGAACAGTTAATATTTAACTGGCGGAACGTTACGAAGGCGAGGTTTACGTGACGGCCGTGAACAAAATGCTATGGTACGAAGGGGCCCCGACCACCCCACGGGCTTGTTTCGTTTACGATAATCCTTTACGAAATTAAAAACATTAGGGCCTCGTAAAGATAAAGATATTGTACGTTCCATAACCGGGCCGCGTTATAAACGAGCGCGCTGTGATATAACCCTCGGAATGATGGTGAGAGACCGAGAGCAAGTTAATATCTACATCACGTATTTCTCTTCTCCCGTATCTATTCCTTCGTAACCCGTGTGGCTCCCTTTCTCTCTCTCTCTCTCTCTCTCGTTCTCTCCTTTCTGACCGCTTATCGTCCTCGTTACAACCGTTTCTTCATGCCCCGTAATTGACCGTCTTATGTTTATCACTTGTCCCATGCATCCAAGCTGCTGCCGCGCCGCAGACATCGCTATTACCACAATAAAAACCTGTTCTCCCGACGACTTTAAGACGACGAGGTCACGATGGCGATGTCATTTCAATTCTACGCCTCAATTCCATTTATGGACGCGTTTCACCGCATATTTTTTTCCGACGCACACCACTGCTCTACGAGATCCGTGACCGTTCACGAGTCAATCAAGAGCTTAACCGAGTAAATTTAAATCCAACAATAAAGCACGGTGGTGGAAGTAATAAAGCACGGGGGTGTATTTTATTTAAAGGAGTTGGACAACTGGTTTTTATAGAAGAAATTTTCGACAAATTTAAGTATCTAAATATTTGAAAACAAAATCTTAAGAAAAGTGCGATCACAATGGATATAGAAGACACATTTAAATATTATGAAGATAATGATCCTAAACATAACGCCAGAATAGTTCAAGAATACCTTTTATATAATTGCCCAAAAGTATTACATCCGCCACCACGGTCACCAGACTTGAATCCCATTGAAAATGTATGAGATTTTTTGGACAAGAAAATTTGAACAACACCGATAAGATCGAAGGAAGAATTAAAAAGAACGATTAATTGAAGAATGGAGACGTATACCGCTAAGTTACTTACAAAAAGTTATAGACAATATGCCTAAGCGGTTGCAACACGTCTAGATAAATTTCTTGGCCCACTTTAGTCCATTAGTTCCTTTAACCCTTTCACCGCCATGTCACCCATTTGTAGGTGACAGAATTATTTGCCCATGTTTAAAAGTAAATTTTTATATGAATATATTCGTTGCAATCAATTTAGTTGATGTCAGGAGAATACGAGAAGGTTGAAAGCGAACCATTTGTCAAATATTTGAAATTTTCAATTGTTGCTCTATTAAATAATTTACTTTGATTTTGTGCAATTTTTGAGCTTGAAAGTTCGGCAGTTAAAGTGTTAATAAACTGTAAAAAATTCAGTTGTTAATTTTCAAAAGTTTTCAAAGCCCTTATGAAAATATTGAAATCGTGCACTTGTATACACGTATAGGAAAGATTATACTTAATATGTATGTTCACGTTACAAGCACACGATAGTACTCAATTCGTATTCCCATCGAAAAAACGAACGTGTGTTCCGGCAAAAAAAGGGAAATCAGTATAATTCGTTCGTAGGAGGCTCATTAATGAGAAACATTTTTAATAAAGCTTCGCGATTTGCACCAACAGGTAGAATCGCGAGTAACCGAGATCCATGCGAGTCGATGCATAGTTAATCGTACATGGGTACGGACAGATGAAAAGGGATCGATTTTCACGCCTGCTGTGCTGCGCGCAATTGTAGAATGTTACATTCATTCTTATTGTAATGCTGCTGTATGGAATCTTTCAGTGATCATTAACGAACGTGCATGCTTTATTACGTATGTATGAGCGATGGTGAATATGACGAAAAATTTACGAAGATTATGAAGCAATTTTCATAGTTTTTGTTCAATTTTAATTTCATAATTCGACGTAGCTTTCCTTCGAATATTTATCTTCTGCATATTATAATCTACTGATAGGTGAGTTATTTTAAGCATTGTTAATAAATGTTGTATATATGTATATTGTCATAAAAATTTTAATTAACAGTAGGGTAAGTATAATAATAAACCGTGATGTAAATTTAGCCGTTATAAACGAAGCTGTGCATTAAACTATACAAAAGAATAAATAATATTTTTAATAATAATGTGAAAATAAGTATGTAAAGAATAAATATTATTTGTTAGGTCGTTTGCGTAGTATGGTAAATAATTTTGAGATTAAATAAAGTTAACATTATACATGCTACTTGCTGAAATTTGAGTGGAAGCGCTCTGCCACTGTCGCAGAAGGCGTTAGTCCTTGCGTCTTACCTGAAACAGGATTAAATCATTCGATTTTTATAATAAGTTGATAACAGCATTAATTTACATGCATAAAATTATTTTAATTACAGTGTGCAAAATATTTTACCCTGGTATAAATGTAACGTTTTATAATAATTCATTCATTCTAATTGTTTCAATGTACTGATATAAATTGTCTGTCAATCAAGATATGTTTTAGCAATATGAATTCATGATATTCATGTAACTTAAGTAACTTTTTATTGTACAGGGTGTTTAAAAAATGTTAGAATTCTTTGAAAGTGGAGATTCCTGAAATTAGTCTAAGAAACTTTTTTTTTGAAAATGTCATACTTGGTTTTGTTTTTGAGTCATTAACAACAAACAGATTGCCATTGGCCAAACCGAAAGACGTTCGCTGTAGCCGCGCTCCGATTGGTCCGCAATTTTTCATTAATAACTCGAAAACGAAGCATCGAATCGCGAATTAGCAAACGAAAATGTTTCTTAGAATAACCTCAAGGATCTCGAACATTCTGGGGCACCCAGTAGGCACGTAAGAATATTAATATTAATGTAATTCAACGATCTCAGTGTTTAACCCCTTGACCTACAACATCATGTCAGACTCGTGATGCAGATTCCGAACAGAATCTAATAAATATGTATGTTATTAATTTCCCTTGAATTGAAATAATATTCCGCTTGCTTGTTGTTAACGTACAACAATCGAAAAACTTTATTTTCCTTTTAGCAAATTACGAACTACAAAGAAACTCTAATCATTGCAACCGTAAATTAAATCGTAACGCAAGGGGTTAATACATGTGAAAATATTAACCCTATCCTCAAACATTTTCTTTGCAACTAAAGTTATTATAACATTTTCATCATTGAAAACGTTACAGACCAGAAAAGACAATTTACATCTTTCATACTGCTTCCATCTACAATTATATATATAATTTATAAAATTACTAAATTTTTAATCAAAACTTACAAACTATTAAATTTTTATCAAATACATTATAGCACTTCAATGCTTAAATATTAATTACAAATTAACAGCATTCGATTCAGTCTAAAAAGAAAGGCATAACATTTACATTCGTCAGACTTTATTTAAAATCATCGTCACAAGCCTGACTCGTCATAATATGCCAAAGGGTTAACGACAGTTTAGGCGCCATAAAAAATTAATGTACTCAAACGAGGATCTCTTAATCGTGAAATTATTATCTGATACAGATACGAAGAAGTATTATCTGTCGTCGACAAGGAATTCCACGTTGGAACGTCCGATACGTTGCACATGGCGATTAGGTTGGTCAGTGACTGGCTGTTTCTTGCCGTGGGTAGGGTACCATGAAGACATATTGTCGAGCAGAGCCGAGTGACTGAACGTGTCCTGGGGTTAGGGGTAGATGAACAACGAAAGAAGCAAGGGGAGAAAGAGAATAAACAGACGCGCAATGTACAATATTGTTAAAAGCATAGAAATAGAAGGAGACGGGGTGACTCGCCGTGTAAAAGAGAGACGGAGAACGATCCGTAGCCATTCGAGGTCAGACTGACAATGACAAATGGCGGCGTGTGCTCCGTCCTTAAATTTTCTTATTACCCTGGTACGCAAGTTCTTGCGAGGCGACTGTGTGTGCTTCGCAATTTACGCTTCTACGGCAGCGCTCTGCAACTGCCCCGGGAATTTCAAGCTGAATCGTGCTCGCCTCGAAACCTACGTATATAATAGTATGTACGCTCCTCCGCGTTTCCAAGACATTAGGCATACGTTGTTAAGGTTGCTGTGTTTAGTGTCACATAACCCCGCGAATGTACGCGCCACCCGCCGGATTAAATTGAACCGGTCTGGAATACGCTAGACGATCTAACCGTTACTTCTGCCGACTTCTGGTCAACCTTTCTTTCCCGCTCTTGGGTCACCTACTAGACGCAATTCCTTTTTATTCAGGTTCTTAAATTTTACACTTATTTTTCTACGATAGAAAAAGCTTCAAAAATATTTTCTTACGGAAAGAAATTGCAGACAGTCAAAGAGATGTTCTTGATGACATTTCTTTTCGAAATTTTTAGGTTATAGTAATTTTTTAAAATATTTTAACGATCGGTAACGTGCATGTACTGTGACCTACAAATGACCTTGAGTACGAAAGTCCTTAACAGTTGAATAGATACTTTTCTATTAACCCTTTGCACTCCAAGCGATTTTAATTTCAAAATCGGGACGTTTTTAGACCTGGCATAATTCCATTGTACATTATTCGTTTACTTTCGTGCATGCAAAGTTTATTACAGCAACTTTTACGCGCAACTCTTCAGTTTTAATAAATTTCTCAAATGCAAAGATAACGATATTTAGTGTCTCAGTGGCAATCTTTAGTGTCGCCTCAGAGACGCCATTAGAGTGCTAAGAGTTAATAATATTAGGTTATTATAAATTGCAGATCAATTTATAGGAACTGAATTTTATAAAAATTGGAACAGGAGAAATATTTTCTTTGTTGACGAAAGGATTCTTTGTGCTAGAAATATTTGTTATTATTTTTTTCGCACTTCAAAAGTTAAAATTATGCCACGAATGCACAAATGTCCATAGTCCGGTAATTGCAGTAGCGTGCTCTTGATAATTATTGGAAGACAAAGCCACCCTTCGACTGCACTGTTTGCTCTCCCTTCTGGTAGATTATTGACTTTTATTCGAGTACGTTGTTGAATTAATTGGGAATTCCAAGAGAACCAAGCAAACGGGAAAGGAGCGATTTCTAATGTCCATGTAAACACGATGCCTGAAGTGTCGAGAAGGGGAAGATTATGATAGATCGAAGGCGTCGAACTGAGGAAACGGGTATTTAAAGGAATATTCTCACCCTACTACTTCCGTCGAGTTAATCAGCACTCGAGGAACCTTTAACTTATCGTCCCTTTTCATTGGATTATGAGAAATCTATTCGTTCGACTTTCACCAGTTTATTTGCATTCAAGTGATTGGGTGCTCTTTGATATTCAATAGTTCTTCCCTTCTTAACCGATACTTGCATCTTTTATTTTCGCCTCCATTGTTGTCGACACAATGATGCCAAAGTAGACGACTGTTGTAATACGTAATCAATTTGCGTAACAGCGTTCGTTCGTTTTCCAAAGTCGTAATATTGCAGCTTTATACGTGCAAATAAATATTAAGAAGTTACAGAGAGGAAAAGTTAATTCTTGCATCGCTACTCGCAATTAGATGCACACAAAAAATGTTCTTTCATACTGTGTATTATTTTCAAAAAATTAAAAGTACTATCCAAAGAAAGAAATGTCTAAGTAATTGTTATATGTTGCAACTACTGGAGACAATTTTTATTTTGCATAAAATCTGCTATCTATTTCTGCTCATTTGCTGCAGATTTATATTAGTAACAGAAATTGTAGATTACACATAATATAGAAAAAACATTTTAAGGAACCGTACTCATACATTATCTCCATCAGATTATAATTATTCGGAAGCAGTTACGAGTGTCTACGTGGCTCCTGTATCTTGCAATTAATGGAGACCACTCTTATTTTGCACAAAAATTCACAGTCTATTCTTAACTATTCCACTGCAGACTTCGCGAGTTAACGTGGAAGATAGTAGATTACAAAAGAAAAAGTGAAAACGTTCATAAATGTTCATACACATGTATTTTCTTCCCCGGATTAAAATTACTCAGAAAAATATACGAATGTGTAGTTGGTTGCTGTATCTTGCAATTAATGGAGACCATTTTTATTTCGCACAAAAATTCGCAGTACGTTATTACCCATTCTACTGCAGACTGCACGCGTCAGTAACAAAAATTACAAAGGAAAAAGTTAAAACATTAATGAAATTCATACACACGTATTTTCTTCAACAGATTAAAATTACAAACGA
>CM052093.1:12086308-12146088 GCA_028453745.1 Agapostemon virescens | reverse complement strand
AAAAGAAACGAATGTGAAATCGGTTGCTGTATCTTGCAATTAATGAAAACCATTTTTATTCTGCCCAAAAATTCGCAGTCTGTTCTCAACCGTTCTACCGCAGTCTTCATATATTACTGACAAGAATAGTAAATTGTATATGTAACAGTGAAAATATTAAAAACATTCAGACACGTGTATTTTCTTCGACAGACTAAAATTATTCAAAAAAGAAACGAATGTGAAATCGTTTGCTGTATCTTGCAATTAATGAAGACCATTTTTATTCTGCCCAAAAATTCGCAGTCTGTTCTCAACCGTTCTACCGCAGTCTTCATGTATTACTGACAAGAATAGTAAATTGTATATGTAACAGTGAAAATATTAAAAACATTCAGACACATATTTTCTTCGACAGACTAAAATAATTCAGAAAAAGAAGCGAATCTTTACATATGCTTTATGTCTTGCAATTAACCCTGGTCAATTTTTATTTGCATAGGAATCTGCAGTCCATTCCTAACCATTTTGCAACATATTTTATATCTTAGTAAAAAGAATAGTAAATTACATGCGAAAAAGTGTAATATATGAATACAAAACACCTGAATAAAATTCATATACACGTATCGATTGAAGAATAAATTTAAATTACAGGAAGAAATGAACATCTATTTAAAAAATGTAGTAGATTAAGTACGCAACAGTAAAAACATCTTAAAAAATCGCACACCGGTACTACGTCGAACGGATTAAAATAATGCATAAAATCAAATAAATGTCTACGCGGCTGCTGCATTTTGCAACGAATCCCTCGATCTGCTGATCCATTCCATCCAGCAACAAGATCCCCGCTCCCCGTCGCAAACGTATTTATTTATTCTCCCCGCAGCGCGGCATGCATTAGGGAGCATCGAGTAAAAACTGGAACCAATGAATCCATAATTCTCGAAAACTGTAAAAGTCTCCCAGAGGAGTTTTCGCCGGTTGCAAGTTTTATGAACGACAGAGGAATAGTGGCCGGCGCAGCATCATCTCTGGAAGCCGTGTGCCGGTTGTATAGTCGACCTGCTGTCCGTGTGTACACACGTACACAACGACCTTATAGTTGTCGCGTCGGTGTGTCGTCGGCATGCATATGTATGCGTGTAAAGAGAGCGAAAGGAGACCGAAGGCTATGGGGCTGCTGGGTTTCCGGGTGTTGGTGACGGGGCGAACAGATACATGCCCCTGCGAGGGAGGGGAGGGGGTGGCCTGAAGAGCAGGGGATAATAGGGATGAGTGGGCCAAGGGGTATGAATCAAGCTGAGCAAACATTGAACTTCGAGATACGGTATCGCCACGCGGAACCTACACACCACGAGCAAAGAGGAGGGCCCACCTCGAAGTACACCTTGGCGATTACAATTCTCGACCCTGGCCGTAGCTCCTCCTACACGGAACACCGTCCCGGAATATGTATGTGCCAAATATTGGCAGTCCCAGCCACCCCTGTGTCTCCTAGCCCATGCGCGTGTGCATGTTTGCGTACGGAGACAGTTCCGCCGAAAAATTTCGCATGAACTTTCGAAACCCAACTGTTTTACCCTCCCCGAGCAACTTCCGCGCGCCGGACCACTGGCCGCGTAAGAAGATGGAATTTTAAATACGTCGAACTTCCGGTAATTCGTTTGAGTACTGTGTTTGTCTTTCCGCTTCGGCTACGGTTGTTTGGGGATTGTCCGAGTACGTGTTTCTACGGCAAACGAAAGTTCGGCTATTTAAATTGCGAGGGGAAGTGCGGTTCCGTCGAATTGAACCTCTCCTATGCGATACTCGGACACTCTGACCCCCATGAAATAGGAGCACTGTTTTTTAACGACTGCTTCTGTCACGGTGTTCCCGTAGACACCGATTTTCGGTTGCCTTCTGGCTGCTGTTTTTGGTTTATGCGAGTCGCATTCGGCGTTCTCGAGCCCCCGGGTTTCGGAGTCTGATCGGTGCTGAAGGAGAAGCGAATCGTACAGAATGTATGTGTATGGTCTTCGAAATCGTCGAGAACTCGTGTGGCATTGGGTTAGGTTATGAAAATATGAACGACAGAATTACTTGGTTTGTTGTGTCTTAGACAATAGTTAGACGATGCTGGAAGTCTTTGCAATACAATTATGTTTTCTTCTGTTTTAGTGCATTGATCAGAAAATTGTGAAAATCTTTTGAATTTTGCACGGGACTGTTTCTCTGTACGGCAGAGCACATTGGAATTAAGTTTCTGATAAATAAATTATAATTTTTCTTAAAGATATGATGCATATCCTTTAATTCTAATAATTTACTTTAATAATTAATAATGCAATTGAGTGGAAAGCCACTATAGTGGCGCATCGCACCTAAGAGATTAAGTTTATTCTAGATTGTATGATTTTTTGAAAGACTATCGTTTCACAAGTTGTATTGAGCACTAACAATTTATATTATTTTACCTTAATGCATCCGTAAATGGTGTTAAACTTCGTGTTATTCTTGTCGTGTAATTTTTATAGAATTTCCAATCTTTATAGATTATTTCGTGCAAAACAGTGAGAGAGAAAATTTCGGCCATCTTGGAAAATATTGACTGCAGCTTTGTATGCATTTTGCATTTATATGAATCACTTTGTGTAAATTAGGGTGAGAGAAAAATTTAGTTCGTTAATGTGAAAATTGTTTGTCGTGTCAATTAAGTAGAAATATCGTCAGCGTTTGATTTTGCAGACGTTCGCATGCATTTTGCAAGTTTGCAAATGTCATAGTTGCACGGTGATCTGTATTATAGTTGTTATGACTTGAGACGGATACTCGAGGTTCGAATTTTGCATTTTGCAATGTTGCATCGTGCAAAAAATGTGACTAATAAGTTGGTCTTCTAAAATAGGGAATGCCTGCAAGGAGATAAGGGTGGGTTTGGCTTGGAGAAATATAACGTCTCATCCCGTGGGATATCAGGAGAGTGGCCTCCCCGTCTCTTATTCCCGAATGTTTTAGCCCACCCCAACTATACGAGACTGGAATATCTTAGGAGGGCATGAACTTTTTAAAAAAACCATTATCCTATACATGCTGGCGTGATTAGCAAAGATGACCGGGTCGCTCATCCTGTAAAATCTAATACCTTTAACACCTTGCCTTATCCAATTGGTACATAAATATATTCGGAAATATGATGTTTAATTAATTTGCAACTACATTGCAATGCATCTGTTAAAAAAGTTGCATACCAGATCACCTCGCAAGCACAATGAACTGTCTTTCAGATTTTTAGAAAGTACAATAAAATTCACGAACATGGCAGCAACCATCTGCTTGAGAAAAAGTCTTGTCGTATATTTCAATTGCATAAAGACATTCCAGTTTGCCGCATTCATTCGTTCTTCGACGACGTAGTACGAGCGTAGCATTAATTTTATTAATTTAGACCACGTAATTTTACAAGTAACTCTGCTTAAAGAGGAAGGTTTGACGAAGATTTTCGCGTTTGAATCATGTCGACAGCTCTAATAGTTTGGCCGGGGCACGACTTCAAAGATTTGCCAAATATTGCCACAAAATCGCTAAATATTGAAGGTAACCCCCTTCTTAAAATCGTGAAAAATTGAAGAAAAATTATAGGGTTCCGATTTTTTTGTAATTTTGTCTACACATTTCTAGACGCTCGGTCAGAGTGTATGGCAATTTTCAGGTCGATCGGAATCGAATTGCAGCCGTGGTGCGACTTTGAACTTTCGTGGCGATCAATGGCGAAAATGGAAAAAATGGGGTTGATAAATGGTAGCTTCCTGAAGTCCCCTGAAACGCTACCCTAGATTTTGAGAGTTCTGCTTAACACGTTAAGCGCATTACGTTACTCGACTGTTTATACTCTGATTCGTCTATCGGCGAGCGGCCCGGCAAGGCCCGCCTGACGGCTAAGCGTGGCTTGAACGGAACGGTAAAGAAATTCTGCGTGGCGCTTAACGTGTTAACTTCTGCATTTCGTCATGCAGAAATGTATGCAGAGAATTCTATAGAACGTCTGGAAAAATTGATTAAAAATCATAACTAGTACAAAGAATAAATGTGCTATGTGTAATCGCTCCGAACACCGAATTATCTGAAGTGTAAAGTGTAACCAACCGGAAGCGAAGTTCGCCTATGCAAAAATAGATGCGAATCGTTTGTTCTCGGAATTTAAGAAAACAAAAACAATCGCTCGGTTCGCAGAATTATTACGAACATGGGCGGATCAAAATTCTTGGAAGACCTAGGCAGAAGCTGTGCAGTTAAAAAAAAGGAGAGGAGAGAGAAAGAGAGAAGAAACATAACGACAAAGGTCGGCACGGCCGGCAGGAACAAGAGAAACAAGAAGAACAGAGGGAAGAGGGTGAATCTTTGTGCGAGTTGCCGTACAATAGTAATGCAAAAGTCAACTCCCTGCTGCGCCGGAAGTCGACGGTCGGCCATCTTTCCAACCGGATGTGCATCCTAAATGTCTCACGAGGTCCGTATATACGAATTTTATATAGTGTTCTTCTTGTCCTTTCCATTCGCTCGTTCTCCCATTGGTTACTCCTCGTTACCAGCCGTGTTCCGCGTTTTCTCTTCTACGTTTAGCGAGCTTGTTTCTTCCACAGTCACTTTCCATCGTTTCATCCTTCTCCGTTCTACCCAGGTTCGGCAGTATTGTCAAGTTTTAACTCGGCTGTACTGTACGGGCAAGACTACATTTTTTTCTGTCTTTCACGTGATGCGAGAAAACGAGATCAAAATTGAATTTTTAATCGTATCCCCTTGACACTGCAAAATTCTTTTGTGCAGATTTTCAATCGCGAAATTGACGCATTCGAAACTAACAGTTCACAACTGTAATTACTTTAGTGGGTTCACACATCAATGATCGTACAGCTAACATCGAATGCAATCATACTTCTTAAAACACAAATAAGATGCATAGTATATTTCGTAAAAATGTTTTAGCTTTGACATTTTTATTTTGATAATGTAAAATATAAAATATAATATTCGAGTTAAGCGTTAAACTCTTGCACTACAATTTATTCTACGACTGCAGCGATTACAAGCATTGTTTGTACAAAAGAAAGTGCAAGGACGAGGCTGAAGACGATGCCACTACACTTTATAGGACGATGCATGCGCAGTAAGTGTTGTATATTCACGACGTTCATTTTTATTGTCAGCGCACTGTGTTGGACCAAATAATTTTGCAAAACTCTGGCTCGTGTAAACAAACGGCAGATGCCTAAGATGAATTTATAAAACTGCACCAAGGGGCCTCGAAACAAAAATGCAAGGAAGGACGAGGCGGAAGACGACGGCGCTGCACTTAGTAAGACGATGCACGCGCAAGTAGTTGTACATTTTTTCCACTGTTAATGCACTCTACGGTAAACCAAATAATTTTGGAAACCTCTAGCCTGTATAAACAAATGGTAGATACCCAAGACGAACTTATAAAACTACATCGATGGACAGGAAGCAGGGGGGCTTCGAAACGAAAATGGGAGCAAGGACGAGGCGGAAGACGACGGCTTTATTCGCGACGGCACTGCACTTCATAGGACGATGCACGCGCAGTAGGTGTTATACATTTACGACATTGCCTCGCGGCGCATGCACGCCAACAATATAAAGGTGCAAACGGAGAAGCAGCGAACGAGAAACGCATAAAGCGTCGTGGCGCAGCAGCCAGCCGCGACGCGGAGCGTAAAGCGTAAACCGTCGGACCGCTTTCTGCCTTACATCTTCCTTCATCGCTGTCGTTGTTGCTGCGAAACCTAGCCGCAGCTCCTCCTCCTTCTTCTAGCATCCTTGCTTGTTGTCCTCGGTGCTTTCTCTCGAACCGAGCTCGTTTACCGCGGCCACTACCCACGGTTCTCCCTTTTTGCCCTCCTCCTCCCGTATATTTCTTTACCGGAACGACACGGCCCAGCCTAACCTGATCAAATTTCGTTACCATCCTTTTATCGGCCTGGGAGTTTTGCGCTATGCTACCCGGGAAAACTTTATCGCTTTTATCATTTCCTTCGTGCGACCGCCGGGAAGATTGAATTGGTCCGCGCGATGAGATTGGCGAAACACGCACAACCCCCGCTCTCTCTCTCTCTTTCTCTCTCTGGACACATGAAACATCGTTGCATAATTCAAAAACTCCAGTTGTGTTTCGAGAGCGTTGTCCTATATATATACGTGCCGCTGATTCGGGGAAGCAATCAACGGCGCGAGCTCGTTTACAGTAAATTTGAACGCCGCCGAATATCTTCGGATGAAAAGCTGTTATGTGCTGGATCAGCTAGCGAGCTATGTGCATGACTGTAACGGAAGGTGGGCTATATTCAAACGAGATGTGTCTGTCAATTTGACTGTCACATGGCTGTCACATTTTGCGACAAATTGCGTACGTTCAAAATGCGATTAAAATATTATGGAAGATTGTCTACCCCTGTCGCAAGAGGCGTCACTATCAAGGTCTTGGAAACTGTCTTTAAAGCCGTAGTAGTTTGGTTAAAAATGTGTAAAATTTATAGTTTTACAATGACAAGGATTGCTGAGTCCGCGTGAAGATGTCTAGCATGAAAGGGGAGTTAACACTTGTACAAGAAGGATAGAATAAGATGCAACAAATTATGTTCGAGTCTTTGGATGAAAATCTATGGTCGAGTATTAGAGTGTAGCTCAAACTTTGTACTACTGGTTAACCTTATTTGGGAATTTAGAGTAACCTAAATGCAAAGCAAATTTTAAGCGAAGAAAGCAACAAGATTAAAGGAAGAAGAAGGTACGTGAATGAAATATTTCTGATTATTCCATACAGTTGTTTCTATTGATTTGTTGTGTATCTATAAAATGATGAAGTACTGATAAGTAACAACCGAAAGGAAGCCAGGATACAATGCAACTAATTGTGACTTATATTCTTCTTCCTGTAGCATGTCTGAGGACAGCAAAGTAAAAGAGGGGAGGCTAGAATAAAGTAAGCTGTACAACAATGCGACGACAAATACCTTTGAACGAGATCCCATAATCATGCCAGGAATAAAATCACAGCTTGAGAAGTCCACAGGGCAGCAAAAGTAAGACAAACACGCATGATAAGATTCATTTGAATTTCCAGTTTCTGCGGGTGGGTGGAAGGGCAAATATCTTCGAATGAAAATGCATAAACACGTCGTGTACAAGACCACAACTTAAACCGAGGATAACAGCGAAATAAAAGAAGAAAGGACAGAATAAAGTAAGCTGTACAACAATGCGATGACAAATACCTTTGAACGAGATCCCATAATCATGTCAGGAATAAAATCACAGCTTGAGAAGCTCGCGTAGCGGTAAAAGTAACACAAACGCGCATGATATGATACATTTGAATTTCCAGTTTCTGCGGGTGGTTGCAAGGGCAAATATCTTCGAATGAAAATGCATAAACACGTCGGATATGAAATCATAATTTAGAATTCGGAGAACGGAGAGCTGTGTGGAAAAAAGAAAGGGCGCAATGAAATAAGATGTGCCGTGAGTGCTCCTTTATCCACAATGATCCTGCTCCGTAAAGCTTATTCTTTGTATTTGCCAGTCGTGTGCGAGCACACGTGATTCCTCTGTCTCTCTTCCTCTTTGCCTAGGCTCTCTCTCTCTCTCTCTCTCTCTCTCTCTCTCTCTCTCTCTCTCTCTCTCTCTCTCTCTCTCTCTCTCTCTCTCTCTCTCTTCTCACATGTGTATACGTCGGCCAGGGAAGGCGGTAAACTAAATCAAAGAATTTCACGGATTTACCGACATGCAATCCCGGGTTAGCCGCGAATGCACGGCCCCCTGTAACCTCTTGCAGAATATTTCTTGAAACGCAGAAGGAACACCGCCGAAGAGAGAAAACTTTCCCTTCCTGTCGGAAGACCACTTCGTAAGAAAAATCTCTCCCCCGGGTATTACCGATCTTTCGACCTCGTTTCTTCGTTGCCTCGTAACTCTCTCGTTGCTTGTTATCGTTCCTTATCTCGGTCAACTTTAAACGACCGTACGTATCAGTTATCACACATCCCCTAAACTGTTTCAACCCCTTCGAACGACGCCGACGAAAGACTGAGCACCGTCGTTGCCGTCCGGCGTGAATTTAACGCATTGCCGCTCCGCTGTTATCATTATTGTTACCATTATGTCAGCGCTGTTGCAGCGACTTCTGTCTGTACCTTCTGCCGATCTTACCCTTCGTCACAGTTCTCGCGGAATTGCCGATTCCTGTGTATCGATTTATTATTTTCCAAAATCTTCGTGTACACTTCTCTCAATCGTGTCTTATTTTACCGAAATTATAGTATTTATTTAATTATATAAGTGTGAAGTCGTAAGACTATCAAGTAGTATCTTATAGGTTCAATGCTTCATTGCGATGTCATATTGATCCATCGTTAGTCTGTCGATCTAACGCCAAGGGATAAACGAATTTCGATAAATTAGGGGGACGGCGAAGCTTAATTGCAAAGTATGCTTTTATCTACGCTTTTTACTAAAATTATGTGGAATACATAGAGTGTACAACAGTGGAACCGTTGATGTTGAATAAAAATATTTCATGATCATTGTTCATTCTGAAACTGAAGGTATTCGTGGAAAGTCAGAATTAGCAGAATTCATTTCGTACGAAATGCGTTAAATAGAAATACATTACTTCTTTTAGTCAATTTCGTATGTTTAATATAACAGTATCGATCATCTCTCGATGTGTTACGGTTTCGTGGATGATCAGCTCGTGGTCACCATAAAGGCACAAAGTTCACAGTCTATTGGTCGCGGGGGGTCGCAATTGACAGCACTCGCCGTCGCACTTATAGATTCGAATAACAAACACGCGTGTTCCATGTGTCTGATAAACTGACATTAACGCGGCCGATAATAATCTTCCCAGAATAAATCCATACGTCAAATAACCTAAACATTTGCACGGTAATTTCCGAACAGAGAGGCGAACGCAAGAAATTCTGAAACGTCCGAGTTAATCGAATTAGCGACGTGTACGAACCGACAGAGGCCAAAATTAGCGACTCACAATCATATTTTCCATTAAGCTTTATTCAATCGAAATTCTCATTCGTTAGTTTTCTGCGAAGTGCATTTAGAAATAGAATTCCTGCCGGAGAAGCTCACTTAACCCTTTCGCTTCGGCTGTCCAGTCCGCCGAAGTACTGTCACTGAATCGAAGCGCGCGCCGTGAATACGTGCAATATGCGTTGTTGCTGTATATACGTTTTCCTAGGTCTTAAATGACAATTTTGCTAAATAAAACAATCTTTGCTACAATATAACGAGTATAAATTACGGCTTTGTTATTATCGACTGATGCATCGTTTGGATGCCGAATATATGGAGTGACGACCCAGAAGTCGTCGCGTGGCCGCCGCCTATAGGCGACGCTCGTACCCGCAGGACATTTTGTGCAAACCGTTTATAAGCGGCGCTCGAAGCGAAAGGGTTAAATTTAAGCGCGGTTAATTCCGATGCTATTTAAAGTATGCCTCTGCCTGGAAAGAAAGGAGATTCCGTTTTGGCTAAAAATATTCTAGTCTGGCGCTGCAATTAATGTGTTTTCAATTATTAAATGACCGACCGGTAGTGGAGCGTTCGGGGAGGGGAAACGCGAAGAAAAGTGAGAAGAAAACGGGAAGCGACGTTGCCGCTTTTTAAAGACGATATATCCTACTACGCTATCATGCTACGTTGAACTCGTGATGTAACTTTTTCCAGTATCCCATTTCGCCGGCATCGAGGCAGCTCGGCATCGTGTAGATTTTTAAACTGATGCTGCGAGGGTCAACAAAAGTGAAATGCTGCCTTGGAAACATAAAGCAATTTCGAATTTGCCCGCCGACGCCGTTTTCTCCGCGAGATAAGCAGTATCGAGAGAAAAATTTCATTTAAAATTATTCAGTTTGTTTCCTTTAGGTCCCTCGTGCATGCATATTTATTTTATCATATTTATTTTGTAAATTAGCACACATGCTTCTCGTGGTTACACGCTTGCTAATCGGAAACTTCATTTACAGCGTCATAAATTTATGAAGTAATTATGTTTCACACAGGTTTGAATCTATGGTAGAAAAGTGAGACAATGCTGCTAGACTTTCGTATATATACACATGAAAAAATTTAGTGAACACAACTTACATAATTAACATTATTAATCTTAACAATCATCACTCACAGAATCCACGTATGTCCTTTTATCGCAAATAATAAATGATAATTTCAACTGGCTGTTAGAAAACTCGATTCTAATATATAATCTTCATTTTTAATAAATCCATTTGCTATGCCACGTCGAGCCGAACGCGACGTTTGCACCAACAGTTCCTTATTTTATCGATTTTCATTACATTTTTTAATAATGCTGCGTGATACATAATTGTTTCTTAATCGATTCTTAATCGTAAACGATTTATATCGTTATGTAGCAAGTTCTGACGTAGACTGGATCCAAGATGTATTTCAATTTACACTGTCTATCTTCACACTATAATAATTTCGTAAAATATTATGCCTCTAAAAGTTCGAAAGTCCCGTAGTTGCACAAGCAATTTTACTCGAAGAACTTTTTTCCATGATATAGTAGTCGAGAAACTGAAGATGCATTTTTCCTGGAAAATGCTATATACCGAAATGTCTGTGAAAACGTTGAAAAAATGTTTTCACCACTGGAACCACGCCATATATTTAAAGACTGAAGTTTTCTATTTACAACAACGACTTCAAAATTGATATACGATTTTTTTAGCCGTTTTGTCGAGCTACAAATGCGTTGGACCGCGAGGGTTTTACACGACCGAATTCGTTCCCAATTTTTGTTGCATAAAACAGAGAGAAAAAATAGTAAATGAACTTTCGACAAGTCACAGTGAAGGGAAGGTTTCAATCTTCGAATCAATGGCAGTTTCATGTACGAGAAAAATTTTTGAAAACTTTTACAGACGTCTGAACTTGTGGTATTCTGTAGGAAAAATGGTTATTCAATTTCCCAGTTGCTTCGTAATGTAAAAATTATTTTATTTATAATTTATGTATTGATAATTTTTCGAGAATCGGCTATATGTCTGCAAAATGTTAATGGTTAATTGGATGAATTACTTTTACGAGACATTCGAACAACCGCAAACTTAATTGCAGCTGGCTTCATTCGTGCCAGGTTGATGATTGAGGTAAAGTAAAATGATTATCTGTTTTCCGACATCGAAGTCGGAATACTAAAAGATTCGTGGATCACATTATTTTTCTGATTCGCACAGAGTTTTACAATGACGGAGAAGATAAACCGAGTCCAATTCAAATGTCGCCAACGATTCACGGAAAAGTGGAATCGTGGCTGGAAGAATTTCATTCTACGTTGCCGATTTACTTTTCCGCGAGGGACAAACCATGTTTTCGTTCGCGATTTACGATGCACCGTGCGCATGCAGATATAATAGATATAATAAGCGATAGCTGAAAAGTTTCTGGCCGGCGCTGCGTACCATATTTCAAAGTCCGGTACAGAAAATAAGAAATAATTTCAGACGGGCAGTAAAATGTCCAATATTTCATTGGTTATCCTTCAATTTTCATTCGTTTGCTTTTCCTCGTTCGGCATCATTTTTCATTTCTCAATCTCTTTATAACATATTCTTCCCTTTAGCCATCTATTACTCTTCGTTCACCTTTCAGCTTCCGCTCAACTCTCCCGTCGGTTAGTTCCTTTGAAAACAAGACCGTCTGAGGGAGATGGTGTATTGCAGGAAGCATCGTCGAGTAAGTGAAAGATTAATGGAATCAACCCCCCACCCGCCCCGTATTTACGTAAACATTTAATCTTCATCCCTTTAGGAAAAAATCCCTTGTTAGAATTTATGTCGAGTTTCCTGCTGCACTCGCCGCGCGGCCTCAGAAACGCGTATTCGCCGATGAAATTATTTAATCCTGACCAGTTCTGCATTTTCAATGAACGCACAGAAATGTTTTACAGCTAAATCCGGCACGGTTTATTTATTATTACAACGCGGATCTTTATGTAACGTATATATGTCCTGCGTTTTTCGTAAGATACGATAGACTTGTCGGAGTTTCGTTGTGGTTGTTCAGTTCTAATTCTATTTATTGTTTTATCGTTCTAAATTGCAACGTCTACTGTCGTAAATTAACTAGATTTTTATAATAGTAGTGTAATCGAAAGAAAAATCAATTTTTCCAGAAGCATTTGGTTACTTTTTACTTTCGTCTGACTGTTCCGTCTTCTTTAATTTGCACGCTGAATCGAGGTAACGAAATCAGGCAACGTACCGGATGCGTCGCTGAAATTCTACAAGGAATACGCGAAAGCATAGTCTTTCGTGCACCGGATTACGCCAGCCAACCAATCTTTTTACTATACAGCATCAAATTTAGCTTTCCCAAAAATGAATATATGAACGCAATGAAATATTTCTCTCGCGCGAGTGCTGCGTGTACCGAAACCGCGAACCTTGTTTAAAAATATGTTCTGTCTTCGAAACGTGTCTGGATAATTTGAAACAAAAAGAACGAGAGCACTTTAAATGGTAAATTAATGAATTTCAAGTGGAGTTATGCTATTTCAAAAGGAGCAGTTCAAGTGCTGGAGCAACTTCTAAGATGATTTAACTCTAAAATTCCTAGGAAGAAGGTTCGTCGAACTTTCGAGTTAGACAACTTTGGTATAGAAACTTAATTAAATATATTTAAAGTAGTCTACTCTCTTCCGCCAAAAGATTCTAAACAATTATATTTCATGCCCGTCTAAACCTATTGAAAGACTATTAAAGTGTCTGAAACAATCATGCTCGACAGAAGAAATTATAATAATTATTTGTAAAGAATAAATTGCTTCATAATTGAACTAATAAATTTTTACTCGACAATTAATTAAATTTCATGAAATTTAAAAATCAATGTTGCAAGGTGAATACAGAATCCATTGAATAAACTAATTTCCATTGGAAGATCATGCGAAAAGAATAAAAAGTCGAACGTAGAAATATAGTAAACATTTGGTTTATGAGTCAACTGTGTGTAATGATAATTATTTTCACACTGCATGAACTTTGTAGTGCTGTTCTGAAAGTTATGTTTTATCGTGCTCAATGGTTTTATATTTCTCGTGTAATTGATTAACAGCTGAGAAGCCATTTCTAATTTCCGAATGAGAGCGTGTCTGTAAGATTTTAATTTTCTATCGAACAATTGTTCAGACGTGTCGTCGATTGGGAAACATCGAAAGCGGAAACAGCTGTTGGGGACAGCAAACTCGGGACTAAATGGTGTTCCTCAACAATTCGCAAATATCTGGCGAACCGGGGCGTGAATGCAAAATAGGGAACAGTAAACATTACGAAACTACTGACTTAAGATTTCGTTAGGCAACAGAGCACGTACACTGGTTATCGTCGATGTTTCGCTACGGACCGTACATTTCCTCTCTTTTTCCCCATTTCTTACTGCATTACCCTTTCGGGCGAGCAACAATGTAGGTGCAATCGTCTATTAGTTCGGATATTTCGTTTTTATATTCGTCCGAGCTACGTCGTTTCATTTAACGAATTTTAATGAAATTGGGAATCACACGTGACAAAAACTCACCGTCGTATTCAATTCTGTCTCGCGTGAGACTCCGGATGAATGTCCTCTCCGCGAGGAATTTCACGGTGCACTTTCTACAAATTAGTTCGTTAACAAACTATACGTGCGCGCGCGAGCGCGTATTCATACACAGCATTATTCGAGGAAACGATTTTTCAGCAATGCCGATAAAATTTCCGGCAAACCGTTCGTGAATCTATTGATTAATTCGAATGATTGTTCAACAAAAGACAGCGCACGTCGGATCAATTTCAAATTACGGAGGATAATACATTTTATGAATGTTAATTACGATGCTGATTTATCAGCGTACAATTCTGAATAGCGACGGTAAACGTGGCAGTTTCCTTGAATATTCTTGTGACGATTATCATTTCCATATACTCAAATTTATTCGTTCGCTTTGAGGTTATTAAATGAGTTTTGCGGTCTAACAGCGAGCCTCGCGAGAACACAGTATACAGCGTCTGTGTGCTGGAACAATATTGGCATCGTATGAAAACAATCAATTAATTTCTCCCACGAAGGAGAAATTTCCTAATATAGGAAATTTTTTTTAAATGCATGATACAAGTTCGCATAATGTTGAACAGTGTAGTAATCTTGCGATAAAGAAACTATCAAATTAAGTAATTCTTGTCTTACTATGTTAAACGAAGTTTCGGGAGATTCTTAAGATTCTCCCTTTGAAAATAATTTAAAACGCAAATAATTAGTTAAAATTATCCCCTGGAATTAGAGAAATGGGACTTCGAACTCGGCTTTGAGCGGCTCAACCGAAACTTGATTGAACTTCACCGATTTATGTCATGTTTGGACTCGTTTTAATCAGAAGAATCTCGGCAATTCACGGGTAATGTATACGAGAAGATAAAAATTAACGTCTCTGGATTTGTAATTTCATATTTTCACGTTTATTTTTTACTCTCGCAGCATCTTTTCGAAGCGTGCTGAATCTCGATATTCCACGATTGCTTTCTATTCGGTCGCTGTATCTATTCTCTTACTTTGTCGATTCATTCTTTTATTCTATGCTGGAGTCGGCTCTTCGAATAAGACCGGTACCCTGTGACGTAAAGATTATACTTTCGGATCCTAAACTCTGCAAAATTAATGCGAGCGCCTATACAGTAGCTCGCGTCTCGCCGGAGGAGGCTTGAATATCTGTCGATTAAAACGACGCACGACGGAAGCCGAATAAAAACATTTGTCGTCGACATCGGAGGGTGGAATTTAGCGGACGCTCCTAACTGGATTGCACGACGGTATAGTACCGTTCCCAATCAATCCCCGCGCAAGTAAGCGATCGCGTAGCGGGGTTTTCCTCTTTCAGTGCGTTCCACCGTGTCTTCCGTTCCTCAGACACAAACGGAAGAAAATTGTAAAACGCGATGGGTGGCTTTTTCCCTCATTGATATTCATCCGGTGTAGAAGTGCAGCGCGATTGGCTAACTATCCTGCCGTACTGTGTACACCGCCATTTCTCTTCGTCCCTGAACGCCGGTGCTGCCTTCCGTTCCGTCCCCACCCCCTACAGGTTCCTTTTAAACTTTTTCTTCTGGCTGTGCACGCATAAACGCGCCCATACACGTGCAAACAAGCATCTCGCGAGTCATACATAAGCCATCATTCCTCTCGCTTTTTCTTTTTATCGATCATCCTCCTACCACCGTTCCTTCAATCTGACTCTTTCGTCATCCGTCTTCGTCCGAGTGTCAATTCACTACTCTCTCCCTCCTTCTCTCTCTCTCTCTCTCTCTCTCTCTCTCTGCTACCTTCTCTGTATTTCTTACCCTCATTCACTATTCCTTTCTCTTTATATTCCTCTACCTGTTTCTCTCTTGACTAGTTTCTTTCCATTTTTCGCTCTACTTCTTCCTCTTTTTATTCCTCGCAGCAATGTTTCCACTTCAATTTTCTTTTCTTTTTTTCTAAACAATGTTATTAGCCTTTCGCAAACGAACTTTTCTTAATCTTTCGTCCAAGTCTGAATTCATGACTCTCAATCTACCCCTTTCTTCTTTGATTCCCTCATTCAACCAATACTTTTCTATTTCATCCTCTAACTATTCCTTTCTCTTTATATTCCTCTACTTGTTTTCTCTCTTGATTAGTTTCTTTCTATTTCTTGCTCTATTTCTTCCTCTTTTTATTCCTCGCAGCAATGTTTCCAGTTCAAGTTTGCCCTAATGTTGGACCCAGAGATCTCGGAGGTTGTCGTCGGTTTGGACGTTGAGGCATACCCTTTTCCGAAAACGCATTTTCCGGCTACCACGAAGGGCTGAATACCTTGCATAATACCTAGAGAAGAGATTTCTGTCTAAAAAATGACATTCGCAATCGAATTGCGAAAATGGCGCCTCGAAGCGTCACGCCTAACTCAGTATATGCAGAAAGTAGAATTGGTTGGCCATGATCAGACGCGCCAGACGATTCCTATCTAGTACCACGCGTATTCGCCGCATTTTCAAACTCGATTTTCTCGATAACGAAGCTTCGTATAAAAAAATATTAAACCAAATTTTCTTCTTATTTTTTTTCCAGTAGAATTACCGTCCGCCCAGTTCCACCACGGTCAGTAATATATTCATTGTACCAATTACGTTTAAAATCTGGAACATGCAAAAACGTTGAAGGGCTACTCAGTATCATGCGTTCAAATTTTTCGATTTTGATATCACTCGACAAACTAATTTAATATCACAGTATTTTTGAAGTTATTTTGATAGGATTTCTACACTGAAACTAAATAAGGTATAGTATAACACGTCAACATCCGGTCAGCTATTATCAGAAATACAGTCCTCCCTTAACCCCTTGGGTACATTTGACGTCTGAGACACGTCATTCACTTTTTTCTCCTAAGAGCGGATGACGTGTCTAAGACGTCAAAGCAAAAATTAAACTTTGAATTTATTTCATTTAGTTTTATTTTGTTGTTATTAATTTATTTTTGTTTTGCAATTCTAATTAGTTGAAGACATCTTAATACTACATATGTCACCAATATTTTAGAAATAAATACATTCTTACGTAAAATGTACTGCCTTTACATACTACTCCAAGCAACCAAAAATTATTTCCGTTCCACATGCAAATATTTTCTCAAATAAATCCGTACCCAAGGGGTTAATCTTTGAAGTGCGGGTTTAACTATAACAAGTAATAGAAAACGTGCACGCAACAGCTATTCCTTTCCGATTCTATTTTGTCTTTTCAGATCAGCCTTCTCTCATCTTTCCACGCGCCATCCTGCCTCCGGTTCCATCTCCATGGCACTTTCATCGACTCGCTCGCTCTCCGAGGCTCACGTACACCAGTCTTTCCTTCATTTTCAGTCAAGGACTGAACGACTGTTCCTGGTAATGCATCGATTCGTTTCTAGCTCACCCCTATAACACGCACTTCAACCACGTGCCTGTCTTCCCGGTTCCCTCGCCCTCCTTCCCGACCGCTCTTCATTCCGCGTTTACTTTTCTTGATTAGGCTTCGCAGATAATAAAAAAGAGAGAAGAGAGACAGAGAGTGAGAGAGGGAGGGAGGGAGAGACGGAGGAAGGAAAAGTCGGTGTTCGATCGCGGCTCGGGGCACGTTCTAAAGGCAGAAATGCGGCGACGCGTCGAGCAAGCGAACCGTCAATGGAACATTGCGGGGACGGAGGACACGAGGGCGCCCGAGGGACACGCGGCCAGATACGCAAATCGCAATCTGATTAATTACGCGTCCAATCGAATCATTCGTACCGCCCGGTAATATATGTCCGCCTACCCGCCCGTGCTAACCGTCCCTGCTGACAAACACCGCGGAGTTTCTCCTTTGTACAGTTTTGTCGCTGGTCTAATTAGCGATTCAGCCGCACCGAAAGAAAGAAACCGTGATCGAGGCGCGCTGGGAATTTCGCGGAAACGACCCGGCGATCAAGAATCGCATTCTAATTACTTCGATCGCGGTCTCCGCCGTTCCCCGCGTCACGGGCTTTGTTGAAACATGCTATTGTGTGTCGGCAGTTGATCGCGAAATTTCGAGAGCACCCCGCAAGGATGACGAGATTAATTCAAGACTGCTGATCTTCATGCAAAAGAGAATTGGTCGGCATCGATTGCTAGAAATTGAAACCGCGTAGACGTCTCTTTGCTTGGCTAGCAATTTTAACGAGCTACGAATAATGTAATAGTATTCTGAAAATCGTTTCATGTTTTCTGAGTGTCATGCCTAGTTTATCCATTTTTGACATGAATGCATTATTTTGAAGTCTAATGACGAGTTAGGAATTTACACAAATGTGTTTTCTAACGAACTCTTGATTATTTTGATGTTTTCAGTGTCTCGCGTGTAATGTACACATTTTGGCATGAATGCATAAATTCGTATTGTAATGAGTGAAGAACTTACACATGGGAAATTTAGAATATATATTTCGGTACTTAATATGTTGACAACATCACATATGTGAATTGGAACTGCATAGACGTTTTTTTATTCAACTAGTAATTTGAACGAGTTACGAATAATATAATTGCATTCTGAAAATCGTCTGATGTTTTCTGTGTGTCATGTCCAATTTACCCATTTTTGAAATGAATGGATTATTTTGAAGTCCCATGACAAGTTAGGAATTTACACAAATGAGCTTTCTAATAAAGTCTTGATTATTTTGATGTTTTCATTGTTTCGTGTGTAATTTACACATTTTGTCACGAATGCATTGTTTTGCAGTCTAAGAATAAGTTAAAAACTTGCACAAATGAGTTGTGTAACGATGATTGAATTATTTCTATGTTTTCGGCGTCTCCTGTGTAATCTACCCATTTTTCCGGGCATGCAGAAATTTCGCAGTCCACCGACGAGTTTGGAACTTGCACAAATGAGCTTTGTAATAAGGTTTTGATGATTTTGATGTTTTCAGTGTCTCGTGTTTAATGAACCCGTTTCGTCGTGCATGCATCAGTTCGCAATTTAATGAGTTAGCAACTTGCACAAGTGAGCTTTATAATGGATTTTTGGTTAGTTAATGCGTATGTTAATATATACAATGCTTTTCGCATCACATCGAGGAAATTAAATTAGTTTTGTGCACGCGTTATATTCGGTTCATTGTATTTACAACGCGGACTATAACGCTCTGGAAATTTATAACATTTTTCTTTGAGAATATCTTCTTTTATATTTTATCAGATAATTAATTGCGTTTAATACAACCTACTTGCTACGTTCGTCTGAATATAGTTCGTTCTCATACATATCTGGAATTCCATAGAAGCGATCTTGAAGTTTTAGAAATTCGACGAACGTTCGAGTAACTGCAACGATTTAATCATAATTGGTTTCATAGGAATATGAGATTGCGAAGTGCGCATTCATATCGTTTCACGTTGAATTATACGATGATCTAGTTCATCGGGATAAAATTCTCTATTGTTCTGTAAGCGAAACAGCAAGCGAGAGGCAATTTACACATGCACCAATTTCGATGTACCGTTAAGCACCTGCCAACTCGCGGAACAATACCATCATAAACCGCAACCCCTGCGAGACACCCTGAATAATCAACGCAGCCATTCCTCGGAATCGGTTCGCTAATTAGCTCGTGTTGCGTCCATTTCGTCTTCGAAGAAATCGCATTTCGCGTTCGAAGAAAAATGCAAAACTAATTAATGGTCGCGAGTCTGATCCATTTTTCAGATAACATCTTCGACGAATACAATGGAGATTATAATCTCAGCCAAACGAATGGCGAATAATCAACGCAGCCGTTCCTCCGAATCGGTTCGCTAATTAATTCGCGTTACGTTCATTACGTCTTCGAAGAAATCGCTTTTTACGTTCGAAGAAAAATGCAAAACTTAATAGTCACAAGTCTGATCCATTTTCCAAATAACACGGTCAGCAAATGCGACGGAGATTATCGCTTCAACCAAACAAATGGTAAATAATTAATCAGCATTTGTTTATGAAAGGAAAATCTTGGTCGCATGATATTTTAAAAGCAATCCTGCGGAGCTGACATCAATCTCGAAAACATTCACGTAGTTCGAGCTTCAGTCGAATCACAGGCTCAAAATTAATTTACCAGGTGGCACTCCGAGTAAATGTGCTTTATCAACGAAGAATTTTGGGCTTCGCAACACTAAGAGGATTTAATAGAGCACATGCAAGCTCGTGACACAGTGTACGACGAAGCCGTACGAAGACTGCGTTTTAAAGTTTTAGACGTGTTATCCACTGTCGTCATTAATGGAACAAACGCCTGCAAATGGCAGCTAACAGTTTTATACTTGAAATCAATTTATACGTCAACAGTGATAATTCTACCTGACGTGATTACAGTAAATTTTAAGATACTGCGAAAGTGCTATTCAATTTTGCTAAACATTTATTTTTAAGAAAATTGTTAGGCAAACAAACGTGTAAGCTTCATGAAATTTAGAAGTCAACGGATTGCCAATCTTTACAAAAAATAAAAAATGTCAGCATCAATTGCAAGAAATATACAATGCAAACAAAATTTACTCCCGTAATCATCCTTATTATTTAACATTTATTGACATAGTAATTATTTCCTTCGTATCACGTTATTACATATATACAAGTCGTCAGCATTTAACACACATTACATAAATCCCTATTGATGTCTCCATCATTTCGCACGCAGTCAAGGAAAAACATGTTACTACGTCCCCCAACCGTGTCAACCCTTTTCCTCTTAGCGACGAAATCAGATTTCATTCGTTTACGACAAATACAGGCTGGAAATTATAAAGCGTTGCAGTCGAATATCTCCGAAAATATTGATTATAGCAAAATTGTTTCAGACGAAAGTTGTTCAATAGCGACGAGGGGACATCATGTGGTGGAACTTTTATTTTTCCTAGTGGACACTCCAAGGTGAGCTGAAGGTCAACTTTCTTTTTTTAAATGGAATGATACATTTTTTTATCCACCATCAAATAGTGCGTTTTAAGATTAATTCAACGACCTATGACTCAAAGTCATTCAAGGTCAAACTTGCAGGGAAATAGAGAAAAGGTGTGATCGTTTTATTTGTACTTTTAATAATAGTACTTTATATAAAAGATATAAATCCCCCGTTCCCTCCGGTACCATTTTTAATAACGACCACGTTATATACTAACTTCGGTTAGAAAAAAATGGCAGGGCACGGCGCGTTAATGCGAATTGAAATGTCTTAATTCTGTACCGTCCGTGGTCCGGTATGCGATCCAAAGAAAATAGTTGGCCAGCTCGAAGTGGAGGTAGGTGCATTTCCTGGTAGCCTAGCATGGTCTCGATAATGGTTGGCGAGAGGCACAAAGCGTACTACGTTCTAACAACTGCTTTGAAAACTCTTGAAAAACCGGTCTCCCCGTATCGCCTTGATTCTTAGGCGTACCTACGAGGTATGCGTTCAGTCCGCGGAAAGTATCCCGTCGTGCCCTACGGTCTGCAGGCATCGTTGAAATATCTCGAGGAGTCCTCCCCTTCTGGCGTGCAGGCTACATAATATCAGTCTGGGTCGAATCTAAGCATATTTAAGCCACTGCCTTGCTGCCAGCCAGGGGGGAAAAATATAGGAAATGTAGTAGGATGGAAGTTCTAGGGGTGGCTGCTCGGTTTTTTATACAGTGGCCACCTCCCCTGCTCCGCATCCCTCCAACCCCCTCGGAAAAGGTTACGAGCCCGAAGTTAGAGGTGTATGAATAAAGTGGGCAAGTTTTTGCCGCGCTATATCACAGGAGGGTAATTCGCACTCGGTTTTAAAGCATTATATACGTTATGTTGATGTAACCGGCTAATGCACAAAGTTCTTTCTTCGCGGGGATGCCCGGGAACGGGCGGAGCATTTAATCGTGTTTGAGTAATTACGTACTGGCAGGCGATGAGTGACGCCGTCCGACGTGGCGTCTTTCATTTCGGTCATGCAGCCCCGGGAGACGAGTGTCCCGGAGTCAATGGAGCATTTTTTCTTTTTTTTTTCTTTCATCTTTCTTTATGTTTCCTTTTTTTACGGCTAATGATGCTGAAACTTGAGCGTTTTATACCAGGCTTGAATGACACGCGAAACTTCTCTCCGTGCGGTCCGTTATTTTTCATTGAATATAACACATTCAATGGAATTATGTATGGTCCCGGTGAATGAAACCTATTGCGCGGAACTTGTTAGATTTAATACCGACACTCGGCGCTGCATTTAATTCGTTCGACAAGCGTTTTGTTTTCCTGTATTATTCCGATCTATGGATTTATGTATCGCGAAAGAAAATTAAATGTTGCACGGGTCAGTTGTCGTCGCGGAAAATCCTTTGTGTCTTAAAAATTACCTTTCGCAGTTATTAGAACCGGCTGACGATTATTAGAAGCTTTATGCGCTTCGGGATTTTCATGCGTTACTCGGGAATGCGTCTTTGTTATTGGCGAAAAGGATGTTTTAAAATTTCATTTTATCTGAAGAAATGATTCGTGTTTTAAAATTTGTTCTATATGAGACCGCACAGAGTGATATTTGTAAATTATTCATTTTGTTATTTATGCCTCGAAACAGGTGGTTTAGTAAGCAAATGCAGAGTTGTTAAATGTACATTTGTTTGATATTATATATTAGTAGTTTCTAGAATTTTATGAGATTGCTTAAAGAATTTTTTGATTATTCTTAACCCTTCTTTGTATGTTTGTTTCAGTTAGCTTGTATGTTTCAGTTAGCTCGTGAACTTGTTTCTATTATTTATTGATATAACTTCACAAAAATAAGTATAATAATATAAATATAATGAATATAAATAATATAATATTTGGATGTCTGGAGCTTAGAATGTAGACTTTTGCTGATGCTCGATTTTTGTGTTTAACAGTAAAACTACCAAGCACTAAACTAGACTAATATACACTGTTTTATAATATTGTAATAATCATTTAAATTAGGTACAATGTTTACGTTAATATATGTTCTGAAAGACAAAGTCAGTACCAACAGATTTCGTCCTGTAGTTCTAATGTTAAATTGATATGTAATTTGCAATTTAAAGTGTAAATTTTGATCAATTTCTAACATCAACTTTTACAAATTAATATATAAAGATTGACAGCGAATAAAAATGGAAAATATTTATTAAAACAGCAGTCATATAATTTAAACTATTGTAATATTCCACAAATTAATAATTAGATCACGTTTATAAAATATATTATTTGTAGAAATCATCGCATTCGAAAATTAATTGAAGTCGCGTGCTATTGAGTTGAAATTGGCTAACGCGTCTGGCCATGACCCACCGTTTCTACTTCTTGCGGATACTAATGTACAGATGCCAAACTTAGAAATCGATTCTCGGAGAATCGAAGTGCAAAACTACACAACCTTCGTATATCTACCAGGTTGTACAATCATTTAAAAAACCAACTACGTATTGACAGAAATTTCGAAGTTTCCATGTTAAACGTTTCAAAACGTTCAAATCAGAAAATCAAATCACGAAGTCAGCACTCATTGCTCAATTTCCAGATTACTACACAACTACTAAAAATATATTTTTTTAAATTGCTAGACTGGTAAATCCTTCCGCACGTTATCGATTATAAATTTATAAAACTGGTCAGTTAGAAATTAGAAATTTATAATAATGCGATTAATTTCGCGAGTGTTAAATTAACGGCCATGCTGCTAGGTTTGATGACAATCGTTCCAAAGCGATATAACGGCGTCGGTGATCGCGACCATGGCGTTCAACGTGTTAATTCGGAAAGTGGAGGTCCTAGTCCACGTACGAGGGGAAAAAAGGGGAAAAAATGTAAGAGGCACTCAACGATCGAGCCTCGCGGACGAAAAATGGGGGTCGAAAACCAGGATTCCAAGATAAATCACGTCGAATGTTGAAAGGCTGCGGCGGTCAAGTCAATGCCTCTCGTTCATAGTTGCCTGGGTTTTTGGTTTTTGCTATGTCCTGCACTTCCATCCGGTTTCCCGACCTCTGTGTAGTGTCCTGGGTAATGGGCTGGAAGGATAATAATGCTATGTTTTACAGCAACGGAGTTGCTGGACCCCCTCCTCCCTCTCCCCCATCTCTCATCCCACCCTGAATTCTATTCTGTTTGCCCCACTGTGTTCGAAAACATCGAACAAATGTACACGCGATTGGCAGCTCCGTCTGTCCAGGAGATTACCTCTGTATTTCACGTGGGATTCCTTTTTCCTTCGCGATTCGTTAGTCGGTGATTTTTGTTCACTTCCATCATGCGTTCTTTAATTATTTAAATTCTCTTGTTACCGTCGGAAGATTATGAATAATGGAACGATGCATTAACGCGTTGGCTACATGCGTCGCTAATATGTAACATTCGCAGTCATGATATTTTCAAAACAGAATTTACCATGTACATTCGCAACGTCAGTATTACAGCTTCGAAGCTGTGACTGTGGCAACGTCGAGCAGCGTTTCAGCGGCTCTTGTCGTTCCTCTTTGTTTTTACATATAAATATTAACAAAAGCAGATAGAGGATAAAGAAAGCAACGAGAGGCGACGTAAAGTCGCTTGATGCTTTACCTACGTGTTACCGTACGTACTCGTCATAGAAATAACCGAGTAATTGTGCTTAAACGGAGCGTCGTTTTCAAGGGAAACGAACTAATTCAGTTTTGTACGCATCACGATTATTCTCCTAGGCAAACTCATTCTTCGAAAACACCTTTCTAATTAAATCTTTAGAGCCACTATTCACGAATACCGATTCATACGAATCTTCAGGTCTCGATCAAGGATTCTCAGAAAATCAACAATCGCCATCGAGCAATCGCAAAACGATTGTGGAGCAATCGCTCCACAAATATAAAATATCGGGAAGAAGGAGTAACGGGATTAGATGCGTTCGTGAACAGAATGACGCGATCTCGGTGATCCGATTTGAAGCCGACACTGATCGCATAATCCCATACAATTATCAGCAGGCTGAGCGCAGCCGGTAAAAATGCCTAGCCTCCAGTGACTCGGTTTCCACCGATTGACGTACACCGGCGGCACGCTATCGTGCATTACCTTGCGGTACTTTTTCACCGGCGAACACCCCCGCGACTCTCCTATACAACCCCCTGTACCCTCTCACTCTCTCTCTCTCTCTCTCTCTCTCTCTCTCTCTCTCTTCACCCTTTCTTCATTTCCCAGCACGAAGGACGGGTCTGCCTCCGAACGCAATCATCCCCTGCGCCTCCTCCTGCCCTGGGAACACCGTTAACAGCGGTTCAACGGTTGCGCGTTTTATCGTCCAACGACCGCAGATCGAGATATCGGATAAAGATTAGCCAGGCACTAGCAGCGTGGATAACCTGACTGCGAACAAAAAAAATCCTGCAGTGAGAGAGAGCGAGAGAGAATGAATAAAAAAGCGAGCGAAACGAAGAGGTGCTTCCTCCTGCCACCCCCTAGTTTTTGTGTCAGTCCAGCGGATTGAAGCCCTCCGATCGGATCTCAGGTTTCTTCTCTCGATATCGGCGAAATAAAGTACAACGTTCGATGGACCACGATTGAAAAGGCAGAAGGGCTCGGTGACAACAAACAGCGCCGAAACGAGCGAAGGAAAAAATTGCTAGAGGGAGCAGTCTGCCCTGGTGGGGGGAAATGATGACGAAGACTGAACAGCAGCAGCTTCCGCGCACCTTCATAAATACTTCAGAGCCAGACTTCGAGAATTTCGCACCCCAATTCCGACTGACTAATACCTGCTGCAACGGCCGACGAGAAAGTAGTCCACCGACTAGGGAGAACTGAACGGAGATTGAGAGCCTGCTGAGATATAGATATTCTTTTTATATGTATAAACAACCCCTTATCAAATGTCGTGTGGCCCGACATTTTGTTTTTCCACCTTCGCAGACGTAAAGATTGATTATTTATGTGAACAGCGCTTATGTGCTGCGATAACCATGTTCTGACAATGTTAACCCTTCTCCATTGGTGCCATTCTGGAGACGGCCTCGACATATTGCTTGCGAGTATGAGCAACACTTTACGAAATTTCATATGTATCTAGATTTTATTTATTTATATCTTCCCGGATGTATAGATCAATTATTTATGCAGGCAGTCATCGACGAACGTAAAAATCTTGCTTCTGCGACGATGTTGACTCTTTAATGGCTTGGATATATTGTTCATGAATGGACTGCCTGAATGGACGCGAAAATAATAATTTTATGGATCAATTGTAAGAAACGCGAGCCAAGTAAAGAATTAATTAATTAACATTTGTACTTTTTTGAAAAGGTGATTGTGTAAGGGAGAAAAGGAAGGGAGCGCTTCATCCTAGGCCTGCCAGAAGAGGAGGAGAGAAAGACTATCTAACAGGCCCTGCCTTGGACCCTGGGATATGTGAAGGCGATTAAGAATGGTATAAATTGTGAATCTGAGGCGGAGCAGGTACTAGCGAGAAAGTCCTCCATCTGTCGGCGAGCGTAGGAGGTAGAGCCACCACATACGCTTTGAAATTAAGCGCACCGATTTTTAATGTAAAAGCATAAAATTCGCAGTTTATTCTTAAATGTAATATATTTATGTGTTCTAAAATGAAGCGAATCAATGGAATGAATGTTGCTAGATCTTTTCGTAAATTAAGATTTTTCAAATGTATACATTAAAAAATTAACAGGCAGGGATAGATTGGAGGAAAAATTCCACAAATCAGGTTGTTCCGTGTCCTCCGTAAAATCGAAAAATCACGCGTATGGATCAGCTTCCCGCACGATACAAATCCACCGGCAGGAAAGTGCGGGTCAAGCACATTTTTCAAATTCGCTAACGACGCGAACGCGTTAATAATAAAGGCACGGTGAGCGATCGCGATTTTTCGAAAGTTTATCATCCCCGACCCCCGATATAACCCATTCTTCGTATCAACGGCGGCGATCGCTAAACTTCGCGAAACAATAGCGGCCGCCACGTAGGTATTATTTCAGTTTTACCGCAAACGTTATCAGAACCGCCATTCATAAAGCGCGGCCACGTACTGCGTATATCCACGGGGTAATCAACCAACGCAACGGCGGACAAATTAAAACGTTCGATTTTTCATGCCGCGTTACCTAGGGCAGTTCATAACAAATGTAAACTGCGTGAACAAGCGACGTTATTTCTGGCCATCGCGCTCTCGTATCCCCTGGCCAACGCCATGATGAAGTATCCGTTCGCGTAACAAGAAGTCCTGCTGGGAGACATTCCCGTTTTTCGAGCACGGTAAAACCCCCGTTACATGCACATCCATTACGCGAACGCTCCATTACGCGAACACCTGCTATTCGAACGCTCCGACCGAATATTTTGTTTTGCCTTCGATTCGTGCGCACAGCGCAAATTCGGAACAATATTTTCAAGAAGCTGTTTTAACCACAAATCCGAAAAAACAATCGGTTCTGCTCGCATACATCGAGATCACGATTTTCAAAGTATTTTCATACAATTTTTTAAACGTATCATAGCTCATAGCTAGTAGTTACCTTTCCCAGATTGTTTATTTTACAATTATTAAAATTGTAAAGATTTAAGAAAAATGATTGAAAGAATCTTTTTAGTGGAGCTCGTATTATAATAGGAACTTTACACAGTTCGAATAAATTCATTCTTGTTATTTTTGTACAGCATCATTTTTCACTTTTTCATAGTCAGATGAGACGAACAGATTATGCTCGA
Organism: Agapostemon virescens; assembly: GCA_028453745.1. NCBI lineage: Eukaryota > Metazoa > Arthropoda > Insecta > Hymenoptera > Halictidae > Agapostemon > Agapostemon virescens. Next base: position 12,118,818 of record CM052093.1, on the reverse strand, counting down.
ACAACGGACCATTTATAACGCTTGAATTTAATGGTATTTTTTAAGCCGTTCGGTTGACAAGTGTTCACCACTATCAATATATCGAATGCAAAATTAGAATAACGAAACTGAGATTCGGGGCTACATTTTTCGTAATATGCACATTATGTTTAACTGTATTCCCTGTATAACTCTTTGCACTCGAAGTAATTCTAGTTCCAAAATCGTGCACCTCTTTCAACATAGAACATTTTTATTGTAAGTAATCCTTTTCAAATTACGCAACTGACATTAAACCTCTGTATTTTCCTACAACAATTACATTTTCCATAAATTAAAATTCTTTCGAATAATGGTATAAAAATTTATTCTTGCACTTCAGAGTCGCCATTCAAGTGCAAGGGGTTAAATGTAATTAATTAAATGCAAATCATGGATAATGTAACTTACATGCGTAACTCACACATCCTGTATTTGGTGAAGAGGTTATGTGAGCTGAACGTAACTTGCATGGGAATGCGAAATATTCGGTACGAACTAATGCCATGTATAATTAGAGTGCTAAACGCTCGTTGTACCGTTATAGAAAAATTTTATTCTACGAGTTCATTTGCTCCCCTCCCCAATTAGTTCGCATAACGGAGGCTCCGCTGTACGCAAATTTTATACGCGAACGCGCGTGGGCGTGCCGTCGAAAGGGTGCGCGATTGTATGCGTGTGCAGTAGACGTAGTTTATTCAAACGAGGCAAGAGAAAGCTATTGAAATAAGTAGGGTCGAGTGGTTGAGACGATGGAGAGGGTCTCTTTCTCTTTCTCCCTTTCTCCCTTCCAGCCCATTGGTCGCCCTCATGATTTAATCTCGCGTTCCGTTTTCCAAACGGCAAAGGGAAGCGACTGCCGAGGCCTTCCACAAGTGCCATTTCATCTTTTTTTTTCAAATATTAAGAATACTGTCTGGACTTAATTTTAAACGCGACAGACGCATACCGAGCCAGTGCTGTCCAGCCACTTCAACGGAAACGTAAACTACCAGGGACCATAACTGACGTGACCAAAATAGAAACAATCGCAGTCGCAAAGTGGATGAGAAACATTTTCTACCTGTCCTCTGCATTTTATAATTGAAGTATGGATTTTTATTCCAGATGAAAATTCTATGTATCCATTTTTAAATAGAAATAGTTGCAGTCTAGCTAAGATAGTGGTGAGCATAATTGAAAACAGTAAAAAGAAATTAGAAGAACGTCGATGAATTAATTTCTGATTAATTGGAACAAGAATGAATGAAAGACATGTTTGCCTGTCTCCTGTACTGTATAATTACACTGTGGATTATTATGCGAAATAAAAGTTGCACTTATGTACTTCAAACGACAGTTACTGGGCTTAATATTGGACAAGTTAGAACAGTTCGTTTACCAAATGAGGTCAAAACAATTAAAACGAATGGAAACTGCTCGAAATTACAGAGATAATAAAAGAAGTTGCCTTTTACAACTCTTTCATGTATACACACATTTACGCAATGTATTTTTAAATTTTCGTTATGAATCCACATAAAGAAGTTATATGGTAGAACTTTTAATATTTTCTCTGCAATGCAGAGCAATGACAATCTTGTCCAAACAATTCTTTGCATCGTGCAGTAAACGAATTGTTCTAATCTCTCACGAAAATTCAAATTGTTTAGTCTAATTAATACCATTTTGCAATAATTTTAATCTAATAATCTAAATAATTCTAATATACTTGCACTGTTAAAATCTATAAATATTCTTACAGTTTCGCATTTGAACCCCTCATTTTTGTCAAAAATGCACAAAGTCCGCAATCTATGCACAATTCAGATACACAATTTTTATTTTACAAAAAGATCGTCGATCTAGTTATAAACAAACTTCCCGAACGTTCTGAGCAACCGTAGAATAAGCCGATCTCGTATCCGTCGCTGACGACGTTGTAATCGCCGTGGAGCATATAGAAACACGAAGAACAACAACAATATCGATTAAAAAGGTACCCTTTTTCATAAAACCCATAAACGTCTGGATGCTTATGGTGGTGTATCGGGGAGCACTATTGCGAAGTAGCCGGCACGGTTACGTCGTGTCGCCGTCACCCTTTTATTTTCGCCGTATCGTTGACTTTTATAGGGAAAGTTCGATGGCCATGCTTGGGAACTGGCCCGGGCCCCTAACTGCGACAGTTAGTGATAGACACGACCAAAGGTGGACCAAGATTGAGAAATATCGAGGGAAAACGGGGTTGGCCCGGCTGCTGCAGAGGAAATCTGCCGGTTACGGCTGCGAACGTTTACGGAAAATTGGACTCCGCGAAGAAATCCAAGCCGCCCTTCTTGCGGCCTGGGTTTTTCATCCCCCTTGCACCGACTCTTTCATTCACCTTTCGTGGTATTGCATGCATGCACCAGACTGTCTTGTTCGTTACCGCGTATCGGAATTGTATCGGTGAAATTCACCGCATGCTCATGCAGCCGTACATGCGACCACCGGAAACGCGATTTCGTAAAAATGGGTTACCCGTTTGCTGTCTACCGTACGGCGAAATAACTTCAATGAGTGACCAGTCTCGAGGAAACCGCGCGGCATGCATGGTACAAGCGATTAGGGTAGCTGCGTGTTGCTCTTTCGCGTTGGTTTTACAACGATTCATTGAAACGCGGGGAAATTTAGCGAATTTGGATATTTAGATATTTAAATATATATTTAAATATACATTTAGATATACTACACAAAACATACACGATTTCCCGTAGATTTAATTTAGGCACCCGGTATATTTTCGTCAAGGCATTTGTACTTTTCCACTGTCATAAATGGCTGAAACCTCCCACACATCCAACGTCTTGTAACCAGTCGCAAGGAAACTCACCGTCAACCCTAATCGGTGCGCTAGTTTGCACCACATTTTGTAAAATTACCACAAATTTTTCTATACTCACCCAGATTCCAAATTCAACCGTCACTGCTCATTCGAACAGTCCCTCATTTCTGACAGTAATTTTAAGTGTTAAAACTCGTACTCGAATTTATTAAAGTTAACCCTTAGCACTCGAATGGTGACTCTGAAGCACCACGGAAAATTGCCACACTATAATTGAAAACAATTTTAACATCGATATCTTTGCATCCAACGAATTGGTAAAAATTTAACGGTTGTACGAACGAATAATAATAAAAAGTCACATATGCACAGGACAAAATAAATCAAGTAGAATGAAAATATTCTGGATGAGAAGAAATGCCTTGATCTTCGAGTTAAAACAGTTTCAAGGGCAAAGGGTTAATAATTGTTTAGAACTATTCGTTGAATTTTCAAATAGACGCTACACTTAAGGTCTATGAAAAATGTTTGAAATGATGAAATTTTCAGAACCTTTCAAATAATGTTTTAATTCACGAGGATTCGTATCGTTCACAGAATTTATTTAATTCGTCCAACATTTCTCGTGCACGTATAAAATCTATAATTATAAAGAATATGTAGCATCAAACAATAATTTCGAAAGGCCATATAATTTTCTCGTTGTGAAAGTATTGTTCGTGTCCAGCAGACTTCTTGATACAGACGGAGAGTGTACATGGTCGCCGCCAGTGTATTTTCATGGTCCGCGTATCGAATATCGTTTCAATTAAACTTTTAATATCACGTTGCGAACGAAGCGCCGTTTTTGAGTGTCTATCGAGTTACGCGAAAAATATGTCACGGTACAGCGACAGAGAATGGGAGCAAGAGATGAAAAAAGAGGAGAAGAGAGCGGTATGGAAGGAGAGAGGGCACAGAACGAGTTCCCGTTAGTTTCCCCATGATTTTTCATTACCAGAAGCTATTCAGGAAAAATTTGTGCGGGCCCTGCTCGATTCGTGTCCCGCTGTTACAACGAATTCCAGGGTTGATGGAAGCGCCCAGCGAAATTGAAAAATCAAAATCTGGCGGGGTCGCGGCTCCGTGTAATTATAATTTCAACGACGATCATTCGGATGCAGACAGCGGGACGCGGCTGTTGTAATATAAATGTTCTATCGATTTCAGCTTTATTGTCGGATGTCCTATTCCAATCCACGGCGAATCCAATTTCACGTTCATAAATGTTTTCGGGTAGGAGTATTTTCTAAAATTGTTTCACGGCGTTTGGTGACGCGCAGAGGCGTTCCTGTCGGACCGTTACACCTTATTCCAAATGACGTACGCGAAATTGTGGCCGACGAAATATAAAATCAATTTTACTGCTACGGTGCAGCTCGTTTTCGCTGTTTAGTGAAAGGTTCGAATGCATTTTGCCGTTATCCGTTTATTCGTATCAGAAATGCGATGCAAATATATGTTCATTGATATCTTGATAATTCTAAACTCCGTTCTTTAGAATTATTAAAATTTTTTGTCTTATGAGTGGAAAGTTTGTGTAATAGTTTTAATAATTTTGTTGGCAAGTAATGTATACGTAAAAATGAAAATACACAGTAAATATAAGGAGTGTAGTATTATACGTTCTTTCTAAGAGAGAATACGAGAATATTTATTTTTAAAGTAATGAAAGGAAAAGTAACTTTTCGTTAAGCGCTTTTTTAGAAATAGATAATTTTATAATGTTTAAAGCCGCGTGATTGAGTATCCAGTTTTACAGTTTGTCAAATATGTAACACAACAGTTTATATATTTTGTGTTTTTAATGTTGCTTTGCATCTTAAAGTTTTCTTTCATAATTTCTGTTATTTCGACAGTCTTGCAGCAGGCAGCAAGCAGGGGTCAAGTTTGAATGTTCCGAGTTAGTAAATAGTTTCGGCGTATCGTTTTGCTCATGCCTCTCTCACACTAAACCGCAGAAGCGTTGATATGCATTCTAGTGGAAAGCATTTTCGTCCCTGTATGCGGATTATGGGCACGGAACTATAACAGCGTGTATACGAATAGTGTTCCATTAATTATTTCCAATCAATTTAATTATTTCAGTTCGCGCTATGTGCACTCGGGAAATACTAACTCTAAACAAGATTAAATGCCGCTTTCGTTCATGTCTTAACGTATTACTCTGCCCGGACATTAATTTGAATAACAATTGCTCCGTCATTTTATTTCTTCAATGCACAATTCACTGAAACGATCGTAACAATATTTCGATATAAAAATGTCACGAACTTATGATACAATCTTTCATAAAGCATCGACTGCCAACACGCAACATCGCTCGAAGATCAAACAATTAATTTAAATAAAATTGCTGTGCCATACGGAAACATTATTTAACATATCGAAGCACAAACTAGAATTAACTAAAATTCTAAATTAACCCCTTGGCAGATTAGAACTTGAAGTCTAAAAAATATTTCATGCTTTTCTACTTTGATACAATCAAGTTTAATTCGCTTATAATAAATATTTAAGCATTGAAACAAATGCAGCTGTCGAGAAAAATATAGATTGTCATCTCTCTGTTGTAACATTTTTAGTAACGAATATGTTAGAATAACTATGAAGCCAAAGGAGATGTTGTGCCAACGGGTTAATATAATCTGTTTCAATAACTTACAAGGAAACATATTCAGATGCGAAAATCCGATTTTGATGAAACTTATGGGAGCTTATAGCTTTATTGTTTAAACAAAAAACTCTTGATAACATTTTCTTGCGCGAAAAACACAATTAAAAAAAGATTCAAATTTTGTCGACCTCTGGTTTCCGAGATACCTCAAAAATACCCCAACTTTGAGGGCAGTTTTCACCCCTTCAAAGTGGATGGTTGTTTTTTCAAAGAAGATTTGGAAGATGGAAGATTTTTCAAAGAACTATAAGCTTCCATAAGTTTCATAAAAATCGTTCCCGTGTTAGTCAAACAATCCCCCAAAAATAACTAGAACGTGAACGCACCCTTCGCGCACATATCTCGACTTAACACCGAAACTATTCAACGGCCACGTTCGCCTGAAAAACTAGCGTTCAATGGCGCACGAAAGTGGGTCTCCGTGCAATAATTAATCACGATTTGTTAATCAAATTACAAAGGTAGCCCGGTGGGTGGTCTGGACGCTAATGGCGTTGCAGCCGATGTAACATGAATCCTTAAACAGGGACGGCCCGAAATCTGCCTAATCAATCATTCCGCGGCGGGAAACACGAAAACTGTTCACGGTGCGCCGCGCGATTTCAATTTTTTTTTCCTCCCTCGTGGCCGAGGAGAAAAAGTAGAAAACGTCGAAGATAGCCAGACAACGGCGACAGAATGAGAAGGGGAAACAGAGAGAGAGACAGAGATAGTAATAGAGAGAGAGAGAGAGAGAGAGAGAGAGAGAGAGAGAGAGAGAGAGAGAGAGAGAGATCCTGACTCCGGAGCAAACGGACGCGACAGCAATGAATGAAATCTACAGATGGCTGATTTCGGAGCAGCGTGGCGATGGATGTTTGCTCGAGTGTGGGTGGGTCCAGCGCAAAACAAACAAGGCTTACCGCATTGATCGCCGTAATCCCGAACACGTACGTTGTCTCTCCTCCTGTATGCCTTTCTCCTAACTCTCACCAACGCTTTCATCCCCTCGCCAACCCTGGCCAACCCTCCCACATTGCGGTGCCCCACGTCCTCGGATGGTGCGTGCCCGTTCTACCTATCTGCGTGGCCGGAGACTATGCCTTACCTGTCTCGTCGAACGAACTACACTCACGTTCGTAAGTATCAAGGTACCCAAAAAATTCCTAAACGGATCAACCTCTATCGTACCGAGATCTCTCATGTGAACGGTTTAATGTGAAACACTCGCTTTCCGCTTTGCGCTATAAGGACACTTGTTACTTGGTCGTTCTAGTACGTAGACGGTTCATTCTACGATCTGTTTACGCGAACACTTGTCGTATAGACGTTCTATTGCGTTGTATGAACATTTTTACTTTGTAAAGCGTGTCCCATAATTTATTCAATATTTAAATTTTGCGATAGGGCGATACTGTTGCTAACGGAGAAAAAGTGACATTATCAGAGATTTGAGGCTTTCACGGCCCGACATCATGCAATTATTATCAATTATTATCAATATCAGTGTGTCTTTCGAAACCCTGATGGAGCTAGCTGCAATGCTTGCGAAACGTTGGGAAATATCTTCCTTTAGGACACGGCTTACACCCGACAACCTCAACAATAATAATTGTTAAGTGTGACGTAATTAATACTAGAACTACCAAACCAGTCATTTTGACTGGTCCCTAGTTTTTTCTTTTGCAATTATTGGTTATAAAATTTTTTTGCTGTACTTCTTTAATAACGTACACGTTACAATAAGAATTATATGAAGTTTTAATAGATGCAGTCCCTCGTTATTATTACAAAGCAATGTATATCGTTGGATTTACTGTTCTTAACAATTTAGTGTTAGTTTTAGTGTTAATTTATTTAGTGTTAACACTAGAACTACCGGAAGGGTCAAAATGATTTGTCGCTAAATTTTTCTGTCACTATTATTAAAATTATAAGAATATTCTCATGGAAAAGTTTCGGGTGAATTGTTTTATTGAAACACATACTGACATAAAACGATTTTGTCGTTTAGTTTAGTTTAGTGCTCGGTAGTTCTAGTGTTTAGCGAGTTTTTAACGACCTACAGCGCCGTGACCTTGATATGACTTTGAGTGAAGAAAATCAAAGTTTAGAGAAAACAGCAAGAATTGTTATTTGCGGTGAGCACAAAGTTTTGCTGTTTAACTTCATGTATTACATTCGTTATGGGCACAGTCCTTATGGTAGTATGGACGAAAGTGTACATGCACGAGCGTCTGTGTCTGTGTTCACCTGGTGAGGGATTGTCATAACAGACGGAAACACTAGACTAAACACTCTAACGATCGTGATCTCCGGGAGACGCAACGTATTTTCACTGTTCCAGTAATATATCTCGAGCGCACCACCGTTAATGGGTTTCTCATATCCATTTAGCTAATAAATGCGCCCTGGAGAAAACATCATTGCCGTGAAAAGAGAAAAAGCTTTTCCTTCGTTATGGGTACTCAGGTGTAGAGCATAAGGTTTTTAAATTTCAGATTTTTCACTGGGGAACTATGGAGTCTCCTGTAACGAGTATTTTCCCGTATTTTTATTCGACAGGCTGCAACAACGTCTGCAAACTTTTGAACGAGAGAAAAAGAGCGACGTCGAATCGAAAATTGTACTCGAGGAAGGAATCTAAAGAGTCCACTTTGATTTCTACTGCTCTGATTGATTGATACGATAATTCAAATATATTTACACCCTTTTTGACACGAGTGTGAACCTAGACTAAAAAATTGAGAAAGTGGAGGCAGTTTGAAAAATGTATAGTGCTTTCATCTTTCCTTTGACACTTTTCAGACGATAAAATAGAGAAAAATTGTTCGAAAAATTTTTTCGGATAGAAATGCGTCACTTTAACGCGACATGTAACAAATTTTGAACGTCTGACGTTTTGGCAAAAATCCGTCGATCAGTGGATAACGTTAATGATAAATTAGGTGTAAATTGGCTCCCGGATAGAAACAAGACGTTCCTGCTTGAGAACGGAATAGGTAATTAAGAAATCAGTTAATTTTAGGGTCATATTTTATGATACGCTTATTACTTTCCCTCGCTCGTTGTAGAATGTAAAGAGAACGTTAAAAGCTGTAGGGTTTCGTAATGATTTATAAGCCAGGGCGGAGGTTGAACATGTGCTGCGCATTAAGCTTTGGGGACCGTAATTTAGTTACGTTTAATAATTGGAAAAATTTATGCGTTGCTTGGCGGAACGATTGATAGAACTATGAAGCTTTTTTATTTTTAATAAAACTATTTATAAAAATTTAGAATCACTTTTGTCACTGACGTTAAATCAAATTGATTACACTTTGGTTTAAACAATTTCATCGATAAACACGATTTAATATACGTGACAATTAACAATTGCCGTAACGTGGGAATTCGTGTTCATTAATAATCATGCTAGCATGTGATTCATTTATGGTAATAAGTCACTGCAAATTGATAGTTTACAGCGAATTAAATTAATGCAAACCAGATAGTGTTATGTCATTGTTAAAGCTTTGCAATAATGTAAATCTTCGATTAATTTAACGATTAATTATTGGATTTAACAAAGGACAATACTGATTTGAGTGTACTGGTTTCTCAAATCTTCTGTGCAAATTGGAGAGCTTAAGACATTTACATTTAACGTTCTGGAAACTCCATCGAAATATCACAAGCGAAATTTCGATAACTTCCTACAAGAATAATTGGTTTAATGGCTGTGAGTAAAACGCAGGTTTACTGAAGTAAAGTTTATTGATTGCTGTAATTAGGTTTCAATTTCATTACATGTTTATCGATTATCGATACTGCAATTTGGCAAACACTTTCAACAACGCAAACTCGCGAGCTCGTAATTTACAACGACTTTAATTTGGCACGGTTTTTTCTCTTTAATAAAATTGCTAACGTCTCTTTCTGGTGCCTCGTTTGTTCCCCTTTGCAACGTAAATTAGTTGCTCCAATAATTAACGGTCCATCTATGCCTCAACAATTGCGTTAATATCGCCAAGCACGATCTCTTCGTAGTAACCAAAAACATGTTAATTATTGACTTTAGTTCGGACATACACAACATCTAAATTTCCTATCACAATTTTCGTAATTTTCAATTATGTTCCTATTACTTTTCGAGTGTATTCAAAATAAATTATTTTTTAATTTACTTGTTTCAAGTTGAATTCGTCTTCGTTGAATTGCCTTATGACTAATGTTCAGCGTTAAGTACCAAAGAAGCTTCAATCCGTACGAAATCAGGAATACCATAAACCCGATCCATCGTTAACCCCTTAGCCTATGACTTATTTTACAATAACAGTAAAAAAGAAAAACAAATTTGTAGTTACTGCGTGTCTAGCTATTCTCCAATGACTGACACAACAATTAAATAAAATGTTATTTCCGTTTAAACAAAATTAAGGAAATACATGTTTAGAAGATTTAGTTCGAAATGTTGATCACGAGTCTGACTCGTTGTTGTAGGGCAAAGGGTTAACAAATCATGACAGTGTAAAAGTTTTTAAATTGAACAAACATTCAACATCGAGCTTCGCCTTCGCATAAGCATGAATCGATGAATAGACGAGAAATTTTCAGGCTTTCGTAATTCTGATAACTCACGTACACCAAGTTACTAATTTTACATGACCAAACGACATTATCGAAAGATTTAATCAACAAAAAAGAATCTCGTTGGAAGATCGTGCTCTATCCGGAAACGGCTGCACTCATCTGCTCTCGCCGGATGGTTAAAAATGTCTTTCAGCAGACTGAGTCGCTAAACCATGGTCCGCGCCATGACTTACATTGTTTCCCCACGACCCGGCACTTTGTCACCATCGCTTGAATTCGGTGTTCCTTTCTTTCTCTGCAGCGTCGTTTAACATCGCGCCAAGATCGAAGCGTGGTAGGATTATCCGCGAAGCTCGGATTCCAGCATGCCTAGAGACGCTCCAGTTGTTTCAACGCGATATTCGTGACTCGATTTCCGAGAGTGGCTCGTTCCTACGGACATACACGTACCTGTAAGCGCATATATATCCCTCCAATTCCTTCGGTGCCACCCTCCCTCCCTCCACGTTCTGTTCACCCCCTGTTCATCCCGGTACATCCTCCATACATCCCCTCTCTGTTCCATCCCCGCAGCCGTATCGGAGACCGCGGCGCCGATTTACAGTCCTTCTCGATTTACGGTGTACTCGATTCGTATAATAGCAATTACAGGCCAGGAAGGAAACTCGACGTCCACGCTGTTGCATGTACAATCGGATGACACACTCGCGAACCCTCTGCAACGGAGATATTGCAAGTGCGCGCACGTATCGTCGCGCCGGAAAGTGCCGGCATAAACGAAACTAACGACGGGATGTGTCGTCGTTATTCCAACGCCGAAATAAATTAAAAGACTTGCCGTCGCCTGTACCCCCCTTACGCCCCTCCTGTCCACGCCCCACGGCTCCGTTGATTAGAAGTTTTATAACTTCCGGGCACCGCGCCGGTAATCCGCATCGAAGATTCCGCCATTTTCCACGGAACTTTACAACTACCGCCTATTCCCAACTTGAGCACCTCCTAAGCATCTCGGGTATTTCTTCTTTTTTCTTTTTTTTTTAGTGACGTGAAACGTGTCAGATGATGCGTTAACGATGCAACATTTTCTCAAGGTCTTTTGCTTCGAAATTTCAAGGACATTGCGGATTTTCTATCACCTCTCGATACGAGGACAATTTTATTTTATATCGGTTGAAATAATTACGACTTCTATATATTTAATGGTTTTTCAGAGTAAGGAAAGTTGTCTTCGAATTTTTATGTGTAGAGTGTTCATATATGCATTAGCACTTTCGTAACTAAAATTTATCTCTGCAGAAAGGAGTAGAATATAGCAGTAGAAGCTTTTTATAGGAAAAAGAGATTCAGATATTTCAAAGTAGCCCTAAAAAAATGTTAACCTACGTAAATCCTAGATTTAACCCTTTGCACTCGAATGGCGCCTCTAAGACAACACTAAAATCTGCCATACTATTATTTAAACAACTCTAACATCGCTAAGTTTGCAGTTGAAAAAACGATAAAAATGTTAAAGTTCTAAGTACGAGTTATAGTAATTAATTTCGTATAAACGAAAGGAAATGAACTGTCTACAGTGGAGCTATTATAGATAAAAATATTGTTTCGATTTTGGAGTAGAATTGTTCCGAGTACAAAGGGTTAACCTCTTAGGGACGGTTGAATTTTGTGCGGGGCAGTTTCTCTATACGGCAGAGAACATTGGAATGAAGTTTTTGACAACTAAATTACAATTCTTCTTGAAGATGTTATGCATATACGTTTTTGATAACTAAATTGTAATTTTTGTAAAAGATATGATGCATATATTTTAACGTTAATAATTTATTGTAATAATTAATAATAGAATTGGGTGTGCTCAAGCCTCTATAATGGCGTATCGTGTTTAAGAGGTTAATAGTTAAAAAGATATTATCGAAACAAATTTGAATACGAGCCGACTCTGAAAATTATAGTCTTGAATATAATAAATATCTTATTAACAATTACTTATAGAAGGTAAACAGCGCACTAAAAAATAAGTACAATCAGCATTCGTATAATCTCTACGCGTCCACATAGAAAATAGATACCTAAATCAAAAATGTATGTTTCTCAATACCTTTCAACTTTTGTCTGACACATTTGTTAATGTCGACACGTTTGTTAGTTTCGAAGCTATTGAACAAGGTCGATTGAACCTGCTCGGCCTCTGTAAAGACGCGCAGCGTAACCAGAGATGGAGGTGTCGCACGAACAATTATAAAATACTCGTTTGGTACATTTGTCGCTAAATGTTTATTAACGGTTTGTTGCAACCGGTGCAACGAGTAGTCGACGTGAACGTGTTCGCGAATGTGGATACATTCGTCGTAATGTAGAAACGAATCGTGAACGGCGGAAGGACGAAACTATCCTCGTGACGCGACTATAGTCGGAAAGTGATTGCGAAATTCCTCGAACGATCTGTATGTGTTCGTGCGCCGACTGACGAGGTCAAAGGGTTGCTCTGCAACCTGAAAGGAAGCTGGGTGGTGTCGGGAGGGTGTAACCAGGGCTTGATAGTCGAGGCTCCACGTTTCATTAGCCCCGGCGGCTAACTGTTAACCACACAATTTAAACAATTTTTAACTTTGAAACTTCGTTCTATCGTTCGTCCTCTCTCCCACCTTCCTTACCCCCATCGCATCCCCTCTACCAACTGACGTGCCCAACCCGCTAGCACAGCCTGCGGCGTAGATGGCAGCAGGTTGGACAAGGCTCGTCACAAACGAGCACTGGCTCGAGGAAAAAGGAAATAATGGAAAAGTAGAGAGAGAGGTCAGAGAATGGAAGGAAGGAGGAAAGGGCGGAACGGTGGGAAAAGGGAACACGGATCAACTTCGCAATATGTGATTATGGGGATAGTTAGAGTTTCGAATCGATAGAAAACACGGTAACTTGCCCGAGACAGCCAGAACGGCAAGCTGCACCGGGAGGATCGTGCGTTGCATGTGCATCGACGTAGTTAGTTCGACGGGGTATTAAAGAAATATGCTACGGCTCCTCCACGAAAAGTAGCCTGCGAAATGCTGGGATCCGGATTTTTTAACCCTTCTGACCCGAGAAATGCATTCTAAGCGAATGCGAGCTACGGGTACTTTAGCAAGTCGATATATTAAGTCGCTCATAAGTTCGTGACACGGCATGCTTATACTCTTCGCTGTTTTTAATGAAAAAATACAGATATTTTGTATGCTTTGTCGAATAAGTGGAAAGAAGTTCTAGAACGAGGGAACGACTAGGTTGCTTCGTGAACTTTAAAGGTACGTTCCCAACATTAATTTAAATAGCACGACAGTAAACGATGAGAAATATTTTCGTGGTGAAAACCAATTTGAAGTATGGTTGTGTGTTTCGAGGATTTCGAACAATGCAGAGATGAAAGAATAAGAACACATAATTGTTGATTCGCTTTTTTCTTCATCTTTTAAGAAGAAGGTGACGTGAATGAATCTTTCACAAACTTACAGATCGAAATTTTTTCCTTTACAATTATATCTTCAAATTCGATGTACCATTTCATGTGACTTCTACAGAACAAAATGAGGCGATGTAAAATCCTGACGCCGTGTCTTGTGTCAGTGTAAACTTCAATGCACACATTTCATTTTTTAAAAATCGTGACTTAAATTTTTTTAGTTCATTCAAATCATTCACGAAAAAACAGTTCGACGTTTCCGTAAACATTTTAATTTTATAGCTAAAACGCAAACGCTGCACACAATGTGTATATATAGTGGTGAATATTCAATCTGAGCGTGTTAGTGTAATGTTTGTCAGGACCTCGAATCTCGAGCTTCCATCAACGAGTTGATATATATGAGCGAACCTCGAGGATACGTGAACACGTTTGTATTATTAATATATCGAAGTGAGTCAGAAATGACCCCAGCCCAGGACCGCAAATCCCAGTGTACGGAGGGTTAAGTAAGGCTTCACGTACCACTCTCATGTCGCAGCGAATAACATTGCTGTTCCTGCTGTCGATGTTTTCTAAATATTCTATAATATTCTGTGTATTATGAAATGCATTAAAACCATATTACTTTAAATATTTTTAATTGTCTCTCTCATCGTGGTCAATTTCTTAAATCATAGCTTAAAGAGACTTTGCAAGGACATGTTAATTTTATGAATATTCTCAGTATTGTGAAATGCATTAGAACCATATTACTTTAAATATTCTTAACTATCTCTCTCGTCGTGATCAATCTCTTAAATCACAGTTTACAGATACTTTTCGCGGACACAAGTTAATTTATCCACTGTTCCGCATTTAGCGATGGTACACTTAATGAACTCGTCAGAAGCAGAGTAATCGAAAGACGATTTTAATATTGAGGGTGAAAATACGTCGGAGAGAGACCCCGCGTGTATCCATTGTTCTCCAATTAGTTCGTGTAACAGAGAACTATCCACAGACTACGACTAAACAGAATTTTATATTACCACCCTCAATGGAAAGCTATTACGGCATCCCCGGCGTTCCCGCATTGTTCCTTAAAACCTGTGCTAAATAAAGACTCGGAGCGTGGCCCCCGTTAGCAGAAAAATACCAAAAATTATCGGGGACTTACTGGAATCCCTCGAACAGACGATCGCACAAAACTGAGCGCAGTACAATAGATTTCATAGATTATCGTGTCGGATTAAGAACGGAGGAGGGCGGGAACGGTCGTGTGGCGGGACGCGGCGTATTCAAATTTTTGTCAGAGCTCTCCGGACACGGTAGGGACGCGTTTTCTGCCTTTGGTCGAGGATAGGGAACCGGAAGAGGCAACGGTGGCGGATAAGCCGTGGAGAGAACGAGAGAAGAGGACGGTATTTCGATGGCCTGTTGCCGGCACGCCGCACGCCGGTAATATGCAAATAGCGCGGCTGAAGCGCGCTCGTACGAGTGTGTAATAGAGTGTGCGTCCGTGATGACAGAACCATGGTCGGGGAATGAAGCTCAATGGCAACGGGGCGAGAGGAGAAGGATCGAATGTACGTAACTGTACACGTTGGCTTTGATCAAGCATAACAGCCCGCCGCGTGCGCTGGGGTGAACTCGATGAACGTTACGCGTGTAACCGTAAGTGGGGAAGAATTTCGGTTGTAGTTTTCCCGAAAATTTCAAACGGTTACCCTCTCTCTCTCTCTGCATTGGTCGTCTCTCTCTCTCTCTCTCTCTCTCTCTCTCTCTCTCTCTCTCTCTCTCTCTCCCTGCACCAGCTCTCTTCCTCTTCCTATCTCTCTCTCTCTCTGCATCGGCTCTGCCATCGTCGAAACCACCCCTAAAATACATTCACGTGTGCTCGACGGGAGGTGCCCGCCGGGTACTTTCAAATTCGTATTAATAGCCTTTCCTCCAATTTTTTTTTTTTTCATATCGGTGGCGCCGGCTGAACGAATTCTCAATCATTCCAAAGGATCGTCGGTATTCCATGGATCCCCGAAAATTCCCGCGTCCACCGCGGTCTTCGAAAGTCACGCCCCGAAATATTTCCAGGTAGATCTGCTCTGATTAAATCGTGTACTGTTCTAATTCCTCGGTGGATTTTTTTTTCTGTGGTTGGGTTTTGTAACTGTGATTCGAAAGTATTGTTTCGCTAATTGAATTCGATGTGATCAGAGGATTTTCGTTTTTCATTTTTTTTTTTTTGGCGAAGTTATTCAGTCGAACAAATAATTTATTGTTCGATAAATAGTCATAATTATTAGTAGTCGTATGTTCTTAGATGTTATTCGTGAATTGATTATTTGTGACAACTAGAATGTGGTTGATACTCTGAGTTGATCTGCGTTAGTACATTTGGTGCACCTTACAAGTGATTAATGAATGTTCAGTACTGTGATCGAAGGATTGAACACTAGAACGTAAAAAAAGTAAGAAGAATATGTCTATTCAATTTTTTAGCGATTTCTTTATAATATATATCCAAAGAAATAAATCTGGATGAACCTTTACAATCTTAATAATCGCAAATACGAAATAATGGAATGCGCCATTTTGACGAATCCTGTAAACCTAGTGTTACATTTTAAAACATGCTGCAATTGATGAACTGTGAAAGCCGCGAATTAATTAGTACACCTATTTGTTATGGAATGAAACTTGTCATATACTTATAAAGAAAACGTTAATAAAACAAAGTGGCCGTTTATTGTATCGTAGAATACACAATGAAAAGAGATTTAAAGTAATTTGAGGAACATTCTACTTATAAATATATTTCTCTAAAAATTATAAAACAAAAATGATTAGTGAGACGGGCGCACAACAAACATGGAAACTAAAATAACAGGCTGATTAAATTTCTTAATAGACTTTTGTAAATTTAATTTAAATTTCAGATCAGTAACTATCACTCTAAATTACGCATTGCAAGTGTAACTCGGTAAAATAGATTATTTCAATCCCGGAATACTAACGTATTTTTAACATACGTAATTTGGGAGAAGTAGTAACTGTTATATAGGTGTTCAGGATTCGTTTGCAGTTTATTTTCTGGATGCAAACGCGCCCCAATGGTTTCTCTCTCGCGTGACAGCAAACCTCCGAATTCTCACACGTTGTTTCACTTCCCTATCAGTCGCGAACTGTGAAAAATCCCGAAATAGTTCGGTTAACCAGGAAACTTCCGTTGAAATGGGCTGATAATGAAGCCTTAATTAAAATAGTTTACAAGCATTCCGCGCAGGAAAGTCGAAAAGAGTCGGCCAAAGACGAAGTCGAACGGTTGTTTCCCGTTGGAGGCTCTAATCGGTTGTGTTCGACCTATTTTCCCCGAGATTCGCGATTGAAAAAATATCTAGCCTCATTATAACCATTACAAGCATGTAGAACTGTGAACAAATATATAGGAAAGGAAATTCTATTTGATACAATATTTTACAAAACTATTTGACGCAAAGATCGTAGAAATTATTCAATATAAATTTCGACAAATTCTCTTTATTCTTACTTTTTCTTAATTTCTCTTCTTTACCCTTTACTTTTCACACTCTCTGTTTTAATTATCCTTATGTTACAACACAACTCAAATTAATACAGAATACTATAAAACCGAGCACAGTATTATAACTATAGTTCTTCGAAAAATATTTGACACGTTATTTTCAAAATTTCCTTTTCTTTTTGTTGTTCTTTGGAGGACGAAGAACGTCTAGTTACTGTTAACACAAAATAAATCGTAGGGCAAGGGGTTAAATAAAAATCTCCACAGGTCGCTGCTACCTGTACCAATATCTTTCGTTTATCATAGAAGAATATTCAACTCAGCTGGAAGAAAATGAAAAGACTCCGTTCGAACGTATATCTAAAACTATAGATCCCTCGTCGATGTTTATCTTTCTTGCGAAGGTAAATGTTGCCGAACGATGAACGAGCTTTCAAGAATGTCGCCGTGTTACTTCCGGTACGCGGTCAGAGATCACAAACGAGGCCACTCGGCTCCCGATTAACAATGCGAAAGTTGATATAACTTACTCGTAGTTCCTAACAACCTCGAGACCAGACATTTCAGGATGCGCATGCTTGTTCCCCTCCCGCGCGAACTGTTCATTGTGTAGTCGTCTTTGTTTCCACTTTCCAGCCCAACGCTTGATACGGGAATACGTAAATAATGCAGGTAATAATGGTATGAAAGTGCCCCATCTTCCTGCCATCATAACAGTTCCTATTCCCTCGGATAGAGGAGCAGCCAGCAGGGAAATTTTTTATAAAGCGTTGCGTGTATGCTCGCTCAGAACACGAAAAACACGTTCATTCGCCGATAGAGACCTCGTTCGAAACATTTGTGCAATGCCATTCTTCTAACAAAATGATGCAGAATTCGGTTTTCCAAAAATGTTTCTATTCGGTTTCGTGCATGTACGTACGAGAAAGCTTTGATACGTTGCTCTCGTACAATTCTTCCAATTCAGCTTCGTGAAAAAGCTGTGAATTTATTATTAACACGACGGTAAAAATATTGTATTCAACGTTTAAGGAGGATAAGACAGTTTGAATTATTAGCATTTACTTGTATCACTGCGAAATCGGAAGACTAAAAGCAGTGTAATAATTTTTAAGAGCACATTTTGGAGAGGAATCTTCTAGACTTAGATTTGTGGTAAATTTAGTTAGAAGAAAATTTTTGTAACATTTTTAAAGACATTTCAATCTTGAAGCTTTTATTTGTTAAATCGTGTAGAAGTATGTACAAATATAATATAATGAAAAATTTAATGAAATTAATACTGGCAGGTAAAAGTAGACTCTTCAAGCTTGAAAATGGGCCTATGTTTGCTGTATTGAGTATCGACAATTTTTCGAAAATGTCTTAACAGTCTGCTTAAGATATTCAGATTTTCGAAATGGATAGAATTAAAGATGAGAAAGAGTTACTTGTTTTCTTGTTCCTTGTTGTTTGAAAAATGCATTACATTGCCACAAGGGGTGAATGATGGTTATGTAGCCAGAAAAGAACAAATGGCTACTCGAAAAGTTGTGTTAAATTTTGTTTTACAAAGGGTACTTTGTGCAATACAAATTTAATATAATTCTTATAATTAACAGAGGATACTTTCTGCGATACAAATTGAATATAACCTTTCTACGATATGCGAATGGAATCGATGTAGCTTCTAGCATTTCCCATGCAACGCAGTTCCATCGACAACGTTGATTAAGGGAATACAACGCAAACAACAACATTTATTTGGAGCCGGTGCATAAAATGGGCACTTGAATTGCCAGTCTACGGGTATAAACTTCAAGTGGGAGTTTTGAGAAGGTCAAAGAAAACAGCTTATCAGCTCATTGGAGGGGAGTGTTTGGCGAAATCAAACGAAAGGGATGCAACTATGTATATGCGTAGGAGTCGACTTGAGGGTTTCTTAGCCGGAGCAGCGACTAAGAGATAGGGATGCAAACGGAAGAGGGTGAAAGCAGGATCAGGACGAGCGCGGAGGACGATCCGGCCTCCGTTAACAGCATATTGTAATGCGCCGGGAAGTTGGCGAATAAATCGAAGAAGCGTTGAGAGTAAAATTAGATAACAACTCCCGCTCTGGCTGCCACCAGTAAAGAGCCGCTCTTCTGGAACTTTTAAGGACCATTCTCTTATTCCCTGGTACCGTGCCCCTCGTGGATCGTCCCGTCCCTTTCTCCCTTTGCCCATTCGCTTCTCTCTCGGTTCGACTTTCTCTTCTACTCGCCCAAAGAAATCTCCTCGAACGCTTCGCCCTCGACTGCGACAAGGGTCTTACATTCATCCATTCATTTATCCGAAGTTTATATTATTAGGCGTTACCGTGTTTCAACATTTGTCCAGTTCAAGACGACGAATTACTTTCGGATAAGCTCCAGCAACTTTCGTTTGTACTTTTTTCGGATGTTGGCGAGTGCACAACTTTTGCTCGGTTAGAATATTTCTTCGCAATTGCGAATCTACCGGAATATGGCTGAACAAATATTTTTAGGCAATGTGGAAACGTAGAAATACTTTTGTGGATGAAATGTTTAGAAAAATGCCTTGGAATTTAATACATTACGCGCGAGCCACTTTCGACAAATCTATTGGAAGTATTTAACCTCTTAGGCACTATACGCCACTATAGTGGTTTTCGCGGATGTCATCTCTCTGAACGACGCAACATACGTGTATCATATCTCTAAGGAAAATAATAATTTTATGATCAAACATTTATGATCACACATTTCAGTGCTGTATCATTTACACGTAATTCGTGTTGAACTCTGCCGTACAGAGAAACAGTCCCGCGGAAAATTCACCCGTGCCTAAGAGGTTAAAACGCATGCTCACAATTGCCATATATCAATATTATCGCAACATAAACATTTTCTTAACAATATTTACATGAAAAAAATCGACTAAACCAATAATTTTGCGATATGCGTGTTTTAACACGTGAGTTTCATTTTAATAAATCAAAATTGATCTTTAAACCTTTTAACCATTTGTTTATACAACGTATGATATAGAAGGTATTCAAAGGTCTACGGGAATCAACGACGAATCAGAGGACAGTGAAAAAGGGGCGTCAAAACTGTTCATCCACGTTGACAAGCGTAGGTATAGGCGTCCAACGTCCAAGATCTCGAAACAAAGGATGCACGATTTAGACCACTTCCCTAATTACTGTCAGAAGTACGGTGGTCCAATCTACTCGGCGTCGAATGAAATTAAACCGGCCGGTGGGATCGCGTCGACAATGGTGATGTTTGTGCCATCGACAGAAGGGTACGCCGTTTAACGTCTTTTCTTATGACTGGGGAAGGACCGGTCTCCGAACAAGGACGACGAAAGGAGCGGAAAGGTGCGCGCGGGGGGATGGTTCAGAGAGAAGCGGGACGAGCTGGCAGCGTGGAACAGGAGCGGATCAAACGAGCTATTAGACCCGTGTTACGGCAATCTTCGAAGCTGCCGGCCTAACCCTCGTCTGCCGGACCGTGTGTCGCCTCACG
This sequence comes from Agapostemon virescens, assembly GCA_028453745.1. Classification (NCBI taxonomy): domain Eukaryota; kingdom Metazoa; phylum Arthropoda; class Insecta; order Hymenoptera; family Halictidae; genus Agapostemon; species Agapostemon virescens. Next base: position 12,098,256 of record CM052093.1, on the reverse strand, counting down.
GTTTTCCCCGGGGGAAACCAACGGTCTATTACATTCCAGCACTCAGAGCCTGCAGCGGAACAATCATAAATCTTCGCCCGCGCAGCGGAGCCATCCCCGTTGCTTCGACTACGTCCCCAAACCTGTCACCTTCTCGAGGTAAATACCCTGCTCCTTAATCTTGTCGGTGCAGCGAGCTCTCCCTGTCATGTGTCTCTCTTCGTTGCGGTATGTGCTCGTCCGCGGATGTATAACGCCGCCTTAACAACTAACGTTAACCCTCCCTCCAAAACCTCCCTCGCAACTCCTCCCCCCCTCTCGCCCCACTCTCGTAACAATATGTGTTACGGGCCAATACAGCTTGACAGGACATGTAACTCTGTGACACCTCGTCAACCGCACCGCAGTCTCATCGCGGAACCGACGCAGGGAACCGGTATATGCATAATTACTGCTCGAGGCATCGGTGTCTGTTCGTTGTTCTTGCGGAGCGAGCGATTTCACGATCTGGATCGGCTGCTTCCCCTTCGAATCTGTTCTTTTCAATGTGTGAGATGCTGCGTACGCGGGTTCGTTGGATGGTAAACATGTGCTCATTAAGGAGAACACAAAAATGTTTAAAAGCTAGATACGCGGGGGTGTGTCTCGGTCGTTCGATGCTATACAGGGCTAGGTAAACTTTTAGTGGATGAACGTTAGAAATATTGTTTGTGAGAATCGTCGTTCTATGATTCAAAAAAAATAATATTTCATGGTAGCAGTCAAATTCAAGTAGGATACTATTTTATGTTTTATATTCGCAGTAAAATTCTATTGGATTATGGGTATATAATAAAACTCACTATGTTATAAAATATGAAGTAAAATTTATATATTTTATAGCTTCTCTAGAAGCACGTTGTGAGACACGTCTTTTCACTTCGGAAGAAACGTTACTAATGAAAGACAATATAAACAACTCAGGATCGAGGATCTCATGCCGGAGTCAATATACAATGTATGCATATATAGGTCAAAAGCCAGTTCAATCGATCCTTCCTTTTAAACAAATAATAGATGTATTTTGTTCTAAATTTATGAAATATATTATAACAAATTCAATTAAAGTGCAAGTTTATATTTTGTATTATCACTAAAATTCAAATAAAGTATTATTTTATATTTTTTATTTGCAAGAAAATTGAAATGAAATATTACTTTACATTTTATATTAGCAGTAAAATTTCTAAATGTAAAATAGTTCACTTTGATAATTTTAAACGGGGAATAGAATACCTCTATTTTGGTTATCTACAACAAAAAATAGAATATTTGAATTTTGTGGTAGCATTCACAAAATTTCTTGACGAATACTGTCCATTACAAGACAATCGACCAAAAGGAATACATTAATCTTCTTCAACTCTTTTAATCATTCTATCGTGTCAAATTACATTTACTCGTTCGGATCAATATTATAGATCTATGACAATAGTCACAGATAAATCAAGTCTCTGTCCACGTTTCTGTATCCAAACCGCCTCTTATAAAATATCGAATCAACGCAATGATAAAAACTCCATCCAAAACGTAGATCAACGTTGCTAAGCTTCTCTCTCAGCACCAAGAAAACGATAAACGATTTGTTCGATAAAACAATTTTTATTGTAATCGCGTAATACGCTTCTGTACCAAATTAATGGTTACTGAAAAGTAGTCATTGCAATGGCTAAGCGAAGCGAACAAAAGCAAAATGCCATCGCAGCGATGTCTGAAAAATAGCCATCGCAATGTCCGAGCAAAATCAATGAAAAGAAAACCAACCGATGGTTACTGAAAAATAACCACTGCAATGACTATAATAAAACCAACCGACGGTTACTGAAAAGTATCCATAGAATCGCGGTAAAAAGTGTTAATCCTTAACGCCCCAATGGCTCCTCTGAGGAGACACTAAAAATGGCCATATTATTATTCGAAACAGCTTTTGTATCATTTGGGTTTAAGAAGTCGGTACAAATTCAAGTGTTGCGCGTACGAATTATAGTAATAAACTTTCTCTGCATGAAAGGAAATAAACCATGTACGATGGAACTATTGTACACTAACCTGTTAACCCGGGAATAAACTTTCGTTCGACTCAATTCAAAATAGGGACTTTTTTCTTTCTTTTAATACATATTGTTTATATAATTGTAAACTTATATAATTGATTTACATAGATAAGAACTACATAAAATGCAATGTGTTCAAAATATTACGGCAAATTTATCCATGACGAAAAATTTCGTCATGCCCATTGCAATAGTAGTTCGTGTACGACAAAATATTTCGTCATACCCAGTTAATAGGTTAAAAAGTATCTCGATTTTGGAATTAAAATCACTTTGGAGCGCTAAGGGTTAAATCGCCTTTCGCAGGCGATCGCGAAGCCATTAACAGGATTACTGGTCACAAAAGAGAAAATCTTTCGGTGTTGATACGGGGTGCAGTCGTGCAGCATCCCTACGAGTTGCATCGCATGCGATCAACGTCGCCCGAGGCTCCCGAACGTTCGTTTCTCAGTGAACGGATACGTTTGTCGTCGAGGTGAGGGGGATGAGGGAGAGGAAGGAGGGGCTGTTTAACGACTGCTAATTTCCCCGGGTAAAAAGTATACGCGCGAATATCGAATTCCCAGGCTGCTTGTCACGGAGTTAATTACGTTTCGAGTGACGAGATCAAATAGGAGGCTGGAGAGACAGTTCTGTATGCTGAAATGGACACGCGAGACTGCGTGGTGGAGAACGCTGGCTGATGGTTTAGCGGGTGGAGCGAAGGGTGTAACCGGGGAACGGTAAGCGCGGCGGTTTGCGGAAAACCGCAGGCAGGCTGAACCCGACGGATCCGCAATAATCATTTGCAGCCTAAAATACATTGCCTGTGCAATTTATTTCGGTTTGTTTCGGCTTTGTTTCCATAATTCACCGGGGGGTCGCTAATTCTGCAGGGATGAGGAGAAACGATTCGTGCGTGATCAAATTCTCCATTGAGATTAGGCCAGTTTCGGTGCAGAGCTTCGGTGTCTTCAAGTTGTACCATCTAAAGTCGGATAGAATGGTCCGAAAAGTTCTTGAATCAAATTGAAGGGCTTTGAAACATATAGAAAATCTCGACTATCGACAAAGCCCATTATCTTTCGGCTGACACCATTTAGCTTACCGATTTCATTAGTCCGGTAAGTACACCATACAATACAGCCCGTCGTAGCAAGAAATTCTCCGAAAAGTCATTTCTTCCCTTAGAATCTTAACACTACAACTATCGAAGAATAAATTGAAGTTGTACCATCTAAAGTCGGATAAAATGGTCCGAAAAGCTCTTGGATCAAATTGGAGGGCTAATGACCATTTGATGGGCCATCGAGATAAACCACGTGCAATATTCAAACCCCATATCGCGACCGAGAGGATAGTCACGCGATACGACAGAAAAGTTTTTATTTTCCCGATTTACCCATATGCAAAATTTTTTTAATAAATCACACGAATGTCAAATAAATTACAGGTACGTATATATATACATTAAATATGACTTTTAAAAATTGAAATATTATTGAGGCTTAAAAACGACATCGTTTATATTTTTAAAGTAGCCATGGTTAGGTATAATTATTCTTCGCGATTTTTTTTAAAAATGTTGACAATGCGCATCACTGTAATAAAAGTATAAAATCCATTTCTTTGACATTGTCTCTCACGAAAAATAAATGTAAAGTTAAAGAGTCTATAGAATTAAATTTGTACACTAACTAGACTGCGAATCTTTATGTAAAATAAAATTTGCCCCACATCGATCCATATCGTCACACGAATCCCGCAAATATAATATTAACACATTGGTGACCGGTGACGAGTTAACTCGTCTTTTCGTGCCCAAACGTTGTTGATCGATGACGAGTTAACTCTTGCATTATCTATTTCAATTTATGAAACCCAGGGCGATATAGAATATTGCGAAAGCTTTGCGCATTGTGCCCAAGAAAATACTCTTCTTGGTATTTAGGTTTTTATCGCAATTTTTAGTAATTAAAAAATTTCAACCATGACGGAACGTAACGGTGAAGAAAGTTTCAATGAATTATATATGATTTCGAAATAAATTGTAGTAATTGGGAAAGTGATGAATCTGACATTATATCACCAAAACGGGAAAGAAGAAATGTTATAGAATCCGATAGTGAAAGTGTTTTTGAAGATTGAATTCCATATTCAATTACAAAATAATAGCCGGTGACATGGCATAGTTTCTACGTAAAATTGCCGGTCAGCAAAGTGTTAATACCAGCTTCTCGAGCTGCGTCGATTTCTCAGCAAGTTTGAAACACGATCTTCGTTCGAGATCGATAAAGTGAAGTTAAAAGTTAACACCGAACGAATAAAAATGAAACGAACGGAAAGAAGTGTGCAAAGGGACGAAAAGAAATGGTCTCGGCGGAAGATGGAGGACGAGACGGTTAGGAAAAGCAGAGGCGATTATGTATAACAGAGTTTCCACTGATCTACGATCCCGTCGTTTCCTCTCTCTCCTCTTCCGTTTCACTCGATATAATGTTTTCATTCTTCCCGGCTCGATCCCGTGCTCTCTTTCGTGTTCAATCAGTGCGGCATTCCGTCCTTCTTCGACCAACGCCATCGTCGCATAGCACGGCTCTGTCGAACCAGCACCGGGCTGCTCCCCGTGCAACCGTGTTTCAGCCGGTCGTCTATTGATTCCTGACGCGAGAGTAATGTTCTTCTATTAATGATCATGTCCTGAATAAATCACGCGATTAAATGGGTTCGTTGTTCGTGCGCACTCGTTCGACCCGCGTCATCCCCACCGGACACTAAGCGCAAACAAATTGACACTGGCCAACAGCGGTTACACGCACCTCTGTAATGCGTGCACCGTTTAAAATGCTTTCTAATTCTAGCTCTGCCGCCGGTGTGTTTCGCTGTGCCGTTCGATTAGCACTGTGTAATCGAATAGCTTCGGCGAAAATTCGAAAATACAGATAATTATTGAGTTGTCGCGCGTAAAACGTCGAAAATTATGCTACACATAATCGATACTCCACGTTCATCCTTTGACAGTAGGTTTACGCAGCAGTAAAATCGACTATTTTACGTTGCTTTACTAAAATAACGTAAAAGTGTCTATCAATGTTTTTAGTCATTTTTTAAATAATATATACCTAAAGAAAATAGTTAAGTCATTCCTCATGGATGCATATTTACAATTTCAAAAATATAAAATATTAAAACGCATCAATTTCATTATTTTGTTAAATAATGCTTCTTGTATCATTTCAGGAAAATAAAGAAAAAATCAAATGGAAATAAAAGGACTTTAATTTCATTTGAGTAAAAAGAATTGAAGGATATATAAAGAATATAATAGATTATATACATTAGATTATAATAGATTATATATATAGATTATTATAATAGATCATATAAAGAATATAATATATTGAATATAATATTCCTTAAAATTAATAACATTAGACATTTTACATGAATATTTATTAAAATTATAGCAGAGTAATATTAGAAAGGTATAAAAGAATTAATGGATTCTACTGATTTGATTAATATTAAACTGTTAACTTAATTTTGCATATAATACTCTGTTCCTGCATTTCTTATGAACGATACGTGGATAATGCAGAACGTACGTGAAATGTTAAATGTATTCGGTAAATTTATTTTATAATATAAACATTATTTATTATTAATGGATTGTTATTGTTCGTACAAAACCACGAACAGTTTGAAGATTTTTTCGTAGGTCTGATTCACCTCCGGGTCTGGAAATTGTTTCGGTTCGTTCAACCCGGCAGGAGCTCGCTCGCGTGAAAGGACTCTAATTCCCTTCATCCTGAGTTTAGATCACTTTACCACGGTGTACTATAGTTTATTCTACAGTCGAAGATTTTGCTTTGTCTCTAGTAAACTTCGTGCCCACTACTAGCACACAGCTTTGTGTACGGGAAGCAAATCTCCATGGTCCCACATAAATTCTCCCCTCGTTGTTGCAATATTAACAGCGTTTAGCTCACCCGTCTTAGAACCCAATATTCGGGGATCCTTTCGAATTGATAATTTATCTCGTGTAATGGCTGTCTCGTAATTCAGTGCATTACACAGGGTACTTCTCTAATTACCATGGGCTGCCTATGTTTGAAGCATGCTCTTGGAATTTTAGATGCCAACGACGTCTGTCTAATGGAATCTCGCGTTTCGTTGCACCCAGTTCGACGATCCCATATGCATAAACTAAAAATAACATTGAATCTCACATGTCGAAGTCGACATTGCCGTTTCTGACATCTCGTGAAAATGTAGAGGTTCCATTGATTTATATATTTCCACAGAAAATTAACTACAGATTTTTAAAATCCTACGATAAATATTAAACTGGGTCGAAAATAACTGTTCGAAATGTTAGCAAAAATTTTAACTGGTCCTTACCAGCTTACTAAATTCGCATTCTATACATAACCCTTTTAAATAAATTTTTAATTTTCGCCATTCAACGCAATTCAACGTACATCGATTCCCCTTCGCGTCTCGGGAAAGACACTTCCGATAAAAGGATAAAAATGGAAGAAAACAATTCATGGAAAATTGTTAAATTTTGCAATGTTCACGAGAGAATGCTCCTCCAAAGATTCGACAAGAGACTTCTTACGGATCGCGCGCGAGGAACCAATAAATTCGCTAGAAACGACTTTTCACGCAACAGTACACCGAAAGATGTTCAATTCGAGCCCGCGGCGTGTTAATTAATAACTTCGCAGAACAAATACTCCGCGAGCAAGTCTGGTAGAAGGAAATCCCGTGCGTTCGGGTTCGCAGGGAACGAAAAATCGACTCGCGGGGAAACAGGAAACGAGCGCGACATGAGCAAACGCGTGGGCGGTTGTGTGCGAACAGAGAGCCGCGTTCCCGTTCGTGCGCCACTTCCAGTTAACTAGTTACCACACTCAAGATTCGAGAGAGGGTGAGCAAGAGGGGGCGGCCAGAAGTGCGAGAGGCCCCAAGCATTTTCCAATTAGCGTTAAATAAATATTCGCGCGATGTAAGCGCTTTTCGAGGCAGCAATATCCGCGCAGCCTACGCGCATCGCGTGGGTTCCATCGACGCACAGCTGTTCGAATGCCGCACTTAGATGACCAAAATTCATTTTCGATGACTAAAATTCAGAGAAAGTGGAAAATTCCCAATTATTACGTCGTAACAACATTAAATATAACCGCATATGAATTTTGCGACACTGTACAAGTTATAGCACCCGGTATATTTCTATAAGCCAGCGCATTGGAAATCCCCAGCAATAAACCACCCCTACGTCCAACATCTTGCGACCAGGCGCAACGACCAAACCGAACATTTACCTGCGATCAGGCTGCTTGACCAAGCCACCATCGACTCTGATTGGTGCGCTTCATGAACCATTTTCTGTATAAATACTGCACACTTTTGACACTCTAGTCGATTTACATTTCAAACGTCACTGAAACAATTTCAACTCAACTAAACCGCTCGTTTGTAAATCCGTATTATTTCTGTAAGAAAAACCAGTATGTCAGAATTATTAACCCTTTGCACTCTAAGCAATTTTAATTCGAAAATCGATACATTTTTTTTGTCCTAGAATCATTCCTTTATACGTGCTTCAGTTCATACGTGCAACACTTCAATTTTTACCAACTACTTATGATACGAATATTGTACGCTCTTCTATATAATGTTGTTACGACGTAACAAATAATATAGGTATTTTATTGTCGATTGTTGTGATTGGTGACGGTGATGTCATTTTAACCTTTTGCATTCGGAGCAATTTTAATTCCTAGCTCGAGACACATTTTTGTCCTAGAATAATTCCATTGTACGTGGTTCATTTCCTTTCGTGCGTATCAAATTTGTTAATATTAATCGTATATTTTGTATTATTCACAAATTAGTAACCATTTACAAGAAAATATAGTCTGGATCAGTTTTATCGAATTCGCTGTCCGATCTGTTCGACAGGCTCGTTTTGACTTGTCCGTCGTTACAACTGATCCATGATAAATTCTATCTTCTATTATTTTCTTGGGGGTTGTTCACCACGAAGTAATTTTTCATTATGGCGACTGCATATGGACAGCCGCAGTAACAAATAGCAATTGATTTTCTCGGCCATCTTCAAGTTGAAGAAAATTGCCAAAACGTAACGTGTCTGCTCTCGAGACATCAATGCGTCACATTTCAACAACAACACCATTTAAACAATAATAATACGAGAATCATAAATTTATATTCATTATTCCCGACACTACTCAAATTTTCACGAAGTCTTTTTCCTCCGACCCGTGCAGTCTTCTAAAAAACTCGCATCTCGTATGAAAATGTTTGCTCAAGCAAACCACGGTAACACTAAGATCTGCATTTAATTTCGCGAAACTCTAAATCAAATTTGCATCGAATCCGAGCAACGTGAGTCCACGGGAACGAAGTTGGTCGACTTATCGCACTCGAAACAAAACGCGGCAAGACAAGACCGCTTGTAATCCGACGTAAGAAAAATTCGGCGAGTAAGGAAGCATCGGGTAGGAAACAGTACTGGTAGGAATAAGAAGATCCGTGAAGAAGGATGTACCTGACCGAAGGAGCAGGGGGGGGGGGATAGTTCAGAGATGAGGAGGAAAAACATGGGGGTTGAGGATTGAACTGATGAACGCGAAAGAACTGAGTGGAATTTCGCATTTAATCAAGAAAGCAACGAGACTGGTTCTCTCGCGGATGGTTAAGGATGAGAGGGTGAAGTCCGGGCAGGGATAAGGGCGAGGAGGGCGACGGGGGATAAGGGATAAGGAAAAGAGGAAGAGCGGCGAGGATAAAGCGTGGAAAGCGCTAAATGGTATCTGAACTGGTTCCTTTCTGACGGGTACACGGCGAACAGCCATTTGGTCTGCGAGTCGGGAAGATGGTGAGGCTGACGATGGTGGAGAGAGGTGGAGGAGGAGGTGGAGAGGGGGGAGGGTTGGTTGGGTGCTTTTAATCTTTCGCTCGTGCGAGGATGCGCCCATTACTGCAAATTAAACTCCCTCGGGAGCCTCCGGCGTGCGACTGCCTGCTCTACGGTAATCTGTCCACGAAGAGCGCGTGTATACGTACGGAACCGGGCATAGCATTCTCTCTCTCTCTCTCTCTCTCTCTCACACACACTCTGTCTCTCTCTTTCTCTCCTCCCGCGCGTCTGTTGAAAAACCGACGGTGGAACCGGATACCCCCGTCGTCCTGGATACAGGATTTATGGTCGCCGTGTTGCGACATGCTGCGATCTTTAACGGCCGTGATCAACTTGCCCAGAAAAATGGAACTGCTTGACCGAGCGTTTATTAATTGCTCCGTCCATCGGCCATCCTGTCCTTCCTCCGCCTCTCTGACACACCGTGACCTCTTCGAGCCGGGGTCATTGGATTTCGCCCGATTATGGCCTACACGATTTTCCGAAATCCCGGTCGACGGGGCCTGGTACTCCGTTGGAGGTAATATTGCTCGCGGTGCGAGCGGGAACGTGATGCCTTTTAACGCTAAACTGATCGTCGTTGGTTCGACATTTTCTATTCTGCATTCGTTCAAATTATAAACGTGCTGGGAAATGATCAAATGATCCTACTATATATCTGGTAGGACAAGTAGTACAATAAGATCTTGAATAAAGTTCAAATAAATTTAATGTAGTAATTTTTCTACAGCGACGTTTTCTAGTTACGTCGAAAACTGGGTTTAGTGTCGACAATAGCAACATGGCGTCTCATCCCTTCGATGGTGGACCATTTTTATAAATATAAGATTGTTTAATCTTTTGGAACACATTTTTAATGACACTTCGTGCAGGCACATCGAGCTTTGCTCGGATGCAACAATTATTTATTTCACCTTCGGAGAGCGGAATAATTTTACCATTTTATAATTCGTAATGTTCAGTGTAGTGTTTAGGTACGTACAGTGTCGTAATTTAAATGTTATAGAAGTGAGTGATTTTCAGTAATTCCGCGTTAACACTAGATCTACCAAACCAGTCAAAATGACTGGTCTCCAATTTTTTCTTTCGCAATTGTTGAAGTTATAACAATGTTTTTACCAGAAATTTTCGATGAAACCATATATTGCGTTAAAAATTGTATGAAGTTCGAATAGGGAGAGTTTCGTTATTATTACAAAGCAATGTACATCGTTGGGTTTATTGTTCGGTAGTCTAGTGTTAAATACAATAAGCGAGCGAATATTCGAATTTATGTTCGTAAAATTTTTAGAAACGTAACTAAGAACGAGTAGAACACGATTGAAACGCGCTCTTCGAATTGAGTAATTGCTCAGTGTTTGAATGGTACGATGGCTGACTCGTATGGAAACATTTTTGTATTTTCATTTCTCCCCTCTTTAACGTAATACGAACAGCTTGTTTTCGTACAGTATGACGGTCACATTCGTTTCATTGTGTTTCATTTTTATCGTAGTTACGGTTAGTATTTTTGAAGTGGACCCTCAAGCACGACGACATGTTTGAAGTACACTCGACTCGTTCTTCACAATACGGTGTACATATACAGCTGCAGAATCCTGGTGCTTCTATTTCTATATATTTACCGTTGAAACATAGAAATCTGTTCCTTAACTGGAACGAGTAGAAGCTCAAAATGTACGTATACACGTTGTGTTTGATTAATTAACGGACGCTTAAGTTTGCCGGTATACGCATTCGCTATAATAATTGTGATCCAGTAGTCCACTGTCGAAACGGTATCGTGTAGAAAAGTGCTTGAGAAATGGAAATAAAACCTCTGGTATTTTCTGACGCAGGCTATAATACACGCAAGATCCTCGAATCCGAGCACGCTGTGTATCATGTGTTCTCACGGAAGGTTACGTGAGTTAAAGAAATAAAAAAAAAGGGGTAAGGAGCTGCTTTATACAAGGGTGATTCCATCCTTCGTACTTCCTCGCCAGTCTCCTCGAAATTATGTATCGTACCGTCGAAACGTTCGTATTTATAGCGCCCCGGCTTTGTCGTGGCGATGATTTGCGGGGCAATTATGGCTTCGAGGTGAAGGAAACGCGAAAAGAGTAGCTGGAGGAATTCGTTAAGAGAAAGCGTTAATTGATGCGCGAGAAAACAGGCTCTTTGTGAGTTTTCTTTAAAAAACAAAAACTGAAAAGAAAGATTTCAGAAATGTATTGTATTATTGTCGCTATTGTAATCGTAATTTACAAGCTTTATTTGATGCTATAATTATATCCTGGGAAAAGCAGAAAGAAAGCATTGTAAACCTGTGAGTATTCTTTAATCTATAATAATAAGAAACATACTTGTCGCAAGTATGTATAAGTAGATTGCATTAAAAAACAATAAAATGTTGAACACGTTGTTTAGGAGAATGACGTGTGTATGCAGGGAAAAACATGTGAAAAATATGAGATAAAATTTGTTTCGAACGTCCATTTAGCTGTTTTTGAAAGAAACAAGGTCGGACGTTCATAAGACACGTGCTACTAGGTAGGCGACGGCTGACGCGTCTGCGCGTGGCTGACCGTTTCTACTTCGCCTACATTTTCTTGCACGTTCGACTTTGTAGAGAAATCAAAGTCCGATGTAGGAAAATTATATTCTGCGATCGTGTCTCCATATTTAGTCTCATATTTGTATTCTTTTTAACCATCTCGCTCCTACTAACTGTCTTTGCGAATTTATTTTGAACAATGCGTTTTATCCATTTCTCTAAATTTAACACGTTAAACGCCACGCCGAATTTCTGTGCCGTTCCGTTCAAACCACGGTTAGCCGTCAGGCGGGCCTTGCCGGGCCGCTCGCCGATAGACGAATCAGAGTATAAACAGTCGAGTAACGTAATGCGCTTAACGTGTTAAGCAGAACTCTCAAAATCTAGGCTAGCATATCAGGGGACTTCAGGA
>CM052093.1:12070564-12086298 GCA_028453745.1 Agapostemon virescens | reverse complement strand
AGTTATCTTTTATCAACTCCAATTTTTCCCATTTTCGCCATTGATCGCCCCGACATTTCAAAGTCGCGCCACGGCTACAATTCGATTCTGATCGAGCTAAAATTTGGCATACACTCTGCCTACCCATCTAGAAACATGTAACCAAAATTACACAAGAATCGGAGACCTAAAGATTTTTCGCGATTTTAAGAAGGGGGTTACCTTCAATATTTAGCGATTTTGTGGCAATATTTGGCAAATCTTTGAAGTCGTGCCCCGGCCAAACTATTAGAGCTATCGACATGATTCCACCGGCAAAATCTTCCCCAGACCTTCCTCTTTAAATATGTTACTCAATATCGAGGCCAGCATTTCAGGGAAATCCAGGGGGCTTCGTTTTATCAACCCCAATTTTTCCCATTTTCGCCATTGATCGCCCCGACATTTCAAAGTCGCGCCACGGCTGCAATTCGATTCTGATCGAGCTAAAATTTGGCATACACTCTGCCTACCCATCTAGAAACATGTAACCAAAATTACACAAGAATCGGAGACCTAAAGATTTTTCGCGATTTTAAGAAGGGGGTTACCTTCAATATTTAGCGATTTTGTGACAATATTTGGCAAATCTTTGAAGTCGTGCCCCGGCCAAACTATTAGAGCTATCGACATGGTTCAAACGCTAAAATCTTTCCCAAACCTTCCTCTTGAACACGTTAAGCGCCACGCCGAATTTCTGTGCCGTTTCGTTCAAGCCATGGTTAGCGGGCTTTGCCGAGCCGCTCGCCGATAGACGAATCAGAGTATAAACAGTCGGGTAACGTAACGCGCGTCGCGATAGCAGAACGAAAAATCTGTTGCCGGTCCGTAGGGACCGGCGTGGCGCTTAACGTGTTAAGGGATAGTCCGTTCAATAATATTCTACCATTGATACATGCAAAAATATTTGTATTAATAAATGCCTTCTCGTTAACTGCATTATAAATATTGATTATGGAAATTCTCTAGTGCATACTATCTAAGTTTACCGAATCTTTGCAAATTTACTTTTAACACATTGGTGACCTCATCTTTTCATGTCCAAACGTTGTTGACCGATGACGAGTTAACTCTTGTTAACACTTGCATTATCTACTTTAATTTATGAAACCCAAGGCGACATAAAATATCGCAAAAGCTTTGCGCATCGTGTTTACTCGTGTCCGCTTTATAATAAAGAAAATACTTTTCATAAAACTTTATCGACCGAAAGCCTATTAATAGGACTTTCAATAATTGCACGTAACAGAATGAAACTTAAAAAACTACGTTTACATTTTAGTTTGTAATGAAATTGTTAGTTAACGTTACTGAAGATGCCTTGAGGTTTGTCAATAAAAATTCTTATCAGCGTTGAAATATCGGTTGAAAAGTTTTCAAACATCGACTGTGGACCATGAAAAATTCTGAAACAATCGCCGGTCGATAAAGTGTTAAAATAAAATTTATTGGAGTTTATTTAGAATGTTTTACTTTACCTCCATATTCAATTACAAAATAATAGCCGGTGACATGGCATAGTTTCTGTGTAAAATTGCCGGTCAGCAAAGTGTTAAGACTGCGCTGAGCCAGTTCGTCTGAAATTAAGGGGGTAGTTCGCCGCACGCCTAGACAGACAGAAAGTATCATTTACGTAAAATAATACCACCGATTTATGCGAAAATAAACTTAGACAAATCAGCATAGGACCGTTCGTTTTCGGCATTTTCAACGCTCGAAGTCGAAAACGGATTCGGCCGATCCGGTGGTTGCAACGTTGTGCAGAGGATTAGATTTCGGCGAGGATCGTTCGACGATGGTGGTCGTCGTTCGCGCGTAAGCGTATGGTTTCCTTTGCAGGCTGCTTTCAATCGGTCATTCTTTTTCCTCCGTTCTTGATAGCCGCGCCGGTAGTTTTAATTGAATATCAGGCGAAATGTAATTACGGTTGGAATTCATGCTTCGTCGGAGCAAATAATTTGCCGTGGCATGGAACACAGTGGGATGGTAACGAAGGGGATAGGATGAAGGGCGTGTCGAGAGAGAAGAAGAGAGAGAGAGAGAGAGAAAGAGAGATAAAGAGAGAAAGAGAGAGATAGAGAGAGAGGGGCGCGAGCGCGAAGCAGGATGGGCGGACGGCCGGAAGAGCTCGATGCGTTATCAAAACTTTGATAATCCAATCGATTACCAATGCAATAATTGGTGGCCGAGCCGATGGAAAGAGAGAGGCAGGACCAACGGCGGAGAGAGCTAGCGAGGGGAGGGGGGTGTGGAGACCGGGTGGGATTTCCGCTCATACTCGGATACGATTCGGGATAGGAGCCCGGGGTTTAAGTGGAATGAGTGGGATACTCTCTCGTGTGTCGAGGTCCGCACCGGTGTCCTGGGAAAGAGGAAGCGTTGCCAACCAGCCGAAGGTACCATTGTAAATTAACGATAAACGAACTGGCGCTCATCAAAGAGCCCCCGCACTCGTAATATCTGTCCACCTAATCCATTTACCGGCAATTGTAATTCTGTACTCTCGCCGACGTGACCCTTCAGTCCTCCGCGAAACACGTTGCTCGATGCCAGGAAATCGAACAACTAACCACACATACACACCCTTTCCTCCTCCTCCGTATCCTCTTATTTCCATCGAGCAACGAATCCGCGGAAATTCGATAAAACTTGGATTTTGAATCGACTCTTATCCGTTTCACCGTGTTACCTTCTCAAAGAACATCAAGAGCTATCGACGTCGGGGTATATGGCACCTTGCTGCGAGGATGGTTGTTTTGGAGATACTGCATCTCTATACCATAAATTAGTGAATATAGACGCGCGGGATGCAAGAAAATAAATTTTATTGCAGTCCTACTTCTTTCGAATTGCTGCTTTTCATTTTCTCGGTGCTCTCTTCAGAAAGACGTTGAAGAGCTATCGATATCAGATGAGACGTTTAGGTTTGAAGGTACCTCGCCTTCGTAGCAAAATTTCTGAAGGACGATCATTTTTACTCACACCACTGTTTTGTACTTGATAGTACTGACGAAGGATCGAGGGGTGTATAATTTAAAGAGGCATTAAGTTTGTTACACTAAAATATTTTAATGGCCAGCAGTTCCAATCACTGTACTGTAACGAGTCAGTAATAAACGTAAGAGCCCTTTTTCTTGTAGAAAATTGGGAACAAGAAGTTCCACTCATTGTAATCGTAAAATAAATCGTAGTGTAAAGGAAAGGAGATAGTATTCGATTTGAACGAGTTAAGAATATCATTAATTTGGAGTCAATGGTTCTTCGTCAGACTATGTGGAATAAGGTGATCATATCAGGTCGTTATACGAATAAGTTTTGTTAGGTAATTTCTATTTTCTATTCGTTTACAAACTATTAAATTACAGTCAGTCGAGTAACTCAAATAACGTCCAAAGGGAAGAACCCGCGAAGTGAAATGCGGAATGTATAATTGAAAATAAATATTATAAATAATAATAATTTATAGGAGCATAGTAGAGTGCAAAAAACGAACACTCTCGCCAACAAAATTAAAATGCTACAACGAACGCTTAATTGAATTATTTTTCTCTCTTGACGGCAACGAACGAACACTCGAGCAAAGAATAATAATTTCGATTTTACGAGGGCAATCGAAAAATCACGTGCATACCTTTTCTACTTGAATGAGATTATTGGGTCGGAAGAAGAGGTGAGGAACTGGTAAGCAGCTAATTTTGCTATATTTCCGCTTCCTTGATTTCTGAACCCTGATTTTCGATAACCGGATTCTCCGACAGAATCCGTTGTAGAACACTATGGGAGGCGAGAATGCCAGCATTCATGAAATTACCGTTGCCAGGGAAGATATTACATTCCATACATCCATTGTAACAGTTATAGTTCACCAGCGATAGTTTCGATAAATCGATGCGTGTGTAATATCGATTTCTTCCATTACGTTTGATGCTGCGCCGAATTTCATGCGGGTTTGACTGGTGCGCGATTATTATCAGATTTCACATGAAAGTGGAAGACTAAATTACAAAGAAGTAAGTCACGTGAAAATCTTTCCTTCGTCAATTTATAAATCGGACTTACGTGTTTCAATGGTCGCCATTTTGAAACTAAATAGGAAACATATTCAATCACGTATCATCTAAAAATAGAACTCTTCGTTATTTTAATTCTTACATCAATATTCGTACACTTATCTTTTCGTTTTAAAAATTTTTGTAATTATTTACAATCATTATTCCGAACAATATTTTCGTGTACGTATTTCCTCGGTTTTTAAAATACTCGCCAAAACTGTTTACATGATTTTTAATTTACGATCATCGAAGTCGTAAAGATGCTCCCTTGAAAAATTATTGAAAAATTTATTTCTCAGGGAATATATTGTTTTAAAAATGGCCATAAATTTGGAGAGACACATTTTTAATACTTTCGTAAAGTAATGCGAACTAGTCGCTTTTAGACACCGTGAACCTAGTGCTAATGACAAAACTAAGGTCACTTTAATTTTTGTGCAGTCACATTGTATTATTTTAAAAGACGTATTAGGAATCTCAGGGTGAAAATAGATCAATTTAGAAGTCATTCATTTTCTGCCGACTCCCACAGGAGTTCGAATACTAGTTGAGTGGCTCAAATATTTGCACGTGTCGTTGGAAACTTCGTGATAATCACGCGGAAGTGATTCACGCGGCCGTGTAAAACGTACTAGCTTCTAATTTGCTGGTGTTAATCGAGGCCTGATCGTCGAAATTCACACTGAACTCGAAGGGATGGTTCCGCTCTATAGCATTCATGCCTAACAGGCGATTGAACATCAAAGGTCTTTAAACGTTTGATGTTCCTCATCTTCATTCCAAATTGGTGTTGCGACGATTCCCGTTGTAGTTTCCAAGCGAAAACTATCGTGACGTCGGAATTGTTAATCCGAACATACCAGCAGAGATTTTCGGGCGCAACAAAGAAACCGAAAAGGGATCCATTTCATTGAAACAATTTCACGTTTCCATTGCACAACTTCATTTTTACAACATGTTAAACGCAATGGCATAACTTAAAAATTTCCAACGTACGCTACATATCATTTTTCCGTCACAAAAATCAGTTCTGATATTCCTACTTTATGTTTACTGAGAGTGTATATTATTAAAAAACTATTAAAACTTTGAAAAGACGCGTTCTTGTAATTTTTATAAAGTAATGTAAAATATTCACTTTCAGAGCTTCCTAAATCCAATGTTAAAAATTTCAAAATTTAGTTCTCTAAATACCTTTGAAAAATGTATTCTTTGATAATTAAGTTACAAATTACAACAATAAAAGCGCAAATTTACACTTTCATCAGTAAATACGAAAAACTTCCTGAACTGTTCACCTTTATATTAATGTTTGGTGCTTTTAGAACGGCTGATTTAATTGGGATTTTGCAGATAATAATCGGTGTATAACAATTGCATGAATAATTGGAGATAATCATCAGTCTTCCAATTGGATTGCTGCTTGTGCGGCAAGTAAATTGGAAAGTGTGTAGCAGTCTTGTTGCATTTAACAATACAGTTTACTCACAAACACGAAGTAGGTGACTAGTAGGTAGCCCACAAGCATCTGGCCCAAGGGTCGGCATACCAAGCGGTCCCATTAACTGGTGTACCGTGTCGAGAGTGTATGATAGGTTAATCGCTCTTAAGTTGGATAACTACCCACCCTAGGGCACCTGGGGATTGACTCCAAAATGAATTTCTCGATAATCACAAAACTTTCCACGCGACTTCTTCATTTAATTAATTCAATCTTGGAAAATATAAAATTTCGATATGATTTCTCATAAAACTGTATCATTCAACACCTTAATTCTACGCGCTCCCGTGGCGCCTCTAAGCCACATTAAAAAATGTCACATTATTACTCGAAACAACATCACTGTGTTTGCGTCTGAGAAATCGGTAAAATTTTACATGTCAATGTACGGTAAAAATATGCAGGGTCAAAAATCGTCTTGATTTTGGAATTGAAATTGCTTGGAAGGCGAAAAATTGAGTATAGTGTTCTACGACGGAGAAAACTGTTGGGTTTGCATGAAAGTGTTGCAGATTGCGGACAACAGAGGTAAACTCCGCGAAAGGTGTCCAAAATGGTTGAAGCGGTAAAATGATGGCAGCAACAAATACAAGTTGTCTGGGATTTGGTTCATTTTTGCTCATCTTAAGCTTCGACAAGCATTCGATGATATTCTGCAGCAGTTTTCTTCAAATGGGAACAGAAACTCAATGCTGTCCGCATTGTTATACTAACATATGACTTAACGTACCAGAATATACAAGAATATACTAGAATGCACCAGAATGTACTAGAATGCACCATAATATACAAGAATATACAAGGATGTACCAGGGTACACAATAATATACCAAAATGCAACAGGATATACAAGAATTGAGTAGAATGTACTTGAAGATACCATAATATACCTGACAATACAAGATTATACTAGAATACATATACCGGAATAGTTTCCAGGCATAAAATTGTGAATTGAAAATCTTTATCTGATGTTGAAACAAGAAAATGGCGTCAATCGCATGGATTGACGGTAACTACATTAACTAGTATCACGTACGGGCAAATCTCCGGTTTCATATTTACAGACCTGATAAATGTGAATAAATAGTTTATTAAGCTAGTGTAAATGAAGTGTCAATTGAAAGTGTCGCGAAAAATGACGTAAATCCGAAAAACGCAATGGCATTTATGAAATTAGCATTTTCTCTTTTTTTAGCTATTGCGCAAAGCTTTTGCAATATTCTATATCGCCCTGGGTTTCATAAATTGAAATACATAATGCAAGTGCAATGACGAGTTAACTCGTTTGGGCATGAAAAGAAGAGTTAACTCGTCACCGGTCACCAATGTGTTAATTCATTAAAGTAGAAATAAAAATTAACATGTACTGATATTTTAATAATTTAATTGTACTGTCCAACAATGTTTCTAATATGCACTTTGAAAATATTCATACATATGGATGCGTCATGCACTATTTTAACACGCTTAAATATTCACAATTCTAGTTATTCGACTAAAAAATTGTTTTATTAAATAGTAGCAATTTTTATTATTATATTATTTATTTTATTATTGCATTGTTTGTACTATTATGTTTAAACTATAGTGTAATAGTTCAATGCTGTAATATACGTGCGGAATAGTGAAAGTGAAAAGGATTTCTGTGAATAGTCGAGTAGTTTCATCGATGCCAGAGAATTCGTCGGATTCCACGCGCTGGAAATTTAATGGTAGCCCAAAGACAGCGTGTTTTAGAATCGACACCTCAGGGTTTCTCATCGAACTACGTTCCATTGTCGGTGACGTATGCTTCCCCGTTTAGCTGGACAAGTTTCGTAGATGGCTTTCTCGAGAGCCAGCGGCACGAAACTCCCGCGGCGCAAAGTCTGGCTCCGAGTTAGATTACGCCATGGCCAGTAAGCCACCTTCAGAAACTGTTCCTTGCCCTTCCGATTTCATTAGCGTTTCAAGCGAATCTCATATTCCGCAAAGTGCTTTTCCAGAAATTTGCGGTTTCAAGGTCCCCTAACTCCCAGAGAATGAAACCTTTTTTCGATGCTCGCCGTCGGTCCAGTATTTCGCTTAGAATGGCCAAGAAGTTGGCCAACTATTTAACAAAAAGGTACCCACAAGGTCACCAATGTGAAACACCGTTGCAAATATTCCACTCGTGTCAGCTAACGTTTTACAATTTATTGTCAATTATTGCGATTCAACACGGACATTTGTAAAACAACATTTTAGGAAATGCTAAAAAAATAAAATTTAGTCGAGTTTATTTAGAATGTTTTACTTTACATCAGCAAAGTGTTAAAATAAAAAGATATTTATGGAATACCTTGGCAACTGATAAATAATTTTCGAATAGTATCATAATAAAATTGTGCTCGAATCGATTGATACCTAAAATCTCAATTAATTAACACAATATGTGAATTGTATGATTAATGACTGTACACGAGTCATAGCTTTAGATTTTTACGAATAGAATATATTTTTAACACTGTTTGACAAAGCAATTGCCTTTGAAGGCACAATATTTCACGGCGTTCAAATCGTTTATATTATGCAATAACGGTGCTAATCCTGTTTTCGGTCAATCACTCGACGAAATTCTGTTTGTATCGGTGCATTATGATCATTGTAAATATAATATGCAGGATAGAAATGTCGATTAAACCCCAGTGTCCGAATATTCACGCACTGCAACGCACACAAGCTATAAACAATGGTCTCAGCACAAAGAGTACATTGCTCACTGAAATTGCAAAAGTTTAGAATGTTTCCCGATAGTCTGCATACAAAGAGGAGACGAGATATCGCGTAGCATCGCAATGACAGCGCTCCGATCGTGTGATACCTCCATTGATTGATACACTGCATAGAATGTCAAAGGTGGACCGCGTTATATTTCAATCTGGGATGAAAAAAAAATTTTGACAGGCTTGCAATTTTCAGTTAGCTGGCACTTCACAACGAACCACTGCATTTGTTTTACTGCTTGTTATCACTATAGCCGTTCTCTCGACGCAAATACACCGATCTGGAATAAATAATAAATTAACAGTAGCATTAAAATAATTCATTAAAATAATTCGTTAATTACAATAAAATAACATTT
Source organism: Agapostemon virescens (assembly GCA_028453745.1). NCBI lineage: Eukaryota > Metazoa > Arthropoda > Insecta > Hymenoptera > Halictidae > Agapostemon > Agapostemon virescens. The sequence continues at coordinate 12,077,621 of CM052093.1, read as the reverse complement.
GTTAATCACTCACGGGAATTGCAGTAATCAACGTGAAGAAACGATCACGGTGTCGCGCAATTAACGTAATTAATAATAAATAAACTGCAGCGCTTTGTGTAAAATAAAAACGATATATATTGGTTACAAAGCTAATGGAACAAATAATGGAAAAAATGTAAAAAATTTATTGACACCCTTAAATTCTTGTAATCTTTCTGCTTTTCGATATTACGTTCACCCATTTTTACTGATGTTGTTGATTTATGACAAACATAAGTAGATAAGTATTTTATTTGGTTTATTAATTTCTAACTCTTTAAAGTACTTACAGCGAGAATCAATTTTTACGTGACTTCTTACAATCGATTTGACCAATTATTATTTCGCATAAAAATCCGCAATTTAACAATTAGTAATTAAAACGATTAAATACTTATTATACACGGTAAACGTGCTTTTGACGATTCACTTTCTCGTCGAGCTGCCGAAATATTATTGAAAACGTCGAGTTCCCTTTTCATCGGAACTACAAACGCCAAATTCTTCGACACAGCGTTCTACGATTTCATGCTCGCTTTCATCGAACAATAGTCAACGCGGCTGTAGTTCCGCGGCGAGGTTTGCTTTGCAGAATACTCGGCTCGATAATTATGAAATAAAAACAGACAAGAATCTTTGTAGTTCGTGGAGAGTAATTGTCGTTGAATTCAAAGACCAGCGCGCCGAGTTGTCTGCAGCGGGGAAACTACGAGTAACGAATTTATTAGCCAAGAAAATACGCGGTACAATATAAACTCGTAATATAGAGATAACTTTTCTATCAACGAAATTACTCGACGCGTCGATCCATGTTATTTTTCATTGAAAACCCCCGTAGTCGATTTCAAGCTTCGATATTTCTACAATGAACAAAGCACGCGAAGATGTTGCACCGTTTTGCAACGGTAACCAGAATTCTTTTAATTGTTCTTATTCAAATTTCGAAATAAACAAATTAAATTCTCAGTCCTGGTGTCTTAACCCTTTGCACTCGAAGCTGTTTTAAATCCAACCCTAAGGCATTTTTTCTGACCTAGAATATTTTCATTCTATACGACACATTTCATCATATGCATACGAAATTCGTTTACTCATACTTGTCCTTGCAACGATTAAATTTTTACGAATTTCTGTGACACACGCATAGCGATGTGAAGATTGTTTTAACCCTTTGAGCGCTGACTTGCCCGACGCTAAGTGTGCGCCATGGACTGCCCACTCCGTACGAAAAAGCCTACCGTGGACTGCGTACCTTTTACGAAAGAGCGCAAGTTGAGCAGACTGAATTTTCATTGCAAGGTATATCGATTGTAACTGAAATAAATTATGTGGTGACCTCAAAAGCCTTAATAACCATTTATTTCGATTACGGTTTTGCAATCGCAAATAACGAATGACTTAATGCCAAATCTACTCCTTTTTGACGAATGAACCTATTGCGTTCATATTTATCGCTTGTGTCACTACTTATTTTTAATATCTTGGTCTTCTTATAGAGCTCCTCGGAATCCGAAGACGAATTCCATATCCTTTTTCCTTCAAATGTTTTAATTTTAACCGTTTCAATTTCGTGTCCATAGTCCATGTCACTACCACTTTTATTAAAATATTCAAGCTCATTCTTAGACATTTTAGGGGTAATTAAAAATGAAGTTTTAAAAACGCATAGAACAAATTTCCAGAAAGTAGTAGTGCTGATAACCTCAAAAGTCTTTGGTAGCGTTATGTTAACTAACGCGCAATGAATGCATACACAAATTTAATGAACAATACTGATAAACGATTGCACAAAAGCACATTTAAAGGCTTATTGTCTTTTTTATATCTATATAGGCTTACAAGCACCAGTCACATATATCTGTTCATAGATTTCTTTTTTCTAGATTAAATAGTTTTGTGAGAACCCACATATGCGTTCATAGCCAAAATCGAATGGTTATTTGAGAACGCATATATGGGTTCATAGCGCTTACAGGGTTAAACAGTGCTACAGCTGTTTTCAGTGATGCCTCAGACTCGCCGTTCGAATGCAAAGGGTTAACTTATACCTCGCGTTGAAATCGATAAATATTTAAAAAATAAATCTTCTACCGTTCCCGATTGCAGCTTTTCGCTTTTCTCGCAAATGGATAAAAATCCACGATCCGGTCACAACGCCGGAAAAGAATTTAAAAAACGAACAGTAGAACTTTTAAAAACGAGGGACAGAAAGAATGATTGACGGAGCCAACTACGGTCTACAGGGGTCAGTGTTGCCGTGCGAAACTAAACAAAGACGAAGGTGGAAAGGCGAATGTGAATCCGAAACGGAAAGTATCAGCGATAAAGGGATATTGTTCACGGTAAGCCGTGTGTGTACCAGAAGCTAAATGGACGGATAAGCTCGCTCGAAGAAGTCTGAGAAGTAGGCGGTTGGCCCTTCCAACCGGTGGTGCTCGAGCTTTTCGTTTGGATAAAACTACTTTTCCACGGCACGCTGATTTCGCGGAATTCCCATGGCGTATCGGTAATCGGGCGAGATTGACGAGCGTCACCCGATTCTCACCGAGGATCGCATTGGCTTTCAACGCAAGCGTAATTAAAATGTAAAGGGTTACCGGCCGCCTGATTTTTCGAGCTTTCACGAACTCGCAGCGTGCACGCAACTCTTCGGGTCAATATTCGAACAACAATCTCCTGCGTAGATCATTTTCATGCTCTGCTCAATTATTATGTAAAAAAAACACAATTTAGTACATTGTCTTGGCAAAAAAATTAAAAAAATACAAAGATAATCAAAATTTTCTTTTGGTGGAGAATTTTGATATACTGCGCTTTTGTTCCATGGAAAAAGGCTATATTTTATTCTTGAATAAATAAGTGTTATAGTTTACAATCCCATGTAAATGATAAATATCTATGAAACGATTTTTTTTCTTTGCTTTCACATTGTTATTTTCAATTCTCAATTATATTCGAGTGTGAAAAATTATAGCAGCATAAAATACAACGCCGCTCGAATTATCTTGAGTGTGCACAGTTTGGCTTGTTTAGCGTGCTCGAATTAACACGAGCGTACAAGTTAAGGGGTTAAAGAAGTACATCCGAAAATTTCTGATGAAAACATTTTTATAACTTCAATAATTGCGAAAGAAAAAATTAGGGTACTTTTAGTGTTAAGATACCATAACATTTCGAAAGTGAAAGATATTTTATCGAATCAGTACGTGACATTTTATTTGTTAACGTTTAAATTATCGTTTCGAACGGTACAGCTATCGTATCTAATTTTTATGTTTGATCCTTGTACGAAACTAAAGTTTAGGAAAAATGTATTTGTACATAAAATTAGCGGTCAGATTTAATGTGAAAGACCACAAACTACCCTTTTAGATACCTGTTGATACAATCGACAACCAGCATCCAAACTCGCATGTTTTCTTGCGCGTTTCTGGTGCTTTCGCGGATTTTCTCCAGGCTGTACCAGGCGATCGCGTGCGACGCGGAGGGAAACGCGAAAAAGCGTACGAAGTGGAAGCAGAAGAAGCAGCATCGGTAGAAGAAAAAGAGGATGGAAGGAGAGAGGAGAACGAGTAGACAGAGAGAGGTAGAATGAGAATGGGCACGAGGCCGAGAGAGTTCGCATAAAAGAAAGATCTAGAGACAGGATGGTTTCAAACGAGACGCGGGCGACGCTCATTAAGCTGCCTCGTACAGGGATGGCGATGGTGGAAGAAATAGGGGGTGGATAGGGGTGGCTCGAGGGGAGAGGGAGATAAAGAGAGAGAGAGAGAGAGAGAGAGAGAGAGAGAGAGAAAGAGAGAGGGAGGAGTCAATAGTTTTCACGCGCGGCAACGTGCCGCCGGCATTTAAATGTATTTTATTTAACAGGTGAACGCGCGAGGCGTTTGGAGCTTTGAGTTTTTTCCCTCGGCGCACTCTTCAGCTTTACCCTCTCCCGACCTGTCGACCGTCTTATTGAGAATACTCGTTAATTACATGCCTACCCTTCTACACCCTCTCCTCCCATTCCAGCCCCCACTCTTTCTTTCTCTCCCTTTTTCTCTGTCTCTTTCGCTCACGTTCCTTTTTCGCCCTTCGAGGCCGCCATCGCAGCCGTTCTTCCACAGGGACTGTTCTCCATCTCTCTCTCTCTCCCTCTCTTTCTCTCTCTTTCTCTGCCTCTCTCCCGCTCTGCTGGAAGCTTCTCGCTCTCCTCGAGGCACGATTCAAAGTACGCGGGGACGAGAATACCGTTTTTCAGGTTAGGCGAGCCGGAAAAGAGGCGCCGGAGACGACTTTCCTCCGGTGAAACGGTGTTCGGTCGAATTCTTCGTGCCTTCCGGTCCTTTGACTTTGCATTCTTTCCTTTTTCGGTCGAACGTGGAAACGATAAAGCGGCCGGCATGATGAACGGTCCTCCACGCACAGAATCCACCCTCCACCCGTAGCCCCCCACTTCCCGCAAACACCACCGCCGCCCCCTCTCGTCGTGTTCGAGCATGGCCAAGGTATTCTGTTTAGCTGCCGACCAGGGCCTGGGAAATTTGTCGGAAATTAAAGGGATGAAATCTTCTTCCGGGTTTATGGTTTGTCGCGATTAACCGGCTGCACTCCGCGAAAGGATATTTTTCGGGCTTCTGCACCATTTACTCGACCGAGCCTGACGAGACCTTTATTTCCGATTTAATTGGTGTTAACCCGTTGCGACGTAACATTGAGCTAGACTCCGTCATGCAGATTTCAAACAGAATCTGTTCGAAACGTATATCGTTCACAATTTTGTTTAATGCGAAATTAAATTCTCTTTTGCTGTTGTCGATATATAGATTTTCGAAAATGCATAGACATGTAATAAATATGCACTCTTTTCTTCTTATAAGAAATTCTGTACGGCCAGTATATTCTAATTGCAGTAGGAAATTCGCTTTTCAATATATTAAATTTTATTACATTGCTTCAAGTAGATTAAATCGTCACTCGAGTATAAACAATGTTTACACGTTTGAAATCTTTGATCACTTACTGAAAAATGTAGGCAAGTCGTCTTGCAGATATTATTTCCAGTTGCAATATAAAAATAGAAGTTTCGTACTCAAATTGCAACAAACTTGAATAAAACACAAACTGATTTTCTCTTACAATATGTTTAACAGATTAAAAATAATACAACAATCCGTTTAAATTCTTCTAATGACGTTACTGTTTTAAACTACACCTACACGTTTTTATAATAACTGCATAAACTCCGCTGTCCTATTATAATTCTTTCGAAATTTTTCGAAATCCTCGCCGTTCCCACTTCGCCTGCTAATTTCACCGGATTTGTCTATCTACGACAGTGAATTAAAAGAACGTTTGACCACTCTGTTTAAAATTCGCCATGCTCGAAGCAAATCAATCCCCGAAAACGTAGTTGAACAATAAGAAACGGAGTAGCCGAAAAATACAATAAACGAAATTTGTTGTATTAAATATACAAAGGGTATCCGTGTAACAAGAAATGAGCTAATCGATTTGACAAGGTACTCCCGAACAGCCATTATATTCGGTACGTCTGCGTAAGGACAACATGATATCAGCTTTCTGAAACACTGAGCTCAAGAGGAAGGCCAGCATCCATTTATTCATAGCGGTTCATAAATAAATGTATGAAAGTACCAAGGGTACAGCGGCGAGGAGCTACCGCCCCGCTCATCTTCTTCCATCACGACTATACATAAAGGTAAGTTGCCTTTTTCGAGTTGTATACATTTATTGCACGATAAGCAAGAAATCCAACAGGCGTATGTTTGAGGGACTCTTTACAGGAACGGATGATTTAACTGAGATCGCGGCGAATCCCTCTAAAGCATGAAAGCACGAAAAAGGGACTTCGCCTCATAATTTATATATTGCGCGGGAATTGAAAGGATTCGCGTGTGCTCGCATAGCTTCGGCGAATATCTGGATAGTTATATGCAGAAGTGCATATAACGCGACGCGTGGCCGGAATACAAAGTTTCGCATGTTTTAGTATAAACGCTCGGATTTCAAGATCGATAGGAACAATTTTCTTCCGAGCCGGCACAGAACTTGGAAAATAAAGCGGTACACGGTTATTTCTCCTTCGTGCGTTCGAGACTTTGTGTTTTCACAATTAAATGAAAAAAAAGCAAGAATGGAATTATCAAAACTCATACTTACGCTGTTTCGCGCATTTTCAAGGAATAGCTGCGATTCAATATGGCGACAAGATTGAAAGAATACGAGAGTGCGCGTTTGTTGCTTCGATTTACAATTTACAATTCCAGGCGTATCTATATCTCTTTATACATAATTCTTTTCTTATCAAAGACTGCATTTTATAACAATTTAATCATCTTTTAGGAATTTGACGAACGAATGATTAGATGCAACGCACGATTGTTACGAGGACATTATCAATGACTGTTATCGTTGTTAAAATTGCATTTACAATTCAATCTCAAACATTTTTATACATGAAATTCATGAATTTCTTCGGTTTTATATAAATCTATAAATTAATTATTACTTTACTGAATTGAATATCTCACGATAATTTTAATCTTCTCAAAAAATACAAACTGTATATATCAGTCACAACAGCTTCGTACGTCCGATTATAATGATTGAACTGCAAATTTTGTGCAATTATTACATACACAAGAAAAATAAATTATTAGAAGAATTTGATGCAATTATTATATTATTTGCAATCTACTAATCTTCTGAAGAAAGAAGATCAATTTTTATCTTGCTCCAGCTTGTTGCAACCGAGGTAAAGAATATTTATTATCCACAAAGATCCGCAGACTGTTAAGACAGTCTATGCAAGCAACGCCTTCAGCACCCGTGGTTGCATTTGCAGTTCTTTTGCAGCAGAACGCTGCAACTGTAACGTTCTGCTTAACTTTAAAACAACTGGCTGCAATAATGTACTCAACCCAAATTATCTATGACCGAAGTAAAATGTACATTCAAGAAGCGGATCGAGCGAAAACAGTAAGTTTTGTTACAGTTAAGGAGAAGCTGCAGGATTAAGCAAGCTTTCCAC
>CM052093.1:12032882-12054180 GCA_028453745.1 Agapostemon virescens | reverse complement strand
ATACGGAACAGCCTAATATTTCAATGGTCTAATCGTCCGAGGGTGGTCCGAATAAAAATTCCGCGAGAGATCAAGGTATGGCGGTAGCAATCGGCGTTCTGCATCGTGGCAGCGTTCGAACTTCTTAGCGTTCTAATCACGTCTCGGGTAATTGCCGTGTCCCGTGGTGCACGCGCGGCTGGCGTCATTCAATGCCTGTAGAACGTGTCCGTCGGGTATCAGTGTAGGGTAGCACACTTAGAGGAGCAGCCGGGTACCGATCTACCGCAATCCCATTTTGGGATAGCGCAGCGGGGTGTCCACGGTGGTCGTCGGCTCGGTTTGCATTTCACAGTAGATATACGGTTATCTTGTACACGTCCATGACAAAGCCCGTACGTTCCGGTTTAAACGCTATCTCACCCCGCGTCCTGGCGAACGTCCCACCAATCTGCGTCCGTATTAATTACGGCACTCATTAAGATATCCGGTAATTCGCGGCGAGGCTGGAACACGTTTGCAGCCGCCACTGCCGCCGCTGCCGCACGACCATGGCAACGGTGCGGAATCGGCGCAGGCCCGATTTCGACAAACCCGACACACCGAGCGGAAACCGGTGTCTGCTATTCATTTGCCGAAACTGTGATTTTCCTTAATTAATTGATAGATTGTCGAGGCGAGATAGACAGGAACAATCGTGTTCGCCGCGAAACCCCTCGCCTAGCCCCTCGGTTTTCGCGGCCGTAACCCCGTTTCGAGATCGGCGAGACTGGCACAGTCGATTTCGGGCAAATGGAAAATTAGGGGGTGGCTCGTGACGACGGTAGCGAAACGAACGCGCGCATAGCATCGCAAATTACCGTGTGTGATCGCCTCCGGAATAATTGAATTCGATGCGAACACCCGCGACGCAGTGTCACAACGCGAAACCGCGATACCCGCGATGGACCGTTTTCAGGACGCGTATGCTGACATCGTCGACTAGACGATTCCCTTTCGCTGACAGTCTAAGGCTATTGTTCTGTAGCCAGCGTTGAACAATTCTTAAACATTTATATTTTGTATAGACGCTTTAAATTCGGATCGTTAACATCTCTCCCACGTCCAGTTTCTTATCTTCAACCTGCATGGACCATTTTTAGAATGCGTATATTGACATCGTCGAGTAGACGATCCCTTTCGCTGAGAGTATAAAGCAGAGATCTCTCATAAGCGGTGTATATTCTTGTGAAATATTTGTTATACATAATTGCAATGGATTTTGACCACGATCTTAGAAATCTTCCCGTTCCAATTGTCATTTCAGAGTTGATAGAAACTCGTCGCAGCAAAGAAAGGCGATCGACTAATTTTCAGAGAACACACGGACTCGACTGCATATTCTTCTGCTATGCGAACGTGTCTGGTCGATGATGAAACAACGACAGTAATAAGCAGCCGACGGTCAATATGGCATACCGTGTTCACGGAGGGATGATATAATCTCGACGATAACTAGTGACTTGCATGCGAGTCACGAAAGCGTCGTGGGCTTGTCGTGAGAGACAACATGCCTAAGAGTACACATAGTGTCCACCACCGAGATATCGTATCGAGGAATACTCGTCGCAATCGGTTCTATTCTCTGAATTAAAAACGCAGACACGAAGAATAAGTCACGCGGTATAATATTAGACGATAAGAGTTTAAAACCGATGCATACACTATCGTTATAAATATTCGAACCGCGCAAACGGACGGTTCGTTCAAAGAAAGAAAATTCGTAATAAGCAAAATCGAGTAATCGCGAGTTATTATAATAAATTCTGTTGCTGTTAAAAATTCCATATGCAACAACCCAATAATAAATCGAAGGTGCGGGTACGTACGGAACACGTTCACGGCCTACTAGTTGAGTTGAAATAATTGATTACTTCCGGGTGGAGCATTTTGGTAATGAAATCGGCGGATCTCGCTCGTTCGCGGCATGAAAGATGGGTGTGCTAACGAGGTTAGAAGGCCAGTTCCGGCCTGCAATCGGAAGAGAGTGTAGCAAACCCTATCCTGGCGAGTTGAGAACCATGGAAAACCATATTATAACTTCATTGCTCCCTTCGTCGGTTGGTAAACTCGGAAATCTTGTACGTTATTCCGCCCTTTCAAAGACACATTTCCTCCGATAGGTAATTCTGAGCTTTTAACCCTTTGCGCTCGAAGCTGCTTTAATTCCAAACGCAAGGCATTTCTTCTGACCTAGAGTAGTTTCGTTCCACACGATTTATTTCCTCTCGTGCATAGCGAGATTGTTATACTCGTCCTCATAGCGGTTCAACTTTCTTTAATTTCTGAGATACAATCGTAGTGATTTAAATACTGTTTTCAATAGTACTGTGGCAATGTTTAATGGTCCCCCAGAGTCGCCGTTCGAGTTAATACCTAACAATTAACACTAAACCTAGCACAGCAGGTCAAACGACCCATTTCAAATTATAATTTTCTCTTTATTCGATCATATGTCTAGAAAAAATTGCACAAATTCTAAATAAATGAAGTCTTTGCATTTTTATAAAAATATATGTGCTAGCCAGTTTTAATGCTCGGTACGTTTATTGTTAAACATATTTATGTAAACTCTAAAACCAAAGTACTTAGTCTGCTTATTTAGTCTATTATACTGTATTATTTTAATTAACATTCTGGGACACGTTTTTTGATATTTGTGCTTCGATACTGTGACTGTTCTCGATGAAATATTGTAAAATTGCTGAATTAAAAATTTCTTCAAATTTCTACATGAGAAATTATGTATTAGTTTCTCAACACCTTATTATGACGAGTCAGACTCATGTTGAAGGTTTTAAATAAATTCTAACAAATATAAATATTATGTCTTTCTTCTCAGACGAAATCAAATGTTGTTCATTTGTAATCAATATTTAAACATTGAAGTAGATGTAACGGTATAAAAGATATAAATTGTCTTTTCTCTTCTGTGAATTTTTAGATTATTAGAAACATGTTACATTAATTTTAGTTACAAGGAAATGGTGAAACTGCAGTGGAAAAGACAAATAGAAAATTCAATATCAAAAATGTACATAAAATAAAGAATTAGAATTAAATTAACATTGTACTTTAATATAATTTTATACGAATTTATACAGGCAAAGGATTTTTAATTCGCCACAAACAAATTTTTCAACGTAAATGTCATTATATCTTCATTCATCGAATATATCGAATGTACATCATTCTCTGCTCCATGTTTGTTGGTTTCTTTCCTTTTCAGACATACTTTTCCGTAATCGTACCTGGGAACACCATTTTCGGCCCTAACCACGCGCGTACGAGTTCACTTCCGAATCCTTTACACCTCGCAGAACGGAGAGTGCTTAAATTCATAATAGCCGCAAAATGCGGTGCGAATTTGCGATGTGCTAAAGTTAATTCTTGTCGGTTTTAAAGGGGAATTACACGAGCTGACCACACTCGGACCTTCTTCCGGAAAACGCGTTAACCCTTTCCCTATTCACGCTCTTGGGTCGATCCCGCATGTTTAAGTCTTAATCTACACAAAGCGACTGCGTAAACAGCGTGAACCGAATACTAATATCGAATCCGGGGTAAATACTTGCGCTCCTGCTCGAGATTATGCGAGCACGACCAAAAATCATGCTTCGGTAACACGTGAACAGCAAGTTTAAAGTTAGAAACCCTGTTACTGCGAAAACAGGCATTAGGCATTAAGAAAATACATTAAAAGCAGGTAAACGCGTTCTAATGTTAATTTCAATTTTTACAGACGAACAATTCTTTTACAAAACGAAGATGATCATGAGTCAATGATAATATTGAATATTAATGGTAAAATAAAAATTTTCTAGCAGACATAAAAATCACAAATAATTTTTCTATAATATTTCTGCGCGTTCTCTGCTTTTCATTCGGCGAACGTCGCGACATCTCGTTTATTTAATAGATATATATGTACAAGTTGATAATTATTTACATCCAGAGTACAATTTGGATTAATCAATTTGCTGTCCAGTCCGCTCGACAGGCAAACTTCGACTTCTCTCGATGTCTGACAACAGTTCCGAACAACCCCGAATTTTTATTATTTTCTTAAGGGCTGTTCACCATGATATAATTTTTCATTATGCCAACTCTATATGTACAACCGCCGTAACAATATTATGTACAATGTGAAATATATATACAAGAGCCTAGAAACCTAAAAGCCACTTCTTAGGGTGCACATCTCGAATATTTAACTTTTCAGATGGACTTAAGGTTTCTGAGCCGTCTACCACTAGAAAACCAGCATGAAGCTTCTACAAATGGCACGATACGAGCCCCGAAGTCTCACGAATACGAGCTTGTTGATACAAACGAAGAGTTTCTACCCTTAAGACAACGGATCGTGTTACCAACTAGCAGGCAGCGGAGGAGGTGACTCTTGCACGCTAATCCGGAACAATCATGAGGCCCGGCAAATTGTCGCGGCGAATTTATCGCCAAGAATAACAAGCACCGACGGTTTTTGTATCTCTTAATGCTGCAGAATAATTTTACGAGGATTATACGTTGGTAACTTTTTTTCAAACTTTGTTGAACTCCGCCGTCCTATGCGAATGTTATAATTTTCCACTAAATTCGTATAATTAGCTATTTGTAACAAGGTCTGCTATAATTTGCACGATATGTTTGTATCACACTCAGTCATTCGATGATTAATTACACGAATGATCAAGTAAAAGCGTTCAAAGCACTCGTCGAGTGTCATAGTACTAATGTAGAGATATTTATAGTGCGCGTTACTATGCATATTCGTACAAAGGAAAATATTTCCAGGTTTCACTAACTTCGTAAAAGTAGTGCAGGTCTCCTTCGAGTATCATAGATCTTGTAAAGAGAAGGTAATAGTTACTAGAGGCTAATGAATTGTTATTAAAAGTGTTATTGTCTATGAAAGTTTAAATCATAATGTTTCTAGATTTAAAAAATGATCGACGTCCTCTTTGAGTGCCACAAAACTTGTAAAGAGTAGATAGTAGTTTCTGCAGAGTAATTATTGTTATAAAAAAGGTGTTACTGTGCTTGTTTATCTAAAATAAAATATTTTGAGGTTGCAGTAACTTCATCAAAATCATCAGGACCCTCTTCGAGTACCATAAATCCTGTAAAGAGTAGACTGTATTTTCTTAGATGATAAAAATTTTTGCAAAAACGATCGACGTGCACTTTACTTGTGACAGCGCTATAGAGTGTCGTTAACAGCCACCAGGAGCTAATGATAGTTATCTTAAAAATTACATGGTGGTCTAAAACAGTAGTCTTTGTATCTCCTAATGTTGTAGAATAATTTTCCCGAGATTATACGTCGGTACTTTCTTCTAAACCCTGTCAAACTCCGGTCTCTCATCCGAATGATGGTTACTAGGATACGCGACACCCCCGTATCCACCCCCCGTTTCCCGTAGAACCCCACGCGTTTCCCATTTTACTCTTCTCCGGCCTCGTTCCTCCCCGTCATCCGCCACATCGTGCGCTGATGTATGATTTAATGCTGGTTTCGAGAGTAGACCGAGGAGAGAGCGCAGAGCGAGTAAACTGGCAACGGAGTAAAGGAGGGTTGAGGGGAGGTGGGCCGGGACGGTATAAGGGTTTGCACGGTGTAGTGTTGCAGTGAGCTCATTAATTTACTAGCAAGCGCCAAAGGGTGGCTTAACAAGGCGCTAGGTTCCATTTTATTAGGTAAAATTGAAGACACGTCGGAGAATGCGTTTCTTGAACGCGTAGACCTTATGGACGCTCGGCGAAATCGAAAATCTCATTGTCGAGCGAATCGCACTCAAAGAAATTACCCTGTTTGCCTGTCCCTATCGGGGAACTATAATTTCAGAACTATAATACTTTAAAACCCAGAAAAGTACGCGTCATTCTGCGATACTTTTCGAATAAATCCATCTGAAACTTCGCGGGATTGATAGTGCTCGTTAAAAGGAACGTTTCTCCGCCAATATGCTTTTAGTATTATTGTATTCGATAAATTGGCTTGAGTAAAATTTTGCGAACTTATACACATATATATGAAGCGCATTCATAAATTTGTGTGTAATATATTAGTTATAATAATATTAGCTATAATAGTTATTCATCGAAGAAACGACACTGATCATAATATAAAATTATCTATTTAAATCAGAATTAATTTCTGTGTGATTTTTACATGCTACTTATACTACGTGGCTTCAGAGGGATTATATAGTCACGTTTTATGATTTAAAAACGCACGTGTTGAAAGTTGAAACCTCTTTGATCTAACTTTATTTTCTCTGAAAGTAACTCTACCTGATTTACCTTCAATTTATCCTGTTTTTGTGAACGAGAAATGAATTATCCAATTTACTTTGATTCATGAATTATTGTAAAACATTGTAGGCCATTGACAAGCACGGCGCAAGTGTTTCTTCGTTACTGCGACTGTACAATACAATGCAATTACAAATACATAAATTCATATTCCGTGAACACGTAAACAGTAATTATTACCCTGCAGCAATTGAACCAATCGAAATAGAATTTCGATTGACACGTATTTAATATTAAATTGTGAAATTACGCTGTTTGTGCCCTTAATAATTGGCATACCAGCTCACTGCACCATGCAAATTATACACGAATTATACATAATTTTATTGCAAATAAAATAAAACAATATTCAATTATATTATCTGATGCGCTACAAAAGGTGTAACATATCGTAACGTATAAGTACATGAAAGCTTAAATTTCGTTAATAATAACCCATCAAAATAGTTTCTGTTAAATCATTAACATGCTCGCAATCATGTCATCGCTACATAGAAGTAACAGAATTTGTTGATGCGTCCGTCCGGCGTTCGGAGATGCGGTCGCTCAAGTACGACACCTCGAGGAAGTATGTACTCACTCAAACTCAAGTTAATGGAAAGGAGCGTTGAATTGAAAGTGAGACCAGACCAACTTGGTTCTCAATGAAAGTTTATTTCGTAGCATTGCGTGTGATAGTTGAATATTACAAATGTCAGCGCGACTGACCGATCCAACCTGATTTGTTCCTTTGCATTGCTGGTTTATATAAAATTTTTTATGACCAGGTCTCGGCCAATGGGACTACTTAATTAGTTTAGTCTATCGTCTAGAGCGAGTTATCCCGGCTAGCGTCAATGGCGGTTCAGCGATGGGCGTCGGCAGGTCAGAGCTAGAAATCAGAGCTATGTTCGAAATGCTATATAGCGTTTATTTATTTGCTTATATCGAATTATCGGTGTTTGAACGCTGTTACTTTCAAGTCACGAACTTCGACTGAATTGAATCTATAGTTTTACAAAATTATAGATAAATAAACTAAATTTGCTTATAAGTAGTAATTAATAAGAGGATTAACGAAGCGATTAACCCTTTGCACTGGAAGCTGTTTTATGTGATTTATTTCCAGTTATGTATACTCAGGTTTTTACTATTATTCGTCTTTGCAACAATGAGACTGTTGTCACTTTCCTAGCTGCAAACATAATAATGTAAAAATTATTTCAAATAATGGCGTTGCAATTTTAGTGGTACCCCAGGGTCACCATTCGAGTACAAAGGGTTAACACTTGAAATTTAAACTTCTCGTATTACTTAAATTAGTTAAATTTGTTAATTACTTAAATTATTCTCACATTTGAGTTGCTGCTTCGCCGAAATTTAGTCGAGTCGATGGTTGGCGTGTTAAATAAATGAAATAAAGTTTCTAGGTTCCGCAAAACTTGAAATCTTATTTATCCGATGATTAAACGCGGACCATTGTTCCATGTTTCATGCTATATAACCGCGGTCAGTGGCGCCTCGCGAAATGGCGGGCACCGAGGGTTGCGAGACCGGGAAAAACAAAAGGACGAAGAAAAATAATTAATGCGGGTGTCTCATGTGCGCTCGCCTGACTCCTCCCTTCCTTCTTTCCCTTTTCGTTCCTCTTTTCCAGAAGAAGGGTAGGACGAGTAGCAGATAAAAAGATAACGAGCCTCCGCGAGGCTTCACAGGCCAGAGACGACAAAGGTGCCTGGTGACGTTACGTTTCAAGGTACGTTTCAGCTATCCGTGCATGCTGCTACCAACGTGACTGTACAAACATAGTTCCAGAATACATCTCCTTGTAAATGCCGACTTCTGGATGAAGAATGTAATGCCATGAGTCTCCTTCTCCCCGGAAAAATCGTCAGAGAAGTATCCGAGCTTCAATCTCGAATGAATACACCAAACTCCGCACAACTATACAACTCTTCAGTCTACTTAAAATTATTATCAAAGTAATTATCAACTTATTATCAAAGCTTAAAATTTCATCGTACTCATTTTAAATCAGTCTACGAAAGTTGCTACACAAAACCCTAGAAAATTTTTAATGGACTTGGACTTATATTTTTCTCACAAAGCGTTAATGCTAAACCTATCATAGAGGGTCGAATGAACCTTTCCAGATATTTTATTTTACAATTTTCTCTACAACTCTTTGTTATTTCATACATTGCAATGGAAATCGCAAATAATCATTTCGATAATCAATTTCAAATGAAATTCAAATGAAACTTCCCAGATATTTTATTTTACAATTTTCTCTACAACACTTTGTTATTTCATACATTGCGATGGAAATCACAAATAATCATTTCAATAATCAATTTTACAAGACAAACACGCTATTCAATTTTAAGACTCTATAGGTTTCGTGTTAAGTTCGTTGAAGACTTATAACACTTTTGCGAATTTTAACCATCGTGCGTGCCCCATTTATAGTTTTTATTCGTTCTAATATTCGAACAGTCATGGTCTCCCTGTTCACTTCAGCTGATCAAGATTCTACTGTATCGTGAAACAATCGATTTCTTGTCGTCTATAAAATGTATTCCTTTAAAATGTGTCGCTATAAATGCAACACACTTTGCATAGTTAAAATGTGAAACAGAAACGATTTCAATATTCCATCGAATAAAATCAAGAAACGCATCGAATTAAGTTCAACGGTGAAGGTATACGACGTGCGTAAGGCAAAGTCGAATGTTGGAATTATATGAATAAACACGTGTTTCACATAAGACGTGGATATTGCAATGACGGTTGCCCAGGCAACAGGCACAGCCGTACATTGAAACGCTGTGCACACGCGAAGAGAGGCGAAAACGGTCCCCGGCCGTAATAAACAAACGAGTCCTTTGTTAAAACACGCGCGTGTATGGGATCTTGGTGGAAGTGGTGAAAAATATAAAACGACGCGGTGGAGGACGGCATCGTGTTTTCGGGCAATTAAACATTTCCATTTTCAATTTCTCGTTGGCGCTGAGCGTCGGGGCGCGGTCGGCGGTCAGCCTGTGGCTGACGATCGTTGATTCGTTTATCTCCAATCTCTCTGTTCCTCTAGCGATTTCCCTTTCTCTCTTCTCTCTATCCGTTCCACCCCCTTTTACCCCCCCTCTCTCGCCCTGACGTTCGGTTGTTCTCTCTATGCCTCTTTCGCTCTCTCTCTATCTATCGCTCTCTGGCTCTCTCTGGCTCGCTCTCGCTCTCTTTCTCGCTCTCTCTCCGTCTCTTTCTGGCGAATCCTCGTTCCGCCTCTCGTTCCCTCGTCCCACCTTTCGGTCTCTTTGTTGCTTCAATTTTTTTCGTGGTTTTCCATTTCGAGCAGCCTCGCTACACCCCGGCCCATCGACAATCCTGCCATTCGAATCACCCTCGAGAATCGAACGGATACCAAGCAATTATTTAACGCTGCGTGCTGTGGCTTCGGTTTGTCTCGTTGAAATACGCCGGAATCCCGCCTATCGGAACACCTCTTATACGAGGTGACAATTTCATCGATTTTCCTATTATCATCGCACGACGACAGCCGACCGTTCAACGGCGAAATAAATTTGAATCACAACCGACTATTATCTGGTTACTGCAGTTCGTCCTGCTAACGAGGCCTGAAAAAGTCTGATTCTGAACGCTTTACCCTGTCTACAACCCCCTGTCTACAACCCTTGGTAACTACTGTCGCGTACTTGCAAGTGCTGCGACGCTTCGAGAGGACCCGGATCATTTTTATTAAATTGAGTGAACCTTAAACGTTTTGGGCGACCACGCGCTCTCATTAATATTCTGACGATCGTACTCGAGCTCATTATAATCCACAGATGAAAACATTACATCTATTAGGTGTTCAAATTACGTCGTAGTCTGTTTATGAATTTGTTTATTGTATCTTAACTTCCTAAGCACGATGCGCCACTATAGCGGCTTCCGCGGATGTCATCTTATGTTACGATGCGCCATTATAGTGGCTTGAGCACACTCAATTCTATTATTAATTATTACAGTAAATTATTAATATTATAGTACATGCATCATATGTTTTAGAAAAATTACAATTTAATTATGAAAAACCTCAATCCAAAATTATTAAAGTTAAAGTATGTGTATCATATCTTTAAGAAGAATTATAATTTAGTTATCACAAACTTCATTCCAATGCGCTCTGCCTAAGAGGTTATTAAATGGACCGTCCAAATGCAGTTTAAAAGTGCAATGATTCGTTTAACCCCTTGCGGTGCGATTTATTTTACGATTACATTGTTCACTTGCGTATTAAATAATTATTAGCTCGAGTGGTTAATATAAGGATTATTTGAAACCAGCGGAGAGACATTTTATCGATGTTACTGAGATATAATTTACTTAGATTTGCAAACTACATGTTTCCAATTTCCATTACAGCCGCAGATATAATAATTAAAGAATTCTATCTTTAAACTAGCTTTTCTAATATTTCAAAGAAACTTGAATCGTCTAGTGCAACTGAAAATAAAATATTATTTGAAAATTTCTATCGACATCTGTCCATTTTCCCTGCAAGTATGTATATAAATAAAATCCATGCTCATGCTCTGCATAAGATTTTCTTAGAAGACGTTCCGATCAATTTTCATATCTCCGTCACAATTTTCAGCAAAATTGATGACCGATAGTCCGACACGTTCCTTTTACGAGTCCACTAAAGAGGAATTCGGCCGTACCTCGTACCTGTGCGCAAACATATCGAAGCGACGCGGATTTATCAATTTTCCAATGTTTACAACGCGGTCGTTCGCTCCGGCGAAATAAAATTAACCGACACGCGGCTATTAATTGGCGCGGAACGTTTCGCAAGACTGCTGCTCGCGAGAAACTTGATTTTAAGCTTGAACGTGTCCAATTACACAAAGCCGACCGGCGCAGCTTGTTCGTTATAATTAATAATTAAGGTAACGAGATTAAACAATTAGAGCCGATACACGTATCGGCCTTCGCCGATTAATTAGGAGGATCCCTGGCGGATGCTCATTGCGACGTGCGATTATCTTAAACCGCGGGAATACAAATCAGTTTCCAATTACCGGTCCTCGGGGCGAAATCCCGCTGCGAGAGGCGCGAGGCGTCAAAAACCGGGTCGATGAGCGGAATGAATTTTTCAATGAGCGGAATGAATTTTCCAATGAGCAAAATCAATTTTTCAATGAACGCGCGCCGTTGGTACCGCCCACTTTGCCGTGATTTATCCGAAATTAGAGCTCGCTTGCGTGAACTCCTAGAAATTATTATGGGTAGACTGCGGATCCCTGTGCAATGTAACAATTGTTTAAAAATATTGCAAGAAAAACAGAGTCCACTGAGGAGTTTTTTCTTCAATCACCAGATTGAGGACCATTCTTATTGTGGGTATGATTGTTTTTATCGTAAGTGCGTCTTAACCCTCTATGGGCCCGTGTAACTTTCAGATCACATTTTAATTTATCGATATTTTACCAAATAATTATAACTTTTTTCATGAGATGGCACATAAATCTTAATTGTATAACGTTCCCAAGACAACCAATATTAATATTAATGACCGTTCCTAAGCTCGTCAACCTGAAATAACAAAATAAATGCTGTGCAAACTGTCTGCAGTAAAAATAAGCGAAACCATTTGATCCAATTGATATTATTTGTGCTTTTGTCAGTGATTACCAAACTAAAAATAGTGCACATAATAGCTCTGGGTTCGTATATCAATAACAACCTATTTGTTTGCATTTCAATTTTCAATTTGTTACTGTTTTTTTATGATACAGTTTTGTAACTTTGAGATTACAGTGGGCTATTATGGCAGATTTCGATACATTTCGGATAAAGCTTGCGCTTTCTCCTATTTTCAGATTTATACATCATATACCCAAAATATGAATACAAAATCAGATAGAAATAACAGAGGAATTAGAATTAGACGCATTAGCGGTAATAGATCCGATGATTCCTTATTAGATTCCGAGTTCGATGAAGATGTAATAGTATTTCTCCGACGACGGATAAATGCCATTGACAATGACGAAGAATTTAGTACTCGATTCTCGTCAGATGGGGAAGATGCAGGACCACAAAAAATTGTTTGGCAACCACTAGCCCAGACGAATAATAATAGTTGTTATCGCCCTTGGAAAGGGGATTGCCCTAATGTCCCCGAAGCACCCCATTCTCCTGTGACCTATTTTCGAAAACTATTTGAGAAGGAAATTATAAGCAATATAGTTGACTATACCAATATGTATGCACTGCAATGTGATCCAACAAAGAGATTTCAAAAATAAAATGTTTAACGTCAAGTGCAAATTGTTTTATGGAATTTCACGTTGAAGCTTTTATGCACAGAAGTGCAAACTTTATATGCCGTTGTTATCTGAAAGTCACATAGTGAATATGTTGCATTAAAATTGTTTAAACAGAAAAATTTTTCTTCATTTATATTATTCTTCTTCATATAGGTTTATAATTTCTGATTTTTCGATCCCCCAATTTTTTTGGGATTAAAAACAAAAATTCGGCCAATAGAGGGTTCATGGTGAATAGTGTAAGGAAACAAAAATATGAGTGAAAGAGACGAGACAGAAGTTGAGGAAGACGCGTGCGCTATCAGTGAAATAGCATTATGTTTCGGATAAGAAATAAGAATCTATCGATCACATCTCCCAAAATTATTACAATAATACAATTGGTGACGCTTAGAACTAATGACTTCTTCTTAAAACTTTTTAATGGTACTTCTGACTCACTTGTTAATCTTTCCGTTGTTCTGACTGCAACAGTCTTGTCAGTTTTGTAAGATATTACATTGGTTATGACATTAACAAATTCTTAACTTGGAGAACGGACAACAATACAGTACATGAATGTAAAAGACTGCGTAAAATCGTAAGGCCTTTTTTTAATTGTTATAGAGGGAAAAACTCAAAAAGAGCAACCCCTAGTAAACTGGCATCCCAAGATTTGACTAAAATACTAATTAAAACGTCTGACACTTCAGATGCACGTTTGACGGCGGCTGTAAAGGCAGACTGAGGGAACAAAACGAAGGGAGAGCGTTTCGTCCTGGGCCTGCTAGAGGACACGTCGATAAAGCTACCTATCAAACCCTGCCTTAATCTTAGAATCCGAGGCAGATCAGGTACTAGCGAGAAAATCGTTCTATTATCCATCTGTTGGCAAGCGTAAGAAGCAGAGCCGCCACACACGGTTCCTCAAAAAGAACAGAATTTAACAAGTTGAATGCCGAGCGAATTTTATGTACCTCAGAAAAGTTTCGTTTATTTCATTTACAGAAGTGATCAATGTAGTTGAAGAAAATTGTTAATTACTGTATAACGAAGCTCTCACCTCATACTAAAATATGGTCAACGTCCACGATGATAAATCGATGTTCAATGTCATTGATTTAACGATAGTCATTCTTAAACGACGCAATGGCGCCGATCACCGATGACGACCGTGGCATTCAACGTTTTAAGCGTCCGTACCATAAACCTCTTAATCAAAAACATAAAAAGACGTTATTCTCGACTTAACAATATATTTCTTACAGTTTATCTCATGATTATTCAAATTATAAAGCTGTTTCCATCCGAAACTATTAAAGCAGTTCATTCAATAGTTCGGCAAGCCAGTGTGAGTCGAAAGCTTTGGCGTTCGGTAGGTGCGAGAACGAAGGTGTAGACGAGGAGACCTAGAGATCAGAGAGCGACCAGGTGTCTGCTGTATTAAAGTAATTTTAGCTATGGCTCTATTAATGCGGGAATAAAAAGTAACGCGTCTCTGAAGCGGTGTTCCGCGACGGAACATCAGTGATAGCACACGTGTGTTATCATCGGAAGCGTAGTGTGGCATTCGAAACGGTGCCGGTTTCTAGCCGAACGCGCTTGGTATTGTGTTAGGATCGCCTTGGGAACAGCCAGGTGCTCCCAGGATGTCCCTCAGGAGATATCAGATTCTCGGGACACCGCGAAATATATCTCCCAGACGCCGGTTAGCTGTGTCACAAGAAAACACGCGAGCGATTCGAACGCGTTCAGGAAAATGCAATCGTTCCGATTATTCGGAGCCGTCGAGTGTTCGATCATTCTTTGTTCCTCGGTGTTATTTCCTGCATTTTTTTTTTATGGAACATTACCCTTCCCTGCCGGTGCAATAGGCAACATTGCACCGCGGCGAAAACCGCGTCGCGTCGATGCATACCCGCTGCACACGGCGGCGTGCAGGCATACTTCGCGTGCAACTGTTCACGGGTACATTAAATCTGCTCTCATGCGCTCGATGTATCTGGAACACCGACCGGTTCTTTTGTCACTGTATGCATGTACTCGCGTGCTTATTAATTGCCGCCAATGATACTTTTTGCACGCGTAGACCGCGGTCGATCGGAGAACTAAGTGGGCGCTAGAAGCACTTGTTCGTTTCGAAACGGCCTGCTTCGGCGCCATTGTGTAATTGAATTCTGACGGGAAACCGCGATTGTCGGAATTTAAATGTCGAAAAATTAATTGTTCGATAAAAATATGTTTGTCGTTGTAATAATATTTATTATAAAAAGCGTACGAGATTGATTAATACTTAACGGTAAAGAGGAAAGTTATCGAGAAGAAGAGGAGAAAATCAGAAGATTATAAATCGATCCATACAGATTGGTCGAGCTAAGAAGCATCGTCATCCACCTGCAGGAAGTTACAATATCTAATAAATTGTTAATAAAAATTGTCATTATAGAAACTATTAAACTATCGTCGTACAAATTATTTCTGTATTCCTGCGAATCGGTACGAAATTTGTAGCAAATTGCGTTTTTGGGAATATCAGGTAAATTGCTTGAAAGTAAATATTGTGGAACATCGAATATTTTAGAAATGGAATTTTTATGATTGATAGTAAACATGCTGAGAAAAATTCGTCTATGCTCTGTAATATATGCGCAGTGAAAAAGGAAACGGGTGTTCTAACGCATTTGAAGAAGATATTTAAATATACAGTGGGATAGCAAACATTCTGGAAAAAATTCACCTGTGATCTCTAATATTGCACAGTGAAGAAGGATACGTGTATTTAAATACATTTTTTTTTTTACATACTTCCGAATGATATTTGAACATACTGTGGAATGGCAAACATTCAACAAAAAAATTCATCTGTGATCTTGGCATACTGAAAACGAATGCATGTATTTAGATACGTCTGTTTATTAAAACCATTTGCATAGATTAACAATTTTACAATGGAAATAGTAAATTGTTCAATGCGAATCTTGCTTTACTGAATTCTTTTCATTAAACTGTGGATCTTTATGTATTTATAGCATGAATAATTCGATGAAATTCAAAAATACATTTATACCATGAAAAGTAATAGCATTTTTAGTTTAAGTTGTCTACGTAACGTGTTTTCGACAATAATATTTGTTAACTTGATACCTAAACTGCAGATTGTATGCGTTCTTGACGAAAGTGTGAAGGAAAATCACAAAATAGAAGTAATATCAGGTGATTTAACACTATTGCCCAATTGTTTACAACGTATTCAATTTATTAAGAA
Source organism: Agapostemon virescens (assembly GCA_028453745.1). Lineage (NCBI taxonomy): Eukaryota > Metazoa > Arthropoda > Insecta > Hymenoptera > Halictidae > Agapostemon > Agapostemon virescens. The sequence continues at coordinate 12,038,289 of CM052093.1, read as the reverse complement.
AATAAATTAATTTGTATGCAACTCTCTTTTAACCGACGTTGTAATTGTTATTCCGCATAAAAATCCGTAGTCTACCAATGGAATGAATAGACTAAATACAAACCAGATAAACCATTTACAAAATTTGAAAATGATGTGAGATATTTAGAGAGATGAAAATACAACAACGCACGAAATCTATACTCAATTTCCTACAGAAACTTAAAAATTATCAAAAACCACAATCAAAACAGCAAGAAAATAAACTAGAAACAAATTCACGCCATTAATAATCACTAAAATATGTGACGGAAAACATATACGTAAAAAGAAATGCTACAAAGATTAAAAAAAAAAAATGTATACCTATCCAACTCGATTTGTGTAATCTATGCAAATCATTTCTATTTCGCACAAAGATTTATTTTGCAGTCAACCGAAATCCTACCAGCCAGTTCACAAGTTGAATAAAAATTTACATTTCAGTCGGTGAAACACCACCGTTCGACCGGTGTTAATGGGGTAAACTAGCACGCAAATGTATCGCAAAATCTACGATCATTTATTCAGGTGGCCGAAGACGCCGAGTACATAATAGTATTGCGAAGCGTATCATGCTCGGTAAAACGGATATCTGGTAAACGAGTCCTCTTTGTTTTGCAGTTCAGATAACTGTAGTCGTGTTTACACTAATAACACGCCCCTGGTTCCAGGTAGCTATCGCACATACACGTACAAGCAACAAGGCAAGACAATTACAACGGTCCGAGTGTCATCGTTGTTATGCCAGATGCTCGTCGTACTCCATTATATTGATTAGTAACGCTCTCTGTAACGTTCTGCGGTTAATAGTGATGATTGAATAACCAATCCGATGTAACCGATACATGTATCAAGAGTTTTCCCTTCAATCGCACGCGTGAACGTGGCGCGGAAAGCTGCATCGTGAATATAGCATGTGGCAAATGACGAAAACAATTCGCAGTAGTACCGAAAAATAACTAAAATTGCGTTCGAGAAATTCTATTGTTGTATTCTTTAAATTATAACGACTGCACTATTTATTTGGGACAGCTAAACAAGTCTATGTTAACCCTTTGCTACATTATGACGAGTCAAACTCGCGATGAAGATTTTAAGCAGACTCTGACAAATTTAAATACTGTGCCTTTCTTTTTTAGACGGAATAAAATTTTATTCTTTTGTAATAAATATTTCAGCATTGAAGTAAATGCAGCAGTATAAAAGATAAAAATTGTTTGTCCTTTTCTGTAACATTTTTAGTCACGTTATAGTAACTTTAATTATAAAGAAAATAGTGTGGGGTTATAGCAATTTTTACGACGTTACGTTTGTGTTTAAGAAATTGCTGAAAATGGAATATTCAGAAGGACGAGTAGTGTTAAAATATTCTATTTGCATAACAGAAGAAATACATTCGGAGTTGTAACACGCATCGCAAAGGGTAGGCGGTAATTTCACAAAATGATCTCGCAAGAGTAGAAATAATTTCCCTGAGTCTTCGAGACATATTTTGTCATATGATCGAGCTATCGAACGAATAACGAAGATGTAACCATTTTTCGAGAGATGTATAAAGTTCTTAACTAATTTTTAAAATGAAATGCACTTGGCCGGATACACGGAACAAAAATTCAGGAAATAAATTCTTTTGGCACGAAACATTCCAGGCTTCGTATCATGAGCTGCAATTTATTTTCCATTAAAAAATATTCCGCGTTCGCAATTTGTTTTTACATGGCGAAGCTATGAAAATATAAGCTTGTGTAAATGCAGGATGTACAGTGCAAGCAATTTCGTATATTCGTTTTCAATCTAAACTTCTGATTTATCGACCGGCACCTCGTGTAACAGAATTGCAATTATTTTATTGTTTTGTTTAAACGTTTAATAATTGCGTGCGCTATCCATTGCAACGCTAAGATTCGCATTGCATCTCTCGTCGGAATTCAAGTTTCTTCGGCACGCCGGTACGGCGCATAAAGATTTTAAAAGCGTCTTTGTTTCCGTGATTACTTCCAACCCCTTTTCGCCTTATTCGTTCTCAAGTAATTTCATCCACACACATGACAATTTCCATAATGTCCAAAGCATAGTGCAAGCGTGCGTCTCGGCACGCGATCGATCCTAGCCTAACACAATTCGCGCAACGTCATTCCAGCATTTTACACGCACCATATCAAACTGCGGATAATCCCTTGCAATGCCGGGAAATATTATGTTCGCGTAAAACAGTCAACAAAAAAATGTTGAAAAGTAGTAATAAGTCGAAATCCGAGAAATCCGCACTTTTTAATTTGTTTCAAAAATTCACTGAGTGGAGATTAAAATTTTAATGTATTAATTATTTTACTTTCGTCTTTGATTCTACATTTTGAAATTTGAAAATTACATGTAGAATTAAATAGGAAAATTTCATGATGTAAACCATAAACAGAAGATGCTGGTTAAATGAAAATAATTTGAAACGAGAGTTATGAACAACCGCGATGGAAAAAGTATTTATAAATTTTGTTATACTCACAATTATTTAAAACTTCAAAGCTTTTAATACTTAACAATACTCTTATTATTCTCACTTGAGAATACTCTTACTTAGTAAGACTTAGTATTACTTAGTTACTCTCGTTTAGTAATATTTGTTACTTTCTGCCAGCAGAATAAAGTTTATATACCTTTCAGTGAACTTGTCAAACTTTCACTAGAGACAGCTCAGAAGACAGCTCACAATGTACACGTTTTTAGTTAACAATGCACTTCGTTGTCGCTTCGTCGTGTACAATGAGCAACAGTTATGCCTTCGATAACATTGCAGCAACATAGTCGCCACAGACATAATGAAAACCAAATACATACTCGATGAATTAAATTTCACGTTAAACACTTAATATAAAATTTATAACTAAACCAGAATTGGCTGGCTTGCGAGTGGGTTGCGATATACGAATTTGACGACCGGGCAGTAATGCGGTTAATTATTGGTAGGTAACAACAATAAACCCCGCTGCTTATCGTTCTCGGGAGGCAATTGTGCAATAACCTCCTTCTATTTAATAAACCACGTCAATATTGTCGATGCACAAATCTTCCCTTTATTATCATGCTTCGTTATAAATTTTAAAACATTGAATTTTATATTGGAATTTAACGCTGTATAAGCGTTTGGCGATTTTTCTATGATTACAATTTTTCCATAACAATTTACTATGCGACATGTTCGCGGATAGATAAAAATAGACAGTCTATTAATAAATGTATCGCACCTACACTCGTGATTAATTACTTGTAAAATACAGAGTGCATATTCCACCACACGCTGAAGGGTCAATATACGATGACCCAAAATTAAATGTTATTGTACATCTCCACGGCTTTTAACCCATTAACGGCCATTTGACAGCCGAGATTATTGAGACGGTACTTCCAACAAAATTCTATCGAATACGTTTTAAATACAAAAACTGCATTAAAATTTTTGTCATTTTAAAAAAGGCTGCACTTTAACACACAACCGTTATTCAGATTTTAAGATTATATGTAAATAATAATGAAATGTCTTAAACATCGATGTATTTCACGAATTTTATTTAGCTGTGCTTTATTCACGAGGATATATTAAATCTTCCTAGTTCATCACAGTGAACTGCGCATGAAGTACCATAGATTAACCCCTTGCCACATTATAACGAGTCAGACTCGTGATGAAGATTTTAAACGTCTAATTAATATAAATATTGTGCCTTCATTTCCAGACGAAATGAAATTTTATTCTTTTATAACCAATATTTCAGCACTGAAATAAATGGAGCAATATAAAATATCTAAATTATAAACAAGGCCTAATAAGTATAAATATTATGCCTTCCTTTTCAGACGAAATAAAATTTTATTCTTTTGTAACCAATATTTCAGGATTGAAATAAATGTAGCTATATAAAATATCTAAATTATAAACAAGGCCTAATAAGTATAAATTGTATGCCTTCCTTTTCAGTCGAAATAAAATTTGATTCTTCGTAATCAACATTTCAGCATTGAAAAAATGTAGCAGTACAAAATATCTAAATTGTTTGTTTCTTTCTGTAACATTTGTAGCGATGACAACGTTATAATAACTTTAGTTGCACAGAAAATGGTACGGTAAGGGGTTAAGCTATTTATACGCGAAGGTTCAAAGATTCAGGTGAGATTATATGGCATTAGAACTACCTAATACATTAATATAATTTTTTTCAGAATAAAAGATTGCACTATGATCCTATTGTAACAGTTCAACCTGTTTGTACTCACGAATGTGTAAGAGTTCGAGGGTTCAATCTGTCCGTATTCACGACTACACCGCAAAACTCGTGTGCCGTGCGAATACTTTTATTCGGGCCCAACCGTGCGAATTTAGGAGAACGAAGCCAGAAAAATAACAGGTGCATCGATAAACCGCATTTGGATGGATCAAAGGCGAGGCTTCCACGCGGGCGAAGAAGGCAAGTGTCATGATTCAAAGTCCAGAAATGTGGGGTACTCGGCACGCATGAATACCTGCCGCGCAACCCTTATTTTCCATGTCCTCCGTGTCTCATGTTTTCTCTCGTCCGTTCACGTCTCACCTGAGATCAAGCTGCCCGTGAAAGGGGGTTTCGGAGCTGGCACCGCCTTCGTACCAGGGTCTGCATGTTGTTACACCGAAGGAAGAGAGGTCGAGGAGAGGAAGGTTGAATGCGAACGAGAAGGACCGACAGAGGCCGAGAAATGCCGAAAGAGACCGATATAGCCCAAAACAGATAGAAGGTTCGAGAGAGCTCGAGAGAAACAAAAAGCGCTCAAGGGGAACAAGGAGACTGAGAGAAATAGAGACAGCCTGAGAAGGGCAGAGAGGAACCAGAGAAATAGTAGAGAGGATCCACAGGAGACAGAAAGGGCTCGATAAAAGAAGAGAAAGAGAAACAAGGAGTGCTCGCGAGAGCTTACAAGAGTCCAAGAGAGACGAAGAGACCGAGAACGAGCGAGAGGGACAGAGGTAGCCCACAGAAGATAGAGAGAGAGAGAAGGATAGAGAAACAGAGAGGAACTAAGAGAAATATACAGGCTAGGGAAATAGCAGAAAAGGTTCAATTGAGCGGATCTAGAAAAAATGGTAGGCAAGAAGAGCTCAGGAGAAGAATGTGAGTCTCCCTAGAGTGCTCAAGGGAGACAGAGAGCCTAAGAAATACAGACAGTGAGAGAGAGTTTAGGAAGTATAGAAAGAGAAAGTGAGACTCTAAAACATAGAAGGAGAGAGAAAGAGAGGGAGAGAGAGAGCCCAAAAGAAGCAGAGAGAGAAGGAGAAAGCCCCAAAAAACAGAGAGAGAAAGAGAGAGCCCAAGAAAAACAGAGAGAGAAAGAGAAAGCCCAAGAAAAACAGAGAGAGAAA
>CM052093.1:12011662-12032782 GCA_028453745.1 Agapostemon virescens | reverse complement strand
AGAGCCCAAGAAAAACAGAGAGAGAAAGAGAGAGCCTAGGAGAACAGAGATGGCAATTGAAAGGGAGAGAGAAAGAGAGAGCGGGAGAGCAGAGAGAGAGACAGAGAGAAAGAGAGAGTTGGACGAGAAACAGAGTTGTAGGGTATCAGAGGGGGGCCGAGAGGGGGTTAACGACCCCGATAGTCGCGATAGGACGTGCGTGAGCCCTCGCACGACTGATTACGAGTGAGCGACCCTTTGACGATCACGATCGACCAACTTGATGCACGGGAAAGAGAGACCGGAGCCCTTGGAAACCGAGCGAGATGGAAATGGAAGAGGGTAAGCTGCACATGTGATCGATTCGAGCGTGAGCATCGAAGAGAGCATCGCCTTAGGGGCTTTCCAGAGTGAAGGAGTTAGTTACATTGATGCGGTGTACGCGGCCACTATCGTGTATCAACGCAGATAAATCACCGGATGTACTTCGTGGCACATACGCCCGGCAAGACGTTGCGTTAATGTTTTCGCTGGCGCGCCAGGCTAGATTGAGACTCCCCCCTGATTCCCCATTCCGGTTGAGGTTGTTCAATTTATTAATGGTCTTCCCCTTCGCGGAAGTATTTCTAGCTTTTTATAAGTTTACGAATTTTAATGCAATATTGTTCAGTTTGTTTCTGTTTCAATCTATGCGTTATATCGTAGAGCGAGGTTCGATTCAAATTAAATCGAATAGTAACTAGATGAAATATACAGATACTCGATTTCAAATTTCCTAATAATGTGACAAGCTGTGAAACATTTGGTATACTATTGAAATTGAGTATAGTCAGAAAAAGCTGCTCGCATCTGTCATATTTTTGTGAGCTTTTTGGAATTTCATAATTGTGTCATGAAACAAGGCATACGTTGTAAGTAATTAAAATGGAATACTTTTACACTTTACAAATTTTATTCATTTTATGGGCTTTCACGAAATATAGAACACTTTTTGTAGAATTAAAATTGTACGTAATAGTAACTGCACAAAATACATAATCAGCGAAATCTATTTATACTTGACAAATTTTTATTTCACGTAAAAACGCCTGTGTACCGATTCTCTACATCGACATTCGATATAAATGCCAAAGCATCGGAAAACTAATGACCCACTCGACATTATTAATCGTTCCCCTCGAACTTTCATTACGAACTGAAAACATTGCCGGTAGTTTACAATGCAGAATCTGATACGTCCCCACCGACGATCCCGATCAGCAAGCATAAAGCGGAAAGGTGGATCGATCTAATACGAGGTTCGATTCTCTCGAGTCGAAAATTTCTCGGCCCTTCGGTCTCGGAACGGGAGACGATGGGTATAAATAAACCCGAAAAATGATAAAGTCTCCGAAGGGAGGGGGGATCTAACCGGACCTAATCAGAATCCACGGAATCGTTGGGTGAAGTTATGCGAGATATAGTCATTTGTGGACCCTTGAATTCGTATTTATGTTTGTACCCGCCGTTTGGCAGCGGTGGTGGCAGCCAGCGACGGTGGTGAGAGTCTCGTGGAATTGAAATGCAAATAGTGGGATCCGGGATGCAAATTCCGGTTGCACGGGGTAACGCCAGCCAGCCATCCTGAACGAATGAGCGAACGAACGAAACACGGCCCAGGGCAGGCACGGATCAGTTCAGAACGGAACCAAAAGGAATGGAACTGAGTGGACTGCGGATAAAACGAGCGAGCAAGAGAGAGAGAGAGAGAGAGAGAGAGAGAGAGAGTACAAGAGAGATAAAGAGAGAAAGAGAGGGGGACGGAGAGGGTGAGCGATGAGTGGGGCCGAGGAAGAAAGACAAAAAATTGATTGCAATTCGGCGCCACTCTAGGCTTGCTCGAGATAAAAGTAATGCGTTTCGTGCATAACGAGTCCCTCCGTTCCCACCCGACCCTCCTATTTTCGCGTGTTGCTCGCGTTCTCTCCCTTCTCGCCTACCCCCGTGCACCACCACCCCCTTGCTTTATGCCGCCTTATTTCGTACTGCCACTTTGTTTTCAACTTCCCGAAGTACCGCGCAGTCCGTGCTCCGATCAGCGACCGTGGTCATTTCCGGGCATTATCGAACTCGCGAATACGCGGCCGCATAATTCGTCGATCGAGCCCGGACAAGTATAGTTGATGCGTTGAAAACTGTTCCTCGTGCCGATCTTAACCCCGTACACTACGATATCGAGTCTGACTTGCAACGAAACATCGCAACAGAGTCCACACAGTATCTGTGCAATTAATTCCCTTTAAACTCAAATCAAATCCAGTTTCGATATTTCATAATAAATATTAATTTTGACTTATTTGTTTGTCTGGAAATGATCTTCGATTCGTCTCCGATTTGTCTTCGACGGTTCTAAGGTAAGCACTGAGCGCGGTTGTACCAAAGTGCTTCAAGAATTCTATCCTCGTTCTTTAACACATTAACTGCCCAAATGGCGACCTCGAAAATTCCATAAAATCAAATTAATTTATTTAATGAAACAGCGATGTGAAACTTGAAATGTATAGCATATAGTTATCTGTCAACCTTCTTGTATTCTTCGGATATCAACTAAATCGAATGCAACGAATATATAAACGTACAAATTTATTTTTAAACGTGGACTAATAATTGTCTCATCCATATATTGGTGACATGGCAGTCAAAGTGTTAAAACAACAGTACGATCTCGGGCAGTTCGCCATTTAATACTTGGACTGCCGAATTTTATGTACTGCAGATAAGTTTCATTTATTTTATTCTTAGAAATTATCAGTGTCCTTAAAGGGAATTGTTAGTTAATGTACAACGAGCTCTTACGTCATATTAGAATCTGGTTAACTTCCACGATGATAAACCGATGTTCAATGCCATTGATTTAACACTTTGAATGCCACAATGGTCACTGGCGACCGGCGCCATTGCGACGTTTAAAAATGATTATCACTAAATTAATGCCATTGCACATCGATTTATTATTATGAAAGTTAACCAGATTGTAATATGAGGTGAGAGCTTCATTATACAGTAACCAACAATTCTCTTTAACAATACCAATCACTTCTGTAAATTAAATAAATTAAACTTATCTGAAATACATAAAATTCGCTTGCCATTCAACGTGTTAATGATGATCACTCTTAAACGACGCAATGGCGCCGGTCACCGGTGACCAACGTGCCATTCAGCGTGTTAAAGATTGAAGAATTTTCTAAACACATGTCAAACCGTTTCAACGAGCATCTGCACAAACTCAAGCAGTCAGCCATCGACAAAGACCCATCCGTTGACCGTACTACCCCTTGAAGGGCTACACCGAATCCTCGACCCTACCATAAAACAACCGAAAGCCAAATAAGGTCGGGCTACCTGCCTACGATTTCTTTATAAAATAAGTTGTCGCTAACATACAACAATCATACTGCAATTTTAGATTGATCAATCGGTAGATTCGGTCGAATTGTGTAATCCGTTTCATTAATTAATTTTGACAATTTTATTTCAACCCTTCGGCAAAGCAAAGTTCTGTACAAATTTTTGAAGACACGTTCGAATGTACAAGATGGTTCATTTACGTCTAACGATCTGTGTATGCCCTCAAAAAATGTTAGTGAAGAGGTTTGATCTCAAGAAAAGAATTTATTCTGCAATCAAACAATTGCAAACCAACGTATTTTTTATCGTACTCTACGTACCATGAATAAACACATTTAGTATATCGATCCTGCGAACAGGAAACTAGTTTTTGCAAAAGTAGTTTTTACAAGGATCTTAGAATCTACAATGATTAATCATTTCTTTACAGCTTTCATCAAGCACTATAAGCTCGTCAAATCTTAGATCTTTATCTTTAATCCTCTTATACCTACACGTTGTACGTATAACATGTAGGGCCTGGAAGACTGTCAGAGTACACTTTAAAGGAACATGTTTCATATGTTCCATTCACATAACCGAGTGTGATTAATGGTCTGCGGATTTTTATGTGTCAAGCATATGCTCCTACAGAATATTTAATCTGAATAAAACTGTTCCTGAAATTGCACTAAGCTTTACAACTTGTTTATTCAAGAAAAATAAACGTATTGACGACAATATTATGACGTTTAGTCATATGTCAGTAAACGGATGAAAATGACAGAATTAATTTAATTAATTAATTTTCTTTTCTGTTAATGACAGAAAAAGCTTACAAATAGAGATGCCAATTTCGTGTATGCTTTTCATACGAGTATTATGCGATGTTTGATCAAAATGTGGTAGTGTATGAACGTACTATTCGCGGTCCGTAAAAACTACTAAAAAAATGGGACAATCTTATAAATGAAAAAGGTGAGCGACCAAAAAATATTATTTCTACCGTAGTTACTATTTCGTATTCTACTATTATACTATTCCGGTACTATACTATTCGTACACTAATAATTACTCAAATGTTCTAATAAGTTACCGTGCTGAATCGGACATTTCGTACGCTTGAACCAAATAGAAACGATTTAACTACGCGATTGCATTGATAATAAGCCGAGTCGCAATAATTCCGGAGACTGCGTAGGTCAAAGTAAGTCTGCGCGAGTACAAAAGGTATATAACGCGACGCAGTTTGCTTTCCATGATTTAAATTACAAAGTTAGCTAAATCGTTTAGTAATCTTTCGCGGACTTCGCTGGTTTCCTTGAGCACCAGGACAGGATCGATACTTCGTAATTATATTAAGCAGAATGTCAGTGGAGGTGACTGGTCTACGGCGTAGCTTATTCCGAGATGGAAGTATCGCTGCATCGCGATGGACGACAATCGAATGGTTAACAGGAAGTAATTGGACACTCGTAGTTACCAGCCGGCGATGCACATCTGTAATTCGCTAGGACGGGCGGAGGTTGGTTGTCAGTGTTAGTCGGATTCTGTTTTGCATAGCCGCTACCAACTTCCATATGTCCTGCATATCAATTTTCTGTCACGTTTCCACTTCTAATGTTGATTCGATTAACAATTACACAAGTAGATATTGGAAGTTATCCGCTTCGTTGCGACCCTCGTGAATCTATAACGACGCCGAGATTACTTCGCGATGTTCGTTTTGCAGGCACTAACATTGATTTTCCACCGACGCGTTCAATTTTCACATTCGTTTTCTTCCCGCGCATTCGGACGCCCGCCTGCGGTACCCAGAATGACCTGTCCGATGAATGGGCCATGTGTCCGTTGAAATTACTATTCGTGCATAGTTATTTCACTTTCGCAACGCCATTTCTATACAAATTCCGTGTCACCGTTAAGTTCTTACATTTTAGAATTTATCTAGAGCTTATCAGTTATTTCATACTTCATTATTTTAAATAATATTTGTCGAAGGATAAACATTCCGGCGCGACCCGTGCATCCCGGAACTCTCGTGTTTCCTTGACACTCGTCGCGTTCGTCGAGTGCCCTGACTGTTTGACTCTGCGGAATTATTCATCTCGATTCTTCCAGTGCTTACCAAAATCTGTCGGCCTATCTCGGGCCATCGAGGGCCTTGCCTTGCATTCTCCCCACTCCGCAGAGTCACTCCGTCCACGTGCACGCATTCCAAAGGAGCCGACTTTGTTTGTCACGGCGGATCAAATGTTTCAAGAGAAACCGATTCCAACTGTCGCGGCCGATCAAACGTCTCAGCCGCGCTACAATGTACCAGGTGTATGCATAAGTTCTTTCCGGTTTGACTAAGAGGTGGCGCCAATGAAAAGTACGCAGCGTATTAATTTGACACATATACCATTTTGTTCGTCTAACATAAAACTACAAACACACATAAGTTGAGTCTGCCAAGAACTGGCGTCTTTGTTTTATCGTTCAGTAATCATGTCGAGTTTTGTGCCTGAAAAAGAACATTTGCGGCACGCATTGCTTTTCTTATTTCATCAAAAGAAAAAGGCTGTCGAAAGTCATCGTTTGTTGGTAGAAACATATGGTGAACACGCTCCATCGATTAGAACATGTGAGACATGGTTTCGACAATTTAAAAGTGGTGATTTCAATGTGAAAGACAGTGAGCGCTCTGGTAGACCACAAAAATGCGAAGACGAGCAATTGCAGGAGTTATTGGATGATGACCCAACTCAAACTCAGCGGCAATTAGCAGAAGCATTACAAGTATCACAAGAAACAATCAGCAGACGTTTACGAGCAATGGGAAAGATCAACAAACTCGGTAAATGGGTCCCACACAATTTGAATGAACGTCAAATGGAAAATCGCAAAGTCACTTGTGAAATGCTGCTTCAACGCTACGAAAGGAAATCCTTTTTGTATCGAATTGTGACGGGTGACGAAAAATGGATTTATTTTGAAAACCCAAAGCGGAAAAAATCATGGCTTTCACATGGCGAAGCCGGTCCATCAACACCAAGACCAAATCGCTTCGGCAAGAAGACCATGCTCTGTGTCTGGTGGGATCAGACCGGTATTGTGTATTATGAACTTTTGAAACCCGGAGAAACTGTTAATACACAACGCTATCGCCAACAAATGATTAATTTAAACGACGCATTAATTGAAAGACGACCGGAATGGGCCAAAAGACATGGCAAAGTGATTTTGTTACACGACAATGCGCCGTCTCACACAGCAAAACAAGTGAAAGACACTATGAAATCGCTTGGATGGGACATCCTACCACACCCGCCGTACTCCCCAGACCTGGCACCATCTGACTATCACCTCTTCGCGTCAATGGGGCACGCGCTCGCAGAGCAGCACTTCAGCAATTTCGAGGAAGTTGGAAAATGGCTCGACGAATGGTTTGCCGCAAAAGACAAGCAGTTTTTCTGGCATGGTATTCATAAATTACCTGAAAGATGGACGAAATGTGTAGAAACCGATGGCCAATATTTTGAATAAAAAAAAAATTAATTTCCTTTGAAAATTACGTGTTCTTTTTGATCAAAAAACCGGAAAAAACTTATGCATACACCTAGTAAATACACGCGTGGGCACTCGGCAACCGACTCCGGCAACTTCCAACAGCAAATGCTTCGATCTTATTCCAAGTTAAAAATTAAAAAAATAACAATAAAAGAAATAAGTGTCCCTGCGGCCACGATCTCTCGAACATTACGCAGGCAATTTTCATTTCGAATAAAAATCCGCAGTCTTCGTGCAAACTGAAACTTTGTATCGGAATTGTAATTGCCTGGAACGGAATGTAAATTTATTTTCTTTTTCAATACATTTATTAGGTTAAAAATAATACATTAAAATGGCACTTTTAAATTCTTCTACTATCTTCACTGTTTCAAATTACACCTATTCATGTCTCTTCACATATTCGTGTGCTCGTCATTTTAAATAAGCAGTATAATTCATAATATTAATTTTCTTTCACCTGCATCAGCAACGTACACGCAGTTACTTGCAATACGATTGTTCAACAATAAGTGAAGAAAGGGACAGTTTTCCAAAGTGCAATTAGAGCGAAACAATCGAAAGGCACAGGAAGCGACTGGCAGTAAAACAGAGAGACAATTAAAGGTTTCCAGAATATTCGTAGCACCTTGCGAGTGTGGAAACCGCACCGCGTATTCGAAGCAGCATAAATCATAAAATCTCCGTGATTCGAATAATTACGAACGACACGTCCTGCACCGTTGTGCTTTATGAACTCGGCGAGCTATCGTTCGAGCGCGTTGGTGGCAGCTGAGAGGGCGAGTGCCATCGATTACTGAGAAATTAACATTTAAAAGCGAAAAATTTGCAAGTGCCAAGAAAGCCAGTGCCGTACTAATCCCGGACTGCACAGAGCCACCGTACATAATGCAGCCTGAACACACGAGCGGTCTCGTTACCGAGCGCGAGCAATTTGCGAGAAAGGGAGACGAAAAAATAGAAAGAAAGAGAGAGAGGGTGAGAGAGAGAGAGAGAGAAAATAGCAGCAAGAGGGAGAGAGTAGAGGGCACAAGTTGGCCACGGAGGAACTGGAGGAAAGAAATGCAAAACGGAAAACGAAAAACGGAATCGTTGGACAGTGAGAGAGTAACGTTAAGGCGAGAGAGGAGAGAAAGAGAGAACGTGGCTTGGCCACAGAGAAACGAGAGGAAAGAAACGCGAAACGGAAAGCGAAAAAGGCAGACGTTGGACAGTGAGGGAACAACGTTAAGGTGAGAGGACGAAGAGCGCGGTTGGAATGAGAACGAAACAGCAAAAGAGAGAAAGGAAGAGAGAAAGAAAATGAGAGAGAGAGAGAGAGAAAGCAGGAAGGGTGCTACCCTCGCTGCTAAATGTAAATGTCCGGCATTTGTTACTTCGCCTGTATGACCCGCTGTTTGTTTGTATCTGCGGTGTACGAGTGCAGCACGGTGTACGAGTCGCGGGGGTGGAGGATGAGCAGACACTAGCAACATCAGCGACATAGCTGTATTCCGGCGTGTCCTTTTTTTTTTGTTCCCTTTTTGATATCCACTCTTTTATTTCCGCACCCCCTGCTGTTCCCCGTAAGCCACCGGTTCGGTACGCTAATTTGTAAAATTTTATGATGGCCCCCGTTGCGCTGCTATATCCATTACCGACCCGGCGACCACGCTCCTTTTTTATGAATTTCGTTTTAATTACCGACCTGTCCGGGGATGCGCGCAGATGACCCTGTCGCAGATCGATCTCAGGCGAAGTGTTCGCGGACTATCGAAATCCGGCGAAATTGCATCGCCGTGCTCGCCATAATTCTAGCTTGTGATGCGCAGACCGGAAATGGAAATCAGTTCCAAATTGGCAAAACGTGGACGAAATATTCGGCTGTGCTCTGTGCGACGAACGATGGTCTCGATTCAGGATTCAACAGATGAAAATCGGTGTAAACAATTACTTTTAGGGGGACTGCAAGAAGTATTGCTAGATATGTATTTTAACGTGGTGCAAGTTTGGTTCGCGTAAAAAAATGTAGACTCCGAGGAATTCGATAGTAAAAGTCAACTTTTTAAATGTTATCCTTAACATTTATTGTTAACATTCTGTTTCTAATTATTTTGAATCAATGTATCATTATAATTAACAGACTACGGATTTCTATGAAAAACTAAAATAATTCATTGTTTTTCTTTCGTTTAATAATACTTTTGGTATTTTCGATAAATTATTCGAATTCTAGAAAGCAACTGATAAGTGGACTGCGGATTCGAAATCAAATAGAAGTTAATTCCTCTTTTTTTGTTGAGTTCTTTTAATGTGTTAATCTTCCTACTGTTCTAAATTGTGCTCACTCAATTTTGTCATAAACGCACGCAGCATGCTATCGAATGATAAAACTTGAACGTGTATCGTATTCAATAATTATTATTGAACAATTATAATTTCACCAAGTTTGATAAATATTTAAACACATATCACAGTCGGTATGCTGTACGCATATTGACCCTGAATGGGTAATTAACCTTCCGGCGTCCATTTTGACTCCGGCTACCGCAACCGTCATTCAATTACTCAATTTCTATCAAATTAATAAAACGAACAACTACTACATTAGGAAAACCAGAAAAATTAACGTATCTCCATACGAAATACCTTAAAAAATAGACAAACTAAGAAGTGAATGATTCCGAACATTCGAAGTTATGTAAATATAAAAGTGGTCCGCCATCCGAGGATTAAATCGCTTTCATTAGCAGTTTTTGGGACACATGTTCGTCATTGAATATGTCAAATGAATTCTTTATACAAATTAGAAAATTGAACCTTGAAAATGACATTGTAGACCATCGCGCCAGGCTCGGAGCATAGCCCAAGGGACATGCTTTGAAAAATTCGCTCATCGATCAAAGGGCTGAACGAGTTTCAAGGAGAGAGAGACGATTAGTCACGCGGCCTGCCGAAAGAAATCCGAAATCCGCTGATTATTTTCTGAATGCCCTATCAGGGCCAGTTCACCATAGTTGAAACTTCGAAAGTCCCGTAACACGTGGAGTTCGTGATGCGCGATAGGGATACTCCTCGGCAATCTCCGAGTATCATATTCCCAGTAACTAACAACTTTTCACGTTTGCTCCGGAATCCTTCGCGTTGTTGATGTATGTACATGGCCTCCTCGCGTAAAAGGTTAAAGTTGCCGCGATGTTGTATGTAGATTTCGGAATGGGTCGCACTATAGCAAACCGGTGGTGTGTTTAATATAGTCCGCGGGCACGATAGTCCGCTTACCGCTGTTTACAATTACGGCGAATGTGCAAATTTACTATTGACATGTCTACAGGCGAGCAAGCAGAATTTAATAAAAAAGAATGTCGCGGGAAGATTTTATCGAATGAATCAAGTCGATAGCACCAATAGTCTGGCCTAGGCACGTCCTCAAAGATTTGCTAATATTCGAGGGACGTACCCTCCCGCCGCTGTCGAAAAAGTGGGAAGTGGGAACAATTAAAATAAAATTTTGATTTACCGATTCTTTTGTAGTTTTGGATACACGTTTCTACACGCGTAGGAAGAGTGTATACCAAATTTCAGGTCGATCGAAATGAAATAGCGGCCGTGGCGCGACTTTGAAAATTTTTGGACTGTCCAAAATTATGGAAATCGGCAAAATGGGGTTGATAAAATGCATCTTCCTGGTGTCAGCCATATGCTGAACCCCTTGACTACGGCCGACTTTGAAACGTTCTGGCCGCAGTGTACGGTGGGAACTTAGTTGGTACTTACACCGAGAACGGCGATAATTTGGGTATGTATGCGTTTCGGTGAAACATATCTCAATAATTAAACAACTGAATTTCACTATTTTAAAACAATATTATTTGTTTCTTCGTATTCTGTACTGAATTATATTAATTCCTTTATTATTTTCTCAAATTATAACTGGAAAGCATATTCATAATTGTTTATACATAGTCGGAGCGATAAAAATTAAAAGTGAAAACAGAAAATAAGTGATTTATTTATAGTTGAAATATTGCTGAGTGTTAGTTAATGATAGAAATGACCAATGGCATGTTCTCGTCGCAAAGATAGGTCTGGTGCGGCCGCGCAAAAGAGGCGTGGGGAAGGCGGGAATTTCATAAACAGCGAATGAATTCAGTACGCGTATCCTCGCGTCTGATATCTCGGTCGAACTTATTTCGACAATAGGCGGCAGCTTGAGCTAATAATATTCTTCCCTTCGTGCTTTGGGCAGGAGAGAAGCCTGGAGAATCAGAACCTGAGCGCGAGGGTTACTTTCGCGCGGCAGCTTTTCCCTTGGTTCTATCCTACTCCCACCAGCAACAGGAGCCCACCTCCTTTTCTCTTCTGGCCCCCGACAAGAAAAGCATTGTGCGGAAAAGTTGCACACACCGGGCGCAGCCGCGCCGACGACTGCCGCACTTGTATGAGGCCGCCACTCTTTTGATATTTCAACGTAACAGACGAGTGGCGTGTCGTAATGAAATCATCTCCAGTGCTTTGATCTTCCCCTTGCTAGCCTCACTCCTTTCCACGATGAGCAACCTCCGCGTCGCTTTCCCTTCGAAACGGCTACCCCATTCCGCTCACCACCGTCCCGACCATACCACGCCCCCACCCCGGGCTTCTAACTTCCCCCTTCTCTCACCTAACGTCTCTCCTGCGATATCCCTTCCACCAACCATCCCCGCCGCATGCCGAGCGACGGCCACCAACCCTCTTCCCACTTCGACAATCTCTCCCATAATGAGTTCCTTCTGCACTTTCTTCGCCGCGATACATTTTTACCAGGCGAAAGCAATTTCCTAATTATACCGGGCGCTAACCGGTTGTCCTTTGTCCTCCGGTGCCAGCCTTTCCGTCAAGGTTGCGCACTTCGACTGGCCCGCAACTGCATAGTCCACGCCGTTCCGAGCACGGAGGTGTTAACCCCTTTGACGAGTGATGAGCTCTGCCAGAGTACGAGCACAACAATGCTACACCAGCGAAGAGACTCTCAATTATAAATAACAATTACCGAGGCTACAGTGCTAGATTAAACCGATTTCTATGTACAATGTATAGTATCGCATAGCTCGCTTTACATCAAACCAATATTTCTAATATTTCTTATTTATATTTATAAATTTGCAAAGTTGCATTTGTGAGAATTATTCCTTTGTGTACATATCATAAAAAAATAGCTAGAAATATTTATAAAGCAAGATAAAATACTTTGTAAACCTAATTTTAGTGGTAACGATAATAGTAGAAGATTTCGTTGTGTGCAGTGTCATTTGAAACCGGAAAATGTCACGAATATGTTGGCAAAAGCTTCGGGACTTTCGTGAAAACTTTATTAAAAATATTGCAGTGGTGTGTCGACGAAAGTGGAGCGAATGCCGAAGCGAAGAAACCGAATTTGTTATCGGTCCAGGAGTATCGTTCCTAATTTTGTGAATTGTTAACTGCAATTGTGAATTGCATCGTCTCCACATTCATTTAATGGTTTCTTCGACCTCCTTTTTTAATAGTACTGCCGACGTCGAGGATTGTTACAACGTGTTTGCAACATTCGAGAAAAAATTGTAATGTACTTTTACGGTTGGTGAAAATAACCGAGCACCGGAGGATGGCGACGCTACTTTAGCATCCCTAGTCCGAGGGTTAATAGACACCCCGGTGGGACGCACACGGCTACCAACTAAAGGAACGCGGATGAGACGGGCCAGCGGATTGCAATAAGTCCTGCGTTTCAACGGCTCGGTTGCGGCTAACGACCATCTGTTCACCGAGGGATGTCTCCCGGCAGAAACGTTCTGCCAGCCATCCCCTAAACAGCTCTTTTTCTATCCGGTAGATGGTTTCATTCGGATAAATGTTTCAGCTCGGGAAAAGAATTAGCGCAACCAAACATGGTTACATTAGCGATCGAATAAATTGTCGTCTCTGTTATCCAAAAGACAATATTTTCCTCCATGTTCACCATATACATGGTGATCCGCGATTGTAGTCGAACTCCCTCTACGTTGGAACAATTTAAATACCTTTCCCTACAATTAGAAGCATCCATTTACCAAACGATCGTATACACGGTGATCCACGAAAGCATTCGAACACCTTTCAATTTAATTTCGATTCTCTGTGTTCAGCGCGCGCGCGAACAGTTTATCGAAAGTGACTCTATCGAGTTGAATTTATTCGTGCGCTACGAGCATTTACTTAACAATGATCGAATATTTAGAAGCGGTGTTAATGGGTTTATGAAACGGACAACTTGCTCGAAAATAACACTTACAGTCGCCGCGGAATGTATGTTGACGTGTCTCAAAAATGCATATTTTCTGTTTTAAATCAATAATTTAGGAGTTAATGGAAAATATATAGTACGTATGTTATTTAATATAGTACAAACTAGTATGTGTAGCACCAAAGATTACATAAAGTTTATAATAATGACAGAAAAAATTAAATAACTTTTTTATCGATTGCGGAAAGTATGTTGACAACATTGAAATTTCGTGCTTGAGTGTATTCTTAACAATAAAACGACATAATTAATATGAAGTTTGATACCCTTTGTTTCTTATGACCTCATCAAGTCTTTTAGACATACTTTCAAACAATTTATTTATAACATTTTCGTCAATACTATTCCAAGCACTCAGTAGTGCTTGTTTAAAAACTGATTTATTATTCCGAAATTTCTCACTAACACTTCGATCTAAATGATCCCACAGGTGTTCAATTAAATTCAAATCGGGACTTTGAGCAGGCCAGGGTAACAATTGAATATCATTTTCATCGAAGTATTTCGTCGCTAGTTTACATTTATGTTTGGGGTCGTTATCTTGCTGGAAGATATAATCACCGTGGATGTTCATTTTTAGTATTGAATCTTGTAAATTCTGTTCCAAAATATTTACATATCCTGCTCCTGTTAATATCCCGTCTATAAAATGTAAATTGCCAACCCCATTTGCAGAAAAACAACCCCAAACGCATACTGATCCTCCACCGTGCTTTACTGTAGGCGTTATCACCGTTGACTTAAAGCATTCACCTTGCTTTCTCCACACATATTTCCTTCTATTACAACATCGAAGTTCAAATTTTGACTCGTCGCTAAATACAACCTTCTTCCAGAAATCTGGTGATTTATTTTTGAATTGTTTCGCAAACGCTAAACGTTTTTTAGCATTAATTTTGGATATGAATGGCCGTTTTCTTGATATTTGTCCTGCGAATCCTGCTTCTTTTATGCGTGCACGAATTTGTGTTTCTTGAATCGGTAGATTTAAATCAGATTTCAACTGTTTGGTCGAAACAAAGAAGTTTTTCTTTACTTCTCGTACAATCACCCGATCCTGTTTGCGAGTTGTCTTCCGAGGACGTCCAGATTTTGGTTGATTTTCTGCAGTTCCATTCTGTTGTAATCTATGTACTATTTTCCTTACACCTTCCGCAGAAATGTTGAAATCGAGAACAATTTTTCTTAAAGAATCTCCTCTTATTCTTCTGTTAAATATTTGTGACCTTTCTGCAGGTGTAAGTTCTCTAGTTTTCGGCACTATAAAGCAATGTTTATAATTTAACGTGATATTATATGTAAGATATTGTTCAATATTGAGAAGGCAACAAATAAATCATTAATTAACACTTATTGTATAAACATATTATAACAAAATAAGCTCAAAATTGCGTGTCAACTTACTTTCCGCGTGAGCCTTTTATGCAAACTTAATACTACACGTCTGTTATTCACTGTTTCTTGAACTAAACTAAACAGTAAGCTAGTAGCAGTAAACAATAAGTGATATATAAGGTCAGAGCCTGGAAAAAATGTAAACACTTGGTCTTTCATCAGAAATACACAGTTCTGAAACAATGTCAACATACATTCCGCGGCGACTGTACATTTTAACTGTTTGAGCGTTGAGTTGCCCGACGTTAAGCGTGCGCCATGGGCTGCCGACTCTGTACGAAAAAGCCTACCGTGGGCTGCGTACCTTTTACAAAAGATCGCAAGTTGAACAGACTGAATTTTCATTGCAAGGTATATTGATTGTAACTGAAATAAATTATGTGGTGACCTCAAAAGCCTTAATAACCATTTATTTCGATTACGGTTTTGCAATCGCAAATAACGAATGACTTAATGCCAGTTTTTATAACTTTATCAGTAGACCAATATTCTCTTATAGATGTTTCTTCCATTCTGGACATTAGCATAGTAATAGCAATAAATAAATATATTTCCGAAGGTGAAGTATCTGTCCAGGTATTTACGCGTGAATGAACTGCATGTATTTTAGTTTGTCCTTAGATTTTTTTTAACGCACCCAAAGGAGTGGATATTTTCGATAAGTGTACCCTTATCCCCGAATTTGATTCATCAAAATTATATAATTTTGGTACAAAATTTTTCTTAGATCATGAAAAGTTTTCTGCCCTATCATTAGATGTCGAATTAACATTTTCCTGTAGACCTTCATCCTCTTCAGAAGATGAGCTAAATATTCGAAGATGCCTTCTCCTTTACTCATACAATGGAACTGACTCTTCGGTTTCCAAAACTACGAAAGAAGGTTTGATTATGTTTGTTCTAACATGCAACCTATTATGTTGATATTTACCGCTTGTGTTACTGCTTATTTTTAATCTCTTGGTCTTCTTATAGATCTCGTCGGAATCCGAAAACGAATTCAACATCCTTTTTCTTTCAAATGTTTTAATTTCAACCGTTTCAATTTCATGTTCATAGTCCATGTCACTACCACTTTTACTAAAGTATTCAAGCTCATTCTTAGACATTTTAAGGGTAATTAAAAATGAAGTTTTAAAAACGCAAAGAACAGATTTTGAGAAAGTAGCAGTGCTGATAACCTCAAAAGTCTTTGGTAGCGATATGTTAACTAGTGCGCAATGAATGCACGCACAAATTTAATGAACAATACTGATAAATGATTGCACAAAAGCACATTTAAACGCTTATTGTCTTTTTTATATCTATATAGGCTTACAAGCACCAGTCACGTATATCTGTTCATAGATTTCTTCTTCCCAGATTGAATGGTTTTGTGAGAACCCACATATGGGTTCACAAGCTAAACCGAATGGTTGTGTGAGAACGCATATATGGGTTCATAGTCAAAATCGAATAGTTGTGTGAGAACCCATATATGGGTTCATAGCGCTCAAAGGGTTAATAGACTCAGGTACAAGTTTTAACACTTGAAATTACTGTTACAAGCGAGCGACTGCGAGTCGAATGGAAGTTGTCTTAGCAACGATTGAATTTGGAATCTCGGTGGGTGCAGAAAAATTTGCGATATTTATACAAAATATGGTGCAGACTAGCGCACCAATCAGGGTCAACGGTGAGCTGATCGAGCGATGATCGCAGATAGTTATCCTGGCTTTTCCTTGCGCCAGGTTACAAGATGTTGGAGGTGGATGAGATTTCGACGGTTTATGACAGTGGAAAAGTACAAATGCCTCTGCGGAAATATACCGGGTGTCTAAATTAAATCTACGAGAAATTGCGTATGTTTGGTAGTATATTGTTACGAGTATCAATATGTTACGATATCGAGACATCGCGCCAAATGGTCTTTGTTGCCGCGTCGTCTTAGTGACGAAGATACAACGGAAACATGAGAGAGTCGGTTGACGAACGTCGTTGAGGATAGACGCAAAGCTAAGTACTCCTCCTCTATTTAATAAAGGTTTATTAGTATTTCAGGTGACTTGCTTATTGAAGATGCCCCGAACCCCTAACAATATCTAAACGTTGTTACGACGTGTCATTCTAAAAGAATGACAAACTGCATGAAATATAAAAATATACGTTTCTATTTCGGAAAAATGAAGTTGATCTTAAAATCTTCGAAAATCTTTCATCTACGAGAAGAAAAGGGACGGTTCCCGTCACATTGTAATGCTTTTTACACTGCGAAACTTTGGTGGAGAAAGTTCGTTCGTATTTTCATAAACAGAACAGACCGTCCTGCGTAAAGACCGCTACGATCCTCTCTCCCGCGACACCGTGCATAAAACTCAAAAAAGCAAATCCAATGGAGCAAGTTTCACGGACGAGCGCAACACAGTAGACCTCGTAACGCTTCTTTCGTTAGAGTAGCAATTCGAATGAACCGCGATGATGTCAACAGAGGCGTTAAAACGAAGCATCGGCGTCGAAGCGGTGCACGATGTCATTCGCGACTTGTTTTCGAAGTAATCGAGCCGGATGGCGTCTCTCGCAACAGCAACCGAAGTAATTGTACGAAACACAATAAGGGAAGCCACGGTCTTTCGAGAGGCAATAACGCGAGCAACGATCTATCGGGTGGACATTGACGATGATCGATACGCCGAACGCATAAGTAACGGGCGTCGTGAGGTAAAGCAGATGAAGGACGAGACGCCTGGTTCTTCTTTGTGCTGGCGGTGCTCGCGACCGTGCCTAGCTATATAAGGTGTATCGAGCAACAAGGAGTAACGGCCCCTAATTAATAAAGTTACGCGAACAACTCTCAAAGTCTTCCCGCTCCTTCTACGCTCTACCTTCCGCAGGGGTATCAGCTCTTTCCCTTGCTTTAGAAATTCTGTTATTCCCTCCCTTTCCATCCGACTTCCTTCTTTATCGCTTCTTCATTCTTCCGAGCGAGCCCACCTTCAGCTAAGTTCCGTATCTTTTGGCGAATAGGAAACCGTGCACCTCGACACGAACGTTTATTTGTATTCAACATTAATTCCGTTTGATGAGCGGATACTCCGCCGAACCTTGAACACCGGTGAAACGATTTATGGGGAAACGGGCGGATAGATATCTGACACTGCTAACGTTCGCTGATCATTCAATTACGTATTTTTAGACTGGTGAATCGAGTGGGAACCACTACAAATGTTTCACTACGTGTAATCGAAGCTGTTTTAACACTTCGAATGCCACGGTGGTCACTGTGAAAAAAATGATTATTATAAAAATATATTATATTTATATATATATATATATATTTATATATTTATAATATATATTTTATATTAATAATTTATTAAATCAATGCAACTAATTGCTCAAGAAAAGTCAAGACGTTTGGTCGAATCTGAAAAATGTTATTTAGATTTGTAGAGTGTCCGAATACTATTGTGAGCCACTGTAAGTAATATTTTTCCATGGTCTCCGTAATAATTTGATGTTTGCCACAAATAGTGGAGTGTTTGTGGTTGAAAATGTCCACGGGTCCGTAACTTCGTTCATGCGATACCGTACAACGGTTCATCGCATACCTCAGCATCTCGGATAGCATGTCTGGATAGGGTATGCCCAGGTAATTTTCATTAGACCGTGTATCCCGCGGATATTCCAGTATCCATACACATACATCCAGTATCAATAGCGCTAATAGAAACATGACAGAAGTCACACACAACAGCAGCTACACTAATCATTACCATCGATGGTAATACTCGACAATAAAAATCTGTACAAGTGCATACAGATATAACAGCTACAAACTATAAAATTTATTAAAATTGTACAAAATAGCGATCAATGAACTACCTGTGTAAAATTACAAAAGACACGATCACAATCATGCTAATTAAACTGTAGATTTTATGCATTTATAACAAAAGTACGTACATCAAGAACTGTACACATTGATCTAAACCCGTCAGAATCATTAACACATTGCTGGCTGGCAATTTTACACAGAAACTATGCCATGTCATCGGCTATTATTTTGTAATTGAATATGGAAGTAAAGTAAAACGTTCTAAATAAAATCCAGTAAATTCTATTTATATTGAATCAAATGATTATAAAGCGGACGCGGCTAAACACAATGCGCAAAGCTTTTGCAATATTCTATATGTGCTCATAATTATGAAAGTAGTCTAAGTCATATATCTTGTATCGAGATGTTTAATGAATTGCATTTGAATAGATTAAAAAATATGTTTAAATCATGCAACATTTCAATTTAGAATTTTATTAGTCTTGATTAATGGAAAATTATTATGAATGTGAATTTCATACGAAAATGTTGTTTTTAAAGTTTGAATTGACATAGACCATTTTCAAATTTAACTGAATGTCCTATAAACGACTTAAAGCAATAAAAAGCTACGAGTTTTATTAGAAACAATCATTTTAATGAAATAATTCATGAACATTTATTAATTATTTTTAAAAAGTAATCCATTTTTATCATCTTTATGTTTTTGTGTTAATATAAAGAACGTTCTATTCGATACGAGTTTGTAACCGAGTTAGCAAATTGATTTCACATAAAAATCCGCAGACTGGTAAAAATAAATTCTCACAGTAAAAATATGTACGTAACACGCTAACAATTGTGCGGAGGGTTGAAGCTTAAATAATTTTCAGGAACCTTTTGATAGTTGAATAGTTCTAGGACACCACACGTTGCGATCTTAAACATCAACAAAGAAGCTTGACATTCAAACTGGAAACCAACACGAGGGACAGATGGAATCAGCGAAAGACAAGAACTAAGACGAAAAGGGTCAAACGGAGGTTCAAGCTCGCAATAAAAAAGAACTGATCACTGTCTCGAATCACGTTGCTTCGGGATTATCCGAGACTGGCAAGAATAATTTTGCGGCGGCTGAAAAACTTTCGTGCGCCGATTCGTCTCAATTTAACGGCGTTGTCCGACAAAGACGAGGTGGGCGTGATCAATTCGCCGCTCCGTCTTGTCTCTGTAAGCTCGTGCGGTCCTGCTAATTGATAACTCGCACGAGAGAGAAAAGAAGAGCGAGAGAGAGAGAGAGAGAGGGAGAGAGACGATAAAGGACTCGCGTTTTCTTGCGATCGGCGTTGCGGCGCCAACGCGATGAGGGTGCTATAGTTTTCTGGGGGACGTCCGTGCGGATTCCGGGGGTTGCACGAGAGGAAATACCACCCGCGGACTGCCAGATTTCAAGAATTAAAGGAAGTTCTCGCTGGCAACGGGAACGGGAACGCAGCTCGCTGCGTGTCCCGGCGACGTTGCCAGTGTAGACTCTCGAGTTATTGCCCGCTAAAGAAAATTGACTTGAATCCCGGCCAGGATAAGAGAAGCACGTCGCGAAGGAACCCCGGGCGAGAAGAATGAAGGAAGCAATCGATGCTACCCGGCGATACCGTGAACAAGAAGCTACTTGTGAAACGCGAGAGAGAGAGAGAGAGAGAGAGAGAGAGAGAGAGAGAGAGAGAGAAACGCGCATACACCAAGGAGACGAACACGTGGATATCGCGTCGAGGCCGACGCCGTTGCCGATCCCGCAATCGATAGATATCAATTAAGTGTTATTATGCCCTTTATGCCGGCGGAGCTAGCGCCCGATAAGATCGCCTGCACCGTCGAATTTGTACAGGCGATCTGATAGTTGAGAGCCGCGTGACAGTCCTGTCCGATTCCGCTGCGAGTCTATTGTTTCGCGTATATTGATTCTAAGCGTGACATCGATTCTGGGGAATTGATAACGGGCAACGTGTCGGGCTGCCCCGGCTGTGTACTGATTTTTATAGGTTTGCTCGAAGAATGATTTATCAGTTCTTGTAATAGAGAATCGAGCTTTCATGGAACACAACGTTCATCTTCGAACCTTGTCGTACGTCTAACTCGAAACATTTTTCTGTTCTAGAATAATTCCATTGTACATGGTTAATTTCCTTTCGTGCTTGTCAAATTTGTTACTGTTAATCGTACGACAACACTTCAATTTGTACGAACTTCTTAATTACAAACATTTGTAATGTAAACATTGTTTTGAATAATAGTCTAACGATTTTCAGTGTCGCCTCAGAGGAGCCATTGGAGTGCTAGGGGGTTAACACGTCGAATGCGGAGCCATTCTGCTTAGCCCTCACGTCACATTTTATTAACCTCTAAACGGAAATAATGCAACTGTGCGTCAGCAAAAGACTCGCTTAGCCCATTTGTACTTTTCTGTTTCAATCGAATATATTGATCAGAGTCAGAAGTCAGAATCAGAGTGTATGGCAATTTTTAGGTCGATCGGAATCGAATTGCAGCCGTGGCGCGACTTTGAACTTTCGGGGCGATCAATGGTGAAAATGGGAAAAATGGGGTTAATAAAAGGTAGCTTCCTGAAGTCCCCTGATATGCTAGCCTAGATTTTGAGAGCTCTGCTTAACACGTTTAGCAGGCCTCGTCGGTCCCTACGAACCGGCGACAGATTTTTCGTTCTGCTATCGCGGCGCGGGTTACGTTA
>CM052093.1:11988682-12011562 GCA_028453745.1 Agapostemon virescens | reverse complement strand
ATGAAGTCCCCTGATATGCTAGCCTAGATTTTGAGAGCTCTGCTTAACACGTTTAGCAGGCCTCGTCGGTCCCTACGAACCGGCGACAGATTTTTCGTTCTGCTATCGCGGCGCGGGTTACGTTACCCGACTGTTTATACTCTGATTCGTCTATCGGCGAGCGGCCCGGCAAGGCCCGCCTGACGGCTAACCGTGGCTTGAACGGAACGGTACAGAAACTCGGCGTGGCGCTTAACGTGTTAATCATAGTTGACCGAAATGACACTCAAAGTGTTGATGTTAAAGCAATACTTAGAAATAGATATTTTTCATAGACGTTGAATTCATTTCTAAAAGATTATTCACGACATATGAATACTGAAATGTGATATTTTTAAAGAAATTCTGAAAGCAGTCGACGCCATGAATAAATATGTAGTATAAATTAGTATCTATAATAATTGTACATTCTTCTGTCATAAATATCCAGTAGAATCGATTTGTATAAGATGTTAGTATCGACAAAATAATTCCAGTTCTATTCAAGCCACTGTGGCAGGCTATCAGGTCTGACTATTGCACGCCGATTCTACTTGCTGGCTCTGCCTGTCTACTACTAGCCAGCGCTGTTGTTTCTACAATTATTATTATACCGATTTCACTTGCGCGACGTATTATTACGAACAACGAATGTGTCAGAAATATAAGCGCAATTCCTACAATACTGACAATATTAACCATTTAATGCGGTATGAATGATACGCTCGCTAATATGGCAATCTCGCTTTCCCTATGATTAGATATGCGCCGCATAAACAGTGAATTGCTATTTTATTTATAGTTGCGCGACTCCGATTTCACGTTTAATTGAATGGACTGAAGTGCATCACCGATGCGTAAATCAGCGAACTGGAATACTGGTAACTCGATGATGAACGACTCTGTTCCAGATATCGAGATACGAGTTCTATTCTTTAACTGTCACACGATCCGTAATGATGAATTTTAGAATTATCATGCGCGAGATATTCCTTTAATCCTCGCAAGTGAAAACCCAAAGATTTATCTCATCGTTAAATTTGCATTTTTTAATAATCCCAGCATAAGAGGCTGTAAAAAACCGTCACTCATCCTCTGAAATAAACGTTTCATTTCTTCCACGCTAATAAAATATATTCTTCCGACAGAAGTGTCGAACTAATTAGCAACATAATTGCATCTCCGCAGAATCGTATTGCAAATATTTGAAATACAACACTCGCTAGATCTGGTTAACACTATGGACAACATGTTTCCCATTGGATTGGAAAGGACGCTTAATTAACTCGCGTGTATGCGATATAATTATGTCTCACAAATGAGCGATAAATACTGTGCATTAGCTTCGTACAAATTTGATACAATTTATAATAACATTTGTAAGCTTCGTCGCTGTGTAAATACCGGGCGCCGAATTTCGGATAGAGTCGAGTATCGATCAACGAATATAAACATTAAAAACCTGTGTAATCCGTTCAAAGGATACATCCTTTCGGCAAATTAATGCAGAGATTATGCTGTGTACTGAGTATCACCGCTATACCACGACTATTTACCTTCGTAAAACCCGCCGAATACCATGCAAATCACGTTGAAGAGTTCAACGGCGCTACTTCAACGATAGCAACCGTTCCAAATCTGCTCTAACATAATTTGCTGCACTAACTTGCGTCTCATTTCAATAAGCACCGATTCCCGCCAAAAATATAGTCCAGCAATCCCCAACTCGGTAATCCCACAATACTAAACGTGCAACAACTTCAATTCCCTTCGCCGATGTCGTCAACTGACGAATCGCATAATGTACCGCAGGCTACGTGTAAAAATTCATCTACTCTCGATTGCCCAACTTGATAGCAAGAAAAACTATCCGACATCCTCAGGAATCTTACGAAGCACCCGGATACCCAGACAACGTTCGTTCACCCTGGTATCTTCCAAGAAGACTGCGGATCTTTCTGCAAGATGAAAACGCATTCCGCATCTGCGGTAAGGGACTAACCGAGCATTTTAGTAGATCGAAAGACGCCCTTCGATTCTTATAACATTAAACCTACAGAGCGATAAAGGTAACTAGTACGCGGTTGCTTTAAACAAATAACGAGACACGTTTATGCTCTGTGCGGTTTTTATTATACGCGCTGCGTTAAAAATTTGATTATCATCCACGAAAGTATTTTAACAAATTTTCATCGAATAAACAATCGGTCGCTTTTCTAGTAGGTTTAGAACCGTTCAGGGACAACGCTCGTTTGATCCAGTACGATCTACAGTGAGTAACTTTAATATTCGGACACTATAAAATTTTCACTTTGTCGCATTGTAATTTTGTTCACGATACAGGAAAAAAAGAATTAATTCTAAATTACATTCTTACATAATTTCCAGTTAATAAAAGTATAAATTTTATTTATATAATTACTAGCGTTTATTAAATGTTCTATTTTAAACAGAACAATGTCTGATTTTAACATTACAATAATATTCGGACACTTTCAAAAACTGATATTTTTGAACTAATTTTTACAAACGAAAAGTAATTCAATATAGTGTAGGATATCCCCTTCTTGACGAATGACCTCTTTTAATAGTTGAGGCATATTGCAAATTATTTTTTTCAAATATTCTGTACTAATATTATTCCATTCCTTTTTCAGTCGTTCTTTTAACATTTCTTTAGATGTTATTGCAGTTGTTCTAATTCGTCGGTTTGGTTCATCCCATAAATTCTCTATAGGATTCAGATCTGTGGACTGAGGTGGCGGTTGTAATAATGTTGGACAATTATACAACAAATATTCCTGTACGATACGTGCCTTATGCTTCGGGTCATTATCTTGATAATACTTAAATGTATTCTGAATCTCCATTTTTATTGCACTTTTACGTAAATTATTTTTTAAACTTTCGTCCATTATGTTATCAATAAAAATTAATTACCCGTTCCAAATGTTGAGATACATCCCCATACAAGTACATTTCCACCTCCGTGCTTGATAGTCGGCTTCGTATTTTTAATTTTTAATTCTTCATTTTTCTTTCGCCTACATCATTCTTCGCCTATCCGATCCAAAAATGTTGAATTTACTCTCATCGTTAAAAATAACGTCATTCCACCACGTATCTTCTTTTACAACAAATTCTCTCGCGAAGTTTAAGCTTTTCTTTCTATCAGTTTCATTCACATACGGTATTTTCCGAGCAACTCGTCCATTATAACCACATTCTTTTAATGCTCTGGTATTGTTTGGGGATGCACTTTCTTTTCAGTCTCTTCTAATAATTCGGCAGGTAATTTTGATGCACTTAATGTAGAATTTTTCTTTATTTTTTTTATAATTTTTCTTTTATCTCGCATGGCTAACATTTTTGGTTGGCCTCTTTGCGGAACAGATTGTATTCGGTCTTCATACTTAAATCTTTTAATAATATCTCACACAGTACTTTTACTAATTTTAAACATTGCTGCAATTTTCCTTTACGATTCACGTGTTTCTCTTACGTCCGATTATTACCACTGAACTTAGCGAATATCTAAAGACAACTGATCTTCTGAGGCTCGAGACAGTTTACACAGATTGTAATGTTTGTAAACATACCTCACATTCGCATTAACACTTTGGCTGTCACGGCACCTACATAAGAGTCACAGAATTATTTGTGCAATTTGTAAATGAATTTTCACGTTAATATATTCATTGTATCCAAGTTTACAATGGCTTAGAAAATGCAAGAAGGTCGGAAAAGTACTCAGTGTCATAGGTTTTATTTTCTAAATTTTTATTTCACTCGATAAGTCGTCCCGACTTTATGCAATTTTTTTGGCTGCTGATTTGGCAGTCAATGTGTTAAATATCACACTGGCTCACGCAAATTGTTACATTCCGAGGTGTCCGAATATTATTGTCACATTAAAACTAGACATTGTTTCGTTTAAAATGGAATACTTAGTAAACTTTAGTAGTCATATAAATAAAAAT
The DNA here is from genome assembly GCA_028453745.1 of Agapostemon virescens. Classification (NCBI taxonomy): domain Eukaryota; kingdom Metazoa; phylum Arthropoda; class Insecta; order Hymenoptera; family Halictidae; genus Agapostemon; species Agapostemon virescens. Next base: position 12,007,564 of record CM052093.1, on the reverse strand, counting down.
TATGCTTTTATTAATCCCTTGGCCTACGAGTTATTTTACAATAACAGTGACTAGACTTTCTTTGTCCTCCGCAGAACGACAAAAAGAAAAGACAAATTTGTAGTTACTGCGTGCCTAGCTATTCTCCAATGACCGTATACAATCATCAATTAAATAAAATGTTATTTCCGTTTAATGAAAATTAAGGAAATACATGTTTAGAAGATATAGTTCGAAATCTTTACTTGTCTTCTCTCTATACAGTAATGTAATTTAGAATTAATTTTCTTTTTCTTCGTCCTGAAGAAAATTACAATGCGGCAAAGTGAAAATTCTATAGTATCCGAATATTAAAGTGATTCACTGTAGTTGCGTAGACTTTTCAGACGTTGCCACAATTCGTTGATGAATTAAGCTCGCCGTTTCGCGCATCGATCCTCAGCATCGAAGAAACAAGAATCAACGGCAGCCGTTAATCTGGCCACGTGTAAGAAACGTTGCTACGTGTTTCGAGTCGGTAGACCATGCGCAGACGTCGTCCCTGAATGGTTCATGTTTCCGTTTCTTCAAATTCCAAGCACCCATTTCTTTTAGCCGGCGAACTTAGAAAATCCGCAGTCTCCTCGGCAAAAACGTTTCTGACGCGTCCGACGTCAGAGTAGCGTCCGAAGCGAAGCTAAGTAAAAGGTGTCGGTTGTCTTTACCTTGTTCGGTGTGGTTGCTTGTTGCTGCGGCGAACAGCTGGTGCTATGTATCGTCGGCTGGGTGGTCGTCGCCGGCACAATGCCTTGGTGATTCAGATGGCTCAGCTGATTGAGCTGGGTGAGTTGTTGCGGCTGCTGCACCGGGTTCTGGGTAGTGGGTTGCAGCTGTTGATGATGCGTCTGATGCGCAGGATGGGTCGTCTGATGATGCGTCGCGGGGAAGGTGGGCACCGTGAACGGGACGAACAGCATCGGGCTGCCGAGGATGTGCGCACCACCTCCACCCAATGCCCCCGTCTCCTCCCTACACCTTTTTCGTGCGTTTTTGGTTTTGGATAACTCGTTTTTACTCCATCAACCGTGTTTGTAAACTTCGTCGCGTATCTACTACGTATACGGGTACTCTGAATATATTGTTACGTTATATTGTTTAGTTTTCAATCAAACACTGCCGACGACGACGACCAACAGAGTGGGGGCAGAGACGTAGCAGTGCTAGTAGTAGTAGTACTAATAGTAGTAGTAGTAGTAGTAGCAGTAATAGTAGTGGTAGTAGTTGTAGTAGTAGTAGCAGTAGTAGTAGTAGCAGTAGTTGTTGTTGCGGTAGTAGAAGTAGTAATAGAGGTATTTGTAGTGTAATAGTACTCTATACGTGTCCGAAGTGAAACTACAATGTATGTTTAGTGATTTATCATTACCTGCACTCCTGCCCCAGCTCCTGGTGCTGGGGGTGGGCGTAGGGGGCGGCTCGGACGGAGGTGGTGGACGCCACCCTCGCTACCCTCAGTGATAGGCCGCCCCGCTGACTGGTAAGCTGGACCGAAGCTGGCTGGTGGTTGCTATGCACACAGCAACAGGCACGGCAACCGATCGGTTGTTGCTGACTCTGGATTGCCTGGGGGTGATGAGTTAAGGGGCCCCTGGGCCCCGTGGAGGAGGGAGAACACGGGTACACCCCAACCAGGCAGCCCACCACCGCAGCCCCGGGGCCCGGTGCACTCGGTGCCAAGGCGCCTGTGGACGAGGCCACCCCAACCTCGCTGGCCCTCCTGCAACCACGGCACCACTGTACCCACCCTCCTAATCTGGGTCTGTGATACGACCCGCCGATGCCGATTGTTGACCCGGACTGTACCACCTCCACCTGGGCCTCTTTCAGTGCACGCTCTCTTGCGGGCGGGATTTTGCTACCTTGCAGCGCGCCTGGTCGCAACCGAACCCCTTGAGTGGTCCTTCGATCGTCCTTCGATTCACCGTTCGAAGACGCTCGGTAGCCAACCGGACCCTTTCAGTCCCTTCACTTCGACTCGCGGAATCGCGTCTCGCGACCGTTCCTCGCCCGGTTTATCCACCGACGATAGTCGTTGCCTCGAAGTCGCCGACGAACAGAGCGAAGTCAACGTCCTGAACCTCCGTCGATGCACTGGCAACTTTCAAGTTTCTCGGCTGTGTTCCGGTCAGTCGCGGGGGTCACGCAACCGCGATTACCGCGATCAGTTTTTTGCCGGCGTCTCAAAGAGTCCCTCGTGTACACGAGGATTCCGCGTCAGAGATGGCCGCTGCGCTCGAATCTCTGATTTGCACCGGTGAGTCTCGACAAGGTCGATGCACACTCATAACCACGTGGTCGCCGGCTTGAATTGCTGCGTACGTCGATCCCTCAGGCTGCCGATACGGACGCGGATGCCGAGTGAACGTTTCGCTCCTGACACCGTGCCACCGGGAGCATTTAACCACGTTGTTTGTGGAAACAGGAGAGCAGCTTTCTCTCTCTTGAACCGGCTGAAGTGACGGATCGAATCGCCAGCCAGGTTGTATCGAAGTCACGACGCTTAGCCTCTCCGTTCAACAAGTACACAATTGATCGCTCGCTCTCTTTCTCTCTCTCTCTCTCTTTCACACACCGCCTAACTGCCGGTAATTTACATTCGTGGATCAACACCGTCTCGTCGAAGATACACCCGGCATTCTAACACCCACTTCCGCTGATGATAAAAACCGTCGCTCTCGAGTCCAAAGAACTAGGAACCACTGTGTTTCTACTTAGCTCACCGTAAGCTCACGTGCGTCGAACCATCGGGGCAACGAAACCGCGATTATCATCCACCGAACACTCTGAAAGAAGAGGGGAAGGTGTCCACGCGCGAACTGTCAAAAGGGGCATGTACGCGTTTCTCTCATTCCCGCAGCCAGCCCGCGTCCGTTGCTCTGTTTATTTTGAAAGCGGACGTGTCTCAGTTCCTGGCAAGCGTCATCGCGTCGCCGGTAAAACGTGTCTCGCTCGGTCAGCAAAACGATCTCGCGAATGAGCGCGAACGGTCCGTGCTCGTACCGGTTCTTTCTCTCGTTCCCTGTCTCGCGTCTTCTTGTTCAACTCGATTAGCCCTGGAGATCCTCCGTCTCTCTCTCTTTAATATATATGTATGTATTTATGTACATATATATCTCTCGTTCTCTTTTCCCGGTTCTGTGAACGAGGGCGACGATACAACGGGTGGAAAAAGAGGGAACCTAACCCGTAATGTTGGAAGGTCGCTCGCCGACTGACTAGCACTTCCGCTCAGGCTGTTGTGCGATTCAGAGTGGGGGATGCTTCGTTGGGTTGTTGTGTGTAGGGGCTGGTGGCGGTGGGTAGACTCGTCGGTTGGTTGGTCGGGTTCGTTGTGTGTGCGAGGCTCCGTGCTGTGCGCGGGAAACCAAGGGGTTTCGAGCTTCTACAAGCGGCACTGCCTGGCAAAATAGCGACCAGTTTCACGTGGCTCGTACTACCTTCGACCACTTCCCTTTGCACCGGCCGCGAGAAACCTCCTCTGGTTATGCGTTGATATCGCTCGACGGCCAACTAGCCCGACTATACATCCGGTTCGACCGATCGTTCCACCTTGTCGAGTCTCTCCGACGTCTCCGTGTTCCACCTGTACTACAACTACGACGATCGACTTCCTTTGCCAATAGTCAACAAGTGCCAGACCCGATCGACACAGAACACCAACAACAACAACTGGGATACTTATTCCACGATCACCGTCGATCACCGGAATCCTGGCGCCGTCGCTGTATCTCAGATCACTCGAATCACTAGAACCACAGAACACGACGAACACTCGCGTACGCCTCGTTCACGCGCACAGAATCACCGAACGAACTGCCAACAACAACAACCAGCTCTCGACCACAATATCGCGATATCACTGGACGGATGATCCTCGCAAAAAACCATACAACGAAATCCTAGTGCAATTCTTCGAGCGGAGAAGACGCTTCGAAACTTTCGCAGGTGTGTCTCGCACAGAGCCCCGCTAGCCGTCGGATCCGCGATCCTCTCGAGGATGAGTTGCGATCCTGTCGCACGTGTTTGTCGGACGCCGGTTTAAGACACTTCGAGCAACGGCGCTCGATCGGTTCCGGTTATCGGTATCACACTGGTACAACAACACTCGCGAAGGGTTAACGACAAACGATGCTCGCCGACGAACGATTGTCGCCCGACGATGGATGACGGATCGAGGAACTCGCGGGTCGTTAGAGGAACGAGAAAAAGAAACGTATAGGACAGGAGACGATGATCGGTCTTGTAAACGGCGGCCCTTTTGTACGCGTGCGTCGCCGGTGCGCGTTGTTGTGTTTACGTGTCGGGAGTGTGCGAGCGGGTCGCCTGGTAGCCGGCGCGAAGACGAGGATAACTGCGCCTCTTTGACGCGGGCAGAGAGACAGACAGACAGACAGACAGACAGACAGACGGTTCTCGACGATGGTTCCGGGATTCTGAGAGGGGGTTGTGTCGCTAGAGCGATACACCCGTCGTTCGAGGCAGGAAAAGATGGTCGCGAAAACCGGCCCGGGGGAGGAGGGATGCGAAAGGAGCCGATGCCGATGATGCTAGCTAGCCTAGTGGCCTAGTGTGCGGCGAGCTATGGATTCGGTGGAGCACTGTGACCTGCACGTAGGTAGGTAGCGTGGAGACAAGAACCGTGTATTGCAATGTATCGCGGTGGTGGCGACGGCGGCGGCGGCGGCAACGGCGGCGGCGGCTTCGGCGGCGGTGGTAACTGGAGGGGTGGCTCTGTCAGGGTGGAGGGGTTAGTGTGGGTGGTTAGGTTGGTTGGAGGGAGCCCGGCTTCGTTCCTTCGTTCCCCCCGGAGGTGGTAGAAGAGAGGGTAGATCGGACGTTTGGGAGATTGGGGGGGTGCGCGAACCGCCGTACCGAAGCGCACCCCGTAGTTCGGGGGTTGGAAACGGCTGTTCGTGGTACTGCCTCGCCAGTATTGTTTTATCGCCGGCGGATTTTAATTATCATTTTTCTTTTTCTTCTTCTTTTTGTTGTTTTGGTTTTGTTTTCTTTTTCGTTTGTTTTGTTTTTCCAGGATTCTCGCGTAACAAATTCGCACGGAAATATATCGGAGACCTATTGTACCGATCATCATGGTTTTAACCGTGTTTAATTAATGCGACGACGAGCCGACCAGCGTAAGGCCTAATTGCTGGGATCATCGGGGGAGGGAGGGGGGCTAATGGCTGACGCGCGCGGATACGGACGCATTGTGATTGATCTTGTTTATGTGGAGTTTGACGGTTACTTGGAATTTTCTAGGTACTCTTTTTCTGGTTACTTGGAGTCTTGTAATCGTTTTTAACGATCAGTTTTTGTTTTGTTTGGTTCGGCTGCGCTGCGGGAAGGTGAGATTGTTGCTTGAGGCTGTCTAGGTATGTGTGGAACGAAGCATAATCGAGAAGTTTATTTTGAAAGTGGCATAAGTCCATTTATGTTCGAATCGAGATATCAAAGATTAAATTTAAAAATATGGATATCAGATAACATAGTAGAATAATATTTTCGGGTTTCTAAGGGTGTCAAATTTATCATCCCAATTAGCATAATTAACATTATTTGAGAAATAATATGTTTTTGATGTAAATGACATCTGTACAAATGTAAATGACGTTTTCAATTCTTAAGAAATCACAAGTCCATAGGAAAAGTAAATTTCCCTTGAAAGTAAAATAAATGTATACACTTTTATGTTACAAAATAAAAAAATATTCAACTTTCATACTTTGTTAAATAATTTTTACATTAAAATTAATATTGTTTTTTTAATTATCATTTAGTCTTCTCTAGTTTGTGTGTGCGGGAGGGATTTAAAATAACTTTAATGTGCAGGTGGTATATAATGTAATATATCCATTAAGTTCTTATATTTTAGGTTTGTGAGTGGTCTCGTTTTTTTATATAGTGATGCCAACTTGATATTATTAAAGTTTTTTGGTGTTCCCCATTACGGTAGTAAATCTAATGTTTTGAATGGTGCATCCTCGTTCATTGTCGTTTTGTAGAATACCTTATATGGATCGCTTTTCAAAAATCTCATCCAACATGTTTTATACCAATTTACTCTTTCACCGTCAATATTTTTTAGCCTTTTAAAAGTCGCGTTTTCTAGAGGCTTAGTTGAAATTAACTCTTCACGTTTCATTTCATTTGAATGAACTTATTCTTTCGACACTTCTTTTAATTCAACCGTTGCTTTGATAATTAAACATAAAACTGGAATCTCATAAAATTTTGTTGCACAATATTTTCCATATCCAATTGAAACTCTCACAATGGGACTTACACCACTTTCAAAATAAACGTCTCAATTATAAATTTGTATTTTGTTCGATGTAAATCGCGTGTATCTTTGTGGAATCGTAGAATATATTGATCCTGTTAAATTCATGCGTACGTAGATGAAATTATGAAAGTTTATATCATTCGTGATGTTTTAGTATAAATCTGAAAGTTTAACGGTTTTTGTAATATTGCTCTACCGGTAGAAATAATCCGCACGGCATACTAATTACTGTTTTTCTACGGGAAACACGTTTTTAGCGATGACATAAATATGAATGAATTATTTTTCTCGAACCGAAAGCAAAGGACAAATAGAGAATAACGATAATTTCGTGACATGATACATGCGTTCTGCATGTACCTCGAAAAATGTTTAATCATTATCGCGTATTTATTTCAACTCGTATAAATTTAAAACACCTAACAAATAAAACGCATCAATAGAGTACGAATATGTTTTCAAATAATGGCGTTAAGTAAAGAATCGATATATTCGAAATGATATACAACTATTTTGTAATGCTTCCGGGGACAAATGTAAATGAAAGAGTAAATTTAATAAAAAATGTAAATATGATATGATAAAAACCTAAAAGATTTCAATTCTATGCTAATTTCCATTTTATCGTAATTTTACACGTGTAACTACGAAAATTGGAATGAGCTAAACATTTTTTGCTCACTAGAAAATTAGTATAGCCGAAATAAAATAAAAGAATGATTAACTTTAAATAATATTCACCTTTTCTTGTATCTTACTTTAAGCATTCATAGATTACTAACAATATGATCAGAATTTCATTTCATTCATTATGATCCTTACAAGTAGAAACAGTAAGTATTTGTCAGACAACCTAGACAGTGCAATTGGAATTATACATGCTCAAGGAAATCCTTAAAAATTGTATGCAAACAAATATTATTCAATAATTCAATGAATATCTTTGATAAATCCAACTATGTTCAATGAAAAGACATGAATTAAATTAATAAACACCTCGAATAAATTTATGCCAATAGAACTGAACTTACATAGATTCTAACGGAAGTTGAATTTTGTACAATGTTAAATTTCTATAGCTTATTCCTATAACTAAAGTATACAACATCTCTATTTTAACACTTTCACAAGTAGAAACAGTAATTATTAATCATACCACATACGCGGACGATATTAAATTAATCGTATGCAAAAACCTTCTTGAAATATTGTATACAATCGAAAAATATTTCATAAATTCATTCAATAATGTATAAAATTTCATTTCATCCCTCGGCGCCATCGCAAGTAGAAAGAGTAAATATTAGTCGGGAAATGCAGACAGTATGTATATTTCTAATTAAGTTACTACAATGGAATGCTTAAAATATTCCGTAGAACCAAATATTGTTCCGTAAATTCAATCGATACTTTTAACCGATCGGTGTATTTTCGGGCACAGTCGTATTAATTAAATTAATAAACAGATCGAATAAATTCATCCGAAAATAAACAGCGAGCTGAAGTGAAGAATAACGCGGTTTGAATATTGTATAACGTACAAATTCCAAAGGATATTCCTGGAGCGCGAATACGATTTTTCGGTCTTAATTCTTTTAGCAAAGGGTCGGTTAAAACAAAAGACAAAAATTCGGGTCTTTACCCTTCGATGGAGCAAATTAATTTGTTCCTCTCCATCTTCGTTAGTTGACTACGAGGCGCGAATAACCAAAGGCCTGCGGTTACCGAGGCATCGATCGGCGCCCGTCATTTTTGTCCACTTTGTCGTGTGTGTTAATTAAAAATTGCTCGCGGTCATTGTCATGGAAGAAATCACGCACGTCCCTGTAATTAAATCCTCGATAAACGCTCGTCAATCGACCATCAGGCAATCATCGAACGCCCATCCATTCCAGCAGTACACATACATCCTGTGATTTGAACATTTCGTGTTTTCAATCGTGTCGCCAGAGAGGTACGAATTTATTAATTATGCTTTCCCTCGGCCATTGTTAACTTGCCGCTTTCAGGATCGTTGCAATTGACTTCTATTAGCAATTATATATGGTCGACTAACAATGTACACTTACGAATTGATCTTCTTCGATCCTCGGCACTCGATCAACCAACAAAGGAAAAATTTAATCGAGTGAACGAGAAAACCATCGACGATGACCGTCATGTTCACATGTAAATTACAGAAAGTATTAAAATGATTTCCGTATAATATCCGAACAAAGATTAAAATTTTGTTTTTCTTTGAAATTTATTTAAACGACGTATCTTACATTTATTAAAGTTGTCCTGCTCACATTACTAGTTTCGCATAACTTTAATGATTTCTAAACTGGAAGTTTCACTACGACAAACTTATAAAAACGCTCGTCTACAGTTTCCAAGACGCAGGAACAAAATTCTATTAAAGTGCACTTCAAAGTCTCGTTAGCAGAAAAGAATCTAGGCTCTGACCCTAAGTACTATAAAATGCACGATGTAGAAAGTCATAATGGTCTTACTGAATATTTAAAGACAATATCAACAAGTGTGTACCCAATAACAGAACTGGAATCAAGAAATTGAACAAACTTCGAAATAACTTCTACAGCCACTGAACCAACTTCTGCTACGATAGAACGCGAAGATAATCCAAAATGATTTACGCTTTTCTGTTCACACGACACAAAGCATTGCGGCACAATTAACATATAAACGTATCGATCATGTCAATGATTTAACGTACGACCATTACATTCTCATAACTCTTTAGCCACCTAAATAATAAAATTACACCTAAAAAATAAATTACGAATAAAATAATAAAAGGACAACCGCATTGAATTAGAACGCCGACCACTAAACACGAACCCCAGAAAATCTTGCGGGACCAAAACCAGTGATCGGAATTTAAAAATAGTTCACAACATTGGCTGCTTCGAAATAGCATTCCAAAAATCAAAATAAAATTCAGTTTTAACCCCCCAAAGGAAATGAAGCACGTGCAATGGGATTATTCTAAGACAAAAATGTGTTTCGAATTAGAAATTAAAATTGCTCGAAGTGCAAAGGATTAATACCCTTCCCGCCGACAGTGTGTTAATAAGTCCGAAAAAATATAATTTCTACGAAGACCATTCTCTACGAAAGAACCAATGTGTAACCGTGGAGGCAGCCGACGTGTCAACAGTTTCGCCGAGCGCGGACAAGAACAAATCGCGAGGTCTAACATTTACCGTCGCTAACCAACGTTTGTTGCCATTCATTATTTCAGCGAGCACAGTCGCGTCGCCAAAAGCATTGGACGGTTCGCAATTTTCCTTCTTTGCGTCCGGTGAATTTCGTATTTTCACGGCTAATGACTGAGGAACGAGACTGTAATGTATTCTACGCGGAGCATCTACTATGCGCTTCCCATTAGCATTTGTAATGCGCACCTACACCCTAACATTGACGGTTCGCGCGAACCCATCAGCGGTGCCATTTATAGCGCCATTTCGCCGTGCGGAAAAGAGTCAGCCGCCCCGTTGCCGGGCAATATGTTAATAGGTTAATAGAAACACGTTTTCTAGAGCCGTTCGCGATGCGTGCACGCGTGCAACGTGCACGCCCGCGCACCGTGAGCACTTTTCACGGGTTGCCACGAAATTCCAACGGCAACTCATGGAAATAGACGCACGCCATTAAGAACCTTTCACACGTCACTCTCGAACGCTGCGCGTCGTTACCGTCGCTTGTCGCTGTTCTCTGCAGTTTCTTCGTGACGTCATGTCGTTCAAGTCTGTAACGATTCTTATTTATTCCCATTGAGCCTCGGAGATTGTGCGCTCGCTGGCACAATCACCTTTCAGTCGAACGATATTCACATATTGTAAACGTTTAACGCACTATTCCCGGCCCCCGTTTCTAACGCGTTTTTATTCGCCCTTATCGCCCGGAGAAATTGGAAAGGAAGAGGAAAGCATTGCGAGCTTCCAGCACAGCGTAATCCACGTGTTTTCGGATATCAATGAGAATCGGACATTATTTTATTTTATGGTGTCGAGCGATTAACACTGAATCTACCACGGCGGGTCAAAGGGCCATTTTGAGATTTTCTAGTTTGCAATTATTGAAGGTATGAAGTTGCCTTCGTAAGAATCGATTCGATAGATCTCTTTATTCGATCATATATTGTATTAAAAATCGCAGAAATTCTAAATAAATTATAGCTTTTTATTTTTAGAAGACAATGTACACTAATGAATTTTAATGATCGGTAGGTTTAGCGTTTAGGTCGTATTTAACGCGAATAGACATTTGATGTTGGCCATTTCTGTCATTGAGTCTTGTCTGGCGAATGAATCATTAAATGATTCATTTCAGATTTATTATTTTACAACCATCGAAGTTATAAAGTTTCTTTCATAGGATGAAATGCTTTCATCAGGAATATTGCTTCAAATAGACCAAAATTAAATGGTACCGACTAAAAAATACTGTAATTGTCTTATTTTAAATAGAAAAACATGTATGTTTCTCTGTTATACTTTGCAGTAAATGCAAAAATACATTTGACCATGCCTGGATTGTAACCTCCAGATCACCAACAAGTTTATTTCAAAAAGATGTGAACAACAACTTGAAAGAACAAGAAAACATTAATTCTCAAACAGATTCACAATGCAGGCAAGTTTCTATAACAAAACTTTCCCTGTAGAAAAATAAAATAATAGAAATGGTTGAACCTTATTTAACTTCTCTGAGACACATGTGCCCTACTCAAAAAGAATGCCAAGACAGATACAGCGTTAATTTCAAACACTAACGCGCAAGATTCAAACTCGACGCACCCTCAGCCCAGATGATATCGACTTCTAAAAACGGAAGAAGAGGGTGAAAAGAAAAAAGAAAGGGAAGCTTGGAATCGGAAGGGTTAAACCGATGGAAAAACGTTTGTTCGAGGTCGAAATGTCCTCGGAGACACGGAAACAACCGTGAACCGGTGGAGGTGGTGACTGTGAAGGCGCAATAACGGGATAAGCGGGGCCATCGGACAGTTTGCGAGCGCCTCTGCTCCTGATGGGCCGGACGATGGAGAGACGGGGATATAGGGAGTCGGTATATTTATAATGACCCTATATGTATGCAAATGGCTGCATATCGTACAGACCTATCCCACTCGTACGTGACAGAGCGCTCTGTCCACGTGTCCTTCGACCCCCTGAACTACCCCCCGCCCCCCCCCCCCCCCCCCCCCCCCCCCCCCCCCCCCCCCCGCCCAACCCCAACGCCATTTCACCATGGTGTCTTTCTCTTTCTCACCATGCGTGTGTCTCCGTGAAATCCGCAAGTCCGTTTGGTACGCGTGTAGCGGAGAACGAACATGCAGCGACTTGTCGTTCCGCGAACACGGGATGGCAAAACGCATCGATTGTGCGTAAATGCGAGTTAACGCGACTTCCATGGCCGATCGTGTCGCAATTTTCCAGCTAAACCGAGTTTTTCCAACCGCTACGCGAACGTTCGCCTCTTTGATTCGCATTCGACACGATCTCGAACGTGCATCGTAGAATTTAGCAATGTTTCGAACATTAAAACGTCTATCTGGGAAGACACTGTAAAAGAGACAGAAATATAATATAATATAACGGTATATAATGGTGAAATATAAGTCTTGCAATAAACATAAAAATAATGGATTTCTTTTTCCCTAACCTAATATAATAGTAACCATAGTATAATGTAATAGTAATGATAGTTTCATTTTATATTAAATAACAGCAAATATAACAATACAATATTAAATAACAGCAAATATAATAATATAATATTAAATAACAGCAAATATAATAATATAATATTAAATAACATTAAATATAACAATATAATATTAAATAGCAGAAAATATAATAATATAATATTAAATTATGGCAAATGTAGCAATATAAAGCAATATATTCGTTATTTTTTTATTTGTTCTTTCATACTATTTGATAGCATAAGTTTTTCATGACGAATACGAGTAAATTTATTCTTATTCTCGTTAGGAGATTCAATGTTCTATTCATCTGTTTCGTCTAGGTTCGCAACGGTTGACATTTTTACCGCCTATAAAAAGGAAATAATTAACCGCTGATAACGAAGTAATGAGCTATAGAGTTTCGTTGAATAAATTCTGGAAATAGCGTTTATCCTTCTTTTTTTTCTCCACAAATGAAGGACAATTTATAGTGGCACAGTTTATGCTTCTACCCATCTGGCGGCACGATTTAAAGCAGCATGGCCGTTGCAGGCTAAAAAATGGTGAATTTAAATTTTGATACACACTCACATACTAGCAAACAAGCATGAAGAACAGTGCGTACCATTCGGCGCGAGTGTGAAGAAATTTATTATTTTTATTTTCATACTTGACTCTTTAAATTTGAAACTATCAAAGTACATTATCGAAACACAAATTGTGATTTACTTTTACACGAAAAATTCGGAAAGCATTGTCGCTTTGAAAATTATTCCATCCTCTTCAGAAATGGTGAAACACAAAATTAGTATCGAGTGATAAAAATCAATGTTCGAGTGACCACAGGTTCGTCGCAGATGTGCTCCACGGTATAGCAAAAATTCGATGATTAATAACGGCTAATGGGGTTTTTGAATAAACAACACAAAACGCGCATCGATCTCTTACCACTCACGAATTTGTTGAACCCATACACCGATAGGACGCGTTGCTACGCGCATAAATTATATCGATAAACATGTTATTTATACGCTGACATCAATTAGCTATGCTAATTCCAGCCGATCAACCAGAAACAGCATTTTGGTCAGGTTCGATCGTTGATTACGCGAAAAACCTTACGCCATAGCAATTTACGCGAGAAAACTTCTTAACTGCTCTGAAACAAGAAAACAATGCCATTTCAAACACATTTTCTTCGCTCATTATTTATCCCCTAAATTTTTACTTCAACTCAAACGATTTAAAATGATTACATTTAATTTCTATTCTCATAATTCTAGTTGAATTCAGATATTTAATAAAATGCAACTCAAAATTCAATTTAGTTAGCTTAACATATAAATTCTAAATTCAATCAAATTCTATATCGTAACGCCTGGAACACGCAGTATAGTTATCACCATTTTATGTCACGTTCCAAAGAGAGAACGTTGCTAAGAAAAATGAACAAAACTAAATTTCTTTCACTTGAAACATTTGGTTTTCATAAATTAAACAATGGAAATAAAAAATTGAGACAAATATGTAACATAAACTCTAGAGAAATGTATAAGCAACAAAATAACCCTCTATGGGTCCATGTAACTTTCAGGTAACATTTTAATTTATCGATATTTTACCAAATAATTATAGCTTTCTTCATGAGATGGCGCATAAATCTTAATTCTATAAAGTTGCCAAGACAACCCATATTAATATTTATGACCGTTGCTAGGTTCATCAACCTGAAATAACAAAATAAATGCTGTGCAAACAGTCTGCAATAAAAATAAGCAAAACCATTTGATCCAATTGATATTATTTGTGCTTTTGTCAGTGATTACCAAACTAAAAATAGTGCACAAAATAGCTCTGGGTTCGTATATCAATAACAACCTATTTGTTTGCATTTCAATTTTCAATTTTTTACTGTTTTTTTATGATACAGTTTTGTAACTTTGAGGTTACAGTGGGCTATTATGGCAGATTTCGATACATTTAGGATAAAGCTTGTGCTTTCTTCTGTTTTCAGATTTATACATCATATATCCAAAATATGAATACAAAATCACATAGAAATAACAGACGAATCAGAATTAGACGCATTAGCGGTAATAGATCCGATGATTCCTTATTAGATTCCGAGTCCGATGAAGATGTAATAGTATTTCCCCGACGACGGATAAATGTCATTGACAGTGACGAAGGATTTAGTACTCAATCCTCGTCAGATGAGGAAGATGCAGGACCACAAAGAATTGTTTGGCAACCACTATCCCAGACGAATAATAATAGTTGTTATCGCCCTTGGAAAGGAGATTGCCCTAATGTCCCCGAAGCACCCCATTCTCCTGTGACCTATTTTCGAAAACTATTTGACAAGAAAATTATAAGCAATATAGTTAACTATACCAATATGTATGCACTGCAATGTGATCCAACAAAGAGATTTCAAAAATAAAATGTTTAACGTCAAGTGAAAATTGTTTTATAGAATTTCACGCTTAAGCTTTTATGCACAGAAGTGCAAACTTTATAGGCCGTTGTTACCTGAAAGTCACATAGTGAATATATTGCAATAAAATTGTTTAAACGGAAAATTTTTTTTTCATTTGCATATATAGGTTTATAATTTCTGATTTTTCGTTCCCCCAATTTTTTTTGGATTAAAAACAAAAATTCGGCCTATAGAGGGTTAATTCTAACTTATAAAAACTGTAACTTAAAAAAACTTCGTAATTTCGACGAATTTCATTCATAAAATTTTGAGGAGGCATTTTTAAAGTTTTATGCTTTCAAAGAAATACAATGAAAAAGCCTTTCGATTCCTGGGTCGATTACACCATCAGCGGATTGACGCGAGGTTTGGCAAAATCGAGCTAGACGAAATATAGACATCTTATTCCCGGTTGCGGAGCAGGATGACGAACGGTCGACCCTCGCGTAGAATCCTTTGCATAGCCGGCGGGGGTGCGCCGAAATTCCAGCGAAGATTAAGACGTGCGGATTTGTGGGTACGGCAAGCGGAAAAACAGAAGCTAAGGGCAGAGGACGGAGCCTTAGCTCGCGGCTAGAGGAATCCGTAGCCAGGCTGTTCGCAGAGACGTGAGAGAAACTTTCTCGCTCGCGCCGCACGCTCTCGCACCCTCTTCCCTCCCGGGCTGGTCCAGAGAACGTTTCTGCTTCGCTCCGCTCCGCTCTGCTCGGCTCCGTTCGGCTCGACGACGATGGTTTCTGTTCGTCTTCGTCTGCGTGTTCCTCCTTCCCGCGATGGCAAGAAAGCTCAATTTCAATTTCGAGCCCCGAGGGTGTCGTTCCGAAACGAATATAATTATACGAAATAATTCTGACACAAGGGGATGGGGCGCTGAGCGTGCTGGGAAGACGACTCCTCGGTCCTCAGGCTTGCTCGGAGGAAGTCTCTCTCGGTTGAAAATGGGTGGCTGAAGCGGCGGCTGCGTACAGTCTGACTATACCATAGTCCGCGGTTATAGGCTCGCCCTTCGCGTTACGCACGGCGAACCCGTCAAAAGATAGCGAGTGCTTAATGGCTCGAAATTCCTGCTGTCGTGGAATGCCTTGAATGAAAATTAAGTCAAGTAGACCTTCAGAAATCGCCTCGTACACGCTCACCCCTTCTGCTGCCTCTCACCCCTTTTGCCAATCCGCTGCGTGCCAGAACTATCCCGAGAACCTGTCGATGCTCCTGTGCATTTGGGTATTTTTCACTTGGACTTCTGATCTCTGCCTGCTAACTGTGTCCATAGCAATCGTGCAAAACTGGAACAGTCTGCTTAACCTTTATCTCAATTTTTCCAATTTGTACGGATAGCTAAAGAAAATGTTTAAAACCTTATACATGTTCGTAAAATAGTATATCTTGATTGAATATTCGTCATGTACAATTTAATGGATTTATTCAGAGTTAATGAATAATTATATGACACAGGATAGCAAATGGTGAAAATAGAATAGCGTTATGATATCATAATCGAACCCTCTGGACTCGTCGCCGTTTTATTGGGTGTTTATGCTGAATTAATGCGCCACAGTCGTCTCATAAGTCCAAAACGTTAATTCCTCAACTTGTCAGAACGTAAATTTATGTCTCAATCATTTCACTCCCTCTTATCAATTGGCTCCCGATGGAATTACTTCGCACTCCTCGAGCTCTCCTTCTTCGACTGTTCACCCCTATTTTGACCTATCTTCCTTCTCTGTTTCGCTCATCGTCCCCGCAGTCAACTGAGACGAAGCTACCTCGTTCCATTACTCGGATATTAGCCATCAGGGTTTCACGAAAACCTTACAACTGCTATAATTTCTTGTAATGTAATTGCTAATTAACCCTCGGAAATTTGCTTACAGATCGCGTCGCTCGTGCACTACCCCCTGCATTAATTTCACGATACTTCACACTTTATCCTATTCCAATAACATCCAAATAATTTCCAAAATTATTTTTAAACGCACACAAAATTGTATCAGATTTTTGTGTTTCATCCGTTACAAGGCTAGACAATTTAAAAATACACTTAAACGTACATATTTTGAATTTTATAAATAATGAAATGGCAAACGAAATCTCTTTGCACCCCGAAGCTGTAAAAGATTGAAAATATGTTGCTTCTTTTCGCTATAAATAAATAGAAAAACATTTAACATGGTTTAAAATAAATAACTGCCATTAAAGTTTCGATTTTAATTATTGTTCTTTCCAGCTATCAATTAAAAGAAAATAATTATTTCTCTGTGTCTAAAATTTGAAAAAAATATTAAAAGCCATTCGTGCCTCGGAAAATTATATTAAACATTCAGTTTCAGTATTCAAAGGATAGC
Organism: Agapostemon virescens; assembly: GCA_028453745.1. Classification (NCBI taxonomy): domain Eukaryota; kingdom Metazoa; phylum Arthropoda; class Insecta; order Hymenoptera; family Halictidae; genus Agapostemon; species Agapostemon virescens. The sequence goes on along the minus strand of CM052093.1, from coordinate 11,990,750 downwards.
ATTACCGAGGAGCACGATAAACGCAATTTTCGACGAAAAAAATTTATATTCGCGAATTACGCGTGTTTGTCGAGTCTCCTTTACATGGATGCTGCTGTAAAATGTACCAAAACACGAACATAAATTTGCATCGACTATTCCGTGTTTTTTTTTTTTTAGTCCTTGTTATAGGACGCTCTTTGTGCGCTGAAATTATATCGAGCGCATTTGTTTAAACAGCATTTGCCGATGTCTTTAGAACCGCGGCTCTCGACTGCACACACGTATTTAATGTCGAATATCGCGCGCCCATTCATGATTTATATACAAAATTCACGAGCGTGGATTCATTACCATTAACTGCACACGGAGACAGAATCGTAATTAATAATTCGAAATTGTGGCCATTCCACGCGTGGATATTGGTAATACATAGCAGTTCGGTACTCTTATGCTTTATGGTAACTTTCGACTGTGCAACTGTTTCGTTAGGAAATTTATTGGACTCCGATACTTTGCTGCTACGTAAACAATGAGCTGCGAATGCGCCCGGGCCTAAAATTTAAGTATAATATATGAAACGCGCGGGAATAAATAATCAACGCTCACGCGTTGCTCATCGTCCAATTAACATTACGATTTTGCCTATTAAAATTCGTTAACCATTGCGCGAGCTTCAGTTCTTCCTTCGTGCATCAAACGTACAGTGCAATAAATCCTAATCAATCGTAATGAATATTAAGTATCCGTCAATTTATTAACTGTAAATTATGTATGCGTGTACAGTGTACATAGCAGAGTATAGAATTCCTGAAATAAGCCGGAGTAACTGGCTGTGATAGTAATTAACAAATGTAAACTATTACTAAATATCAGCATATGAGATTGTAAATGTTTCAACATGATTCGTCGATGTTGTTATGAGTCGGATACTCAACTGCACTTTTTACAGTGTGAGCAATGGTAGTTAAGTTAAAAATTAGTTGTAATGTCATGTAGTTGATTGCACAAAAAATATATAAAATTGCGAATAGTTATTTCTGCTGAAATAACTTTTCCAATATTTCGTAAACATTGCAACTAATAAGCTTATTGTATATTTAATTGTATATTTAAAAAATATTGTTATTAACACCTCGTTGGAAATTTATCACTAAAAAATAGACGAAAGTATAAATGAAACGAAATTAACAGCAATTTGTCAAACGTAGACAAGAGACAGTAATGACGAACGTCGTTTTATTGCAATCTAAGATGCATACAGTAAATTATCCATCGCCCTCGCCTCCCCCCAACCATGTCGACCCCTTTATAGTGGCATCATTATCACCAACCCCATTTCCACATAGTACTAATTTCAGTTTCAGTGTCATTCGACTCTCTGATGAGGCTAGTTGTACCGTATCATCATCAAAGTTTGCAAGTAGAAATGGCGAACACTAGACAGACACATTAGCCGGTTGCATTCAAAGACACGCATGTCCGACAAACGTTCGAGATCGATTTTCTGGAAAACGAACCCACGTGGGAACATTTTATATTCCACAAACAATTTCCGCAGGCGAATGTGAGAAATACATTTCAAAAATTATTACTCATTATATACTTATATTCTAGTATGTTATAATCTTTTACTAATTTTCATAAGATACTTGAATTTTCACATGCTTATACTAGGTACATACGTGTGAATATTTTATATTGTACAAACAATTTCTGCAGGCGAATGTGAAAAATAAATTTCAAGAATTATAACTTATTATATATTTACATTCGAATATGTTATAATCTTTTACTAATTTTCATAAGATACTTGAACTTTCACGTACTTATATTAGGAAAAGGACTTCGATACAGTTCTTGAAACATGCTCGACTTATATATTCATGAAAAAGAATGCGATCTCTTTTTAGTAGTCCACAAACTATTATAAACCAGTTAAATCTCCATAATCGAATCTGAAAAATAAATTTGGACAATACAATTGATATGTGTTTGAGTTAAGTGATCAGGAAGAAAATTTCAATACAGTTCTTGAAACATGCGCGACTTATGTATTCATGAGAAAGAATCCGATCGCTTTTTCGTA